>JARQOC010000001.1:237993713-238593713 GCA_033576535.1 Allobates femoralis | reverse complement strand
AAGGAAGACTTTAAGTCCATCTAGTTCAACCCTCTGTTGATCCAGAGGAAGGCAAAAAAAAAACCATGTGGCAACACTAAGCTCCAAATTGGGGAAAAAATTCCTTCCTGGCTCCACATAAGGCAATCAGACTAGTTCCCTGGATCAATGCCCTATCAAAGAATCTAGTATATATAACTGGTAATATTATAGTTTTCAAGAAAGGCATCCAGGCCCTTCTTACATGTTAGTAGTGAGTCACTCATTACAACATCATGTGGCAGAGAGTTCCATAGTCTCACTGCTCTTACAGTAAAGAATCCGCGTCTGTGATTATGATTAAACCTTCTTTCCTCCAGACGTAGAGGATGCCCCCTTGTCCCCGTCTCAGGCCTAAGAATAAAGAGATCATTAGAAAGTTCTCTGTACTTGTGGCGCCCCGCAACGAGTGCGTCACAAGAGGGTATTGCAGCCATAAATGCAGCCGCAATATTCTCTGACACGGCAGTGATCTGGTTAATTTAGAAATCCAACCCTACATGCATCACCTAGAACAGAGGGCCAATCCTAGGTCCTGGTGGGCGGAGTGCTAGGGTAGTGTGTAGGAGAACACAACACAATAGTCTAGAACAGAGTCTAGAACAGAGCCTAGAACAGGGTCTGAGGACTTGAACTTGGAGAGGAGCGGGGGCTCGGCACCCCGTGCAGCCCCCGGGCCGTCACCGGTCGGGTGTCAGCACCTGAGGCCTTACCAACCGGGAATGGGCATTATCCACACGGGTTCCCAAAAGACTCCCGTGCCCACAACTCACAGCCGGTTCACTGGTACCGATGCTGGCAGCAGTTCACCTCTGCTACGCGAACCAGAAATGTGGAGGAGCAGCTTTACAGGAGCACCCCACCACCAGCCAACTTCCAGTCGTCTAACCAGCGGTGTACCCACTGAGGGATCCAAGGCTCCCCAAAACATCCAGAACGTACATCATGGATAGGGCATTGAAGCAGCCTCCCCGTACCCGATCTGGTATTCCTGGGCGACACTGGCAACCACTTAGTTAGAATGGAGGAACACTGCGGATTTCTAAGGGACACCATCACTGCTGAGTCCACCCGGTCCACTACCCGTAAGCTGTATACCATGTACTGCCTGCTGGTTACAGTAAAGACCCGTTGCAGAGACTTTCTGTGTCCGTGCTTCCTTATGAACTCTCCGTCCGCACTACAAGGTAACCGCAGCTGCCGCACAACATCTTAAGCAGCTCCAGCCTCCGGGGATCACCGCTCAGCCTGTGGGGAGCGTTCCATCTTGCTGCTGTCCATCCCCCGGAGGTTCCGCAGCGTCGGTAACGATTACCAAAACTACTCATAGGTGGCGTCACGAATAAATTAAAAACCCCTTTAATCTGTTCCCGCAAGACGTCTTCAACTGTTGATCTGCACTACACCGGGCCCCACTACCGGCAGGCGCGGTCCACCCGTGACAAGGAGGAAGGAAGCATCGCCTGTCTAAACCGGAGTCCCGGTCACGGTGAGTCATACTGTCCCCTCATATATTTATACATTATTATAAGATCACCCCTAAGCCTTCGTTTTTCCAAGCTAAATAACCCCAAGTTTAATAACCTGTCTTCGTATTGCAGACCCCTCAGTTCTCTAATAACATTGGTCGCTCTTCTCTGCACCCGCTCTAGTTCAGCTATGTCTTTGTTATACACCGGAGACCAGAATTGTACACAGTATTCTAAGTGTGGTCGCACTAGTGATCTGAATAGAGGTAAAATTATGTTCTCCTCATGAGCATCTATGCCTCTTTTAGTGCATCCCATTATTTTATTTGCCTTTGCAGCAGCTGCTTGACACTGGCCACTAAATGTGAGTTTGTCATCTACCCATACACCTAGGTCTTTTTCAGTGACAGTTTTGCCCAGTGTTTTACAATTAAGCACATAATTATACCTTCTATTTCCTCTGTCCAAGTGCATGACCTTACATTTATCACCATTAAAGCTCATTTGCCATTTATCAGCCCAAGCTTCTAGTTTACATAAATCCTCCTGTAATATAAAATTTTCCTCCTCTGTATTGATTATCCTGCAGAGTTTAGTGCAATCTGCAAATATTGAGATTCTACTCTGTATGCCCCCTACAAGGTCATTAATAAATATCTTAAAAGAAGTGGGCCTAATACTGACCCCTCTGGTACCTCCTACTTTAGGCTGTCCTTAGATAACTTTGCAAAAAGAAATGACAGATTCCATATATACAGTATTATTTTGACACTGTAGGAAAATTTGGAAAAAGTTAAACTTATCAGACATAATGCTCTGAGTCGCTGATTTAACCAAGTAAATGATTTAATCTTTAGTAAACTTTGGTTGGTTGAATGATGGGTTCTAGGACTTTAGTAACAGGTGGCATGGTGGCTTAGTGGTTGCACTATTGTCTTGTCATGCTGGAGTCCAAGTTTCAAAATTCAACAAGGACAACATCTGCAAGGAGTTTGTATGTTAGTCCCTTGTTTGCATGGGTTAGCTGTATGTACTCCAGTTTTGTCACATACTCTGAAAATATACTAATGGGAATTTTAGATTGTGAGCCCCAATAGAACCAATGATAATGGTATCTATCAAGTGCTGTTGAATATGATTGTGCTATATAAGCAATGCAACTCAAAGTAAATAAACACATGGAGGGGGCATTTGCTGGTCAAACATAGGGTGGATTGAGGCAGGAAAACTCTCATAAAAAAGGAGAAAAGAAAGGGTTAAATATGTGCTGCCAGTGGAGGGAACCAGGATGGAGAAATATAGTTTACTTAGTCTACGCACTTTAAAGCATGAGGCTTATTCTTCAGGGCATAAAACTACTACTTGTGTTGCTTTTTGTCCTAAAGAAGCCTTATACTTTGAAATGCGTATAGACAAAAAACTACTATATTTTTCCATTCCAATTTCCTCCATTGACAGCATTTATGGGTTGTCTAATCTAAAACAATAATTTTGCATTAATTCTATGAGACTGTATCAACCCTCCCAGTGTCCATACTGTGCATTGCAAGGACTCACAATTTCTAAACCGTAAACTGACAGCATTTATGCGGTGTAAATTTTCTTGGCCACTCAGCTAGAGCCCCCGACTAGTGGGTGCAGCCTCGCTCAATGTAAGTGTACGGAGCAAGACAAGATGGCCGCACCTACTTGCTCCATACATTTGTATAGAGTGAGGCCACGCCCACTAGTTGTTTTGTTGCCGTGAACATGCATACCGAACAATTGTGGTTTGTTCCCGGTTAAGAAACCACAAATCCTTGCAGCATCAAATGCGAACACTGGGAGCGGTGATAAGTCTGTATTCACATAGAATGACAGTAAAATGATCATTTTAGACTGGACAACCCCTTTAATCCTTTCTTTCCTCCTATTCTGATTTCTACACTGCCGGTTTACAGCAACCAATTCATACATTGTTCCATGGTTGTGGATATACAACCCCAACTAGGTGAGCATGTTATTATAATTGTACTCTATTACCACCCTAGCAGGACCTTATTTTGATTGTCTCTCTTCCAGACTTATTTCCTATATAAAAAAGGAATTGCTAATTGCAAGTGTTGACAGCACAGTCCCACTTACTTGAGCAGAGCAGTGCTGCACTATTTTACACCAGAGGTTATATAGGCTAGGGTCACATCTCCGCTTTTTTTTTTTTTTTTTAAATCCTGATCCGGTTTTGAGCTTTCAAAAAGCTTAAAACCGGACCAGGAAACGCTCCTCATAGGAACCTATGCTAAACACCGGATTACTTCAAAAGCAATCCGGTGTCCGTGTCCGGCACTGCAGCCTGCATGAAAAATCATGCAGGCTGCAGTTTTCGGAGCAGTTCTAGCCTCCGCACTGCAGTAACCGGAATGCTCAGGATGTGTAATCCTGAGCAATGCGGTTAATGCATAGTTTGCTCATCCCTGCTGCAGCACGGATGAGCAAACTGTTGTCACTATTGTAAAAAGATAAATGTAATAAATAAATGCTTGGTTGAGGTCTCTAGGGGGGCTTAGTCCCCCTAGAGACCATACGCACACTCAGGTGGGCTTCTCCTACAATGTCCCCATGCGACGGGCTCCTCAGAGCTCTGTGCATGACCCCCCAACTCATTCCCTCCCCCCCCATATCTCTATAGAGGGGTCCCTGCACCCCTCTTTTCTAACTCTCCCTATTTGTGCCAAAAACTAAGTATAACAGTACAGCATTTTGATAATATTTACGTGTTTTGCAGCCAGTTTCATTATCAATCCATAGGCGTGGCTGTATGCTGCTACCTCCGCCCGCTAAATCATTATGCCCGCCCCCTCTGGCATGGCCCCAGTGTTGAGAGGGCGGCCGCGTCATGAAAGGGGCGAGGCTATTGGTATAACGCGAAGTTAGCCCCGCCCCTTTCATGACGCGGCCACCCTCTCAACACTGGAGCCATGCCAGAGGGGGCAGGCATAATGATTTACCGGGCGGAGGCAGCAGCATACAGCCACGCCTATGGATTGATAATGAAACTGGCTGCAAAACATGTAAATATTATCAAAATGCTGTACTGTAATAATTAGTTTTTGGCACAAATAGGGAGAGTTACAAAAGAGGGGTGCAGGGACCCCTCTATAGAGATACGGGGGGATGTGAGTTGGGGGGTCATGCACGGAGCTCTGAGGAGCCCGTCGCATGAGGACATTGTAGGAGAAGCCCACCTGAGTGGGCGTACGGTCTCTAGGGGGACTAAGCCCCCCCAGAGACCTCAACCAAGCATTTATTTATTACATTTATCTTTTTACAATAGTGACAACAGTTTGCTCATCCGTGCTGCAGCCGGGATGAGCAAACTATGCAGTAGCCGGATTGCTCAGGATTACACATCCTGAGCAATCCGGTTACTGCAGTGCGGTAGTCAGCACACATTTTTCAACAAAAATGTGTGTGAAGGCAATTGCGTTCACCTCATCCGGATCTGGATGCGGTGAACGTAATTCTAGTTGTAAGTGTGACCCTAGCCATAGAGAGCCATTGTGTAGAATAAATACTGAATGAACCACTGCCCTATTGTCAACATCAACTCACAGGACACTCACAGATCATTATGTGTTATGTATACAACATAATATTGGAATATAACAGGAATATCCCTATATATCTGTTGAGTTTTTGCTTTCAAACACAATTTAATAAGGTTTAGTAACTTCCCTGAGGCTGGGGTCACACATAACAAACCGTTTTTGGAAGTGATTTCCATGACCAATCCGTTTTTTTTGGGGTACTTTTTGAGCCTCCTGCTCCCCTGAACGTTTTTGGACTGTCATTTTTTTACCAAAATTCTCAAAAAAACGGATCCGTTTTTCCATAGGGCCGATGTTAAAACGTTTTTTTTGAAAAACGGATCCCAAAAACGTTGCTAGCAACGTTTTTAGCTCAAAGACAGACATAGCAATGTTTTTAAGTGCAGAAAAAAACGGACAGGGTGTTTATTACATCCAATCTGTTTTTCTATCAGTTTTTGGACTTAGAAAAAAAAAATGCCAAAAATGAAGCCAAAAACGGACCAAGGGCTTATGTGTGACCCCAGCCTTAGTCCGCTGCCTTGGGATGGTAGTGTGTATGCGTGTGGTTCTTAAAGAAATATTCAGTACATAAGGATCTTATTGTGATGATTTTCATTTATATGAGATTTAGCATAATTAGAAATTAAAAAGCAGGGAAACTTCCAGCCCCAACATTCATCAGCACTGACTGGGCAACTGAAAAAATGTACTTGGCAGGATGGTACTATAATGTGAGCATTATGAGACTGGCTTACATTTTGCCCAGCAATCGCCAGGATACTCTGCCAATGAATATAAACATAACAATAAGGTCGGGGTATATTTTTCTCCTCAAATTCCCTTGAAGACCAAAATAAATAACAATTAACAATATATGCAATTTTTCTTCTATATATTTTAAGTTTTGAAGAAAATAGTTATAAGGAAAAAAAGAACCTTTGGGGTATAGTAACAATAAAACAGTTAATAAACAGCAGGACCTGTGCCAGGGATGATTAAGCCTTTCAATATAAGCATGTTAGTTTATCAGCAATAAAGCTGGAACCTTTGAGAAAGCCCTCCAACAATTCTAATATCATTTCACTATAATTGCTCCCACAGTATGTTGCAATTTACAAGGAATATGGTCTTGATAATTTCTTCGTTCATCAGACTTGAATTTCTGTATAACCATTTGTAGTTGCCATGGTGTTTGGGAAAAAAGAATGGAGATAGACAAGGTTCACAACTGTACATCTTCCAATGCAGGTTGTTAGATCCCATAAGCATTGTGTTTTTCTACCGCAATCGCTAAAGCACATTTGGATTTAAACATGTTTTTAACAATTTGTGAATTCAACAATCTAAAAAATGGTCCTTACCTTATTCTTTAATGACGTTTTAGAACGTCATGGCTGAGTAAGATGCTGCATAAATATCGAGCAGCTGAAAATGTTCTGAACTGACTGTTACAATTGGCAAGACACCCAACAGAGAAGGTTTATTACCATCTCTGCCTGCCTGATTGAACTAGTCCTTCATTTATAGTTTAGGAGATGTTGACAGTGCTTCATCCCAGCAACCCAATAATCAATTTTCATATGCAATAAGGAAGCAGAATGTCCTGCCTCCTAACAGACCCACATTATCTCAGCCGTTCAAGCAGGAGGCTTAATTTTGCCTTGTAACTTTTACTAACATGCTAGTCCAAGTCACAGTGGAAATCAGACATAAGATAATTATTGAAATGTTGCAATTCCCTCCAAAGGTCTGTTATAACCGTTTTGGGGGCATAATGTGTGCAATAAATTAAAATATAAAAAAGTAAAAAAGCAGGAGAAATAAAATAAAAGGAAAAGAAAGCTTGCATCACCATTTGAAGTCCCACCCCTGATGAAACAAAACTAAAGCAAACATAAAAATGATTGCTATAGTAAGGGGCACATCATTTAAAATTTATTTTAATGGTCTTTTGTGTTTGTGGTAAAAAAGTAGAAAAACAAACAAACTGAAAAGCATACACATATTTCCCTTTTTTCTTTTTCCACCAATATCGGCAAAGCTCATAAAACCCAAGAGAAGAAACATGTCATGGAAAAAAGCCCAGTCTTCAACAGGTTAAACTAAAAAATAAACTAAAGAACAAAAGCAGACATAAACATCAGAAGTTAGGACTAAGGGCTTGGACACACTTTCCTAGTTACATCAGAGTTTGACTGAGGAGACTCTGAAAGGGCTGGAGCAGTGACCCTGAACGGCCTCTCCCTCTCTGGACGGGGAGTCTGGAGCTGCACAAAAACACAATCAGCCGACAGCCCCGTCCAGATAGGGAGAAGCCGTTCAGGGTCACTGCTCCAGCACTTTCCGAGTCACGTCCTTCAAACTCGGATGAGTGCAAAAAGTGGAACACTTGCCAAAAAAACTTAGAGGGTGTAAAACTTTATTTTTGTCAATGCAGTTGAGAAAATAAATGAAAAAATATGGCTATATGCATACACACAGTATTTGCCCTAAAAACACATACACCAAGGACCATTATTGCTCTGAAACATTTAGCAAATGTGAATATTTAGATTAAATTACATATTTTACGGAAATCACTAACCCACTCCCAACATCTGATATACAAGTAAGGCACAGCGTTCATGCAAACCGCTGTACCTGACTATCGCACCAGCTCACTAGCAGAGTTCGCAAAATCATCAGTGAAGAACCCTGCAATCAGTGCTGGTGTGAATCCTGGGAATTTAACCCCTCTGATGCTGCTGTCAATAGTGACAGCGGCTACTATTTGCTTGATACAGGGAGGGGGCTCCCTTTTTGTTCTGACCGGCACAAACTGATAGAAAATGGAAAAATGTTTTGCAAGTAAAAACACTGCTTTTTGTAAAAACAAAAGTAATGGAAAAAAAGCACACATTTAGTACAGCTGCATCCGAAATGAACAAATATCAAAAACAAAGCCCGGATTGGTTTACATAAGTATAAGGGTGCCCCCCATATTGTGATCCTAAAATTCATAAAACTGTTATATATTTAATCCGTTTACTGAGTTATGTAAAAAAAAATATTAAATACATTAAAAAACACTAAAAAAAAAAACAAGCCCTTACATAGCTTATATGTAAAAAATAAATATATAAAAATACACAGCTATTAGTATGTTAGACTGATGAAGGTAAAACTAATTATTGTCAGTAAACATTTTTTGTACATCAATATTTTAGTATACAAATTATAAAAATCCTTTATAAACTCTGGCATCACTGTAAATGTACTGACCTGAAGAATAAAGTTGTCTCATCACATTTACTGGATGAACAGTGTAAAATGGTGTAAAAAATGGAAGACAATCACTGAATTACATTTAATTTGTTCATTCTATTTCTAAAAAGTTGGAATAAAAGCAAATAAAAAATGTGATGTTCTCCCAAATGGCACCAATAAAAATGTAATCTCCTTCCTTTACTGAACCCTGCACCTAAGAACATCAAAGCACCAGAAACATTATTTAAAATGTACAAATTCAATGGCTCAATACAATTACAAAATGTATGATGCTTCTTAATATTTATAAAAAGAAAGAATCTGGCACTTAAATTGATGGTGAAAGAACAAAAGAGATCTTTATTTATGATCCAACTGGCAAAAGTTGTACACATGTGACGTTTCGGTCAATATAGTATGGCGCCATACTCGACAGCGGTCACATTTCTCTTTTGCTCTCCATATTCTCCAAGAGTGGTCTTGTGTTGGATCATCGACTAGCTGAGTCCTTCAGTTGTTCACTCTTTCATATATATATCCCCACAGCCTCTACAACAGTGTATGCTTGAGAAAGGTCTATTTTGACCGAAATGTCACATGTGAACACATTACACTTTGCCAATTGGATCATAAATAAAGATCCCTAGAGTGGGAACCTATCTAAGCACCTTTTACTGCCAGGAGTGCCGTTCAACTGTTTACTATTGGACGTCTAAATACTTGGCATGGCTTCATAAGTTTTTTTGTGCTTACAAATCAGCTTAGAAGTATGTGAGGGACTCAGGAGATTTCAATACGTGCAGAGAGCAGGGAACAGCATAGATGTTAAAGCACCACTTCTGTTTTTTTTAATTGCCTTAAATGCAAATCACCTGTCCCCCCCGCTTATACTCATCTTCCAGTGTCTTTTTCTGTTACCACTGCCACACTGGTTGTTCTCTGGCAATTTTTCACCACCTGACAGCTCCAGTATTTCATGGACCACGCCAGAGGTAACTCTTTAATACAAGTCTATGAGGCCTTGTTCTTGCCTCATTCTGGCTCTCATAGACTTGTATTGAGTGCTTGGGATGTAATTTATGAATTCTCGCCAGTCAGAAGTTACAGACAAAAGATGGAAAGGAGGGACCGAACTGGCATTGAAGAAAGTTGAAGATGCCGATGTGGCAGCAATCCGACCAACGATGTGGATCGCTGCCGCATCGTGAAATGATTGCTGGTGAGCTGTCACACAGGCAGGCTCACCAGCGACTAGTAGACTAGCGACATCGTGGAAAAGAATAAAATATTCTTTCCACGATGTCTAGCTCCTGCTGCCAGGCTGCGGTAAGCGGGAGCAGGCTGGTAACCATGGTAAACAGCTGGTATCTAGGCAGTGCGCAGCGCCTAGTTTCCTGATGTATTGCCTGGTTACCAGACTTATCCGCTTGCAGGCTGGTATCCAAGATACACAGTGGGTAACTAGGGACAGCGATGTCTCTAGTTACCCGTGGTGTACCTTGGATACCAGCCTGTAAGTGTAGAAGCTGGTAACCAGGGTATACATCGGGTAACTAGGCGCTGCACGCTGTCTAGATCCCCGCTGTTTACCATGGTTACCAGCCTGTAAGTGGAGAAGCATGTAACCAGGGTATATATCGGGTAACTAGGCGCTGGGTGCTGCCTAGATACCCGCTGTTTACCATGGTTACCAGCTCCCAGCACTAGCTGTGCAGCACTAGGAGCTTGTCCATCGTTGGCCTCTCGCTGTCACATACGCTGATGCTGGGCGCCCAGCGGGAGACCAACGATAGATTTATGGACAGGGCCATAAATCTATGATCAATGACTTATCGTTGATCGTTGATACGTGTCACAGACAACGATGTTGTTTCGACATTGCTGCAACGTCACCAAACCAGTGACGTTGCAGCGATATCGTTCACAATATCGTTGTGTGTAACAGACCCTTAAATTTAAGAATGGTGGAGGCGGACTTACATTTAAAATACCACTTCTGCGCTGAAAAAAAAAAACATGCTAGAGAGCTGATTTAAATAGTTAACAACTATTAGTGCCAATATCTACAAGAAGATAAAAAAGACTAAATTATTTATATGAAAATTTGTTCCTGTGTAAATATATCAACAAATTGAACAAAAGCCAATTAAATGCTCTTTTTTCATTTAAGCTAAGCTAATAAAGTGCGAAAACATGGTGGATTTTAAACGGTGTATTTGCTGGCAAAAAAATCTGTTGGCATTTAAATGTGCCAGCAAAGTGCATGAGATTTAAAAAAAAATTCCACAAAATATATTCATTAATGATGAGCAAACACTAAAGCGCTCAGGTGCTCAATACTCAATACAATACTGTTTTCTGCAGAACAAGCAAGTCTGCCAGTAGTTAGACCATAAGCCCTTCTTGTCTGGATACCAGACCCTATCTTCCTCCTTACCAGGAAGTTACTCCCTATATTCCATGATGATGTAGCTAATCCCATACTGAGCTAATCTCAGCCATTAAAGCTGCATGTGTCTGACCATGTTCATGTACCTTACCAAACACGTAAAACCATGTTTAAAACAGTATATTGTATTACACAATGCCTAGGGATCAGACTGCCATTAATAGCCTGTTTAACAGCATGTGCTAAATGCTTAGAATATCTTCCAGAAGCGAATAGCGTTAACACTATGCGCTTCTGGAGAACGCTGCCTTTGGTGACCCGATGAGTTCCATGGTTACTAAGCGCATGCCGTTAAAATCAGCTATTAACGGCAGTCTGACCCTAGCCAATATCACATTTTATTCAAGGGGGTGTAGGCAGCAATTCCTCAACCTTAAACGAGTGTAAACGGATCTGTATTAGAAAGAGTGCATGCAGCTGATCAAGAATTCACCTGAAGGGGTACCCAGAAATTCATGCACGGACTACAGAATCAAATCCACTGATTTTTAGTACCGTATATACTCGTGTATAAGCCGACCCGTGTATAAGCCGACCCCCCTACTTTTGCCCCCAAAACCTGGGAAAATCTATTGACTCGCGTATAAGCCGAGGGTGGACCCCAGCACAGGTATACAGCCCCCAGCAGTGGTATACAGGCCCCAGCAGTATGATATACAGCAGCCCCAGTGGTATATACAGCAGCCCCAGTGGTATTGCAGCCCCTATATACAGCAGCCCCAGTGGTATTGCAGCCCCAGTGGTGTATACAGCAGCCCCAATATACAGCAGCCCCAGTGGTATTGCAGCCCCTATATACAGCAGCCCCAGTGGTATTGCAGCCCCAGTGGTGTATACAGCAGCCCCTATATACAGCAGCCCCAGTGGTATTGCAGCCCCAGTGGTATTGCAGCCCCTATATACAGCAGCCCCAGTGGTATTGCAGCCCCAGTAATGCAGGGCCCCTATATACAGCAGCCCCAGTGGTATTGCAGCCCCAGTGGTATTGCAGCCCCTATATACAGCAGCCGCAGTGGTATTGCAGCCCCAGTAATGCAGGGCCCCTATATACAGCAGCCCCAGTGGTATTGCAGCCCCAGTGGTATTGCAGACCCTATATACAGCAGCCCCAGTGGTATTGCAGCCCCAGTAATGCAGGGCCCCTATATACAGCAGCCCCAGTGGTATTGCAGCCCCAGTGGTGTTGCAGCCCCTATATACAGCAGCCCCAGTGGTATTGCAGCCCCAGTAATGCAGGGCCCCTATATACAGCAGCCCCAGTGGTATTGCAGCCCCAGTGGTATTGCAGCCCCTATATACAGCAGCCCCAGTGGTATTGCAGCCCCAGTAATGCAGGGCCCCTATATACAGCAGCCCCAGTGGTATTGCAGCCCCAGTGGTATTGCAGCCCCTATATACAGCAGCCCCAGTGGTATTGCAGCCCCAGTAATGCAGGTCCCCTATATACAGCAGCCCCAGTGGTAGTATACAGGCAGCCCCAGTAATGCAGGGCCCCCCCCTCATGCTCCGGTCACCTGTAAAGCAAGTTATACTTATCAGTGCCCGCTGCCGTCCACGCCCGCATCTGCCGACATCCCGATCCTCCGTCTTCATGCGACTTCTTCCTGTTTCCTGTGCGCGTCGCCGGTAATGACGTCATTGCCTGCGACGCGCACAGAAGCAGGAAGAAGATGCATGAAGATGGAGGATCGCGATGTCGGCAGATGGGGCGCGGACGGCAGCGGGACACTGATAAGTATAACTTGCTTTACAGGTGACCGGAGCATGAGGGGGGGGGCCCTGCATTACTGGGGATGCGGGGGCTGCTTTATACCGCTGTATACAGCAGCCCCCGCACTGACTCGCGTATAAGCCGAGGGGGGTACTTTTCAGCCCAATTTTTGGGCTGAAAAACTCGGCTTATACGCGAGTATATACGGTAATAGAAATTTCTGCAGCAAAATTTCCACTTGAATTCATCTCTGAAGAGCATACATAAGCTTTTCCTTGTCTATCACAATCTTGTACTTTCAGCAAACTTTCACCTAATGGACATGGACACCTTTAGTCTTATCTTATAGTACATGCTGGTTTAGTTAGAAGAAAATAAAAGAAAAAATAACAAGAACATTTTCCGATTTTTGTGCTTCCCCTGATAATGGAAAAGTCAGACTTTAATGAGCTGATAGAGAAAGTAAATAAACATTTGGGTCTCACAGAAACAAATCCAATAAAACACAAATATCTAGTTATCCTATTTTACTGAACTATAACCTATTCTCAACCCAACAACCTTACATAATTCCTTTCTAAATTTAAAGTATTTAATTAAACAACACAGATTCTGCTTTAACTTCCTGCACTCAGATAGTAGGCTGACTCAGATTCCATCCCTTTTGATGGAAAGAATAACATTACATGCAGTGTTATTTTTCCAGTCAGGATTTTGGGTACAGTGCTTGGCAAACCCCATCACTGGTATCCATCATTTATATCTCATATTATTGTTATTACTATATGGAGGCCCTATGCTATTGCATCGGGGGGGGGGGGGGGGGGGTGGTGATGTCACGATGGGGGTGAACTCTGTGGTGCTCGGGGAGGCGGCTGTATCTCTCCCTGTGTGCTCACTCTCACCTCCCTTTGCTGTCTTCTTCCCTCTGTGCTCTCTCCATTGAGCTGTCACCACCCTCCATGCATTTCCCCTTTCCCCCTCTGTATGCTGTCTTCTCAGCTCATGTGGTCTCTACTTTGAGCTGTCTCCCCACTGTGCACTCTCCCCATGTGCAGCTTCTTTCCCCCTGTGCTGTCTTCTCCCTTCATGTGCTCTGTTTTTAGCAGTCTTTCCATTGTGCTCTCTCCCCCTGCCCACCTTCTCTCTCTCCCATACTGTCTTCTTTCCTCTGTACTCTCATCTTTGACCTGTCTCCCCTATGTGCTGTCTCTCTCCATCACTGTACTCTCTTCTCCCATCATGTCCTCTGTCCTTTGTGCTATCTTCCCTGTGCACTCTCTCTCATCCCTGTGCTCTCTTCTTTGAGCTGTCTCCCCTTGTGCACTCTCTCTCCCCCTTATGTGCTCTCTTTTCGTCCTGTTCCATTTCTCCCCATGTGCTGTCTCTGCTCCCTGTATGCTCACCCTCTGGGTTCTCTCCTTGCTGTGTGCTGTCTTTCTTCCCCCTGTGGAATCTCGTTCCCACTGTGGGCTGTCTGTCTCCTTGTGCCACCTCTCCCACTGCTGAGAGACACCTATTGCTGGGGGCTGAGGGCACATGGAGCTGGGGGGGGGCACATGGAACTGGAAGGGTGCATAGAACTGGGGGAGCGCATGGAGCTGGAGGGGCACATATTGCTGGGGGGGCACATGTAGCTGGGGTGCGCATGTTACTGTGGGAACATGTTGTGGGGGGCACATGGAGACGGGGGCACATGGAGCCAGTGGCGCAGGCTGCTGGGGGCACAGGGAGTCAGGGGGCACAGGATGCTGAAGGCACTTTGTACATTACCAGCTGGCAGCTCCTCTGCAGTCACTTCCTGATTTCTACAGGAGCGGAGGCTGGGTTGAAGCGGGGGTGGGGTAAGACACATTACACCCTGATCCCATCCCTAATGGCTGCCCCATCCCCGGCCACTCAACAGTGCTATCCGGGCGGGAGATAAGTGTCAGGGCTCCTCTCCCGGCACACACTGAGGCTGCTCCTCATCCTGGCGTCAGGTTTCGGGTGGCATCAGGTCTGGTGTGTGCGGCAATGCTGCTGGCACTGCGCCACTGCCAGCTTCCGCCATGTTGGCATACCCATCACTTGGGTGTGCTAATATGGCGTGACGTCCGGTGTGGCGCAGTGCATTGTGGGATTCGTGGACATCAGGCCGGAGGCTGATGACACACAGGATTAAGTAAGTATATAATAGCTTATTATTATTATTAGATTATTATTTATCATAGCACCATTAATTCCATGGCGCTTTTCATGTGATAATGGGAATACATAGACAAGTAAAATAATTATGAGCAATACAAGGTGCACACAGGTGCAGGAGGAGAGTAGACCCTGCCTGTGAGAGCTCACAGTCTACAAGGGATGGGTGAGAATACACTAGGAGTGGGTAGGGCAGGTCATGAGGTGGTTTGATGGACTGAGGAACACTGCAGGTTGGAGGCTTGTCGGAAGAGGTGAATCTTCAGGTTCTTTTTGAAAATTTCTATGGTAGGTGAGAGTATGATGTGTTGGGGCAAAGAGTTTCAAAGTATGGGGTATGCACAGGAGAAATCTTGTATACAGTTGTGGGAAGAAGAGATGAGAGGGGAATAGATAAGATGGAGATCTTGAGAAGATTGCAGGTTACATGTAGGTGAGTGCCAGGAGACCATGTCACAGATATATGGAGCAGACAGGTTGTAGATGGCTTTGTATGTCATGGTTTGGGTATTGAACTAGAATCACTGGGCAATGGAAAGCCAGTGAAGGGCTTGGAAATGAGGAGACGCTGGGAAATAGCGGGGAGACAGGTGAATTAGTTGGGCAGCAGAATTTAGGCCAGAGAGTAGGAGGTTGTAGTAGTCAAGGCGGGAGATGATGGGAGTATGCAGAAAAGTTTTTGCAGTTTCTTGGTCAAGGAGCATGTGGGACTAGTGAAAGTAAGAAGCCATGTATTTCGATGGATAGTTGTGGTGGTGTGGTAGACTGAACGGGGGAAAGATGATGAATTCTGTTTTGTCCATGTTCAATTTTAGAAAGTGAGCAGAAAATAAAGACGAAATAGCAGACATACATTGTGGGATTTTCAATTAAACAGGGGCTAGGAACAGGATAAGCTCACCGTTCACCTCCAAATAGATCTGGGTCAGGTGAGTCGCAGTGGCTGGCATCCACCGGTTTCCATGGAATCATGTAAAAGAAAGCCAGCACCAAATCCTTATAAACAAATTCTTTCTTTATTTAGGAATTCACATAGAAATAAAATATATCAGCAGACTGCCCGTCCAGATGCGTTTCGGTTGAAGCCAATGATTAAGGTTTTAACAATGAAAATGCGTCTGGCAGGGCTGTCTGCCATACACATGCATTTTATTTGTATGTGAATTCCTATATAAAGCAAGAATTTGTTTATAAGGATTTGGTGCTGGCTTTCTCTTACATGACTGGGGGATTTTGCTTAGTAAGAAGATGATGTCAGGTTGAAAGAGGGACATTTGCGTGTCAATAATGTAGAGATGATACTGAAAGCCTTGAGACTCTATGAGCTCTCCCAGGCCGAATGTGTCGATGGAGAAAGGTAGGGGTACTAGAACGGAACCTTGGGGAACACCGACAGATAAGGGGCGAGATGATGAGGCATTGTGGGAAAAGAAGATGCTGAATATCCTGTCTGTTAGATATGAAGAGATCCAGAAGAGGTTGATACTGTGATACCAAGTGATGAGAGAATCTGTCACAAGTGAATGGTCTACTGTGTCAAAGATGGAAGACAGGTCCAGGAGGAGTTGCATAGAGTACTATTGCTTGCTCTTGGCAGTTAGTAGGTCATTGGTGACTTTAGTTAGGGCAGTTTCGGTTGAGTGATGCAGTCGGTAGCCACATTGTAACCGGTCAAAGAGGGAGCAGGAGGATAGATGGGAGAAAAATTCAAGATAGACATGTTGTTCCAGCAGTTTTGAGGCATAGCGGAGATGTGATATGGGCAGTAGCTAGACCCAGAGGATGGGTCGAAGGAGGGCTTTTTGAGCATGGGTATGATCGAGGCATGTTTAAAGCATGAGGGGAAGACACCGGCTTTTAGTGAAAGGTTAAAGAGATGTGATAGGGTTGGGATGAAGACTGTGGTGGGCTTACAGTGGATTGCTTGGTGGAATGGGATTTGTTCCATCTCAACTCAGTAAACCTGAAGGCCTGTCTCAGTTCTTTAGTCACCCTGGTCTACCAGGGTTGCCTGTTGATTGTGCGAGTTTTGATGTACATGAGAGGGGCACCCAAATTTAGCACTGCTGTTATTGTGGTGTAACATAAAATGGCAGTAGTGTCTGTATAGTGTAAGGAATCTACGTCTGTGAGATGGATAAGGGACTCAAAGAATGAGTGTAAATCAAGGTGTTTGAGATTTCTGCAAGGATGTTACTTTGTGGTGTGGAGGTTGTGTACTAGGGAAAAAGAGGGAAAAGAATGTCAGTAGGTTGTGATCAGACAGGGTGAGAGGTGAGTTTAAGAGATTAGTAAAAGACCAGAGGCAGGTGAACATAAGGTCCAGAGTGTGGACATCTTTTTAAGTGACCAATGAGGACCATAGAGTGAGGCCAAAGGAGGTAGTTAGGTATAAAATTTTAGAGGCAGCTGAGTGGGAAGTATAACTGGGGATGTTGATATCACCCATGATGATAGTGGGGATTTTGGTAGAAAGGAAATGAAGTAGCCACGTGGTGAACCGGTCAAGAAAGATAGTAATGGCTACCCCTGGGGGGCAGTAGATGACAGCCAGCTGGAGTTTGGAAGGGAAGTAGATGCGGGCGGAGTGCACCACAAACAAGAGAAGAGTAAAGGATGGTGGCAGTGGAATTGGGGTCCAAGATCAGTTATTGGATAGGACCAAGCCAACTACTTCCCAATGTTTGCTGTTGGGGCGAGGAGTGTGAGAAAGACTGAATCTGTTGTAGGAAAGTGCAGCTGGAGAGGCTATGTTAGAAGGGGTGGGCCAGGTTTCAGTGATGCCAAGGAAGGAGAGTTTCTTAGTGATGAAGCGGTTGTGGATGCACGAAAGTCTATTGCAGACAGAGCAGGCCATTCCATAAATAGAAGGACTGGAGGCTCGTTGAATGGATATAAGGTTATTAGTGTTGGAAAAATTTGTGAAGGATTGTAGGAGGGGGTTAGAAATGAGTGTAAGGATGTTATGGGGGGGGGGGATCAGGATTTGGAGATATATCACCAACAATGAGGAGAATCAAACAGAGTTTTAGAAGGTGGGAGGAGGAGAGGGTATGAGGTGGCTGTGTGTGTCTGGGAACAAAGGATTGTAAATGGAGGAACAGTTTTGAGGAGGAGAGATGAGTAGGGAGGATGGAGTAAGGAACTAGTGTTTTCCCTATTAGGTGGAGAGATAAATGGAGTTAGTAAGAAATGAAGAAGTATGGGGGTGAATGTGAAAAAAATAAAAACATTGTTTACAGTGACTTTCTATCCCATTAACATAAAGTCAATTCCAGTCTAATTCTGGTGTAATTCATTATATTGCTCTTGTAATGCTGCACTTAGAAAGTGGCACATACCAGACTAAAGTCTGATCAGATTTATGCATCACAATATATGCCCATCCAAGTGCTATTAGGTGTGACCATGGGGGTGGGCATACAGAGGCCAGACCCCCGAGTTTCCCCCATCCTCTGGAATTCCACGCTTCAACACGTTCGATTATCCACCACCCTCGGATCCTACAGACGGAACCTGAAACCCCATCTCTTCAGGAATGCTTACAGCCTGCAATGACCGAGCTGTAAAAAAGACATTAACTTTTATTCTTCTGACTTAATATAATTATAACAGGCTACATAAGAACTTCATACGGTAAATAACAGGCATAAGTTTTCAACAGACACCATGTTGTCATGATAACTAATTTTCATGCTAAAAATGGGTTACAAGAAGGTGGTGATAGGGTGATAGGACTCGTTTTCTCTGACACCTTAGATGCCGCGGTTACCTATGTAGATCGATCTAAGCAGGCAAGTCAGAAGTGTAATATAGACAGCACATGCCTTCTTGGGAGCAGGCTCAGCTCCTGAGCCCACTTCATACACGAACAATTCACAGTTTTGTAAGATATATATCAGGTGTTGGGTAGGTTTCAAAAAACCTTAATAAACCTCTTTTGTCAAAGTTAAAGTTCTCCAAAATGAAAACAAATAAATAAATAAATTCCTTTTTTTTTTTTCCAAAAAATAGCACCACAACTGACAATGGATTGTTTCTTGAATTACAGGTATTTAATTTGATGTAAGGGTGCTTTCACACAGCGTTTTTTTTGTGATCCGTGGCTGTCCGTTGTAAAACTGACAGCCACGGATCCGATTTTGGCCCCATGTTATCCTATGGGCACGGATCACATCGGATTTGGCCTTATTGGCATCCGATTTTTGTCGGATGCGATCCTGGCCGTTTTTTTGCTGTGCCCAAAATCGCAGCCTGCTGCGATTTTTGGCACAGCGGGTCAGATCGGGCCGAATTGGATCCGACATGATCCGCGCCAAATAACATGGGGCCTATGGAGCGAGGATCCGAGGAAACAGCTGAGCGTTCCTCGGACCCGATGTTAGTGTACTGAGCATGCTCAGTACACTAACACCGCTCTGTGCCATGTAATATCACTTCTGCAATGTATATTCATACATTGCAGAAGTGACATCTCCTGAAAATAAAGGGTTAAAAATAAAAAAAACTTCATTCTCACCTCTCCACGATCCAGCGATGCCTCCTGCGCTCTGTGCCTTTAGGACCTGGCCTGACGTCACAGTTGAGTCACATGGCCGGTTACCGCGGTAACCGGTCATGTGACTGTGACATCACGCCAGGTCCTGTTGATCAGAAGAAGCTGGAAGCGCCGCGGGTGTCGCGGAGAGGTGAGAATGAAGATTTTTTTATTTTTTAAGGTCTGCAAACAGGGGAGCAAAGAGGGGGGAGATAGAGGGGGACAAAGAGGGGAGACACAGGGGAGACACAGGGGGACAAAGAGGGGAGACACAGGGGAGACACAGGGGAGACACAGGGGGACAAAGAGGGGAGACACAGGGGAGACACAGGGGGACAAAGAGGGGAGACACAGGGGAGACACAGGGGGACAAAGAGGGGAGACACAGGGGGACAAAGAGGGGAGACACAGGGGGACAAAGAGGGGAGACACAGGGGGACAAAGAGGGGAGACACAGGGGAGACAGAGGGGGATAAAGAGGGGGTGCAAAGAGGGGAGACAGAGGGGGACAAGGAGGGGAGACACAGGGGGACAAAGGTGACAGGAGGGAGAGAGAAGGGGGACGAGATGACAGGAGGAGCAGGGACAGGATCCAGCTGATGCTGCAAAATATCGGGTCGGATGCCTATTTGGCATCCGATTGCAGTCATCAGTTTGGATCCGATGCTGTCCGAGGGGAGCAGCAAAAAGTCTGATCCCCTCGGACAGCACAAAAACGCTGTGTGAAAGCAGCCTAAGTAGGGAAATTAGGCATGCTTTTTGGTTAACATAACAACAAAAACACATAAAATAACTGTTATTGTGTTTGGGTACATGCTGTACACTTTATTTGACAGTTTGTCACCAGTTCATAAGAGAATATAGTAATTATTGACTCTATATTGTTTATGTCAGTAAAGTGTACATAGGATGTCATCACATTCAGGGCCTTGTGTGCCCTCTTTTTGTATAAATATTAAAGTGTCATGGCTTATGGAATAACGTAGTAGTGGAATGGACAGATCCATTATTATTAAAGAGTATCGCAAGTGACAATTATTTCAGAACAGATATATCAGTTTTAGCACAACAATAGCTTTCCTCGTAATGTAATAAATGCTCCAAATGAGAATGCTGCAGCAGAACAGAAACATCTTGGGAGAAATCTGTAGCCTATGACATCTAAATTAGAGGATCATTGTTCCACAGTGACTAGCTGAGCTCAGCCAGAATCCGCAGATCAGCAGAAACTAAAGACAATTTTTATCATTTCACACGCCCCATGTGTTAGGAAAGTGCTGAAGCAAGGAAACAATCACATGTAAGGCATTATGTTCTTACAATGTCACACATAGACGTAATTATCATTGTCATTAGAGTATGTTCTAAACTTTTACTAGAAATCTTAGGGCTGAGTTACAGAAACCTACTAACATAAAACTAATCTACAACACAACTCCTTTTTAATGGGGTTAAACAATCAAGCATATAGATTGGATGATCACATCCACTATGAGCCAACTTGGTAAGAAATAGGCAACACCTTCTGCATTTTTCATACTGCAAAAAAATGAAAGCTATATAGGTCTGGGAACTTGCTATCAACCTTATGGAGACAGCGAAGTAGGTGAGGAGATTGTAAGCCACTTCCCTCCTCTCAGATATATGCATATATGCAAATTTGCACTTCACTAAGGAAGTTGAGAAACTCCCGTGCCACATTTAAGCAGCTTCCTCAAAGTCATAATCGCTTTCCTACAAGCTTTTAATATAACTAAGGGATTTGTGCCAGATCAGAACCCCAAACTACAGACGCTGCGTTTCGGGGTACCTGCCCCTCATCAGTGTAGTGTGTGGGATATTCTGATCTGGCTGAGTGAGTGGGCTAAGACAAGGTCTGGGAACTTGCTATCAACCTTATGGAGACAGCGAAGTAGGTGAGGAGATTGTAAGCCACTTCCCTCCTCTCAGATATATGCAAATTTGCACTTCACTAAGGAAGTTGAGAAACTCCCGTGCCACATTTAAGCAGCTTCCTCAAAGTCATAATCGCTTTCCTACAAGCTTTTAATATAACTAAGGGATTTGTGCCAGATCAGAACCCCAAACTACAGACGCTGCGTTTCGGGGTACCTGCCCCTCATCAGTGTAGTGTGTGGGATATTCTGATCTGGCTGAGTGAGTGGGCTAAGACAAGGTCTGGGAACTTGCTATCAACCTTATGGAGACAGCGAAGTAGGTGAGGAGATTGTAAGCCACTTCCCTCCTCTCAGATATATGCATATATGCAAATTTGCACTTCACTAAGGAAGTTGAGAAACTCCCGTGCCACATTTAAGCAGCTTCCTCAAAGTCATAATCGCTTTCCTACAAGCTTTTAATATAACTAAGGGATTTGTGCCAGATCAGAACCCCAAACTACAGAAGCTGCATTTCAGGGTACCTGCCCCTCATCAGTGTAGTGTGTGGGATATTCTGATCTGGCTGAGTGAGTGGGCTAAGACAAGGTCTGGGAACTTGCTATCAACCTTATGGAGACAGCGAAGTAGGTGAGGAGATTGTAAGCCACTTCCCTCCTCTCAGATATATGCATATATGCAAATTTGCACTTCACTAAGGAAGTTGAGAAACTCCTGTGCCACATTTAAGCAGCTTCCTCAAAGTCATAATCGCTTTCCTACAAGCTTTTAATATAACTAAGGGATTTGTGCCAGATCAGAACCCCAAACTACAGACGCTGCGTTTCGGGGTACCTGCCCCTCATCAGTGTAGTGTGTGGGATATTCTGATCTGGCTGAGTGAGTGGGCTAAGACAAGGTCTGGGAAGAAAGCTATATATTAATAACCATTTTAAGCTGCCGTTAGGTGAAATTTAAAAAAGGGTGTGCTGTTGACGATAATAAAACTGGAGCTAGATGATCATACAAATATTCATCTGCACATAAATGCCAATGATAATACAAATGAAAGCAACTGAGCACTAAGGGATCTGCTAAATTGCTGATCAGTGCTTGTTATGGGCAGTTCAACCTTTTACAGTTGCAAACCACAGAAGATACAGGAAGAAAATACTCTTAAAGTGCCAAAGTGTAAAAAATCTCTTCCTGATGCATGCATAAAGACAGATTCTCGTATTAAGATTCTACATCAATACTAGTAACCTTAAGTATTGTGTTTCTGAGGGAGTGGGGCCTGGCCGGCATGGAGTGAGGAAGCTGTTTCCCGGCGCTCCGAACACTGTACCGACATATTACTTACCACTGTGAATTCTAAAGCCCGGAGATGAAACGTCCTCTATTGGGGGGGTCCTCCAGAAGCTTCCGGTGCTGGCTTCAGGCTGACAGGATCTATCGTTGGCTTCCTGTCGGCGGCCTCGCCGTCTCCTCGCGAGGAGGTAGAGGGCAAGATGGCACCTAAGCAGAAGCTCTGTGCAGCTCCCTTGGAGAGAAATGGAGGGGGAGATGTCTCAGAGCGGTGTCCAGCTGTAAGCTCTCCTGTGGAGGTACGTTCCCGGCACCTGCTACCTCTCATCACGTGGGTCAGTATGCACGGGGGCCCAGCACAGCAGCTCCTGTACAAGCTGACATGACACAGGGAGAGCAGGCTATGGTGGGCATGAGTGAGGCTGTGGGCCCCTCCACACACCATCAGAGGGAGGACCCACAGGCAGATGATGTTATGGTCGCAATGAGCGGAGAAGCAGTCCCACGGTCTCAGATGCCTACCCCTGATATGAAAGGGGGAGACTTCCGGGCACTAAAGGAGCTTATCATGGTGCTCCCAACGAAAGCAGGTCTGGACATTGTTATTTCTAAACTAGAGCATAACCATAATCTTGCCATGGCCTAAGTATGGGAAGATTTATCTGTAGTGGAAAATAGAGTTACAGCTACGGAGGCGGCTCAGGGATCCCTAGAGCAACGAGTCGCTGCCCTTGAGAAGTGGCTGGTGGCAACTAATGACTCTATGGGGGACCTGTCCCTACTCCTGGATGACCAGGAGAACAGGGACAGACGAAACAACATCAGATTAAGGGGGATACCTGAGGAGTGGCCCCCTGACATGTTACAACGAATGTCCGGGCAGTATTCAACAAAATTTTGGAGCCTCCCGCCAACTCTTCTTGCCAGTTTTATAGAGTGCACAGAGTATTTTTCCATGGCGTGAAATCCCAGGATAATCCCAGGGACGTCCTTTGTCTTCTTCACTACTTTTCTGACAAGGACTCTATTATACATAAGGCCTGGTCACAAAGCCTTGCAGATATGGAGGGGGCCAGGATATGGCTCTTTCTGGACATATCGAGTCATATGCTGGCTATGAGAGCTTTTTATCCTTTATTGATCAAAATTAAGGAGGTTGGTGCAACCTATCACTGGGGACACCCATTCCACGTGATCATCCGAAAGAATTCTGCCTTCTTCCTCAAGAGGCACTCTGAACTACCTGATCTATTTCAGTTCCTGGAAAACAGACCCAATAGAGGCCCCCGGACTGACTCGCCACCCGGACTGGAGAGTACCGTCCTTTCCGACCTGGTGGGGGCCGTCACCTTTCCAGGTCGGACCCCCCAGTCATCGGCGAGGCCTGAGGTCTGTGCCTATAGTTGGTGAAAGTGGGGACCCTTTGTACTCATGAGAGTACAGAGTACCTGGGATGTGTCTAACGGGCTGGGTGATGGGGTTTCTTCTCCTCAATATATGAGGTTTACTACTCAGTGCTTATACCCAATACTTGTTATATGTTTAAGTGTTTATGTGTTAAAATATTTTTGACAATAGCCGCTTGATGTGCTGACCTTTCTGCAGGTTCATGCAGTCTGGTAGACACCCAAGAACTTTTTTTGTCTCTCTCGCCTGCTTATTCATATTTTAATCTCCTTGGGTACTAGTCTTTGTAGGTCCTGCTGGCTTTACTTATATTGGCTAATTGTCTGTTTTAACGATAGTAGGGTTTTAGGCCTTCCCCCTAGCTGCGGCAAGTGGATCACCTAGTGTTTGATATTTGTGCAGTGTTGTGGGCTCACCTTGTGACGGTTTCGTTTCGCACCCTCTCATTTTCCTGTTTAGGTTTGGAGATAGACTCAGGGCCTATATGCTTATCATACGCAAATCTCAAGTTCTCTCTTTCTTTTTACTCTCTTTCCTTCTTTTCTCATTTCTCCTACTTTATCTGTCTTTCTTCTTTTCCCTCTACTTTCTCCCATAACTTAGTCTCACCCCTTCCCCATGTCCCTATTGGTCGTCGGGGTCACCTCATGGTCCCTGTCCTATCATGGCTGGTGTCGTCATTTTCTCCTGTACTGAGCTCCATGTGGGCACTCTCAATGTGAAGGGCCTACATAGCTAAGGTAAACACTCAATACTGTTAAATCTCCTCTGGAGAAATAGGCTGCATGTAGCTTTCCTCCAGGAAATCCACTACTCAGTAAATAAATCATTCAAACTCTCAGAAGGGAGGTTTACGATGGTATACCATTCCTCCTCAGATGATTCTAGGGCTAGGGGTACGTGCATACTCTTATCTAAATCCCTGGCATGGGAGCTGATTGATTTTTGTACAGACCAGGAGGGAGGCTTGTGATGCTTAAATGGAGGGTGGCCTCGCAGCTATTTATGTTTGTGTCAATATACAGTTGTGGCCAAAAGTATTTAAACCCCTGCAAATCTGTCAGATAATACTCAGTTTCTTCCTGAAAATGATTGCAATCACAAATTCTTTGGTATTATGATCTTCATTTAATTTGTCTTCAATGAAAAAACACAAAAAGAATTGTCCTAAAGCGAAATTGGATATAATTCCACACCAAACATAAAAAAGGGGGTGGACAAAAGTATTGGCGCTGTTAGAAAAATCAAGTGAGGCTTCTCGAATTAACAGCACCTGTAACTTACCTGTGGCACCTAAGAGGTGTTGGCAATAAGTAAATCACACTTGCAACCAGTTGACATGGATTAAAGTTGACTCTGTCCTGTGTCCTTGTGTGTACCACATTGAGCATGGAGAAAAGAAAGAAGACCAAAGAACTGTCTGAGGACTTGAGAAACCAAATTGTAAGGAAGCATGAGCAATCTCAAGGCTACAAGTCCATCTCCAAAGACCTGAATGTTCCTGTGTCTACCGTGCGCAGTGTCATCAAGACGTTTAAAGCCCATGGCACTGTGGCTAACCTCCCTAGATGTGGACGGAAAAGAAAAATTGACGAGAGATTTCAACGCAAGATTGTGCGGATGGTGGATAGAGAACCTCGACTAACATCCAAACAAGTTCAAACTGCCCTGCAGTCTGAGGGTACAACAGTGTCAACCCGTACTATCTGTTGGCGTCTGAATGAAAAGGGACTGTATGGTAGGAGACCCAGGAAGACCCCACTTCTTACCCGAGACATAAAAAAGCCAGGCTGGAGTTTGCCAAAACTTACCTCAGAAAGCCTAAAACGTTTTGGAAGAATGTTCCCTGATGTTTTGGGGTTGCTTTTCTGCCTCTGGCACTGGACTGCTTGACCGTGTGCATGGCATTATGAAGTCTGAAGACTACAACAAATTTTGCAGCATAACGTAGGGCCCAGTGTGAGAAAGCTGGGTCTCCCTCAGAGGACAAAAAGCACTAGAAAATGGTTTGAGAGAAAGCACTGGAGGCTTCTAAGGTGGCCAGCAATGAGTGCAGACCTGAATCCCATAGAACACCTGTGGAGAGATCTAAAAATGGCAGTTTGGAGAAGGCACCCTTCAAATATCAGGGACCTGGAGCAGTTTGTCAAAGAAGAATGGCCTAAAATTCCAGCAGAGCATTGTAAGAAACTCATTGATGGTTACCGGAAGCGGTTGATCGCAGTTATTTTGGCTAAAGGTTGTGCAACCAAGTATTAGGCTGAGGGTGCCAATACTTTTGTCTGCCCCATTTTTGGAGTTTTGTGTGAAATGATCAATGTTTTGCTTTTTGCTTCATTCTCTTTTGTGTTTTTTTCATTTAAGACAAATTAAATGAAGGTAATAATACCAAAAAATTTGTGATTGCAATCATTTCAGGAAGAAACTGAGTATTATCTGACAGAATTGCAGGGGTGACAATACTTTTGGCCACAACTGTATCTACCCAACTTGGGGCAATGTTCCCCACTCCTCAGATGTCTCGATCAGATCGAATCTTTTGTGGAGGGCAGATTGGTACTAGGGGTGATCTTAATCTCGTTCTCGATCCTTCCCGGGACACATCGTCGGGTGCCTCTGGGTTATCAATGGCCACTCTCAGGCGGATCCGGAGGGGTCTATTTGACTATCAGTTAATAGTTGCTTGGAGAGTGGCCCACCCCTCAGAGAGGGATTATACGTTTTACTCTGCTGCCCACGACACATATTCTCATCTAGACTACTTTTTTTTTTAAACATTCAGATTTGGACTCCCTACTTGCGGTGTCCATTGATTCTCTCACTTTTTCAGACCATGCCCCAGTGAAGCTGACTCTTTCCATGGAGGGTCATCGGAGGGTAATAGTCGTTGGATCCTGAACTCCTCACTGATGAGATGGTGATGAAGGATGTGCAGTCCTCATTGAAAGATTAGTTTCTTCATAACGCTGGGTTGGACTCTTCTTCGAATATGTTATGGGAGGCACATAAATGTGTAATTAGAGGAGCCTCCATTAAGCATGGGTCGCGCTTGAAGAGGGAGAAGGAGCAGGAGATGGTGGCCCTGTTGGCGGAGAATGGTCATTTGGAGACCCTCCATAAATCCCAGTTGGATTCTCAGACTCTTACATCTTTTAAAGAAAAGAGAGGAACTGCGGGCATTGTTGATGTATAAAGCTATGGCCTCTCTAGTTAGATGTAGGAGACATTACTACAAGTATGGGAACAAGACTAGTAGGACCCTGGCAAGGGCGCTTGGTGCGCAGCGTGCGTGTGGTTTTATTCCCCAAATCATTAATCGTAGTGGTGCTAGGGTGTCCACCCCTTCAGAAATGGCTTCAGCATTCAGAGAGTTCTATGCAAAACTTTATTCTTTAGACGGTTCATCCTCAGTAGAGGATAAGAGATCCCTCAGATCCAAGATCTCTTTATACATTAGACAATTTGGACTACCCAAGATTTATGAGGAGAAAGTTATAAAGTTGGAGTGGCCCATCTCTGAAACGGAGTTGCTCGAAGCGATCCGCCTCTCCCCTAATGGAAAAGCTCCAGAACTGGATGGCTTCCCACTGGCCAATTTCATAAAACTTGGCTCTCTGTTGTCTCCACACTTTCTATCGGCGTTTAATAATATCGCTTGTCATAAATGGGTCAGGGGTTGTTTTACCTGGTTTGGGAGATGCAAGATCTTGAAGATGAATCACTTGCCTAGGGTTCTCAACCTTCTTCAGGCACTGCCCATTAAGATACCTGATTCATTTTTTAAGGATTTCTCTTCCCTCGAGATTTGGTTTATTTGGGCTTACAAGCCGGCCAGAATCGCCAGATCCCTTCTCTGTAGGCAGGAGGCTCGGGGAGGCTTGGGACTACCTAGACCTGAAGATGTACTACCTGGTGGCCCACATGGTGAGAGTCTTAGATTGGTGCAGACATGACTTAGTTAAGCTCTGGATTCAAATAGAACAAAATGTTACAGAGATTCCGTTAGATGCTATCCCATGGATTCTTACTATCTTTGACTCTGGACTGAGATCCCACTCCACTTTTGGAGCAACGGCACTATGTTGCTCCAGAAGGGAGATTTCGATCACGTTTGTTGCCTTACCCATCCCCTATCACACCAGTATTGGGTTCACCTGACTTCAGACCTGGTTTGACTGACCCTGTTTTCAGACTGTGGACGAAGGAGGGGACTTTCAGAGCGATGCACTTTGTCAGGAACGCCTCTTGGCAGTCTGTAGAAGAGATTCGTAACATGGAGTCACCTACTCCCTTGGGGGATTGAAGAGCCATTCATTTAAGCCAACCACTGTGGTCCCTTCTAGGGGCACCACTGTGTACAGGTCCTATTACAGCTTTTGAGAAATTATGTCTAGAGAGGGCACCTTCTCCCACACCTTGGCAACGGTGAAATCTATACTGGTCTTCTCTGAGGATCCCCTTTTCCCCCCTGGATATTTAGTGAAATATGAAAGAGATTTGAATGTAAGTCTTTCTCCGGAATAGAGAGATAAGATTTTGTTTCTGGCACATAACTCTGCTATTAGTTCTAGTCTCCAGGATGCTAATTTTAAGATCCTAGCTAGATGGTTTAGGGTCCCTAAGAACTCCACATGATGTTTCCTACTGTTGACTCTGTTTGCAAGAGATGCGGTCTGGAGGAAGGGTCGTTTTTACACATCTTCTGGAGCTGTGAGAAGCTGGCTAGATTTTGGAAAAAGGTGCAGACAATTATCAAAAGGGTAACTAACACTCATCAATTCCTTGGACCAGAATTGTTCTTGCTTCAACATTCTGACCTTCCTGTTTCAATTTATAAAAGATCTCTGCTGTGATTCATGGTGATGGCTGCAAGAGCCATTGTGTTGGAGGTCCCCTTCTCCTCCGGGTGTCAGTTTATGGGTCACTAAGATAAATTAGTTGATGTTGATGGAGGACTTGACGGCTCCCATCAAGGACAACTATGATGAATTCTTCGGCACCTGGTACCAAGTGGAGCGAGTTCAAGGCCTCACAGGAATATAATGACTTACTTGATAGAGATTCTGCTACCCTTGACGGTGAATACCTCCCCTTTTTCCCTCTATCCCCTCCTGCATTTTTCCTTTGGCTTTGTACCTGGGACTACTTCCCCTCTGCTATTATCTTTCCTCGGTTCTCTATTCACTTTACATTTTCATACTTTAATTACATTATCTTAATTATAGGGTCTATGCCTGCTTTGTAAGCATTCTGAGCTTCTAACAATAATAATATACAAAAAAAAAATTCTGACGACTTCATATTGTTATAAGGTATATGGGTAATGACTACTTACTTGGAGTTCTGGGAAAGGAAGGTGTGTCACAGTCCGCGCTGCCAAGAAATCCGCTCGTAAATAACGCTAGTAATCGGTATCCAAATTAATCCTTTTTATTCATCCAACGCGTTTCAACGCCCTCCTGGCGTCTTCCTCAGGGATGTCATCCCTGAGGAAGACGCCAGGAGGGCGTTGAAACGCGTTGGATGAATAAAAAGGATTAATTTGGATACCGATTACTAGCGTTATTTACGAGCGGATTTCTTGGCAGCGCGGACTGTGACACACCTTCCTTTCCCAGAGCTTCAATTTCGTCTACCCGAGTGGAGACCGGTGGAAGTCCAGCAGCAGCCATCAGGACACTTATCCTATCAGGCCTTTTAACCAGTTGTGGGTGGCACAACTGGAATAGGTGAGTGAAACCTTTTCTCACCTACTTGTTTTAGTGTCTAGTGATAAGGGCACTATTGCGCCTCTTGTCCCCCCCCCCTTTTTCTTTTCTTGTTACTTACTTGGAGTGGCTTTGTACTGGAGCTAATGCAAGAGTAATGGTATGTTTTTTGCTCTTTCTTTGTAATTAAAGTGTAATTACTAATCTTAAAGTGTAAATGTCATTTCATAAGAAAAAACCCTCTATACTGTACTGATTGTCATTGATGGGTCACATATCAGTTAGGAAAATGCTTTTTTGAGCAATATGACTTATTTTTCTTAAATTTTTAGAATGCTTTAAAAAACTGCATTTTAGGGCTGTGTAAGCAGCTGATAGGGAGCAGTGCAATGTGAGAAAGGTCAAGATCACAGATTGTGAGCTATGTGGGGAACCAGCAGCCAGATGACAAATCAGAGAAGCTTGTGCCAAGGAAAGGGCAGAGAAGTTTGCACTGATCCTGACATTCTGACATTGCTTATGAACTGTGCTGTAGCCTGAGCTAAGCAGATACATTGTCACATCATCAGCTGCAGTCAGGAGCTCGCACACTTTGTAGGCCACACCCCCTTTACCCTTATATGGTTACATGCCTGTATTCAGTGTGAAGACGGCACTGACTAAGAATGAACATATGTCTGCTTCAGACACAGTCTAGTGGTGACACTTATGGAAGATTTATGAATGGTTTCCTTACAGATTTTATTAATATAGAATATATGAAAGTTTAACATAATCACTTGTTCTACATCATTATTAAATAAAAATTTAAATGGTAGTTACACTTTAAAGGAATTAAAGATACCAGTCATAAGGTCAAAAGTCAGATTTTTATTTTATCCTGGCTGCACCCCTGAGTATTCCATTTTGTTTTTTTGTAAATTCACTATTCGGTTATAGAGTTAATTTTATTTAGTGCTAATTCTTGTAGGTTTTACCAACAAGGCGTATCACTCAGGCCCCTTTCACATCTATGCGTCTGCTGCGTTTTGCTTAATTTGCGTTTTCATGCGTTTTTACCGCAAAAACGCATCAAAACGCATGCGTTTTTGTCCCCATTGATTTTAATGGGAACGCATGAAAAACGCATGCAAAAACGCATGTAAAAACGCATGTGCGTTTTCAAAAACGCAAAACGCATGCGTTTTTGCAACCGCAGCCCAAAACGTTGTTTGCCACGTTTTGAGCTGCGTTTGCAAAAACGCATGCGTTTTTACATGCGTTTTTGCATGCAAATTTTCACGCGTTCCCATTAAAATCAATGGGAACAAAATCGCATGCGTTTTGATGCATTTTTGCAGTAAAAACACATGAAAACGCAAATTAAGCAAAACGCAGCAGACGCATAGATGTGAAAGGGGCCTCAGGCTTCTCTGGAGGTGAGTTTTTATGTTGCTCTGAACAATTACCATGTGAGACCATAAATATAAGCACTAAATATAAATGCCTCTTTAAAATAAAATAATTAAAATATTCAGGAGTACAGAAGGAATAAAATAGGTGCAAAAAAATTAAGAAAAGGTCAGTATTCTTAATTGAGAAACACAATGTATTCTCCACCCACTAGCTCTGAAGAAACTGCAATTTGGAAATAGGTTGGAAACATGGTAAAAAAAATTCTACCAAAAAAGACATATAATGGCCATAATTAGTTTAGTTGCTCATGTACACACATGACAATATATCTTAAAAGGTTACCTGAAACAAAAGGTAGGATTTAAATATACTAAAACAATATTAGAAAAGACACTGAAGTAATATATGTCAAACATATGCTGTATAACCATAAAAATGTAACAAAGTTCGGAAGGTCTACGACCTACTCTACTTCCATTTATTTTGAGGCCTGCTGGCACATGAAGAGGTGAACTACAAGACTGAGAGACTAATATGATTACGCACATCTTGAGATGGCTTTTATGCTATTGTTATCAACATAAAGCTGGCTTCACATTTGCGTATGGGAAGGCAGCGTATTGCTGCGTTCCCATACGCAGTCAAACGCATGCGCACTGTGTTCCTATGTTTAACATAGGAATGCATGGTGCCTGCGTTTGCTGCTTTCGGGTGCGGATGCGGACGATATCTGCTCCTTCCGGTGTCCAGCGTCCGCACCCGGGACGCAGCATGTTGGTTTTTTTTGTGCGTTTGGGGACCTTGAAAAATCAGCAAGCGTCCCCAAGCGCACAAAAAATGCATTGTCTTCAATGGGTCCGCAGTGTTCAGCGCTTGACAGCGCAGGAGAATGCTGCGGACCCATTGAAAAATCTCCCGGTGGCCGCCGGTGATGTCACAGGAGCTCACCGACGGCCACCGGGAGATCAGCTCAGCCACTGCTGTCCTCTTCCTCCCCGCCGCTGGTAATCTCCTAGTGGTGTCGGCGGGGAGAAACAGCTGATCTGACAGCTGTTTGAATCTTCCCGCGCCGACATCTCCTTTCGGTGTCGGCGCGGGAAGATTCAAACAGCTGTCAGATCAGCTGTTCTCCCCGCCGACACGTCCCGGTGGTTACCGGCGGCCGGGAGGCGGAGATCTCCGGTGCTGATCTCCGCCCCCTGACAACGCCGATTGGCTGGCCAGCCTGCACAGTGATGTGTCCGCAGGCGGACATGCTCCGCTGCGGACACATCTTTTAGACCCTGCTTTGCACTGCGTATGTGTCTGCATGCCATCAGCGTGCAGACACATACGCAAATGTGAAGCCAGCCTAATATCAACTAAGGCCCCTTTCACATCTATGCGTCTGCTGCATTTTGCTTAATTGGCGTTTTCATGCGTTTTTACCGCAAAAACGCAAAACGCATGCGTTTTTGCAAACGCAGCCCAAAACGTTGTTTGCCACGTTTTTACATGCGTTTGCATGCGTTTTTGATGCGTTCCCATTAAAATCAATGGGGACAAAAACGCATGCGTTTTGATGCGTTTTTGCGGTAAAAACGCATGAAAACGCAAATTAAGCAAAACGCAGCAGACGCATAGGCATTGTTCACACACAATTTGCGTTTTTTTTAGCACTCCTAAAAGCACATGCGTTTTTTTAGGAGTGCTAAAAAATGTCTCTTGTGTGTCTGAAAGGAAATACAACCTTTTTGGACTTTGTCATTTTTTCATCAAAAACGCAGGCATTAACGCAGGGTGCATAAATGTGCCTTTTGAAAACGCATGCGTTTCCCATAGGGCCCCATGTTATAGCAACGCATGTGCGTTTTCCCAAAAACGCATGCGTTTTTTTAACATGGGCCCCTATGGGAAACGCATGCGTTAACGCAGGGCACATATAGGCACCTGCGTTAACGCATGCGTTTCCCATAGGGGCCCATGTTAAAAAAACGCATGCGTTTTTGGGAAAACGCACATGCGTTTTTTTACAGCACCCAAAAACGCTGCATGCAGCGTTTTTTGGACTGGGGGAAAAAAACGCAAGTGGGGCTGAACCCCTCTGTACAGATACAGGGGGCGGGAGTTGTGGGAACTTGCACGGAGCTCCGAGGAGCCCGTGCCATCGGGGATATTGTAGTAGCAGCCCACCGGAGTGGGCGGCCGGTCTATAGGGGGGTCTAAGCCCCCCCTATAGACCTGAAACATTACTTTGGTTAGTTATTTAAACTATTTAATACTCATAGGACAGTTTGCTGATCCCGGCAACTGCAGTGCGGTACAGGGAAACGCTGCGAAAACTGCTGCCTGCATGATTTTTAACGCAGGCAGCAGTGCCGGATACGGCCACCGGATGGCTTGTGAAGCCATCCGGTGTTTTGCATTGGCTCCTATGAGGAGCGTTTCCTGGTCCGGTTTTGAGCTTTTTGAAAGCTCAAAACCGGATCAGGATTTAAAAAAAAAAACGGGAATGTGACCCTGGCCATAATAGTGCTTTTAAGGTGAATTTTATTCCTACAGCCATGAAAAAGACACTGGCGAGGGAGGCAGTGCAGGTGCCCACTCACACACTTCCATCAATGAGCAGCAAATTTACAAGTTGCATCAAAGTCTCTGTAGTGATACATAGGCATTGTTCACACACAATTTGCGTTGTTTTTACCACTCCTAAAAGCACTTGCGTTTTTTTAAGAGTGCCAAAAAATGTGCCTTGTGTGTGTGAAAGCTTTCAAAACGTTTTTGCACTTAGTCATTTTTTAACCAAACACCCAAATAACAAAAAACGCATGGCATAAAAATGTGTGTTTTTGCTGAAGGAATTGTTTTTTCCATTTTCCTACCAACCAAGGGGGGGGGGTGCTGTCATAAAATTTTTTATTTTATTTCCCTGCTTATATAGGGGGGTGCTGTTGAAAAAAAAATTGTTTACTTCTTGATATCGAGTTTTCGTTTTTTGAACTGGGGGACAAAAGCGCAAATGGAGCTGACTAACGCATGTACACTCAAATGTACCCTGCGTTGACGCACCTGCGTTTTTTTTTACAGAAAACGTTTTTTTTCGCGGCCGCACCTGCCGCAAGTGCAAAACCGCACTTGCCGCCCCTGCCGCAAGTCCCTCTATACTTTCTATGGGGATTACCGCAACCGTGCCGCAAGTGCAGCGGTTATGCGGCAATCGCGGCAGATGCGGTTTTTTCACCGCATCTGCCGCGATTTCAAATAAACGCTGATGTGAAAGGGCCCTAAGGCTGGTTTCACATTTGCGTTTGGAATGCAGTGTAACTGAACGCAGCCAAACGCATGCGCACTGTGTTCCTATGTTTAACATGTGAACGCATAGTAACTGCGTTTCGCTGCACTTAGTTGTGTTTGGATGCGCATGTGCGCTTGTGCACCCGCAAGCGCACAAAAAAATGCATGTATCTCGAAGGATCCGCAGTGTCCTCCACATGACAGCGCAGATCACATTGAAATCACCCCCGGAGGTTTTGGTGCGGGAGATTTGAAGAAACAGCTGATCTGACAGCTGTTTAAATCTCCCGCGTCGACATCACCTATTCGGTGTCAGCGCGCGAGATTTTAACAGCTGTCAGATCAGCTGTTTCTTCAAATCTCCAGCACCGACAGCGTTGGGAGATCAGCGGCGGCTAGGAGGAGATCTCTGCCACTGATCTCCGCCTCCCGGCCATCGCCGAAATCACTGACTGGCTGGCCGGGCACCATACAGATGTGAACGCATGTGGAGTTTTCCCCTGCGTTCACGTCAGTATGGCGTTTGCCCTGCGTTTGCGTTTGCATGCCCTTCGCATGCAGACACAAATGGGAATGTTAACCCAGCCTAAGTGTCAGTTACAGACCTCATTTATACAGACTATGTATGAAAGCCAGATACCATGCAGTCTCAACAGTTTTATAAAGATATCCCTGCAATGAAGTAATTGGACCTCCTTTCATACAGAAATTTCAAGACAAGGCAGAATTACACCTGCACTGCCTCCCTCACCAATGTCTTTTTCATGGGTATAAGGCCTGTTTCACATCTAATGCAGTTTTGCGTTTTGCTTAATTTGCGCTATGCGTTTTTACCGCTAAAACCGCATTAAAATGCTAGCATTTTTGCCCCCATTGATTTTAACGGAAACGCATGTAAAAAATGCATGTGCGTTTTTAAAAACGCAGGCGTTTTTGCCAGCGCAGCGCTAGACGCATTCGCGGATGTTTTGTGCTGCGTTGGCAAAAAACGCCTGCGTTTTGCTATTTTGAAAACGCACATGCGTTTTTGCATGTATTTTTACATGCTTTTCTATTAAAATCAATGGGGTCAAAAAACGCTAGCGTTTTAATTCGTTTTAGCGATTAAAACGCATAGAAATGCAAATTAAGCAAAACGCACATAAGAATAAAATTCACCTTAAAAGCACTATTATCTAAGTTTCTACTCCTTTCGCTTGTTATTGATTTGAATTGAGTAGTATCCAGAGGTCCTATCCAAAACTGGTGGGACTCCTGAGGGTACATGGAGATTGTTATACTAATAATATCAACTAATATTTTATTTACATGTACAAGTACTGTTTACTTATTTAGTTACTGCAGGGTATTTGCTCATTTGTTTCTCACCTAGGTTTTGTCTGTTAATAGCCACAGTGTGAATTCGCGCCTATACAGTGAACTTATACCCAAAGGTGTGTTGACCCATTTCTTCGATTTTGCTTTAGCTTCTTGTACTTTGTACATATAAAGATGTGGCTCCCCCTTGGGGGCAATGCATATTGTCTATATAACTTTGGTTGGCCGGTGTGAAACAGCCAAGTCTAAGGGTGCCGTTACACTTGGCGACATTCCAGCGATCCTGACAACGATACGACCTGGTAGGGATCGCTGGAATGTCACTACATGGTGTGATGTCAAACAGTCAGATCTACTCAACGACACAGCAACAATACGGCAACCGATCTGTATAACGATCTTGGCAGTCGTTGGGACCCTGTCACATAGCAGCTAGTCTGACAACTCAAGCCTACATGGCTGAGTTCTGAGTCGCCAACGAGGTCATTGTTAAGGTGTCAAACACACCAATGCATGCTGCCCAGCAGGAAACTGACGATCAAAAAATGGTCCAGGACATTCAGACACGATCAGCGATCTCACAGCAGGGGCCTGGTCACTGCTATGTGTCGAACATGTCGAGATTGCTGGCGAGGTCGCTGTTGCGTCACAAAACCTGTGACGCAGCAGTGATCTCGCTATGTGTAACGGATCTGGCCCTGTCTATTTTGAGGTGTTCTTGCACATACCAAGGTGAACTACTAAAGTTAGGGACCATCCTGATTGGGTGTATCTGTCGCACCCCAGGGCAGAGGGTACTAGGAACCAGGCCCTCTCTTCAGTCTGCAGGGGAGAATGTCACGGGGACGTGACCCGGCTCCAAATGCCCAGGTGCGGCAATAAAAGGGGAAGAAGAAAAAGGGGAAAATAAAGTTTATAAAGGTAGTTTGTGACGCCACCAGTAGTGTGTGGCTATATGAGGCCACCGCTGCAATCGGAACCACTGGGGCGATGGTGGGTGCAGCCAGATGGCGAGCCCTCTATAGGTAGGGCTGATCCCCTGGGCATCCGAAGGTGTAGTATAGCATAAGTGTGTAAAGTTTCCCGTAACTTCAGGCAGCATTCACAGTCTCGCGGTTGCGGCTTCTCTTCTTTCCTGAGGATAAACAACTGAGTCCACACCATACTGGGCTTTACCGGACTTTTACTCTTACTTCTCACTTAACAGTTCACAACAGCTTCATAGTTCTTTCACAGAAGTTACAACAGACTTGGACTAACACAGCAGCTCTGTACAGTTCTTTACGGGCTTAGGTTCTCACTGCAGCCAGGGCGGTTCATCTGCATCACTCCCCCCTCAGTGTACCTCTAGGGCCTTTTCATTCTCCTCTCCGCGTGTGGTTACAGACCGGCCATCACGGGCTCTTTAGTGATTTGTTCCTCTCTTTGGGTCGCTAGTACTAGTACGATGGCTTTCCCCTTCACTGCACCAGGTGTTAGGTTCCGGGACTTAGAGTTCCTGTACCCTGCCGGGGATTCGTGGTTGAGGCTTATAGCTACCCAGCCACATCTACAGAGCCGGCACTCTGGTTCTGTGGCCCAGCCACCAGTGTCCCGGGTCACTCGGGCACACCTGGCTCCTTCTGTCCTTCCTCGGTTTCAGCCTGGGTTTCCGACTGGTCATCAGTGGTGCAGGCTGCCGTGCCCCTCTATTCTCAATTTGGTCTGTCATTGATTAGCTGATGTGTGTTTCTGCTTGGGGATGCTTCCCACTTCACCACCCTCCAGGGAACCTTTTCTCCAACTATTCCTGGGTTTTACTCCAGTTCCTCCACCCCTTCCCGAGTGCTGTACTACATTCCACCCTCCACTTAGCTCCGCCTGCCATCCCTTGCCACACATGAAGTGACTTAGGCTTAGGATCGGAGGGTGTGTGGGGTGTTGGTGCGAGGTGACCGATTTACCAATCCCAGCTGCAGTTCTCCTCTGTGGCCACCCAGTCGCAGAGGCGCCACATATCTTCTCATGGTGGGATGACTTTTATGCTCTTTTGATCAAACTAGGGTCAACTAAGTACCCAATAATACTACATATACAATTGCTATTTATTTTTTTACTTACTGCATGGTATTTACTCATTTGCTTTTATCCTAGGCTTTAAAATGCAAAATTTACCAACATAATACTAACTATTTTATGATAATATATAATGAGACTGTGTTTTAAAATAGGAACCTACTAGGTGACGTTATTATGTTACACAAGTCAATTCTGGCTTAGTAAAAAATGGGATATTTCACACCAAAGGCAAAACAAAATATATGTGTTCATCCCCTTGAGATTATATGATCTTTTCCCAAGGCAGCAAAAGGCTGTTTATAGTATGCACAGACAGGAAAAACTAATACAATGCTGTAAGGGAGCATAAATTGATTTAGTTTATACGGGCAAAAAAGTATCTCAAACCTGGCAATGGATTATCCCAAGAGATAACATTATTCATATAAATGTGTGTTGCATTGTGAGTCACTATCATTGCTCAAATTTTATTGAGTAAATGGCCATTCCTATTTACAATAATATGCAAATTGCCTCTTTAAAGACAAACTTAAGCTGTAGCACCACCTATTGGTAGTAGCAATCCTAAAAGTCAACAATGACCCTTTAATAAGCCTTATCATATGACCAAGGATATAAACCAAATTATATTCTCAATTTGCAGGCACAGTGTTTCGGACTTTCCAGCGATCCCACCAGCGATCCGACCTGGCCAGGATCCCTGGAAAGTCTCTATGCATTCGCTGGTGAGCTGTCAAACAGGCAGACTCACCAGCGACTAGTCAGCAGCGACATCACTGGTAACAGGGTAAACATCGGGTAACTAAGCAGAGCGCTCGCCCGCGACATCGCCGAAAAGTGACGTAACAGCGAAGTCGCGGGCGATATCACAAGTGCGTCGCGCTGTGTGACAGTGCGACGCAACTGCAAATTATCGCTGGTTGCAGGTTGACAGGTTTATGAACATGTTCATAAACCTGTCAACCTGTGACCAGCGATTAGGCTGGATCGCGCCGTCTGACACTGTTGGCGGCGCGATCCAGCCTATATCGCAGCGTTGCTGAGGATCGCTCGCTGGGCTGAGCCCAGCCCAGCGAGCGATGGCTCCGCCCACATCGCCGCCGCGTCACCGGCAACGTCGTGCCGTGTGACAGCTGGCCTGCGATGTCGGAAGCGAGCGTGCACTTGCACATCACTTCCGACATCGCCGGCCAGAATCGCCACGTGTGACACTACCAAAAAATGGTCCTGAACGATTTGCAGTGATCAGTGACCTCACAGCAGGGGCCTGGTCGCTGATACGTGTCACACATTGCAACATCGCTGGAGAGGTCACTGTTACGTCACAAAATCTGTGACGTTTCAGCGATATCGCTAGCGATGTTAAAATGTGTGAAGTACCCTTTAAATGCCTTGTATGCACCTCTAGGAAATTTAAAATGCAAATTGCCTCTTCAAAGAGGACTATTTAAAATGAATCATTTAAAAGAGTCATTTCTATTTTCATAACTTGATATTGTCAGATAATGGTTGTAAATAAAAGCACATTTTTTAATTTACTGCAAATTAAAATTTGCAGCCGTTCTTGAGATAACATTTTTCTTTTGTTTACAGCTAGTAGACAGACCATTGGGTAGGAGACAGACCACTGTGTAGGAGACAGGCCACAGTCTAGGAGACAGACTACTGGTGCTATCTAGCTTGTAAGCTCTGTGCTGAAGCTGGCTCAGATTAGAAGTAACATTTTGCTTCAGTGATTCTTGTCAGCTTCAAAACAGTGTTTAAAACCTTTTTTAAAAAAAGAGCTTGTGAGCTGGCTGCTCTAGTGGAGGTTGGTTTCTAAGACAATGAGCTGTAAACAAAAGAAAAGAAACATCTGAAAATGTAATAATCAGTTATATGAAAAATTATATTGAAAATGGAAAGATCCTTTAAATGATATACTGTAATGGCCACTTTACACGTCCGGATATCGTCGTCCAACTTCGATAAAAAGTCACGTGGTTCGTGCGTTGGCGCCGATATCGATCGTGTGTTGTGTGGTGTAAATGACCAATTCATTGCAAGAACGATGCCAAAACGATATCGGGGAAGAATTGTGCAGGCTCTCCAACTGCCCGATATTGGATGGACGATCTGGCAGGATCGTTCTGTGTGACAGCCCAACAACGATTTGGAAAACAACGTCCCTTATTCTCTCCCATGTTAAATGGTCGTTCCTGGGTCGCTCGTACAAGGGGGCGTAGACATCGCAGTTGTGTTGCCTGCCGATATCTCCCTGTGTGAAAGCTCCTATGCGATCTTGGATTTCAGCCAAAAAAGTGCACGCTCCCGTACCGTTGTATACAATATCGAAACGATGTTGGGACATGTAAAGTGGCCATAAGAGTTCACAATATTTTTCCTGATTCCTTGAGAAAGGTCAGGTAAAACGAACATCAGGTGGAGTCCTCCTCTTGTTAGATTCAGCTATGTTTATGTTATACTCTCATTCATATAACTATCTCGTATAGGTACTTATGCACTACAAGGTCTTCTCTACATTCTTTGATACATTATATTTCTGAATCTTTTAATCTTTTATCTTATCATATATCTAATATATAAAGCTGAATGTGTGTATATATGTGTGTGTATATATCTGGGATTGGCATCTACACCGTCACAACTACAGCCAAAAAATTTTGCACAGTCACACATCTGGACCCCGAGACCGTCAAAGGCTATTTGTGAGGTGAAATTTTGACCCTGCACGTTCCAGTTCACCAAACAATTTTGCCCCTATCTACATAATGGAGAGAAAGTGAATGGAAAAGTGTTGGAGGAAAATCGACAGCTGTCAGCTATAGCCACAAAATTTTGCACAGTCACACGTCTGGACCCCGGGAGCGTCATAGGCTGTGTTGTGAGGCAAAATTTTAACCCCGCGCATTCCAATTCACCAAACAATTTTGCCCCTATCTACATAATGGGGAAAAAGTGACAGTTACCAGTTGACAGTTGTGAATGAGAGGGGCTTAATGATAGCGCCAAAGACTATCAGCACATACCAGCATATAGTCACTAAGGTGGGGCCCCAACATGAGATATTCACCACACATGGGGACATGTAAACACACCACACGCACACAAAGAGTAACAGCAAGTGTATAGTCGCTAAGGTGCAGCACCAACATTGGATACTTACCACGCACCCGAACAAACACACACACCACAAAGAGACACACACAACACAGAGACACACACACACACCCACTCCCAAGGGGACACACACACACCCTATAGCGACACATGCACTCACCCCACAGGGACACACACAAACACCACAAAGAGACACACACACACCACACAGACCCCCCCACAGGGACACACACACATACACATCCTATAGGGACACATGCACTCACCGCACAGGGACACACACACACACACCACAAAGAGACACACACAACACAGAGACACACACACCCCACACAGACACCCACCCCCCACAGGGACACACACACAGACACCCTATAGGGACACATGCACTCACCCCACAGGGACACACACACATAACACAAAGAGACACACACGACACAGATACACACACACCACACAGACCCCCCCACAGGGACACACACATACACACCCTATAGGCACACATGCACTCACCCCACAGGGACACACACACATACCACAAAGAGACACACACAACAGAGACACACACTATACAGCCCTCCCCACAGGGACACACACACATACACACCCTATAGGGACACATGCACTCACCCCACAGGGACACACACATACACACACCCCAGGGACACACACACCACACACAGATGTGCACAAATCACCTCACACAACTCACCTCATACGTGTGCTATCTTTAATTTCCAAACATAAACATCTGATTAAAAACAGCCAATGTGCAACACATGTGCCATATAGGGAGTTAAAGAAAATGATGGGAGTGCTGGTGTGTCACGGTCCGCGCTGCTGTGGTGTGGATAAACTCACCAAAGAGCCAAAAGTATTTTCATCTTTTATTCCTCCTCTCTCCTACGCGTTTCAGCGCCACACCCGGCGCCTTCCTCAGGGAGTTAAGGCAGATGTCAGTCACATGAGCTGTCTATTATGTGTATGTGTTAGGTAATATATACTGCCCGGCCAAGGGGAGGGTTTACTATTGGCTGGAGATTTATTAGCCTGCCTATAGCAATCAATCACAGCTCAGCTTCTATTTTCTTACAGGTCATTAATATGACATATTCAAATTCTATTTTGTTATAGCTAACATCAGTTATTTATTAACCCGGGCACAGCCGGGTACTACAGCTAGTATATATATATATATATATATATATATATACACCCTGGTCACACTGTCTTTAAATATATAGCGATCCTGTGATCCTTTATACTACATCTAAGAAAATATCATGGGCGTTTGACAAGCCTTGTTCATATGGCCTTATATCTGATTTTGTTCTTTTGTTCTGTATTGCTCTATGCTGATTTTATGTATTTTATGCTATACTATACTATACAAAAACCTGATTAGTTGAACTATGTTGTTAATGTTTTAGGTTCTGAAACTAGATAAAAAAAAAATAGGAGCATTTCAAACTTAGTTACAACAGTTGAATTGTATAACATGTAAACAACAAAGTAGGTATGTATAAGGTAAATATCAAAAATGCTGTTATAGATGAAAATGCTGCTGCATAGTGGAGTAACGAAAATAAGCATGATACGACTATAATGTCTGGACTTCGGAGATTCATCATTCCGGTACTGGTGGTGGGATGCGGCATCGGGTGAAAGTGTTGGATCTGTGCTCCGTAGATTCGTCATTATGGCAGAGTCTATGTGATGCTGCATCCTGTGACAGTCTCATTGACCTGAAGATTCATTGTCACGGTGCCAGTGATGTAATGATGCATCCTGCAACAGGGCCAAAGATCTGGACAATGGAAAATCTTCACATCGCTTGCATTGTCATACTGCATCATTTGTCAATCTCTTAGACCAGAGGTCCCCAACTCCAGGCCTGGAGGGCCGCCAACAGTGCAGGTTTTCAGGATTTCCTTAGTGCTGCACAGGTGATAATGTGATCAAATGCACAGGTAATGATTCCAACCCCTGTGCAATACTAAGGAGATCCTGAAAACATGCACTGTTGGCGGCCCTCGAGGCCTGGAGTTGGGGACCTAGACCTTGGAGATTTGGTTGCTTGGTGTGTTCGCTGTGATGCAGTATCTTGTGAGCATCTCATTGATCTTGACACCGATTCGTGATGTCGCTGCTGTCACTGCAAAATGGCATCCTGTGTCAGTCTAATGGCTCGGGACTAGGGGGAGCTGTGTGCGACATGCCTGCTCTTCTGATTAGTGGCTTGGTCAAGGCAATGCTCACTTTCTTCAGTAGTCTCGTTTGCGAATTGTTGCCTTTTTCGTTGTGCTGCTGCTTTCCTCTCCATATCATCTGTGTACTTTTTGAGATGGCCCATCTTGGTGTAGATTTTGAGTGATCAACCAAACTTGACTGATCAACTAAACTTAGTTTAAATTCTGATGTTCCAGCTTAATTGCCTTTTGTAATGTACACGATGTCCTATAGGTGATGCTGTTTTCGGGACAAACTTGTGGACACTGGATTGGGCTTTTATATAGTGGATGATATTTATTTACATTCAATAAAAAAACATATTTATATTTTCTGGTAATATGCTATTTTTCTAGGCTTTTGTGGTTTTTCATACTCACTCACTGTGTACACTATGACTGTTTTGTTTTTGTAGGATCAAAACCTATATATACCGTATATGGTTTCCAGCAGGATCATATTTAGCACTGTAGCACTATAGTGGTAAATATGCTCCTCTCTGAATTATAAGATCCTAACAGCTGTTTTCATTTACAATTGTAGTATTATTATTTTAATTGTTGTCTATCCTTATACTATTTAGTTTTTCCTGATGCTTTGTACCTTGTATGGTTGAATTATTATTCACTTGCACTTTTTTCAGTAATTTTTTCACCATTTTTTGTCACATGTAATGTTTACTATTGAGCTTTGCTAGTTACATCATTGTTAGATTGGAGCTGTGACACTTTCATTATACATATTTATTATCAATGAATTATATATGTCCTTTTGATAAATAAAATCTTTCTTAAATAAATATCATCCAGTGTAGTCTATTGTTTTAGGTTTTGTGTTCTTGTAGGTTGTTAACTATTTTACAATGATACAAAGATTTACATAGTAACATAGTTTTTAAGGTTGAAGGAAGACTTTAAGTCCATCTAGTAGTTCAACCCATAGCCTAACATGTTGATCCAGAGGAAGGCAAAAAAAAACCATGTGGCAACACTAAGCTCCACATTGGGGAAAAAAAATCCTTCCTGACTCCAGATATGGCAATCAGACTAGTTCCCTGGATCAACGCCCTATCAAAGAATCTAGTACCGTATACACTCGTGTATAAGCCGACCCGTGTATAAGCCGACCCCCCTACTTTTGCCCCCAAAATCTGGGAAAACCTATTGACTCGTGTATAAGCCGAGGGTGGACCCCAGCACAGGTATATAGCCTTCAGCAGTGTGGTATACAGGCCCCCCCAATGGTATACAGGCCTCCCCAGTGGTAGTATACAGCCCCCAGCAGTGTGGTATACAGCAGCCTCCCCAGTGGTACATACAGGCCCCAGCAGTGTTACAGCAGCCTTCTCAATGGTATATACAGCAGCAGCCCCAGGGGTATATACAGCACCAGCCCCAGGGGTATATACAGCACCAGCCCCAGGGGTATATACAGCACCAGCCCCAGGGGTATATACAGCACCAGCCCCAGGGGTATATACAGCACCAGCCTCAGTGGTATATACAGCAGCAGCCCCAGGGGTATATACAGCAGCAGCCCCAGGGGTATATACAGCACCAGCCCCAGGGGTATATACAGCACCAGCCCCAGTGGTATATACAGCAGCAGCCCCAGGGGTATATACAGCAGCAGCCCCAGGGGTATATACAGCAGCAGCCCCAGGGGTATATACAGCACCAGCCGCAGGGGTATATACAGCACCAGCCCCAGGGGTATATACAGCACCAGCCCCAGGGGTATACAGGCCCCCCCCCATCAAGATCCAGGGCCCCCCCCCTTGCTCGGCAAACCTGTAAAGTAAAATCCTGAATGAAGATGGAGGATCGCGGTGTCGGCAGCGGCGGGACGGCGGCGACAGGACAGTGATAAGTATGAGGATTTTACTTTACAGGTTTGCCGAGCAAGGGGGGGCCCTGGATCTTGATGGGGGGGCCTGTATACTGATGGGGGTGGCGGGCGGGCGGGGGTATACTCGCGTATAAGTCGAGGGGGGACTTTTCAGCCCAAATTTTGGGCTGAAAAACTCGGCTTATACGCGAGTATATACGGTATATATAACTGGTTATATTATAGTTTTCAAGAAAGGCATCCAGGCCCTTCTTAAATGTTAGTAGTGAGTCACTCATTACAACATCATGTGGCAGAGAGTTCCATAGTCTCACTGCTCTTACAGTAAAGAATCCGCGTCTGTGATTATGATTAAACCTTCTTTCCTCCAGACATAGAGGATGCCCCCTTGTCCCCGTCTCAGGCCTAAGAGTAAAGAGATCATTAAAAAAGGTGTCTGTACTGTCCCCTCATATATTTATACATTATTATAAGATCACACCTAAGCCTTTGTTTTTCCAAGCTAAATAACCCCAAGTTTAATAACCTGTCTTGGTATTGCAGACCCCTCAGTCCTCTAATGACTTTTTCACTCTTCTCTGGACCCGCTCTAGTTCAGCTATGTCTTTCTTATACACTGGAGACCAGAATTGTACACAGTATTCTAAGTGTGGTAGCACTAGTGACTTGTATAGAGGCAAAATTATGTTCTCCTCATGAGCATCTATGCCTCTTTTAATGCATCCCATTATTTTATTTGCCTTTGCAGCAGGTGTCTGACACTGGCCACTAAATGTGAGTTTGTCATCTACCCATACACCCAGGTCTTTTTAATTGATAGTTTTGCCCAGTGTTTTACAATTAAGCACATAATTATACCTTTTGTTTCCTCTGCCCAAGTGCATGACTTTACATTTATCCCCATTAAAGGTCATTTGCCATTTATCAGCCCAAGCTTCTAGTTTACATAAATCCTTCTGTAATATAAAATTGTCCTCCTCTGTATTGATTACCCTATGAGGTCATTAATAAATATATTAAAAAAAAGCGGGCCCAACACTGACCCCCTGTGGTACCCCACTGTTAACTGTGACCCATTCTGAGTGTGTTCCATTAATGACCACCCTTTGTTTCCTATCACTAAGCCAGTTCTTAACCCACTTACACATATTTTCCCCTATCCACATTGCTCTTATGTATCAACCTTTTGTGTGGCACCGTATCAAAAGCTTTTGAAAAGTCCATATATACCACATCCACTGCATTTCTTTGGTCCAGTCCAGAACTTACTTCTTCATAGAAGCTTATTAGATTAGTTTGACAGGAACGGTCCCTTGTAAAACCATGTTGATATTGGGTCATGAGGTTATTTTTCTTCAGATACTCCAGTATAGCATCTCTTAGAAAACCCTCTAGGATTTTACCCACAGTAGAGGTTAAGCTTACTGGCCTATAATTTCCAAGTTCAGTTTTTGTCCCCTTTTTGAATATTGGCACCACATTTGCTATACGCCAGTCCTGTGGTACAGACCCTGTTATTATGGAATCTTTAAATATTAAAAATAATGGTCTATTTATGACAGTACTTAATTCCTGCAGCACTCTGGGGTGTATCCCATCCGGGATCGGGGATTTGTCAATTTTAGTGATTTTTAGACGATGCCGTACTCCCTGCTGGGTTAAGCAGGTGACATTTAATTGAGAGTTTTTGTTATCACTGATCATATTGTCTGTCATGGGATTTTCTGGTGTAAATACTGTTAAAAAAAAGTAATTTAGCATATTGGCTTTTTCCTCATCCTCATCCACCATTTCACCCAGACTATTTTTAAATTTAAAAAATATTTTGGGATTATTTTTACTTTCTCTGTCAATGAGTCTCTCTGTCTCAATCTTTGCTGCCATGATTTGCTTTCTAAAGATGTTATTTAATTTTATGTATTTATTTAATGTTTCATCACTACCTACTTGCTTTAAATCCCTGAATGCTTTCTTTTTGTCACTTTGCGCCTCTTACCGCTTTATTTAGCCATAGTGGTTTCCTCCTATTTCTAGCCTGCTTATTCCCATAGGGTATATATTGTGCACAGGTCCTATTCAGGATGCTAATAAACGTCTCCATTTGCATTGTGTACTTTTATGTCTCAGGACATCGTCACAATTTATTGCACTAAGATCATCTCTCAACCGTTGGAAATTTGCCTTCCTGAAGTTTAGTGTCCTTGTAGCCCCTCTACTACACATCTTAGTAAAGGATACTTGAAAACTTATTATGTTATGATCACTATTACCCAAGTGACCTCCAACCCGTATATTTGATATGCGGTCTAGCCTGTTGGTTAATATTAGGTTTAACAGTGCCCCCCTTCTTGTTGGGTCCTGAACCAGTTGTGAAAGGTAATTGTCTGTCATAGTTTTCAAAAACCTATTACCTTTGCTGGAACTGCAGGTTTCTGATCCCCAATGTATTTCAGGGTAGTTGAAGTCCCCCATAATAATGACTTCTCCCTGAGTCGCTGCTTCATCTATTTGCTTTATGAGGATATTCTCCTCCACTTTCATTATTGTAGGGGACGTATAACAAACCCCTATCAGTAATGTATTATTTTTCCCCCTCCCCTTATCTCCACCCACAGGGATTCTATATTTCCATTAGATTCACCTATATTATCACGCAGGATGGGTTTTAAGGATGATTTTATGTATAAACATACACCTCCTCCTCGCTTATTTGTACAGTCATTTCTGAACAAACTATAGCCCTGTAAATTAACAGCCCAGTCATGGCTCTCGTCCAACCATGTCTCCGAAATCCCCACCATGTCATAATTATTTTCCAACAAAATTAATTCTAATTCCTCCATTTTATTAGTGAGGCTTCTGGCATTAGTATACATGCACTTTATGCATCTCTCTTAACCTCTATTCCTTCCTACTATATTGACTGTTCTAACACCGCCCCCCCATGCCACCCCAATTTTATTACTTGTACCCAGGTTACTATTTACACTATCTTCCCCTCCTATACAATGAATACCCTCCTCCCCAATCCCTAGTTTAAACACTCCTCCAACCTTCTAGCCATTTTCTCCTCCATCACAGTTGCACCCTCCCCATTGAGGTGCAGCCTGTCCCTAGCATAGAACCTGTAGCCTACAGAGAAGTCGGCCAAGTTCTCCAGCAACCCAAACCCCTCCTTCCTACACCAATTCCTGAGCCACATATTTATCTCCCTAATCTCCCGTTGCCTCTCTGGTGTGGCTCGTGGTACAGATAGTATTTCAGAGAATACTACCTTGGAGGTCCTGGCCTTAAGCTTGCAGCCTAATTCCCTGAAATCATCTTTAAGGACCTTCCACCTACCTCTAACTTTGTCATTTGTGCCAATGTGCACCATGACCGCTGGGTCCTCACCAGCCCCTCCCAATAATCTGTCAACCTGATCAGCAATGTGCCAGACTCGAGCGCCAGGTAGGCAGTACACTGTTTGACGATCCCTGTCTTTGTGACAGATTGTCCTATCTATTCCCCTAATAATTGAGTCCCCCACTACCAGCACCTGTCTGGCCTGCCCTTGTCTCTTGTTTTCCCCCTTACTGGAGCAGACACTCCTCTGTCTTTAAGAGGTCATGCCCTGCTACAGCAGTGCTGTACCTGAACTCACACCCCCCTCATCTGCCAACATAGCAAATTTATTGGGGTGTGCCAGATCAGGGCTAACCTCCCTGGCACCCTTCCCTCTACCCCGCCTTCTGTCACCTAGCTAGCTACTTCACGGTCCTGCAGCTCCATACTACCATCCTCCCCCACATCTATCCCATTGAGCAGCTGTTCAGTGAGCAGCAGACTCCTTTCCATATTGTCTATGGATCTCAGAGTTGCCAGTTGCTCATTTAGATCCAGTATCTGGGCTTCCAAATGCACAACATACTCACATCTCCACACAGCAGTATGCACCCTCAACCGGCTGTTCAAGGATTGCATACATGTGGCAAGATGGCATTGCCAATCATGGAGCTCATTTCCTAATGGGGATTGCACCAGACTGAAATGATAAGTAAAAAGAAATGCAAAGTATTAATAAAATACAACCAGCAATTCAGTAAGTCCTCCCTTCCAAACTCCCTAAATTCAAAGTCACTGAATCACAAGTCACACACTTACTTCTGTCTGCACTTACTCTCCCAGTCACACTAAGCTCGTGTCACACTCGCCAGGAAATAAGATTTAAATTTTTTTTTTCCCTTAGCAGAAAATCAGCCTACAGCTCAGTGTACTTCTAAATTTCTTCTTTCGTACAGATTTATTGAATGCAAACATGACTGTATGGCAAGAAGTGGGGCAAATTTAAGACAAATTTAGAAAACCTTAATTAAATTAAATTAATTTTGATATGAATCTATATACATTCGCAAGCATCCTCCTTTCATATAGTTGCTTTCACTAGGATAGAGAAATGGAAGTTATAACACTGCAGCATCTTGTGCCCTGCTCAGCACAGTTAACAATGAGTTTCCACACGGGGGGAGCAAGTTACCAACATATTCAATAATTCAAAGCATTAATGGTAACGTAGGAATAACGTAAAAGACCTGAAAATTAACTATTACTGATTCAATTAAAAAGATATAACAACCTAATGTGAAGAATTTCTAAAATTAGTGCACAAGTCAAGTCATTGTGGATCACATTAGGGTGATGCTAAGCTCATTTGATCAGCACAGGCGGGCCAATAAAAAATATTAGTCAAAGAGTAGACCTGGCTCACTGGGTTGTTAAGGTGCTCTTGAGAAAAATAATCGTACAACTATATAATATCTCAGGCACACAATAAATGAATAGAGAAAAATATTGCATCAATTCCTGAATTTATTATTTTGTCTGGTCAGTGTAAGGAACGTTTCGGTTTAATTTAAACCTTCTTCAGCCAACTGACACTGTACAACATAAAGATAAGAAATGTATATAAGTACATGATAATGTGACAAAATTCATAACAATCATGGGGAAGAAAGTGGGGGGAAGGGGGAAATATTTCAAAATAAACATTTGGCAATAAACAAGGCAAAAAACCCCATTCACGTAGTCACTCTGAGAAATAACATGGATGCATCCTCAAACATTGGGTTGTCAGGTCCTTTAAGTGAAATCCATGGTAACCAGAGATATGCTGGTGATTTGTCCATATCTGTCAGACAGAGGTGTATACCTGAGGAAGGAGACCCTCAGGAAAATAGGGTTTTTACAAGAACGTGGGTTCAGCCTTGTACTGAGAATCGATGGCAGCAGGTCCTTAAGTACCTGTAATCATAAAAAATGGAGGTACAAGAAAGCGAAGGAGAAATGCAAAATTCAATTTAAACTCCTAATAGACAGAGGTACCGAAACCTCATATATAGGGAGGTACTCAGGCTAGCAGTTACCTACTACTCATGAGACATGACCACCGTGCATATATGGTCATTCAAGTGCCCCTTGGTCAATGTGGACCTGTGAAAGGGTCAATTGGTCCTATAAAGATAAAGGGTACATATGTCACTCTATGAGGAGATGTACTAGTATAGATTCCATAAGGTTATAAAACCAGAGAGAAAAAAATAGTCAAAAAAACATATAACCTCAGTAGGGTCCAAGTACACCCACTATGGTACCACTGCTCATATTTCAGAAACAACTAAGGGGAACAAAAGATAGAATATAAAAGGGAAGGTAATCCCAAATGTGACTATCAATTCAATTCACAGTCCCTACGGGACACACTAATGGTGTTTACTAATGGAGGTGATATACCTTTAAGGTGAGGTCAGGCCGGTCTCTGGCAAATAGAGAGAAGAAAGAAAGAAAATAAGTGATTGGAACAATCTCACCAAAGTCTGTGCTGTGCTTCTCAGGTGCAGGTGCCTACCGTCCGGTCAGGGGAGTGTGGGTAGCGGTAATGCCGCTGCCTCGGTGTTTATCTAGGAAAGGGGTGGGTGTAAGCACGGCTTCCTGCTTCCGCCATCTGGAACGCAGGGAGCCGCTCGGAACGCAAGCCGCGCATGCGCGTTAGTGTCGCGGTGTTTCTTATTCATTATCAGCCTGTCAGACCAGTGTAGTGGATCACGCACAGTCACAGACTGTATTAGTAGATCTGCAGAGAAAAGAAACAAAGAAGGAAATAGAAACCAGGCATTAATGGCATAGAAAACAACAGTTATAAGAAAAACTTTACATTAGTGTGTCAACCAGAGGGGGAATATGGAATAAGATAACCAGATAATCATTGGGCTCAAATAATGATACCCTAATGGGATGTATCCAACTCTCCAATATGATATGCAAAAACAAACAGCAGTACACAGAGTCCTATGCTAACATAAAAGTGTAAAACAACATAAAGGATATTAGTTAGACATTCTCTATGTGACACCTTAAAATGGTTCTAAGAATAAACATATCAGGTAAGGCAGACCTCACAATATAGTGGAACTTTTGAGTCCGAAATCAACGCTATTCATTCTCAATATTTAGGGTCATATTCCCTATTTAGACCCAAAGGGGACAATGTTTGTAGGGTGTGTATCCAATATAGTTTTCTCTCTTTGAGTCTGGCTATACGGTCACCCCCCGGCGGCTGGCAGGAACATGATCTATGACCTGAAATCTTAATTGTGCAATCCCATGATTATGGGTCATAAAATGATGTGGCAGCGGTAGGAGATTCTGACCACATCTAATGGTAGATTTGTGTTTGCTTATTCGGTCTCGGATATGTTGGATAGTTTCTCCAACATATCCGAGACCACAGGGGCACTTAATCAATTATACCACGTAGCTTGAATTACAGGTAAAAAATTCCTTAATGGAATATCTTTTGCCAGTCCTAGGGTGGGTGAACGTGTCACCTTTGGTCATGTGTGAACATTGAAGACAACCCAAACATGGGAAGTTGCCCCGTTTAGGTGTTGCTAGGAAGGTCTGCCTTGGGAGTAATCTAGAGGAGCCTATGTCGGCCCTGATTAATCTGTTCTTGAGATTGGGAGCTCTTTTGTAGCAGAAAAGTGGAGGTCTGCTAAACTCAGGGACGGTGGGATAGGATAGGCCCAACAGTGGCCAATGTTTTTTGACTATACTTTTAAAACATGTTGAGAACGGGTGGTAGGTATTGACACAAGTTACGTAGGGGCCCGTCTGCTTAGTGCGTGGAGTGGAGTCTGTGTGAAATGATGAAATGGATTTGGGATACCCTCTGTCCCTAAATTTCCTTTCCATCTCAGAGTGTCTGATGGCTCGCTTGTCTGGATTTGAGACAATTCTCGACACCCTCATATGTTGTGAGTGTGGGAGGGCCTCTTTCAGGGGTCGTGGATGACAACTGTCAAATCTCAGTAGACTGTTCTTATCGGTGGGCTTAACATAAAGATCTGTTTCGAAGTCGCCCATCATATCAACACAGACAAGAGTGTCCAAGAAATTAACTTCCCGTGGTCCTACGTGTTTGGTGAAGGTCAATCCAGGGGTTCTAGAATTGATATATTCAAAAAAGGTATCCAATTCAGTTAACGTACCTTTCCAAATCATAAAAACATCATCAATGTACCTTCTCCAGAGTTTCACATGTGTCCTGGTCAAAATATGTGAATAAATATGTCGATGTTCAAAATATGACATAAATATATTGGCGTAAGGGGGTGCCACATTCGAACCCATGGCAGTCCCCTTTCTTTGCATATAGAACTGATCTTGAAACAGAAAATAATTCTGTCCAAGTATCAGTTCTAAGGACTCCATACAGAATTATTTGCCTGGAGGTGTCAAGTTACTGTACTCTTCAAGGAACCAGCTTACTGCTTCTAAACCAAATGTGTGGTCTATACTGGTATACAGACTGTTAACATCTAGAGTGACTAGCGAACAGTCTGCGGTTAATGTGCCGACATTTCTAAGGCAATCAAGGAAATCAGACGTGTCTTTTAGATAAGCTGGGGTTTTCTGTACTAAAGGTGAGAGAATTTTCTCCAACGTGATCCATGTCAACATGGACAAGATGATCAGGGATATCAAGAAAGGGGAGTTACATCTAAGACACAATCTCAGTTGCATTGAATCTCAAGCCATTGAGAGCTTGAGAAACAATGGAGATATCATCATAAAACCAGCTGACAAAGGTGGTGCGATAGTGGTCCTCGATCGCACATATTATGTAGACGAGATCAAGAGGCAACTCGCGGATACGGACACATACACCGCTGTATCAAATGATCCAACACATAGAATCTCGAAGTTAATTGAGTCACATATACAGAAACATCTACAAAGGGGCACAATTGATGACAAATTAGCCTGCTATCTGAAGAATCCCTGTCCAATGATTCCAGTTTTTTATACACTCCCAAAAATTCACAAAGATCTGAGGAATCCACCTGGCAGACCTATAGTCGCTTCGACTGATTCACTACTTTCCCCGATCTCAATCACGTTGGAGAAAATTCTCTCACCTTTAGTACAGAAAACCCCAGCTTATCTAAAAGACACGTCTGATTTCCTTGATTGCCTTAGAAATGTCGGCACATTAACCGCAGACTGTTCGCTAGTCACTCTAGATGTTAACAGTCTGTATACCAGTATAGACAACACATTGGGTTTAGAAGCAGTAAGCTGGTTCCTTGAAGAGTACAGTAACTTGACACCTCCAGGCAAAGAGTTCTGTATGGAGTCCTTAGAACTGATACTTGGACAGAATTATTTTCTGTTTCAAGATCAGTTCTATATGCAAAGAAAGGGGACTGCCATGGGTTCGAATGTGGCACCCCCTTACGCCAATATATTTATGTCATATTTTGAACATCGACATATTTATTCACATATTTTGACCAGGACACATGTGAAACTCTGGAGAAGGTACATTGATGATGTTTTTATGATTTGGAAAGGTACGTTAACTGAATTGGATACCTTTTTTGAATATATCAATTCTAGAACCCCTGGATTGACCTTCACCAAACACGTAGGACCACGGGAAGTTAATTTCTTGGACACTCTTGTCTGTGTTGATATGATGGGCGACTTCGAAACAGATCTTTATGTTAAGCCCACCGATAAGAACAGTCTACTGAGATTTGACAGTTGTCATCCACGACCCCTGAAAGAGGCCCTCCCACACTCACAACATATGAGGGTGTCGAGAATTGTCTCAAATCCAGACAAGCGAGCCATCAGACACTCTGAGATGGAAAGGAAATTTAGGGACAGAGGGTATCCCAAATCCATTTCATCATTTCACACAGACTCCACTCCACGCACTAAGCAGACGGGCCCCTACGTAACTTGTGTCAATACCTACCACCCGTTCTCAACATGTTTTAAAAGTATAGTCAAAAAACATTGGCCACTGTTGGGCCTATCCTATCCCACCGTCCCTGAGTTTAGCAGACCTCCACTTTTCTGCTACAAAAGAGCTCCCAATCTCAAGAACAGATTAATCAGGGCCGACATAGGCTCCTCTAGATTACTCCCAAGGCAGACCTTCCTAGCAACACCTAAACGGGGCAACTTCCCATGTTTGGGTTGTCTTCAATGTTCACACATGACCAAAGGTGACACGTTCACCCACCCTAGGACTGGCAAAAGATATTCCATTAAGGAATTTTTTACCTGTAATTCAAGCTACGTGGTATACTTGATTAAGTGCCCCTGTGGTCTCGGATATGTTGGAGAAACTATCCAACATATCCGAGACCGAATAAGCAAACACAAATCTACCATTAGATGTGGTCAGAATCTCCTACCGCTGCCACATCATTTTATGACCCATAATCATGGGATTGCACAATTAAGATTTCAGGTCATAGATCATGTTCCTGCCAGCCGCCGGGGGGTGACCGTATAGCCAGACTCAAAGAGAGAAAACTATATTGGATACACACCCTACAAACATTGTCCCCTTTGGGTCTAAATAGGGAATATGACCCTAAATATTGAGAATGAATAGCGTTGATTTCGGACTCAAAAGTTCCACTATATTGTGAGGTCTGCCTTACCTGATATGTTTATTCTTAGAACCATTTTAAGGTGTCACATAGAGAATGTCTAACTAATATCCTTTATGTTGTTTTACACTTTTATGTTAGCATAGGACTCTGTGTACTGCTGTTTGTTTTTGCATATCATATTGGAGAGTTGGATACATCCCATTAGGGTATCATTATTTGAGCCCAATGATTATCTGGTTATCTTATTCCATATTCCCCCTCTGGTTGACACACTAATGTAAAGTTTTTCTTATAACTGTTGTTTTCTATGCCATTAATGCCTGGTTTCTATTTCCTTCTTTGTTTCTTTTCTCTGCAGATCTACTAATACAGTCTGTGACTGTGCGTGATCCACTACACTGGTCTGACAGGCTGATAATGAATAAGAAACACCGCGACACTAACGCGCATGCGCGGCTTGCGTTCCGAGCGGCTCCCTGCGTTCCAGATGGCGGAAGCAGGAAGCCGTGCTTACACCCACCCCTTTCCTAGATAAACACCGAGGCAGCGGCATTACCGCTACCCACACTCCCCTGACCGGACGGTAGGCACCTGCACCTGAGAAGCACAGCACAGACTTTGGTGAGATTGTTCCAATCACTTATTTTCTTTCTTTCCTCTCTCTATTTGCCAGAGACCAGCCTGACCTCACCTTAAAGGTATATCACCTCCATTAGTAAACACCATTAGTGTGTCCCGTAGGGACTGTGAATTGAATTGATAGTCACATTTGGGATTACCTTCCCTTTTATATTCTATCTTTTGTTCCCCTTAGTTGTTTCTGAAATATGAGCAGCGGTACCATAGTGGGTGTACTTGGACCCTACTGAGGTTATATGTTTTTTTGACTATTTTTTTCTCTCTGGTTTTATAACCTTATGGAATCTATACTAGTACATCTCCTCATAGAGTGACATATGTACCCTTTATCTTTATAGGACCAATTGACCCTTTCACAGGTCCACATTGACCAAGGGGCACTTGAATGACCATATATGCACGGTGGTCATGTCTCATGAGTAGTAGGTAACTGCTAGCCTGAGTACCTCCCTATATATGAGGTTTCGGTACCTCTGTCTATTAGGAGTTTAAATTGAATTTTGCATTTCTCCTTCGCTTTCTTGTACCTCCATTTTTTATGATTACAGGTACTTAAGAACCTGCTGCCATCGATTCTCAGTACAAGGCTGAACCCACGTTCTTGTAAAAACCCTATTTTCCTGAGGGTCTCCTTCCTCAGGTATACACCTCTGTCTGACAGATATGGACAAATCACCAGCATATCTCTGGTTACCATGGATTTCACTTAAAGGACCTGACAACCCAATGTTTGAGGATGCATCCATGTTATTTCTCAGAGTGACTACGTGAATGGGGTTTTTTGCCTTGTTTATTGCCAAATGTTTATTTTGAAATGTTTCCCCCTTCCCCCCACTTTTTCCCCATGATTGTTATGAATTTTGTCACATTATCATGTACTTATATACATTTCTTATCTTTATGTTGTACAGTGTCAGTTGGCTGAAGAAGGTTTAAATTAAACCGAAACGTTCCTTACACTGACCAGACAAAATAATAAATTCAGGAATTGATGCAATATTTTTCTCTATTCATTTATTGTGTGCCTGAGATATTATATAGTAATAAAAAATATTAGAGCATCAAACATTAACATACACCTTTCCCTTTCTGTTATGGATTTCTCAAACATGTGATATTGATGACTCAAGGACATAAAGCATTCAAGTCCTGCAGAATTCTAGCACATAGGATAAATTACCGTTCTCACCCATCTCGTGGACGTTCTAGTGATGGATGCATAACCTTCTGAAGCTTTCATCCTGGAGTGTGTCCTATTTACCATAACAACCACTTCCTTTAGTCCAAGGCCGTATAAATCTCTAGATGTGCCTCCTGACGGCATATAGATATACTTGGTATGTCATCAGGGGAGTTGCATCAGGGCTGTTCACCTTCTCAATACTCTGGTAAGCTTGTATAACCCACAGGTGCACATGTCCATGGCCGCAAGTCTGGGTAATGCTACATTCACATAATCTTTTGTCCCGGTCTGTGGTGCATGGGCCAGCTGTATGTCTCCTGACATGAACTGTTTTTGTTTTTTTATAGCGAAGTGCAGCCACGGAAATAATGTAATCGAAATGGAACAACCACATTGCCATGTTTTAAGCTTCATTATTGGACTATAATGTGCAATTCGTACAACCATACAATACAATGGAATACATTATGCCCTTGCTTCATTACAACCTCCTAATGAACAAGTGTACAGACCCCTACTGAACAAACCACTTACAGCACCCCTCCGGCGATTTTAATTTATTTAAATGCCATATTGGTATTATTAGTGTATTAATATAAGTTGCCTAACCTTAGTTTCATACATTCCATCTGACATCTTCTGTTCCCAGAACAGCTCTGGTTGTCTGTAGCTCTTTGTGACTTGCCAAGTCATGTCAGTGTTTGATGGACTGGACACACCGGTGGTCACTTCTCAATAGGGAGGCCATCATAGACATACATTAAGGGCTTGTGACTATTTGCTCTGCCCACCAGACAGTTAGGAGCTGTGGTCACAAGATGGTGGTCACAAGTATTTTACTAAGGACAGGAATAATGAATTAATGATACTACTCCATTGGAAAAATACAATAAAACACCAGAGTGGTACTTTAAATACTGCTTTCAGCAATTGGTAGGGGAATCCCAGAGATTGAACAGCATTGATCAGATGTAGCTTTATTTAGGGAATATATATAAATCATTTTGAGGTGGGTCCATTCTGAAACCAACCTGAAAAATCAACCCACAGACAACAGATGCTGAAAAAGATGATTCAGAAAAAATACTTGCTGATGTTTTCCCAAAACGTCATCTGCTTTAAAAACTTAACAGGTACGTCGGTGTCCAAAAGGCGTTATGCAAGTATACCCTTAGGCAGGTGTCAGCTGTATACAAATAACAGTCGCTCAGCTCCTGAGCCATATGCCTAATATGTGTTGACATGCTACAGAGGGGTTAAATGCCAGGAAACCCTAATAATCTGTTTAATGGGGTTTTCCAGGTCTAATATTTTTCACAGTTCACAGGCTCCCAATTTAAAAAGTAGCTTTATTCAACAAACACTGTTCTATTGCGGAGAGTCCAAGATGTCATAACACTACGTAACATGACCACTGTAGTCACTGTGCATGGTGGCCATGCCGATATAGACAGCACAACGCCAGTGACTGCTGCACGTATAGTCACAATGTCGCTGCTATGAGAGAGGAAAAAATGGATCTACAGTCAGTGAATAAAGCTATTTAGTCATTTTTAATCTTGGGAGCCTGTGAATAAATTATATATTAAACCTGAAAAGGGGTCTTGACAATGAAAGAACAAAGTTAATCCCTTCCTTTTGATCACTAAGTTTGTCTTTGTCATTAATAACAGCAATATCTAATGGTGTTCAATAGCCCAGGTCTGAGTTATATTTGATCTTGGCTGTTGCTGGGGAAGACAGGATGTCAATGACAGTCGTATTTCTTTGGCTAACGGTGAAGGCACAGAGCTGTTGCTTGCATCATCACTATGATATATTTTCAAATCGCTGCAGCAAATGTATAGCGTGGTGTCAGGAGGTGAATGGAGGCACGCTGCTGGCAAAAAAAGATGAAAATAGGATAAGGACGAAAAAATGGGAGAAAACTAATTATAATTTTAATACAAACAAAAACTATTGTTCACATAAACATAATCAGGAAAATGTCACAACTAATTGGCATCACCTGAACAGGAAATTAAGCTGCTGGTTCATTTAGAATGGCACTTAAAGGGGTTGTGCCACGAACAATTGCACATTTTAATTAAGAAATCTTATAAAAAATAAGATCCACAATTGGATGTTTTTAAAAAATGTTCCTGTCCTGAGATATTCTCATATATATGTATCCCTGTGTAAAGTATATGTCCGACCATGCAGGAATAGGTTGGATATACCGGTGCTCCTGGGCAGATGAGGAAGTATATGTCCGACCATGCAGGAATAGGTCGGATATACCGCAGCTCCTGGGCAGATGAGGAAGTATATGTCCGACCATGCAGGAATAGGTCGGATATACCGCAGCTCCTGGGCAGGTGAGGAAGTATATGTCCGACCATGCAGGAATAGGTCGGATATACGGCAGCTCCTGGGCAGGTGAGGAAGCGGAGGAGAGTATACAGACATCACAGAGATGGTAGGTGATTATTACTGTAATGAAAAACATTTCCTAGTGTGTTTAGAATATTTAATGAACTCACCCCTAATGTGATGGCTAACACTTCTATTTGGTGTTACATGTTGGTATTGATGATTTTGCTATTCATAACTGTTTTTACAGATTTGCTTCAGGCTGGAGCGCAGTCACCACTTTGCAATAAATTTTGAAGCAGTAAGTACTAAATACAGATTTAAATTACATTACATATTTCCTCGGAGTTGGAAATTCGTCACTGCTCATGTAACAACTTGATTACGGAATCTGACCCAGCAAACTCCTTCTCTGCCATTGGTTTCCTTATCTGCTGAGCTATTACCCTTTTCTCCCCTGTCCTACTGCTGATGGTCTCCATGGCCTTTTCTTTTTCTTTCTGGGCTTGCTCCTCTTCAGGTGTTATCTATTTGTCCAGTGTTTTGTCCGATAACAGTCGGGATTGGGATATATACTAGTGCATCTCAATGAATTAGAATATCATCAAAAAGTTACCGTAACTTATTCCAGTAATTCAATACAAAAAGTGAACTGCTTATATTATATGGAGTCATTACAAACAGAGTGATCTATTTCAAGTGTTTATTTCTGTAACTGTTGATGATTATGGTTTACAGGCAATGAAAACCCAAAGGTCATTATCTCAGAAAATTAAAGTGGGGAGGATGAAGAGTTAAAAAACACATTGCCGTATTCCATGAGACATCAAAGGGTGAATATAATATTGATTTATTAGTCAATACGTTTCACCCTGAAACATGGCAATATGTTACTGATTTGTCCTGAGGAAGAGGCCAAGGAGCCTTGAAACGCGTTGACTAACAAATTAATATTATATTTACCCTTTAATGTCTCATGGAATATAAAAGTGCGGTTTTTAATCCTTTGTCCTCCTTAATTTATTTATTAAAAATAATGACATTTGGGTTTTCATTGGCTGTAAGCCATAATTATCAACATTAATAGAAGTAAATGCTTGAAATAGATCACTCTGTTTGTAATGACTCTATATAATATGTGTTTCACTTTTTGTATTGAATTACTGAAGTACCGTATATACTCGTGTATAAGCCGACCCGTGTATAAGCCGACCCCCCTACTTTTGCCCCCAAAATCTGGGAAAACCTATTGACTCGTGTATAAGCCGAGGGTGGACCCCAGCACAGGTATACAGCCCCCAGCAGGATGGTATACAGGCCCCCGCAGTGGTGTACAGGCCTCCCCAGTGGTAGTATACAGCCCCCAGAAGTGTGGTATACAGCAGCCTCCCCAGTGGTACATACAGGCCCCAGCAGTGTTACAGCAGCCTCCCCAGTGGTATATACAGCAGCAGCCCCAGTGGTAGTATACAGCAGCCCCAGAGATATATACAGCAGCCCCAGTGGTAGTATACAGCAGCCCCAGAGATATATACAGCAGCCCTAGTGGTAGTATACAGCAGCCCAAGAGTTATATACAGCAGCCCCAGTGGTAGTATACAGAAGCCCCAGAGGTAGTATACAGCAGCCCCAGTAGTAGTATACACCATCCTCAGTGGTATATACAGCAGCAGCCCCAGTAGTAGTATACAGAAGCCCCAGTGGTAGTATACAGCAGCCCCAGTAGTAGTATACAGCAGCCCCAGTAGTAGTATACAGCAGCCCCAGGGGTATATACAGCAGCAGCCCCAGGGGGTATATACAGCAGCAGCCCCAGGGAGTATATACAGCAGCAGCCTCAGGGGGTATATACAGCAGCAGCCCCAGGGGGTATATACAGCAGCAGCCCCAGGGGGTATATACAGCAGCAGCCCTAGGGTGTATATACAGCAGCAGCCCCAGAGGTATACAGACCCCCCCCATAAGTAGTATACAGGGGCCCCAGCTGTATACAGCAGCCCCAGCTGTATACAGCCCCCCCGTGGTATCCAGGGCCCCCTTGCTGCACACCTGTAAAGGAAGATGTCAGTATACGTATTGCTGCCGCCGCGGGTGGGTTACTGTATTATATATTTTTTTTTTTTTTTTTTTTTCACCTCTGTTCAATAAACAATTTAAAAACATCTTCTTAGTTATATTTTCACTGTATTTGATATAACTTTATTTAACTTAACATCTGCTTTGTCACACAACATTAGAACACCTTTGTGCTTTCTTTCAAATGAATCAGTTAGTTATTGTGTGTTCTCCCTGCTCATTTGTAGTAGTTTGTGTCCTGAAGAAGCGCATGGACATTAATAAACTACTTGGCTTACAAATTCTTCATCTTTCCTCCACTGGCAGAGTGGATTACCAATCCCTTTCGTTCCTCGTATACTGTCTCTCACCATTATGGAGCTGCAGCAGCGTTAAGTGCATTTCGTGGTTGTTGGACTCAACCCAACCAGGTGAGTGTGTTTCTCTTCCTACACCACTAACATCCCCCAGATAAACCCTACCATACTTTTTTCTAGTTTTTAACCCTTTTTTAGGATTTAGAATGCTACAGGGGCCTATACATCTGACCATCATGCTGGTAGTTCAATTTTTGCACCGGATCAAGGAATCTATTTACTCCACTGTTCAGATCCTCATTCTTGTCATTGTGAGGGTCTAAGCATTTGGATTCTCTGTGATCAGCTGGTTGTAACAGTTCACATAGATGAGCTAACTTGGTTGAGCTCAACTATGGGTGGAAACTTTACTAAATTGTTCAGGAGAATCTACTGTATTTCTATGCCATAGGACAATTGGGGGTTTCATTTCAGTACTGTATGGCTACGTGAATTACCGTATATACTCGCGTATAAGCCGAGTTTTTCAGCCCAAAAATTGGGCTGAAAAGTGCCCCCCTCGGCTTATACGCGAGTCATACGGTCCCCCTCAAAGTTTGGTGCCCCCACCTCAGTTTCTGGGCCCCCCCCGCATGCAGCGCTGCGCTCATACATTACCTGTCTAGCAGCTGTCACCCTCCGGTGGCGGATCGCGGCTCCCGGCTCCGGGCTCCATCTTCCTCGCTGACTTCCTGCTTGTCAGGTGACCGGCCGGCGTCGCGATGACGTCATCGCGCTGAGCCCCGGTCACAAAGCAGGAAGTCAGCGAGGAAGATGGAGCCCGGAGCCGGGAGCCGCGATCCGCCATCGGAGGGTGACAGCTGCTAGACAGATAATGTATATGTGCAGCGCTGCATGCGGGGGGCCCAGAAACTGAGGTGGGGGCGCCAAATTATGAGGGGGGCCCTGCTGGGGCCCTGTATACTACCACTGGGGCTATATACTACCACTACTGGGGCTGTCTGTATACTACCACTGGGGCTATATACTACCACTGGGGCTGTATACTACCACTACTGGGGCTGTCTGTATACTACCACTGGGGCTATATACTACCACTGGGGCTGTATACTACCACTGGGGCTATATACTACCACTACTGGGGCTGTCTGTATACTACCACTGGGGCTATATACTACCACTGGGGCTGTATACTACTACTGGGGCTGAATATACCACTGGGGCTGTATACTACCACTGGGGCTGTATACTACTACTGGGGCTGTATGTATACTACCACTGGGGCTGTATACTACTACTGGGGCTGAATATACCACTGGGGCTGCTGTATACTACCACTGGGGCTGTATACTACTACTGGGGCTGCTGTATACTACCACTGGGGCTGTATACTACCACTGGGGCTGAATATACCACTGGGGCTGCTGTATACTACCATTGGGGCTGTATACTACCACTGGGGCTGTATACTACTACTGGGGCTGCTATATACTACCACTGGGGCTGAATATACCACTGGGGCTGCTGTATACTACCACTGGGGCTGTATACTACCACTGGGGCTGTATACTACTACTGGGGCTGAATATACCACTGGGGCTGCTGTATACTACCACTGGGGCTGTATACTACTACTGGGGCTGCTATATACTACCACTGGGGCTGAATATACCACTGGGGCTGCTGTATACTACCACTGGGGCTGTATACTACCACTGGGGCTGTATACTACCACTGGGGCTGTATACTACTACTGGGGCTGAATATACCACTGGGGCTGCTGTATACTACCACTGGGGCTGTATACTACCACTGGGGCTGAATATACCACTGGGGCTGCTGTATACTACCACTGGGGCTGTATACTACCACTGGGGCTGTATACTACTACTGGGGCTGTATGTATACTACCACTGGGGCTGTATATACTACTGGGGCTGCGTGTATACTACCACTGGGGCTGCTGCTGTATACTACCACTGGGGCTGCTGTATATACCTCTGGGGCTGCTGTATACTACCACTGGGGCTGCTGCTGTATATACCACTGGGGCTGCTGCTGTAACACTGCTGGGGCCTGTATATACCACTGGGGAGGCTGCTGTATACCACACTGCTGGGGGCTGTATACCTGTGCTGGAGTCCACCCTCGGCTTATACGCGAGTCAATAAGTTTTCCCAGTTTTTGGGGGCAAAAGTAGGGGGGTCGGCTTATACACGGGTCGGCTTATACACGAGTATATACGGTACTTGAATTGTATTCCTTGAAACCTTTAGTGGTTTATAGCTATCACTTCATTCAGGCTCTGTGTACCTTATACCTTTATGTTCCACCTCTCATTTGTTTTTGACCCAATTTTATATGTGTGTGTTTATGCATGGTTTGCACAGGGTTGTTTTCCCTAATTTAAGCTAGGGTTAAGTGTTGTATGACACTTCTTTCTGCCTTTTTAATTATTTTTATTCTCATTTGGTCTACTCTTTGTTTTATAATGTTTAATTAATATTTTGTGCAAGTGTATCCCCTATTGGCATACCTTTCTTTAAATTCACTATATTGGTCTTTATATGCCAGGGTGAACCATATCTTCCTACTTAGTATTTGTGGTGCCCTCCATTTCTCTCTTTCTCAGAAAGTGGGAACCTAACTACACTGCTGCCATTTATCTACAAAGCCTTATTTATCTACAAACATTATGTACTACTTGCAATGGGAAAATGTATACAATTATACGTAAAAATATAGAACTTAAAACACTTGATGAGTTCTTTATACACTTTATTATAGTATTGCTCAATCTTCTCCAAACACAGTATCAAGGATTCCCCAGGATCCAGATGGCAAATCCTTCACTTGGCTCCCTATCAAAGTATACGAAATGCAGCGTCTGCAGTTTAGGGCTCTGATCTGGCACAAATCCTAAGTTTGATTAAAAGTTAAAGAGTCAATTATGACTACAAGGATTGCTACCTTTAGTAGGTGGCATTAGAAATTGTCTACTTCCTCACTGAAGTGACAATTTGCATATTCAATTTCCCATAGGAGCATTGCGGCTTTAAGTCTCCTCACTGCCGACTGGCAGAATACTCTCCCCAAGCAGAATAGCTGTTCCCCCAGACCTCGTCTCAGCCTCTCACACAGACAGATCAGAATCCCACACACTGCACTGATGAGGGGCAATCACCCTGAAACGCAGGGTCTGCAGTTTGGGGTTCTGATCTGACACAAATCCTAAGTCATATTAAGAGGCTTGTTAAAGAGTCAATTATGACTTTTAGGATTGCTACCTTTATTAGGTGGCATTAGAGTTTGTCTACCTCCTCACTGCAGTGACAATTTGCATATTAAAGTATACAGCATCTATACTGGGAAGACCTCTGCAACATGTGGAAAATAACACAATACAGTACAATGTTAAACTCATCTTGCATAGTGAGTGTTGCTGTTTATTATTTTTCATTTAGTACATTTCAGCAGGGTTCCGAAATATCTTTTTCTAGGGTGTAATACATCCACAATAAGGCAAATGATGAAGCATGACACCTTAGGGTGAATGTATGGCTGTGTATATAATGTTAGGATTTTGTATAATTTTCTGATAAATATTTACTACTTTTTTTTCTGGGACAAAATTAATAACTATTATCTACTGTTAGTTTTGGTTGAACGTTACAAAAAAATTAAAGGGGCAGAAAACAATAAACAAAGGTCATCATAGTAGCCAAGTCTATGTTCATAAACTTACTGTTAAACCCTAGCTTCTTAACATAAGGTAATCTTTTAATACTTGTATAATCATACCTTAGATGGGGTTTTTGTAGCAATTCCCTTTTGTACTTATAACAGGAAACACTGTTATAGAACTAGATTGGAAAATGTTTTACAGTGTATTACCCCTTTAAATCTTTTTAAAAGATTGATCCCATAGAGGTTAAAAAAATGAAAACCTTTATCAAAGATTTTCTAATCCAATCGTACAAAGCAAGCTGAAAAAATGCAATGCTTTTCTTGTTTGCTGACTGATTCTTCACACATCTGCTCAGGGAAGCATAGCCGGTAGAAATATCAGCTAGTGGATTAATTTGACCCATTCTGAGTCAAGAGTTGTTAGAGGGTGTATGTGAAACTACAGAAGCGGAAAGTAAGATAGTGACAAGTAAACTCATCCAAACCTTCAACATACGGCCAAAAGTTTATTACAGTTTTTTTTATTCTGGACTATTAGATATAAAAAAACGGAGAAATATCAAAAATTGTTTTCAATAGGACAAGTGCATGTATTGGCATAACAAGAGGTAAAATGTAGAAGAACTATACACTGGGTGCAGAATTATTAAGCAAGTACTTTGACCATATCATAATTTTAAGCAGATTTTCCAACATCAAGCTGTATAAACTTGAAGGCTTATTGGATGACACATATCAAGTGATGTGTTTTGGTGTAATGGGGTGGTTAGGCCTAAGAATATCAACACCCTTTATCAAGGGGTGAAGAAATATCAGTCAGCTTTTCCTCAGGCAATATGGGCCAAAAATAGATAAACTGATTATGAAAAGGCAAAAATTGTTCATAGTCTTTACAGATGCAGCACTCTTAAAATTGCTAAGATGTTGAGGTGTGATCAAACAACCATAAAATATTTTGTTGCAAACAGTCAACACGGTAGCAAAAAAAAATATGCTGACAAAAAAACCATGCCTAAGGGTCCCGTCACACTAGGCGACATTCCAGCGATCCTGACGATACGACCTGGTAAGGATTGCTGGAACGTCACTACATGGTCGCTAGTGAGATGTCAGTCAGATCTACTTAACTGCGCAGCAATGATACGGTGACCTGTATAACGACCTCGACGGTTGTTGTGACCCTGTCACACAGCTGCTAGTCTGACGACTCAGACCTACATGGCTGAGTTGTGAGTCACCAACAAGGTCATTGTTAAGGCTTCAAACACACCTATGCATGCTGCCCAGGGGGAACCTGACGATCAAAAAATGGTCCAGGCCATTCCGACACGATTGGCGATGTCACAGTGGGGGCCCGGTCGCTGCTACGTGTCAAACATAGCGAGATCGCTGGCGAGGTCGCTGTTGCGTCACAATACCTGTGACGCAACAGTGATCTCGCTAGCGATCTCGCTATGTGTGATAGGGACTTTAAACTGTAAAAGATTTGAATAGAACATAAAGTGACCTCAAACCTATTGTCCTCCAATGCTGTCATATTCCAGAACTGCAACCTCCCTGTAATGTCCAGAAGTACAAAGTATTCAGTGCTCAGGATCATGGCGAAGGTAAGGAAGGTTGTAAAACGGACAGCCACGGATCCGATTTAGCCCCCATGTGTCCCTATGGGCATCGGATCACATCGGATTTGCCCTTAATGGCATCCGATTTGTATCGGATCCACTTCTGTCGGATTTTTTTGCTGTAACCAAAATCAGAGACTGCTCCGATTTTGGGCACAGCGAACCAAATCGGACCGAATCGGATCTGACCCGATCCACGGCCTTTAACATTGGGGTCTATGGAGCATGGGTCCGAGAAAACATAGGATCGTTTCTCGGACCCGATATTAGTGTACTGAGCATACTCAGTACGCTTAAACCGCTTTGTACCGTCTAATTTCACTTCCGCAATGTGCATACATACATTGCGGAAGTGAAATAAAGTAAAAGAAGGATTAAAAATAAAAAAATTCATGCTCACCTCTCCGGCGTGTCCCCCGATGCCTTCATACTTGCTCCCGACAGCAGGACCTGGTGGGAGGAGCAAGCCGATCAGCTGATCAATCACATGACTGGCATCAGCTGAGCGGTTTAAACCCCGCGCCCGCCAAAACCGATCGGCGGGCGGGAGATTTAAACTGCTCAGCTGATGCGGTCATGTGACCGATCAGCCGATCGGCTTGCTCCGCACCGCCAGGTCCTGCTGTCGGGAGCTGGATGGAGGCATCGCGGGACACGCCGGAGAGGTGAGCAAGATTTTTTGTTATTTTTAACCCTTCTTTTACTTTATTTCACTTCCACAATGTACCGTATATACTCGCGTATAAGCCGAGTTTTTCAGCCCAAAAATTGGGCTGAAAAGTACCCCCCTCGGCTTATACGCGAGTCAATACGGCAGCCCCGGCAGCCCCAGCAGCCTCAGTAATCCAGGGCCCCCCCAGCCTTGCTCTGGTAACCTGTAAAGTAAAATATACTTATCACTGTCCCGCTGCCGTCCGCGCCCGCATCTGCCGACATCCCGATCCTCCATCTTCATGCGTTCTCTTCCGGTTTCTTCTGTTCATCGCAGGCAATGACGTCATTGCCGGCGCCGAACACAGGAAGTCGGAAGAAGACGCATGAAGATGGAGGATCGGGATGTCAGCGGGACAGTGATAAGTATATTTTACTTTACAGGGTACCGGAGCAAGGCTGGGGGGGCCCTGGATTACTGGGGCTGCTGTATACTACCGCTGGGGCTGCTATATACAACCACTGGGGCTGCTGTATACTATCACTGGGGCTGCTGGGGCTGCTATATACTACCACTGGGGCTGCTGGGGCTGCTATATACTACCACTGGGGCTGCTATATACTACCACTGGGGCTGCTGGGGCTGCTATATACTACCACTGGGGCTGCTGGGGCTGCTATATACTACCACTGGGGCTGCTGGGGCTGCTATATACTACCACTGGGGCTGCTGGGGCTGCTATATACTACCACTGGGGCTGCTGGGGCTGCTATATACTACCACTGGGCTGCTATATACTACAACTAGGGCTGCTGGGGCTGCTATATACTACCACTGGGGCTGCTGGGGCTGCTATATACTACCACTGGGGCTGCTGGGGATGCTATATACTACTGCTGGGGCTGCTATATACTACCACTGGGGCTGCTGGGGCTGCTATATACTACCACTGGGGCTGCTGGGGCTGCTATATACTACCACTAGGGCTGCTGGGGCTGCTATATACTACCACTGGGGCTGCTGGGGCTGCTATATACTACCACTGGGGCTGCTGGGGCTGCTATATACTACCACTGGGGCTGCTGGGGATGCTATATACTACTGCTGGGGCTGCTATATACTACCACTGGGGCTGCTGGGGATGCTATATACTACCACTGGGGCTGCTGTATACTACCACTGGGGCTGCTGGGGCTGCTATATACTACCACTGGGGCTGCTGGGGCTGCTATATACTACTGCTGGGGATGCTATATACTACTGCTGGGGCTGCTATATACTACCACTGGGGCTGCTGTATACTACCACTGGGGAGGCCTGTATACCACTGGGGGGCTTGTATACCACACTGCTGGGGGCTGTATACCTGTGCTGGGGTCCACCCTCGGCTTATACACGAGTCAATAGGTTTTTCCAGATTTTGGGGGCAAAAGTAGGGGGGTCGGCTTATACACGGGTCGGCTTATACACGAGTATATACGGTATGTATACACTTTGTGGAAGTGAAAGTGCCTTTTCTGTATCAGGGTCCGTAAAAATCATGGATCCGGTCACAGAAATGGCACCAGGATGCCACATGCGATCCTGTCCTTTCCTGTCCATGGGGTCCTACAAAAAATAGGATCCCCACGGACAGGAAAAATCGCAATGTGAAAGCACCCTTACCCAAAAGGTTCTATGGAGCTCTAAAAAGGTCCATGGAGCTCATCTTAATAATACCATCCCATAGCAGTGGTCCCGTCTCCACCTTGTTGCATCTGAGTCAAAGTGGGGGTCTGTGCTCATTACTAATCAAGTCACAAGACAATCCATCTGGTCCGTCAATATTTATTCTAATTAAATTTCAGTGCATTTGAAAAATTTTATTTCAGAAAAATATCTTGGTAAAAGAAGCAGCCTAATATTTACCTTGTGTCATGCAGCAGCTTGCTGCATTGCAAATAGCAGATATGTGGCAGAGGCAGGTTATGCTCTGCTATATAAACCTACAAAGGTCTTTATGGAACTTGTTGTGCCATAAGGGTTAATGCATTGCAAGAGGTAGGTTATAAGAAAGACATGCGTCTGTCTGGCTAACCTGAAACCTCCCTAATGGTACCTTTACACGCCGCTACCGAAGGTAGCAACAGGTAGGCACCGCACGTGCGCGTTTTCAACGGTTCCTAACGGTACCTGATGCCGCAATTACACGCCGCCACAAGGTGCTCCACAGAAGGTATTTCCGTGCCCCGGAAGTGCAGACGGGTGCCGCAGGTTACCTTCTGTGGAGCACCTTCCCTGATTTACACGCCGCTACCACAAGGGAATCTGGGCGTATATATTGTGCACCGTAACTACATAGGCGTGACAGAGTTGTGTATTATGCGACGCTCGTACGGTGATTGGACAATGCAATAACATCATGATTGGCCAGCCAGCGCAGGGAGGCTGCCTAATACATGACGCTATAGCAAATGTGTATTGTGACTGATCAACTCGTAAAATATGCCGCCATGTGCAGGGACAGCCAATGGGTACATAGTCCCCACCAATGATAGCTGATGGGGCGTGGTATACATGACGCTCAAGCACGCCCCAGGTAACTCAAATACCGTGCCTGTGCCCCGATTACACGCCGCCACCATAGGGTTTATACCTGCTTGTTTTTCAGCACGGCTGAAAACAGGTATCCAAAGAGACAGGGAGGTACAACCTGAATTACACGCCGCCACTTCGCGGTGTTTTGAAGGTAAAAGGTACAATTGTCTCCGACACCTGCCGGTTTCTACCTTTCGCTAGCGGCGTATAAAGGTACCATACCATAAGGTGTGTCTCATGAGGACCAGATGGTATATAGTCTGACTTCCTGTTTGGTTACATGTTCCTGGGCTGCCAAGCAACCATCTTGCCTGAAGCACATGTCTCTGAGTGTTTAGGAGCAGGAGGTTCCTTGGAAGACACATAGCCAGAAGACGATGTGGAGAGCCTGGAATGGCGTCCGCTGTCCTACAACGCCCCTGGTGAGGTATTCGTTGTTAACAGCCGGCGTACTTGAAGGTACACAACGGGGAGACCACAGGTGTAGGAAGTGAAAATCTTCCTGTTCGACTGACAAGCGTCAGGGAATGGAGCCGGCAATAGCTCCTAGAATGTAACTTCGGCCCAGAAGGATGTATTCAGGAAGCTACAATCCTGCTGCGGATCTGGAATTGACAAGAGTTGGTGATCCCAGATTGGCAGTTTCCTGGATGGTGGGCTAAAGCCTGCAGTGGGACACTGTAAGAGAAAATGTATATAATGCCAGGTTGTACCTGTCATTGAAACAGACTGAATGCAATGAATGTTCTGTTTATGTTAATGGACTATACTATGTATTGAGGTTTATGATGCGTAATAATCCAAATGGAATTTGTTTTCATATAAAATCGTGTCTGTCTTCCTCAACCCAGCTACCATTTGAGTATCCCTCGTACTATTAGTGACCAAATCACTACACTTGATAAAGTGTATTAATATGATTAGGCTTCACCCTTCTCATTACGCAAATAATCCAATCTCCTTCATCCAATAAGCATTCAAGTTTATACAGCTTGGACATGGAAAATCTGTCTACATATTATATGGTCAAAATATTCAGAAAGGATGGTGTGTCGCGGTCTGTGCTGCTGCATTCAAACAAAAGGTCCCTGAAGTGATATGCAACCATGTTTATTATCTCACTCAACATGTTTTGGAGCTGTCCCTGCTACTTCTCAGGAATACACCAATATAAAAACATTGTATCACTTTTCGTCTACTAATCTTGAGTTACACAATCACAGTCCTGAGTTGAGATCCTAATTTTCAAAGATTCACAACAGAAATCAGAGAAAATACCTTTCAAACTCAATATCTGTGCATAGTTTATTGTTCCATTAATTTGTATAATAAAAAGTACCGTATGTTCTTTATACCAGGAATACAGCAATACAGTTAAGCTATTACATATGAATCTTATTTGATATTTAAAAGATGTTGGAAGGTGGGCATTTTGGTATGACTGATAACCATGGATAATATTGTTAACTGCAGTTTCTTCCAGTGTCTTCGGTACACCATGCACCAACGTAATGTACTGTTTTTTTTTTATACAAAACTGCCTACTTTTGGATTTTTTGTCTACACGCTCTATAAACCATATCCCGAAAGCCTCATGAGGCCAAACGGTAAGAGATGTCCGATCGGCCCGTGCAAACAATTAGTGCTGGGCAACTAGTCTTTATCAGGTTATTTCAGAGCGTGTCAGTGACCGTACCGATGTATATATATATATATATATATATATATATTTATAAATATATTGTTCATGTGTATGTAAATACTATACATTCACTGTAAAAGTGCCGAATAATTGGCCCAGTACTGAAAGCAGCCACCACCTCATCCATCAATTGTTAGTCAATTGTTTACTGTTCTGGTACTTGGAGGCTTTAGAGTCCTGTTTAGCCACAAATTGGTGGCATTTGTGAGATTTCTGGGTGATCTCCTGCACTGTCTCCCTGACAATTTTTTAGCAGCAGTGGAATATCCGTGTAATATCCCTGGTTTTCCCCTGACTATTGGTGACATTAGTGGAATATCTGCCTGATCTTTCTAGCTGTGTCCTAACAAACTGGTGGCAGCGGTGTGATATTTGCGTGAGCCAAAAGACTACTTACATTGTTTTAACTATGAAGTGAAATGTCTTTAACATCAGATATCAGGAGATTGCTTAGCGCACATTTCCTGTCCAGTGCTCCTTGTCTAAGGTCTAGAGTAGGGTGCAATTCCTTACTCTCTGACATCCCAGGTTTGGCCTATGATTTGCCAGGCTGGTGAAATGTCATCTATGTTGCCCATGCTGCACTGATGACATCAGGCTAGTAAATCAAAAGCATTGCCACGGATCTGGAAACTAAGAAAATTTGAGCAGTTCCTGTCTATGGACAGAGCACTGACCTTCACTGCCAAGGTTGCGCAAAGTGATCCGCTCATTTATATGTAGTATGTTAAATGATTTTGCGAGGAGTGAATATTGATTCAGCTCCTTATATGTAAAATCTACTAAGGTAAATTGTAAAAAATGAATACATGATCTTTAAAATATTTGCTATGATTTCATATATTGAATTTAACTTAATGGAAAATACTAATAAACAATGCTTACCTTTGCCTTATCCCTCATTGATCCTTTCCCAAGGATTGACATTTTTGCAGCAGTTTCTTCTTGTAATCTTCTTAAAGAATTTCCTCTTGGTCCAAGTAACTTCCCCACAAAATTAAACTAAAAAAAAAAAGATTAGAAAGTAGGTTATTTTAGATGTTCATGTGTGATTGTTCTTTACGTCTGAAGAGAGTTTCCCTTCTTTCCTTGTAACAAGACCACCAATTTAGAAATTACATGCACTACCATCTTTTCGATGAATTCTCTTTTCAACTACAGGTTGAGTGGATTCCAATATACGTTTCCACTCTTCACTCCCCTTTCTTCATGAGATTCCTACTTTTCCTACCTCACTTCTATATTTATGAATGATTTCCAATAGGTGGCTTACCTGTACAACTATAACTCTTGACAGTCACTGAGAGAAAGTTACATTGACCTCATCATGAATATCACAATCTCCGAATACTATACAAGAAAAATATATAATTTGACTTTTATTTCGGCTCCAATAGCAATAATGTTAAGAATAGAAAAATCTGTAACATTTCAAAGTGAGTTTGTAGTTCATTTCGCTATGAGCTAAAAGGTCTCAAAAGACATGGGGTGGCGGGATAGTTTTCATGCTGTTTTGATCAAAATATTTAAAAGTAAATACGCTATGTTACTTACAAGTACTATTACTATTAGCATTTGATGCTGCATATTTTCACTGCATCAGTGCCTTACAACTCCAGCAGTGAGGATAGAAATGATAGAAATCTCATGCCCAATGTGCTTCTTTTTAACTCAGTTAAAACTGACCTGCGGTGTGTTTTTCAATTCCAAGAGTTTTATTCATTTTAAAAGGTAGTACATGAAAGGAAGATAAACATTTTAGTAGTAGGTATTTAAAACATGTAATATAATCAAATTGATATGGGATATAGGATAGCTAGAAAAAGGGGGAAAGGAAAGGGAAAGATAATTTATTGGGGTGAGCTTGGGAAGAGGTGGGAGAGAAGGAAAAAGGGTGGAGGAACTGTTATCTACAACATCAATTTCTCTTCTGAGTATGCTGAATTTTATATGCAGATTGTTCTTCACATGGAATTTCATTGGATGCAAAAAGTCCGCTGGAAAAAAACGCATATGGTTTTCGGCGACAGAAATGCACTAAAAACTTTTGTAATCCACACATGAAGCTTTGTCAAAACCAAATACCAGGAAGTATCAAAAATAAAGCAATTTTATTTAACTCCTTGCCAACACAGGACGTTGTACAACGTCCTGGGCCGGTAAGGGGGCTTTGATATGAGCTCCGGCGCGGAGCTCACATCAATGCACCGACATCTCAGCTGATCTCATCAGCTGAGATGTCGGGGTAACAGCACAGATCGGATCCGGGATCTGATAGGCGCTGTTAACCCCTTGGATAACCCCTTGGAACGTGCTGTACCCCGCCTGCTCCGGAGATCCCGCGATACCATCGCGGGATCTCCTGCGCTCATGTGACAGCCTGGGGTCCTGGCTAAACCCCGGATGCTGTCACAGAGCGGTTTCATGTTGTGGTTGGCAGGCGCTGCCAACCACAACAGCTGCAGCTCATCTGTATCTCCCAGAAGCGATCGGACTGTGCAGCAAGGTGCCTCTTAAAGGGGCAGTGTAAAAATAAGAATGCATAAAAAAATCAAGTTTTTAAAAACCTGTAAAAAAAAAAATATATAAAAGTTCAAATCACCCCCCTTTTCCCCCATCACAATAAAAGTGTTAAAAAAATTAAAAAAATACACGTTTGGTATCGCCGCGTTCAGAATCACCCGATCTATCATTGTATCATTGTATTAAATGGTCCAAATGCAAAAAATGTTTTGGTCGCCGCAACAATGCTATAAAATGCAATAACGGGCGATCCAAACTGCGGATCCCCCCAAGAATGGTATCATTAGAAACGTTAGCTCAAGACGCAAAAAATAAGCCATCACACAGCCCCAGATCCTAAAAAATCAGGACGCTACGGGTCGCAGAACATGGCGCAAAAAGTCTGTTTTTGTTTTTTTTGCAAATTTCTGAATTTTGTTTCATCACCTAGATACCAATAAAGGTATACATGTTGGGTGTCTACTAACTCGTACTGACCCGAGGCATCACCCCGTCACGTCGGTTTTACCATATAGTGAATATCGCGACTAAAATACCCAAAAAACAAACGTGTTATTGCACTTTTTTTGCAATTTCACAGCATTTAAAATTTTTTTGCAATTTCCCTGTACACTATATGGTAAAATAAATTATTGCATATGAAAGTACATCTCGTCCCGCAAAAAACAAGCCATCATATGTCTATATTGACGGAAAAATAAAAAAGTTATGTCTCTTGGAAGCAGGGGAGCAAAAAACGAAAATGAAAAATTCCCCGGTCATGAAGGGGTTACAACATGACATACTAACAAGAGACATAAATCACTGTGTCAGCAATGCACTAAAGGGTAGGTTTTTCTCTCTGTGGAGAGTGATATGCCAGTAATGAGGAGTCTTAAAAAGCCACAATGCTTCTCTGGGAAATACATTATGCAAATTGTCTCTTTACAGTGAAAGTAGAAGAACTCTATTGACACCTTTTGAAAGTAACAAACCTAAAAGTCAATATCGACCCCTTAACAAGCCTTGTCCTATGATTTGGGATTAAAACCAGAACAGAATCTCAATTTGAAGACACATATAATTTCCTAGAGGAGCATTACGGCTTTTAAGTCTCCTCTCTACTGGCATGCCACATCTGTATGTCACTCTCCACAAGAAGAAAAACTTACCCTTTAGACCCCATTTAGCCTCTCATACAGTCAGCCCAGATTTCATACTATAACAATAATAACACTGGGGAACAATTTGAAAAAAAATTTCTGTTGAGTTAGGTTTTTGAGCTGATTTATACTAAAATTGGCATGCTGATTCCAAAAATGTAGTCAGTTTTTTTCTAGCACGTCAAGTTTTTCCTCCACAACTTACCTGCTAGAGATGCACAATTGCACTGATATCTGTAATAAGACTTGTTATCTGATTACAATATATATATACTTATCCTTTGTAAAAAACATGATAGTGTTAAAAAACATATTTGTCATGCCTATTTCTTATATATTTCATTTTTTGTTCATATTTGTACTATTTAAAAATAAACAAACCCTTTTTAGGTACAGTAGTTTACATATTTTTGAGAAGACAAAAATCCTATAGTTCAAAAACTTGACGTGATAGAGAAAAACTGAGATCATTTCTGGATTCAGCATCCAAAAATTAATTAAGAACAGTTGTCTGACCTAACTCCTAAAAAATTGTGTTCCCCAGTGTAATCTTTATTTATATGGCGTCAACAAATTCCACTTTACAATTAAGAGGTTCACATACAAACAGTCATAAGTGACAGGTATCAACTGCCAACTTAAGGAAATGGGGAATATATAAGAGCTGCATGAGTGGCCATCAACCATTATTTGTAAGGCTTTGGAGTCTGGTGGAGTGAATAGTCTATGTCTATATGACTTTGACAAGGGAGCATGATAGGTCGCCCTAAGAAGTTGTGTTTTTAGGGAGCGCCTGAAACTATGTAAATTGTGGGTAGTCCTAATTTCTTGGAGTAGAGTATTCCAGAGAATTGTTGCAGCTCAGGAGAAGTCTTGGAGCTGGGATACTTTGCACTGATTAGGGACAACACCTTGAAAGACTGTATCTGCAAATTGAGATACTGGTAATCATGTCATGTGACAAAGCTTGTTAAATGGTCGATACTACCTTTTAGGATAGCTACTTTCAATAGGTGGCACTAGAGTTATTATTCTTCCTCCCTGAAGGGAAAAGTTGCACAATACAATAAAAACACATGTAAAAATGAAATGCAATGGAAAAAAAACGCGAGCCACATAAAAGGTACAAAAATGGTGCAGAAATACTGAAACATAAAGATCTCAACAAATACTCATTTTGGGGATGTAGCTTTAGGGATTTCTACTTTCCACTGTATCAATACTGTAAAACGCTTCAGTATATCAAGTAAATTTAGATACACACGTGTGTTTTATGGGTTTTATGGCATAATAGATTTTTTTTTTCACAATAGTTAAATTATATGATTAGCACATCTATATTTTGAACTAATGTTAATAAATATTCCTTATGTTCCAGTAGTAAAATATTACCAATTTTGTTCTGTATTTTTCCTAAACTTTTGCACACAACATGTTTTATTATCATTGAAAAGAAACAAATGAAAGGAATCTATCAGTAAACTTCTAACACCTTTCAGAAACCTGGAAATTTACTCAACACAAAAAAGTTTCAATAATAAATTAAAAGCAGAAAATCAAGTCAATGTCTTTGCTTACCATCTAAAAAGTAAAATTATTACAATTTCAAAGGGTAATGTATTTTATAAAATCAGATGTAAAAAAATGCACCAATGCAAGGTCTGTGGCTCATGGCATGAAATGATCTAATTATATATGGCTTATGCATTAAAAATAGCAGGTGGCAGGCAAAATAAGAGACATACTACTGTCTAGAGAGGCTTTAAACAAAAGCAATTCTGGCGAGATGTTAGCTGAACATATAAAGGTGAACAGGATGAAAGTAAGACTAAGCAGGGGAGATCTATGCACAGCACGCATACAGTTAATTATTTATACATCTGCCAGCAATAATGGCACGAAAGAATAGATGTTCAAAGCTAAAGGGAGTACCTTCTCTCACAAAGAAGCAAGATTTAATGACAAAAGAATAATGAAAATATCAGGAAGAAAAGGTGAAACTTAAAAACAAAAAGAAAATCTCTACAAGAAAACAAAGCCTATAAAATAATTAAAAAAAACAAATCTAAAGATTGTACTAACTATTATATAGATGAAATTACAGTTTCTCATGATATAAGCACAAGATACATAATACAAAGGTCAAGTCTATAACTTGCAATATGTAAGGCTAGGTCACATTTGCGGCAGGGCACTGCGGACCCTGATCCGGATCAGAAACCGCAGCCCATAGGAGCCCATTACAGTAACCGGATTGCACTACATGCAATCCGGTTACCGGCTCCAGTTTTGTTGCCTGCATAAAAAATCATGCAGGCAACGTTTTTCGGAGCGGTATCTCTGCTGCAGCAGAATTCCTATAATGGGCTCCTGTGGGAGCCCATGCGGCTGCCGCAAGGCTTATGTGAATGCCTGCGGCAGCTGGCGGCAGGGATGAACAAAGGGTTAAATCTTAATAATCCATGAGGGCAACATGTCTCTAGGGGGTGCCCATAAGCTGTCCACACAGGACGGCATGTAAGGGGTTAATTCTATAATTAACCCCTTTGCCGCTATTGTCAGCTTTTTAATAACTTTTACATTGACAGTCGCCGGCTCCTGCATCAGAACCAGTACACTACACAATTTGCTTAAGCACATTACAGAACAGCATCCTCAATGAGGACCTGTCATTTCTGTAGTCTACAGGCTGCTGTCCAGGGTCCTGATCGCTAATACAGTAGTTCTATGGTCACTGCACATCCACAGAACTACTGTAAATGATATCAGGACCCTGGAGAGCAGCCACTACACTACCCAAAATGTGTAAGCACCAGACAGCCCCTCATTGAGCAAAGCAAATTGCGTCCTGATGCAGGAGCTGGCGGCTGTCAATGTAAAAGTAATTAAAAAGCGGCAAAGGGGATAATTATAGAATTAACCCCTGACATGCCGTCCTGTGTGGACAGCGTGTCTCTATGGGGGGTGGGCACCCTCTAGAGACATGTTGCCCACATGGATTATTAAGACTTAACCCTTTATTCATCCCTGCAGCAAAAGGGATGAACAAAATATCCGGCAACCGGATTGCACATTCAGAGCAATCCGGTTGCCGGATTCCGGCTTAGGGACACAAAATGTGTCCAAATTGTGTGTGAATGCAATTGCGATTACCGCATCCAGATGTGGATGCGGTAAACGGAATTGCACTTCCAAGTGTGACCCTAGCCTAAGGCTTGGGTCACACTTGCGTTCTTTCCATGAGTTTTTGGAGACCTGCATTTTTAAAAAAACATGTAAAAACGCACCCATAGGCCCCCATGTTAAAAAACGCATGCCCTAATAGCAAAAACGCATGCCCTAATAGCAAAAACGCATGTGTTAATAGCAAAAACGCATGTGTGACAGTACCATGCGTTTTTGTGTGCGTTTTTGCAATTATGTGATTAGCTGACATCAAAAACGCATGCAAAAACGCATGGTACATTAGTACCATCCAAAAACGCATGCGTTTTCCATAGGAGCCCATGTTAAAAAATCACGTGTTTTTTTTAACATGAGCCCCTATGGAACACGCATGCGTTTTTGGATGGTACTAAATGGTACTAATGTACCATGCGTTTTTGCATGCGTTTTCCATAGGGGCCCATGTTAAAAAAAACGCATGTGTTTTCTAAAAAACGCATGCGTTTTTATAACAGCACCAAAAAATAGTGCATGCACTATTTTTTGGTGCTGATTTAAAAAACGCATGAGTTTTTTTAAGTCACAAAAAAAAACTCATGCCAAGTGTGACCCCAGCCTAAGACAATGTATTATGGAGTGGTTCACCGGTTTGAGTCCATTAATAGGTAGATTATTTATTTATATATGTTGTTCTTTCATTATTTTTTCTCCAGTTATTTTTTGTTTCCCTGTGCACGTGCCACCTGTCCGTTAAACCACAAAAACATCTGGCACTTAATAAATGTAGAGCATGGCATCTTAAGGTAGAATTCTTATTCACTTGTAGTTAGTTCTTCGCTAATGTAAACAATATGACCTTATTAATGATGTCACAGGGCCCACAGCACCTGACCACAAGCAGATTTTCATGTACAGTTAGTGTGGCAAAACATTCTTCAAATAACCATTCAGAGCCTCATCGATATCATGCCAAGGTCTATAAGTGTGTGCATTTCTGGAGGTGGCGCTCAAACACAACGCTAAATAAATTGAGATGTTTTGAAAATGTTGCTACTACTTTTTCATCATTGGCATATTAGCCTGCGTATTCTGCCTGCTGTCTCTCCCCCTTAATTGTTCCACCCTTCTGTGCTTTCTGTGCTTTCTAATATAGCATTTAAAACTATGGTGCCCACAGAAGGACGAAACAGTGTGGGGGCAGGGATGGCAGGCAGATTGCGCAGGGGCAGGATTTCCTGCCGAGCACCTGATGTCACATGCACACTAAGGAGCAAAGGGCAGTCTTATCTTCCGGGCAGCGCACGTCCCATAGCCTAGAAGATGAAATATAATTTTTACTGAACAAGCCATCACTCATGAGGCATATACAGTAGATTCGACCAATTTCAACTGTATATAACGTGTATCCCAGATTGCATTGCTGTCCTTAATTCCGGGTTCACTCTCTCTGATTAAACAAGACCTCTTCAGATTCTGCCTCATGGCAGCTTGAGTCTTAATCCCTCGCCACTGGAGATCTACGGTTGTTCCTTCTATAGGGGACTGGGTGAAGGAAATAGATAGAATATGTCAGATTGAGTCTTTAATGGCACACGATAATGAGACATGGGACAAACACCAGAGGATGTGGACTCTTTGGTGGTACTTCCGAGATGGTCCCTTGCTGGCCCACCGGTTACAAAATGTATAAAGCAAAGACTGGACAAAGGGATGGGTTCCCCTCTTCTTCCCTCCCCCTTCCTTCCCCCCACTCTCTTTTTACACTTTCTCCCTTTTTTCTTTCTTTTCTCTCTTCCAATCTCTTTTCTCTATACCTTCAGCGCTATTTCAGATTTTTTCTTTACCTTCAGCGCTATTTTAGATTTTCTTTCATTTTGAATATATGCTGATGAATCGCTGTTCTTCTGTGTTTCACTGAGAAGATTACAGAACTAATTGACCTTACGATTCACTTATATTGTTATATCGTATATCTTGTTTCTTCCCAATTATGGGGTTTGGACTAATTTGTTTTATCTTGCTTTGGGACACTATTGGTTTAATGTGAAAAGCTGAATTTTCTTTGTTATGACCAAAACTTTAATAATTATTTTCTGAAAAAAATGTGTATCCCCGTAGTTATATCTCTAAAACCACAAAATTGTGACAGATTCCCTATAAAGGGGTCTCCTTATCATAATAAATAGGTAAAATTGTAAAGTGCTCGTAAAAACAATAAACTTTGCAAATTAACTCTTTTTAAAAATCATCCCTGAACTAAAGAACATAATTTTTTATTCTATTGTGTTCTACTAATTACCTAGATTACTCGCCACTGCTCTGCTAAAGTGTATAATTGATGATTGGTCTCGTAGGCGCAAAGCACGCTTTTGCTATGAAACTTTGAAGTGATGCTTGGAACTGGGTAAATGCAATATACAATGCCCTTGCACTCATTCTATGCTGCTTAGGCAAAGCTGCCTTTGACAGCAACATTGTATAGTGCACATTTCGAGGCAGTGCCTCAGCCATGCCACTAGTCTAAATTGTTAGTTGTCAGGAGCACACTACTCCCAGGAAACAGGAGGCCAGGGGGAGGCTCATGAGTGTTAGGGTGCGTGCACAAGGCCTGGAGGAGCTGCGTGTTGGACACAGCTCCTCGGGACCTGAGGGAAGCTGCGGGTGGCCGCAGGGAGACCGCAGCCATACTGTACTGTACTCACCATGTGCGGTGGTTGCAGGGCGGTTTCTCCCTGCAGTCACCCGATGGGAGCCACTTCCGACTCCGCAGCATGAAATAAACATGCTGCGGAGGAGCGGACTCCCGGCAACCCGCACTGCACCTCCAAAGACGCTGCGGGTGGGTTACGCATAGTGAGCATGAGATTTCTTAAAATACCATCCACTATGCTAGTACTGTACTACGCAGCATTTTGGACGCAGCGGCAAGACGCTGCGTCCAAAACGCTGCGTACACTGATCGTGTGCATGCACCATTATGCTCCAAGAAAAACAAAAATGAAAACAACCCTCTAAAAGTGATACTTTATCAGAGTCTGGTAAATCTCAGGAAATCCCTATTACATAAGTCCATGTAATAATAAAAGGCTTCTGTTTGCTAGATCATGATACTTCAAAGCAGCTCTCTAGTTTAACTCATAAAGGTGATACCTAGTGGAGGACCTGGAGGTCACGGTTCTTAGTTGTGCATGTGCAATAAAAGGTCAACCCCTTATATCACCATTTCATTTCACTTTCTATGTACAGTCTTATAATGTAGCAACCTTACAGGAACAGTGAATGTTTGTGCAGGTTAGGCTGTGGTCACACATAGAAATCCGTTTTTGGAAGTGATTTTCATCACCAATCCGTTTTTTTCTGGGTGCTTTTTGAGCCTCCTGCACTTCTGAACGTTTTTGGACTTTTCATAAAAAAAAACGCATGCGCGAACGCATGCGCAAACGCAAGTGCGCATTTGCATGCGTTCGCGCATGCGTTTCCCATAGGGCCCCATGTTAAAAAAATGCATGAAAACGCATGCGTTTTTTAAATGATGCCAAAAACGTTGCATGCAACGTTTTTGACTCAAAAACGGACAGGGCAATGTTTGGAGCTCCATAGAAAAACGGACAGGGTGTTTATTACATCCAATCCGTTTTTCTGTCAGTTTTTGGACTTAGAAAAAAAAATGAGAAAACTGAAGCCAAAAACGGACTGAGGGCTTATGTGGAACCCCAGCCTTAGGAACATTCAGTTCAATGATCTCTGACTTTTTTTTTCTACTTTTTTTACAATATTGTTAATGCTCACATAATATTCAAACATAATTGTGCCGTGATCTCCAATAGATAAGAAAACATACACAGTTATCTAGTTACAAGCTTTGGACTATTTTCAAAGTAATAACAAAGTCAGAGCATTGAGTGTATTTCATATATTTTAAAGCTAAATGTTTTGTGTCGTATTATGCTATAAGCTATAAAACACATTTCCCTTTGCACCTGTAAAAGGCTTGAAAGTGCTGTGGCTTGAAATGCCAAATGACATACTTTAAAAGCAATCAATATTTTTTCCATTTGCAACTAAGAAAGAAACATGCCAATCTGTCATTTCTAGCTGGTTGATATGTAAGTTGTGTATGTGCTTTTAAAATGATCTTCATCTTTTAGACCTACACGGAGCAATATCTTGCATTACACTGTAGGCAGATTGCAGTCCCAAATGACTTGCAAAGTACAGGCAATCAATGTGAGAGCGCCTGCTTCCAGAATAGGCCTCTTCTCACCAAACATGAAAAGAGATGTTGTAAATAAAGTCTAGAGTAACAGACAACAATCATTTCCTGGAATAAATCGCTATACTGAAATAATCAAAATATATGGATTTACCTCTAGAAGTGCTGTATCAACATATGTTTTCTATGCTGTAAGCATCAAAAAGGAAGAGTACCTCAGGCTAACTAAAGAAGCACTCCGAAGAAATGTCTTCCACTCTAAACAAGTGTAAAATGCATGTCTACTCTAGAGTAAGTGCGATCATATACTCACTTTCCATCTTATACAGTTTCCAGTGATGTTCTACTCCATCTTCACTCAATTGACATAAATTCCAACTTGCCGTCACCCTGTAGTTTATGGGTGAGCTGGAACTTGCATTGAGATTAAGGGTGCGTTCACACACTGCGTATTTTTACGCAAGTTCTCCTGCAGTTTTTATAGACAAAACCAGGAGTGGCTGATTAAAACCAGCAGTGGGTGATTAAATACAGAAGTGGAGCACTTGTTTCTATTAGACTTTTCCTCTGATTGTTCCACTCCTGGTTTTGGCTACAAAAACTGCAACAGCACTCACCTAAAAATACGCAGCAAATACGCAGTGTGTGAACGCACCCTAAGTGTAAGGTGTGTCAGAATGAGATTCCAATGGATCACTGAATTACACTGTTAGGTCATGATCATATGTTCAGTATTTGGTGAGTTTTTACCTCAGAATTTGTAGCCATAACCAGGAGTGGGTGATAAATCCAGAAGTGATGATGTGTTTTTATTATATTTTCCCTCTGATTGTTCCACTACTAATTTTAGCTTACAAATACTAAGGTAAAATATTCACCAAATACTGAAAGTCTGATCATGGCCTAAAGGCAACTTCCGTCTCACACAACGGGGGCCGGTCTTACCGAATCAGAGTCTTTGACTTTTGCCACTTTCACAACAGTCCCATCCAGCTCCTCCAAAGTGGACAGATCACGGGTGGGACAGGGCCTGGTGTTGACCCCAATATTAATCAAAAGCCACGTCACTTAAGTAGCACTTATGTCAGAAAAGTTACTACAGTCCACGACTGCTGTAACATTTCAAACGAGGCACACGGAGGTGCACATTTTAGAGAAGATTCAAAAATCGTGATAACAATCCAGCACTCAGTCACTCTTCAAGTTTGAAACACGTGAAGCCACGGCTAAGACCTCAGTGTCGAAATACGTCGGTGTTTGTGCACACTGATGTGCCCCTGATGTGATGGTGTTTAACTGAAAATAAATATTCAAACTTGAAGAGTGACTGAGTGCTGGATTTTTATCACAGGTTTGCACGTTGAAGTCCGGCCCAGGACCAGGGCTGAATCCCTCCACCGCCAATCTCAGCCAGGAGCGGTGTTAATTGAATCGGGTGAGCCAACTTCCACTGTCCCCTTACCTGTTTTGTACATTCAAGATTCAAAAGTGTTCCAGACAGCATAGCAGAAGCATACAAAGCTCCTGTACTACTAAACTATCTCAGAAAAATTGACTGGTCCTCCTAAAAGAGATTTTTGCAGTTAAGAGGCTTTCAGTTTACAGGGAAACATTTTTCAGAAAACTATATGGTTTAAGGCTAGAGTCACACTTGCAGATTTTCCATGTGTTTTTGACACTTGCGTTTTGTGAAAACGCATGCAAAAACGCATCCATAGGCCCCCATGCAAAAAACGCATGCCCCAATAGCAAAAATGCATGTCTAAAGTGCCAACGCGTTTTTGGGATGCATTTTTGGCTCAGCTTTTTCAAAAACGCATGCGTTTTTTTTTAACATGGGGCCCTATGGGAAATGCCTGCGCTTTTGCAAGGCACTAAATGTACCATGCGTCTTTGCATGTGTTTTTGCATGCATTTTTTATGGCTGCTCCACACCTAACAGCAAAAACGCAGGCTGCCTAAATCATGCAAAAAAACGCATGCCAAGTGTGACCCCAGCCTAAATCGGGATTTTGTCTTAATTTTTTATTTTTTTTCCATTTTGATGGCTTTGTTTTTTTTTTACATATCACAATATGTAATAACAATAAAACGTTCCTTATGATAAAAGGTTCCTTATGAGTCAAGACTCATGAGTGAGTAATAAGATACTCGGGTTCGGATAGTTCTAACCTTATTAATACTCTGAACAAGTAGCGAGTAACAAATCAAATGCAAGTCAATGGGGAACTCACTCGGATCTCAATACTGAAACAGTTGAAAATATTTGGTTAGAGCTATCTTACTACTAGCTCATCACTATTCAGGAACAAACACATGTATGTATCCAAATTAGGCTAGGGTCACCCTTGACATGCATTTTTTAAGGTTGTTTTAGGCAGCCTGCGTTTTTGCTGATAGGTGTGGAGCAGCCTTAACAAACGCAGGCAAAAACGCATGCAAAAGCACATGGTACCATTTAGTGCCTTGCAAAACGCATGCGTTTCCCATAGGGTCCCATGTTAAAAAAACGCATGCGTTTTTGAAAAAGCACCAAAAAATCCAGCATGCAGTTTTTGCTATTGGGGAATGCGTTTTTTGCATGGGGGCCTATGGATGCGTTTTTGCATGCGTTTTCACAAAACTCAAGTCTCAAAAACGCATGTAAAATCTGCAAGTGTGACCCTAGCCTTAGGCAAAAAAAATTAGTGACCAATATTGCCACCATTCTTTATGATGACACTCAACAGCCTTCTATCCTAGAATCTGTCAGTTGCTTGATCTGTTTACGGCGGGGCAGGATGGAGCCTGCAGGGCAGGTTGGAGCGAGCGGGGCAGGATGGAGCCAGGGGGGCAGGATGGAGCGAGCGGGGCAGGATGGAGCTTGGGGGGTGGGGGCAGGATGGAGCGAGCGGGGCAGGATGGAGTGAGCGGGGCAGGATTGGGCGAGTGGGGCAGGATGGTCTCGGGGTGCAGGATGGAGCGAGCGGGGCAGGATGGAGAAAGCGAGGCAGGATGGAGCTGGGAGGGGGGCAGGATGGAGCCCGGGGGGGCAGGATGGAGCGTGCGAGGCAGGATGGAGCCAGGGGGAAGGCAGGATGGAGCCAGGGGGGGTCAGGATGGAGCCAGGAGGGGAGGCAGGATGGAGCTGGGGGGGGCAGGATGGAGTCAGGGGGGAATGGCAGGATGGAGCCGAGGGGGGGCAGGATGGAGCTGGGGGGGCCGGGTTATGATGGGGTCGGGGGGGTCAGGATGGATGCGGGGGGGCACTTTGGATGCGGGGGGGCAGGATGGAGCCAGGGGGGCAAGATGGAGCCGGGTGGGGTAGAGGCAGGATGGATGTGGGGGGGGGGGCACGATGGATGCGGGGGGGGCATGATGGATGAGGGGGAGCACAATGGAGGCGGGCGCAGGATCCCCTTCGCCCTCCTCTGTTCTCACCCGTCTTCTGTAGTGGTCATCATGTGACAGAGCGGCAGATACAGTACGCACATTACGTACTGTATCTCTTCCACAGCGAGGAGTCACCGGCTTCAATTCATAAAATAGCCAACAATAGCCCACAATACAGTAATACACCTAATTAACCCTTCATATGCTGCCCCATATGATCACCATGTCTCCAGGGAGGATGGATTTTTCTTGTTTTTTTTATCTATTGGTTTAATGCAAATACATGCATTTTACTGCCAAGAAATCAAGTTTTGCTGCATAAAAAAATCCCTGTGGCCTAAGGCACTGTGCACACTTTCAGTATTTGGGGAGTTTTTACCTCAGTACTTATTATTATTAATAATAATAATAATAATAATAATAATTTTTATTTATATAGCGCCAACATATTCCGCAGCGCTTCACAATACAAAGTTCACATTTAAACAATCATAAGAAACAATTAGAACATGCAATACAATACAATACAATACCAAAAACAATACTATACAAAGCATGATACAATACAATAATTAGAGCAAAAAAATGGCAGCCCTGCACATAAGAGCTTACAATTTAAGAATGAGGTGAGGGTGACAAAGTACAGGTGCTTATTTACAATGATGGTATAGTCTAGCAAAGAGGTGGGGGTGACATAAAGTACAGGCGCTTATTTACAATGATGGTAACTTGAGAAGATGGGAACAGATAGGAGTAGTATAAGTGGACACCAACCATTTTTTGTGATCCACTTGAGACTGGTGGTGCGGATAGGCTATGTCTAGATGACTTTGACTAGGGATCATGATAGGCCACCCTAAAAAGATGTGTTATTAGGGATCACCTGAAACTATCTAAGGCTAGGGCCACACTTGGAAGGGTAAGTGTGGTTACTGCATCCAGATCCGGATGTGGTAAGCGCAATTGCCTTCAGACACATATTTTTCACAAAATGTGTCCTGCAAACCGCAATGCGGTAACCAAATTGCTCAGGATGTGTAATCCAGACAAATCCGGATACCGTATGGTTTGTTCATCACTGCTGCCGCAAGGATGAACAAAGGGTTAAATGTTAATAATAGATGTGGGCAACATGTCTCTAGGGGGTGCCCACCCTCCCTAGAGACATGTTGTCCACTCAGGTGGGCATGTGAGGGGTTAATCTGGGCATTTATAGTTTTGACGGCTATTGTTAGCATTTTCAATTTTATGAATGAACCTGGCGGCTCCTCGCTGTGTGGTAGATACAGTACGTAATGTACGTACTGTATTAGCCACTAGCCTTGGTCCTGAAAGCATTAACATTAGGTCTATGGGCAGCGCACCCCCATAGACCTAATGTTAATGCTTTCAGGACCGAGGCTAGCGGCTCATACAGTACTACTGTATCTACTACACAGCGACGAGCTGCCGGGTTCATTCACAGAATTGAAAATGCCGGCAATACTATAAATGCCCACATGGCCACCTGAGTGGACAGCATGTCTCTAGGGAGGGTGGGCACCCCCTATAGACATGTTGCCCACATGGATTATTAAGATTTAACCCTTTGTTCATCCCTGCGGTAGCAGGGATGAACAAAGCCGCCGGCTGCCGCAGGCATTCACATATGCCTTGCGGCAGCCGCATGGGCTCCCATTATAGGAATTCTGCTGCGGCAGAGATACCGCTGTGAAAAACGTGCCTGCATGATTACTATAAAGGGCACTTTTACTGTTTAAAACTGGATCAGGATCTGCAGTGCCCTGCAGCAAATGTGACCTTAGCCATATTGAGTATTTGGTGAAATTTTTACCTCAGTATTTGTAAAGCCATGTGCACACATTGGGTATTTGGAGAGATATTTACCTCACTGTAAGGCCTCATGCAGATGCTCAATATTTGGTGTTTTTTACCTCAGTACTGTAGTTTTTTTTAAGTTCACACGGGGCATTCTTTGCATTGGTTTTATGATTATTTTAAGTATTTATGTTATTTATTCATCGTGGAGTTCTTTTATGGATTTAAATTATATTATTTTATTCAATTTTTATGGAATTAACTTATTTATAAAGCCTTAATAAAGTTCCAACCAACTTATCCCACAATGCTCTGGTGTTAGTGTGAAGTTATAACTAGTTTGAGTGTTTGTATTGAAGGATAAAATTGGACCTTGTTGCCTCATGTGGTATGATCAGACCATCTTCCATACACGATCAGAAATAAAAATGAAACTTTACATAGCAGGGACACATTTATAAGAATATCTCGGCACAGGAACATTTTTTTTAAACACATCCAATTGTGGAAATTATTATTACTCCAACATCTATTAATTAAAATGAACTTTATTCATGGGAAACCCCTTTAAGCGAAGGGGACAAAAAGGCCACTCACCTATTGGGGTTGTGAACGCTGGGGGAGGGTTGCACGATTGCCGCTGGACTGGGTTGGTGGAAATGCCGTCCTCGACCGCTGCCACTCCCCCCGCACTTCCTGGTTGCGTCACTTAATCAGATTCCCCTGGAATTACGCCACCACAGGTCCTGTAGCATGGTGCCAGGTTGTCGGGTAATCACAGGTGCTTCAGATGGCAAAGCTGGATAATTCAAAACCTGGAGCTGCTCCCGCCACTGTTCCCTCAGGCATAGGAAATATTGGTAGACTGTAGCAGCAGTCTGGTGGAGCACAGGCTCAGGGTTGCTCAGGTGCACATGGTTGGTCTCAGAAGTCTCCCCTGAAGATCACCTAACTTCCTCTCCAGCAGCCATAGGCAGTCTACCGGGGGCTCCTGTAGAAGAAGGTAGGCGATCTTCAGGGGAGACTCCTGAGACCAACCATGTGCACCTGAGGGATCCTGATCCTGCGTTCCATCCGACCACTACTACAGTCTACCTATAAGAGATCGGGTTTGCCTTTTTTACATTTTTTTTCACTAAAGGGTAAATTTACTAGATCAATAGATGTTTTTCAGGTTATAGTTTCACTTGGGAACTATTTTTCAGAAATAATCTGTTTCAGGTATATGATAATGACACTGTGACATGACCCATCACATGGGGGCCCACAGAGTCTGAATAGCTTAGGTCCCTGTCTACCCTTAATCTATTACTGTATACAATAAAATACTCAGGACCACTTCTTTTGAAAACTACTCCACACATACCATAACAAATGCTAATTGGGTTGAGGTGAGCAGATCTAAGTATTTGGGACTCAAACTTACATATAATTTCCATGAGTTAAAGCTTAGGGCAGCTTCACACTGTGGTGTGATCCGGGGCTGTCAGGGATGAACCTGACGGCCCCGGACAGGATCAGCACACAGAACCGGAGGGCTAATATGCCATCCGATCTGGTGTGCAGCTGCACGCAGCTCCCACTGCTGATAGGTCAGGACCACGGTGCCGCACATTTTATAGCTAATAAATTTGAGCCTTATATTTTACATTACTAATAATATTAGAACACCAAACCCTTATATACATTTTATTGTCCCCAATCAATTTAAAGCCTCATGCACACTGTTGTATTAGATCTTTGTGCTAAACAGGAAATCTCAGCAGATCTGTGAAAGCAGAATTACAATATGTTAATTAGAAATGTGATACAACTTTGCTATAATTGTAAGATAGATATGAATTTATTTTCTAAACTTTACGAGTACATGTAATTGCCTTGTTCATCCAAATCTAAGACGTATGAAAAAATGCATACCTAAATATGATTACTATGGCTTATTAGCCCCAGAATGGCAAGAGGAAAATGCTTACTTTACAAAATAAATATGTTCATTAAACTGTCCTAGTAGAGGACAGAGTCTGGTACATTTCTATAAACTGCAAGAAACTCGACCATGTCCAAAAATGACCACAATTTTCAAAGATTAGCATTTTGCATTTAAAAAGAAGTTGTTTTTGTAAGATTGCATATATGATTTTAGGATATTATTATCATAAAGTTTCTTATTTTTTTTTTGCTAACATACAATAAAATTGTTCGTACCTAATAGCCCCATAGTTAGCCTTAAGAAAACTGCTTCCTATGCAAAAAAATATGCTTAAAGTATTACAGTTTAAAACTAATACAAAATAGTTGATTTTAAAAATATTTAATCTCCATTAAAAAAATAAAAAATTGTGCATAATCCTTTCTGCTGTACTCATCAAGAAATTACCATAATAGTAGGTTACTGTGCATTAGTAAAGTAAATTTATAACCAGAATTCTTTTAAATAATTTAAATTTTAATCATGTTTTGCACAATCACATTCAAAATGACTAATCACAAAGACAGTTTTATAGATTGACGCTAACAAAATGAACTCTAATGAAATCAGTTCCAAAGACTAGCTAAATACTGGCTACAGCTGTTACCCAGTCACCAATTTTTAAACTGTAGATACTGTATGATTGGGTTAATTAATCACACAAAAAATCCCAAAGTACTGAGACTTAAGTAAATCAAATAGCCTTTCATATCAAAGTTTCCCCTCAATTGTGATGTACAACTATGATACTGTGTTTTTAAAGCTTCAAGGCAATTACAAAAATGTATGACGCTATACTTATACTGACCTGACAGTTCACCTTTCCGTTCCCTCTGCTACTTGTAAACACTGTGTGGTCCTTGTGTCTTTGGCTCTCCTTCAACACAATTGAAATCCTGAAGACCTACTCACTAGGCCGAAGCTTCAGGGTTTGCTAAGCCCAAGACGATTCTGCGCATGTATCCAAAATAGGTCATGACTCACGACAAGAGGTGGGCCCAGCAAATGTGGAACCTACAGCCTAGGTAGTGTGGCCGGGAAATTTAAGCACAGTCGATGGTGATCCGAAGAACCAACAAGGACTGGATGGGTGACAGTAAGGAGTAGAGGAGCCAAAGAGATGAGTGGTGAGGTGAGTATAAGGATTCCTAATTACTTGTGATTGCGTTGAGCATAAAAAACACAGAGGATTTTTTTTTTATTTACATATGAAATTTATTATGGTCTAGTATCTAGATACACCCCAGAGCATAATAAGTGACATTAAATTCCAGCTGCCTACAAGAAAATAAAATGGCGGTCTTGTAGAAGCGCTACTAAAGCTCAGGCACCAGGATGATGATGTTTATAAATCGCAACCTTTATTTTCCCCTCACAGCGCCACTGTGGCGCTGTGAGGGGAAAATAAAGGTTGCGATTTATAAACATCATCATCCTGGTGCCTGAGCTTTAGTAGCGCTTCTACAAGACCGCCATTTTATTTTCTTGTAAGCATACATTCCCCTTGAGGGATCAGCGGCTGGAGCAGCACAGCGAGGGCACAGTGGTAAAGGACCTGGCAGTCCCTAGATAACAAGCAGTGACACATATCCGGGACCGGCGCCATGTGACAGGAAAGGTCCTATACGGACAGCTGGGGACCAGCGAGGACGAAGGAGCGGAGCGTGTACATTGCCGTGGGTTCCCCGTATATCAGAGGCTGTTACACCTGGTTGTGCAGTTCGTGCACAACCCAAACAGGTGAGTGGCCACCTGTAATAACGCTATATTAACTGAACTATAGGGATCCTACACATGCGCCCCTTCTCCCTTTTTCTTACACATTAAATTCCAGCTTAACATTTTCTCTGCTAATTAAATTTCCAAGGACAAACCAGGCAAACGGGCAAATTTGAATTTTTGCTTATCCGCTTATCTCAAGTTAAAGCTATAGTGAAGTCTGGATACAACCATTGAAAAAAGCTGCACAGCACTGTAGAATTGACTACCTGTTGAGTGTTCAGATCGCTGTTAGTCGTGCTGAAATTCCCAAGCTAGGCCAAGGCTTTCGGATTTCCTAAGTCTGGTAGAACTCTGCGCACGAGTCCCCAATAGGTCGTAGCCCATGAGGAGAGGTAGGTCTAGCAAACACGGAAGCTTCTGACTACTGTGTGTGGCTGGGGTATTTAAGCATGGCCACAGGCAATCTGAGGACATGACAAGGATTACATTACTGACAGAAAGGAGTTAAGAAGCCAGAGAGGTGAGCGGTTAGGTGGGTATAAGGATTGCTTCCTATGTCCTTGCAATTGCTTTGGAGCTTTACAACACAGAGGAGTCAGAGAGTTGAGCGGTAAGGTGAGTATAGGCAATTTTTTAAATTTTACATATTAAGTTTATTATGCTCTGGGATCCAGATGACTCCCAAGCATCAGGGACATTAAACTCCATGTGAATATCTTCTCTGCAAATCGAATTTCCAGGGGCAAATGGGCAAATTTGAATTTTGCCTCATCCATTCATCTCAAATATAGCTACAGTGTAGGCTGGACACAAGCATTGAAAAGAGGTGCATTACAGAGCTCCTGATCTAATTTTTTAAATATTTTTTTTCTTTTTATTTTAGTCACACTCAGGAACATGCTTAAAAATAATCTCAGTCTCTTAAATAATTCACTGCAGTATATTTATATTGCTGTGTATTATGTTTGTCAACCTCAGCTATTATGCCTCTATCTGGAACTAATAAAAGGACCAACATGGCAGCCATGACAGTAAATTGTAAGCGTGAGATAAATGCGCATATGGTCTTATCCTTTTTACAAAGGGTTATAGCGGTATATATTAGGAACTGCTCACCTAGCTCGGTTGTGTCACCCACAACCGGTATAATCGCCTGTAAGATGGCTTATAGGATGGCTGCTGCAGGGCCGCACCTTCACGATAACCGTGGAAACAGGAATGCTGTAATGGGACGAAATGCCGGATTGCCCGCGCTGCCACCAAGAATCACCAGGAAACAAGGAGTTAACTAGGCAGATTTTTCTTTTATTCTATCCTACGCGTTTCAGAGCCTCTATCCGAGCTCCTTCCTCAGGGAACATGACAGCATGACAGTAAATTGGTACCCCCACAATCTGGTCCCTCACTCTCTGTCTACTCAGCTAAGTGTAGCAGTCACCATTGATTGGAGAACCTACAGGGTTAAACTGCTTGGATCTGTGTTCTCCTGTAGTGCAAAGCTGTTAATGGCTATCAGGAAGGCATAATGATAACTCGTCTTTAAATATCCCTTTAATAGTATCATTTATATTAGCCTTTAATTATTCTGAAAATATTACAGCACCTAGAGACTCTATAGCTCTTTTGATAATTTAAACAAGAGGACCATAGTTGATTTAGCAAAATAGGGATTCCATTTATTAAGAACAATCCACATAGTTAGAAAGGATTACAAAAAGTAATATTTCAAGGTAAAATTAAAGTGCACAGTGATGAGACAAACGAACATGCAAAGAGTTGCCTCCTCAGCAGTGTAGGACTCAGCTGACAATTTAGTTATGTGGGTCTTACAGAGATATATAATATATACACCGACAGTTTACAGGGGTTTTACAGTTCAGTATCATACATAATGACATACATCAATGTAACATAGTGCTTAGATACCCGGGTCATACCAGGTCAAACTGATGTGCAAACAAATCTCAGGCTGGAAACAGGAGAAATATTCTGTATGGTGGTACTATTCTACCCCCTGGGATAGAGCACACCCTTGCCTGTAAGCACGAGTCTCTACATGTCACCATGCTTCATGTTGCCAAATCAGTCACTGCTCCCCCTTTCCATACTGTTCTAAGTATCGCCAGTCTCTGATCTACTGCTTAGAGCCGCAAGCTTTATGTCAGATCTGCATTCATACCATCTGCTGGAGGGTCCCTCCGTGCAAGTGCCGGCCCCTACGCCGTTTCGCTGTTAAGCTTCGTCAGGGGGCGTGGCTACGGCATCGTTCCTTCCCCCTTTATACCATGTGACTGCGCACATGGTAACCTTCAGCCAATCACGGAGCTCCGTATGGCGCATGCGCATCTCACCGCTGCGGCTCACATCCACTTCCCAGCCCCGTCATGGCCGCGCACAGATTTGTTTAAACTGCAGCCATGGTGACGGGAGTGGGTGGGACAGGAGCCGGCGGGTAGATGGGCCGTGCGCACTTACCCCCTGATTGGAAGAAGGTGGAGCACTGCTGACAGTGGCAGCTAAAGTTGTCTGCTATACATCCTGGACCCATACTTCTCCCACTATCCATAGGTAACATTTAAATGCATCTTAAAGGGACATGGTTAAACTCAGCAATAATTTATAGGGCATATTACACATTTGCACATAGTATTCCTCTATACATAAGTCCCCATTATACAGAATTTAGATCTTACGATTACCAAAGCGGTAATAGTCTCACATATGAGCAAAACATATACATCCTATATTACATTACGCTAAGAACCAGTCATGTATTTATCACACATAATGTTCCGTTTTTTCAGATGAATACGAGGGAGGGGGGGGAAACAATTGTGGTCTAGTGTGTCGACATAGATCCTTCAAGCTGTCACATATCTCAGGCAAGCAGTTATCACTTCAAAGAGGTTCCAGAAGAACACCGCAGCCAGTTCTATCCGAAAAAAATGAAAATGTGAAATTAAAATATGTGTGAGGTTAAAATCAGCACCCGCAAGTCAAAGGCATCACCCATATCAAGGTTTAGTTTAAAAGATATACACAAACGCACTGGATTAACCTAGATATGAGACAAAACTGTTCACTTCATTGAGCCCCATAGGTGTCAGCGTACCTAGGACCGTAATCCAGTGACATTCCCGCTGCTGCAATTTCTTCATTATGTCCCCTCCCCTTGACCCTAAACAAACATGTTCAATTCCTCTGACCAAAAAGGTCTTTGGATCTGAACTATGATGTTCCTTAAAATGACGCGGGATGGTTTTTAAAGTTGTTACATCTTCAACCTCCTTGGATGCGATGATGTCGCGAACATGTTCGCGTACTCGCACCTTCATCTGTCTAGAGGTGAGGCCTATGTAGATCTTGGGACATCCACATGTAGCATAATAGATGACTTGACTAGTTGTACATGAAATGTAGCTGCGAATTGGGAATTGTAGTCTCTGGCCTGGGCGGACTGTGTGACCCTGTCTGCAAGTTCATAGACTACTACTTGAAGCCCTTGGTACATCTGTTGCCATCGTACGTTCAAGATACAACAGATGTATTGAAAAGGATTGATGGGATTGTTTTGGAGCCCGGCATGTTATTGGTAACAGCGGATGTCGAGGCTCTATATACCTCAATCGATCATAATCAGGGATTGGGAGCGGCCCGATTTTTTCTGGGAATGAGCAACTGGGACGGCCGGATTGTTGAGCTGGTCCTGGAACTCCTCGAGTTCGTCCTCACTCATAATTTCTTTGTATTTAGGGATATCTTCTATGTACAGAAGAGAGGCACAGCGATGGGTGCGGCCTGCGCCCCGTCCTACGCAAATCTCTTTCTTGGTTACTGGGAGAGAGATCTGTTTGGTGGGGGCGGGGCGCCGGCCGTATCCCAAGTGCAAATTTGGCTAAGGTACATAGATGATGTCCTCTTCATTTGGCAAGGTGGTGAGGCCGGGCTCGGGGACTTCATGGACCAGCTCAATCAAAATGATTTGAATCTGAGGCTGACGTATGTATGCAGCGCGGATTCAGTGGACTTCCTGGACATCAAAATACGGCGAGATCACGTTGGTTTACTACAGACGGAGGTGTTCAGGAAGCCCACTTCGACTAATTCGCTGCTCCATGCATCGTCGGGCCACCATCATTCGACCATAAAGGCCGTTCCAGTTGGTCAGTTCCTAAGAGTGAAGAGGATTTGCTCATCAAGTGTGGACTTTGAACGGCAGGCAGGGGAACTTAGGTCGCGGTTCCAGGCCAGGGGCTATAGTAATCGTTCTATAAAAAGGGCCTATCATAGAGCGAAATATATGTCACGTGATAAACTGCTCCAACCCTCCCCGAGAACAAATAAGGACGTAGGGATCAGATTTATTTCCACCTTCAATGAGAAATGGGGGGAGATGAGGGAGATCCTGTGTAGACACTGGGATATCTTACAAAACGATTCAGTTTTGAAAAAACACGTGTTGCATTATCCACAGATGACATGTAAAAGAAGCCGAAACCTTAAAGACATCCTGGTAGAGAGTCACTATATCCCAGAGGCAGTAACACCATTTGGGAGGCGGCCAAAAATTCAAGGCTGTTTCTCATGTGGTGACTGTGTCTCGTGCAAAAATACATTGCGATGTAGCAATTTCGAATCTGCGGACGGAAAATTACAATTCCCAATTCGCAGCTACATTTCATGTACAACTAGTCAAGTCATCTATTATGCTACATGTGGATGTCCCAAGATCTACATAGGCCTCACCTCTAGACAGATGAAGGTGCGAGTACGCGAACATGTTCGCGACATCATCGCATCCAAGGAGGTTGAAGATGTAACAACTTTAAAAACCATCCCGCGTCATTTTAAGGAACATCATAGTTCAGATCCAAAGACCTTTTTGGTCAGAGGAATTGAACATGTTTGTTTAGGGTCAAGGGGAGGGGACATAATGAAGAAATTGCAGCAGCGGGAATGTCACTGGATTACGGTCCTAGGTACGCTGACACCTATGGGGCTCAATGAAGTGAACAGTTTTGTCTCATATCTAGGTTAATCCAGTGCGTTTGTGTATATCTTTTAAAGTAAACCTTGATATGGGTGATGCCTTTGACTTGCGGGTGCTGATTTTAACCTCACACATATTTTAATTTCACATTTTCATTTTTTTCGGATAGAACTGGCTGCGGTGTTCTTCTGGAACCTCTTTGAAGTGATAACTGCTTGCCTGAGATATGTGACAGCTTGAAGGATCTATGTCGACACACTGGACCACAATTGTTTCCCCCCCCTCCCTCGTATTCATCTGAAAAAACGGAACATTATGTGTGATAAATACATGACTGGTTCTTAGCGTAATGTAATATAGGATGTATATGTTTTGCTCATATGTGAGACTATTACCGCTTTGGTAATCGTAAGATCTAAATTCTGTATAATGGGGACTTATGTATAGAGGAATACTATGTGCAAATGTGTAATATGCCCTATAAATTATTGCTGAGTTTAACCATGTCCCTTTAAGATGCATTTAAATGTTACCTATGGATAGTGGGAGAAGTATGGGTCCAGGATGTATAGCAGACAACTTTAGCTGCCACTGTCAGCAGTGCTCCACCTTCTTCCAATCAGGGGGTAAGTGCGCACGGCCCATCTACCCGCCGGCTCCTGTCCCACCCACTCCCGTCACCATGGCTGCAGTTTAAACAAATCTGTGCGCGGCCATGACGGGGCTGGGAAGTGGATGTGAGCCGCAGCGGTGAGATGCGCATGCGCCATACGGAGCTCCGTGATTGGCTGAAGGTTACCATGTGCGCAGTCACATGGTATAAAGGGGGAAGGAACGATGCCGTAGCCACGCCCCCTGACGAAGCTTAACAGCGAAACGGCGTAGGGGCCGGCACTTGCACGGAGGGACCCTCCAGCAGATGGTATGAATGCAGATCTGACATAAAGCTTGCGGCTCTAAGCAGTAGATCAGAGACTGGCGATACTTAGAACAGTATGGAAAGGGGGAGCAGTGACTGATTTGGCAACATGAAGCATGGTGACATGTAGAGACTCGTGCTTACAGGCAAGGGTGTGCTCTATCCTAGGGGGTAGAATAGTACCACCATACAGAATATTTCTCCTGTTTCCAGCCTGAGATTTGTTTGCACATCAGTTTGACCTGGTATGACCCGGGTATCTAAGCACTATGTTACATTGATGTATGTCATTATGTATGATACTGAACTGTAAAACCCCTGTAAACTGTCGGTGTATATATTATATATCTCTGTAAGACCCACATAACTAAATTGTCAGCTGAGTCCTACACTGCTGAGGAGGCAACTCTTTGCATGTTCGTTTGTCTCATCACTGTGCACTTTAATTTTACCTTGAAATATTACTTTTTGTAATCCTTTCTAACTATGTGGATTGTTCTTAATAAATGGAATCCCTATTTTGCTAAATCAACTATGGTCCTCTTGTTTAAATTGATATTAGTAGTTGTAGCAATTGATTAAAAAACCCAGACTTGAAGTACTGGGTTCTTTCTAGTAGTAGCTCTTTTGATAATGTACGTGTTAATGGTATCACTCCCTTTAACAGTATAATTCATATTAGCCTAAATTATTCTGTAGATATCCCAGCACCTGGAGATTGTATCGATGGTATCACTCAGTACCACATAACTCTCTTAACACTGCTTATTATAAATGATATATGCTTACATTCCTACATAGTTTTGTTAGCAATATTTATTGAAAAAATGCTGTAATTACAGTTTGGGAAACACACCTGGAACCATGGGCCTTTGGCATATCTTTATTCAGTGATTAATTTGTTCAATGTAATTAACGTCTATTGGATGGCCACATAGTACGAGTAGAAACTGAATTGGACAAATAGAAATTGTAGAGCTTGTGTAAAATTTGGTTACATAAGCATTGTTTCTTCCAAACAAAATATAAGCTGTGGAAGACCTCAGCAGAAGCCTGTTGTGACCTGTGGACTGAAAGAGGACGCGCTGCCACAGTGAGGATATCCCAGGTCTGGATGTATTACCTTCGTTACCAATAATATTTCCAGTTTTAGCAATAGAGTAACAAAGATATCCCCTGTTGTTCAGTATAGTACGTTGTCCATAGACCAAAAAAGTATGATGCGATACATAATTTACTGTGCGTCCAAAGAGAAGTAGAGATATCATTGTTAATCTATTGCTAAAACTGGAAATATTCCTGGTAATGAAGGTAATACATCCAGACCTGATGAATATATATATAAGGATCCACATATACCACAGAATTTGCATCCTGATGAGCCAGGATGAGCCAGAGTTAGCGAAACGCGTAAAGGCGCTTGTGAAAAATTTGGATATACAGTGGAGCTGAGGATGAATGAACACCCCACCAGCTGAGTATCATTCTCATCATCTAAACTGGTAACATAGGAGTGTATCACTTCGGATTCCTTGAGAACTTGGACACAAACAATGTGGTATAATGTCTAGTCACCTATTTAATGCAGAGGTGATTTAGATGCCTTGTTTTAATTATTCTTTGATTGACTACCCGTATTTATCATTACATGAGAGGGATTGATGACCTCTGATCCCTTATATAGACTTTGTGTGGAAAGAACTATGAGAGCAACCTCTTTTCTTGTGTTTTCTCCTCAATTATAGGGACTTATCCAGGGACATATAAGGGCCAACCACCGTGGTGCGGGGCATCACTAAGAATTAGGATGAATCCTACACTGTCAGGAAGAGTGTAGTGACAGGGTTATCTAGATTTGGAGGTACTCAAACACCTAACTTGTGATATAGCCAATTAAGATTTTTTACTTTTTGTACTTGTGTGTGTTTCTGTATGTGTTCACCCAGTTTTTGTTTTTTGTTTAGTTAATAAAGTATTGAAATTTATCAAAGAATTTGGGAGTTTTATACTTACAATGATTTGTTACATTACATATTACTAATATTACTATTACAGCTAAGAGGATGGGTTTATTATATATTACTATGCTGGTATACATATATACCAGCATAGTAATATATAATAAACTCATCCTCTTAGCTGTAGGAACGTAGCTCATATATATACAGTATTTATTTATATGTACCAACTTCTTGTAATACCAAGAAGGAAAAGACATGTTAAAAACACGCGAAGGATTACAATTTTCAAAACATCTTGGTTTATTCAGTATCAAGGAACAGATAAATGTATCATGAGCATGATACGTAGTTGTGTTGTAAATAGTTTAGAGAAATGTCCGTACCACTGGTTCCACAACCAAATCAAAGAGCTGAGCTGTTATTTTACCTGGAATGAAAACTAGAGGGGTCCAACCACAGTAATTTGCTGCCCACACCATAATCCCTGGGGTAGGATGCACCATTTTGCCTCATCAAAGCATTTAACACCCCAAATCTATCTCCAGCTATCACTGCTTTCAAAACAAAAGCACAACTCATCGCTAGAGGACAGACCTCCATTGTAGCCTCCATAGCCATCTTACTCTGCACCATGATTGCATTTGGGAGCGGTTGCATCAGGTCAATGGGCACCTGTAGCTTGTAGCCTGTAGCCTAATGTTGTTTATTGCTTTAGGCTTGGCATGGGACATTCAATTTCACTGGCAGTAATAGGTCAATCGTCAAACCAGTGATACGTGTATTTCTCCAAAGTGTCTTTGTAGCTGTAAAGCCAATCTTTATGTTGCACATGCTACTCTGACTTGCCTGTGCGGCCTAAACATGCTACCATGGCCTCCAGCGTTTCTGGACTCCTACTCGCTAATTCCAAAATGAACTACGGTAACTTCCAGCAGTGGATCTTAGTCATTTACATGCCCAAGGGCATTCAGCATAGTAGAATTTTCCTCACACTGCTGTTAATAACCTCACTGATAACAGCCAAGTCATGTAAGTGCATGTATTTCTGCATATAGCGCTCATTCTCAAAACTGAATGCAAGATTTTTCAAATTTCTAGTTTTATTTCCAATTTTTCATCATTTGCGTATCATTAACATGTTTATTGATCCTATGATTTCCATCATTTCACACATTTTCCTTTTAGATGTTGTAATCCAAAAAGGATAATAAAGTTGACTAATTATTAATCAAGCAATCAATCCATAAATGAGCATCATCTGTGGATTTTACCTTATAACTATCATATTGCTTTGCAACGTTTAGACCACTCTTAATGTACTGTATATCCTGAAGTTTCCACACAGATAGTTTTCCTTCCCTATAGCATTTTTTTTTTTTATCCTGAAGAATAATTATTTTGTGTTATTGCTTCCAATGTCGTTTTGCAATATTGTGTGTAAAACCAGCAAATATACTGTATATACCCCTAGTTAAACATGAGAAAAATACAAATAGCATATTAAAATGCCAAAATAGGCGTAATCATTCATTTTTCCAAGATGTTCTTTATTTTCAATACGGCTATCAGAAATAAAGATATTTAAAATGTGTGCAAGACACAAAACTGCTTAGTAGTCAGACGCTCACTTTCCAATTTATCCACTACACTGGGTTCCATGTAGAGATAGCAGCAAGGAATGAATGAACTGGTAAATGAATAATGTGCCAATGTTTAGAACCATTGACCAGCAGGAATTGAAATTATAGAGACAAGAAGTGGAAGAAAACAGGGCACAGCAGTAGTCAAAGGAGTAACTCAAACCTTGGCAGTGAAGGTGTCTAGTTGTATGACAATGAATGCATGCAATGAATGCAAAATGTTTAAGCCATTTTCAAAATAAGCCTTTTATTTTGGGCCAGTAGAGCACGCTGCATGAGAGATATGAGATATCATATATACTCGAATATAGCCGACCCGAGTACAAGCCGAGGCCCCTAATTTTGCCCCCAAAAACTGGGAAAACGTATTCACTCGAGTATAAGCCTAGGATGGGAAATGCAGCAGCTACTTTTTTGACTCACCGCAAATGCAAAAGTGCACTTGACGCACATGTCCACGAGTCCCATAGGGAATGAATGGGGCTTACCGCAAGTGTCCTAGTAAGACTGCAAATCGGCAAAGCTGCCGGATCTGCTGTGAAACAGCAGAAAATGCTGATGTGAAAGCAGCCTAATGCACCTTTCACATCAGGGTTTCTGCCCGCTTGCGGCAAATACGGCAGCTTTGCCACATCTGCTGCATAACGGCTCACTTGCAGCAATACTGTAGTAAGCCCCAATCTTTCCTTATGGGAATTGTGCGGCAAGGGCAGTTTTGCCGGATCAGGCAGATCCGACACTTGCCACACCTGATCGCAAGTCCCATAGGGAATTAATAGGGGCTTGCTGCAGTCTTGCTGCAAATAAGCAATTATTCAGATGTGGCAAAGCTGCCAGATCTGCCACAAAACGGCAGAAAACGCTGATGTGAAAGCAGCCTAAGGCACCCTTTCACATCAGCGTTTCTGCCCGTTTGCGGCAGATTTGGCAGCTTTGATACATCTGCTGCATAACGGCTCACTTACGGCAAGACTGCAGCAAGCCCCAATCATTATGGGACTTACGGTCAGATATGGCAAGTGCGGTTTTGCTGGACCTGGCAAAATCGCACTTGCCACACCTGACCGCAATTTCTATAAGGAATGATTGAGGCTTGCTTCAGTCTTGCCGCAAGTGAGCCGTTATGCAGCAGATGTGGCAAAGCTGCCGCCGAATCTACCGGAAACGGGCAGAAACGCTGATGTGAAAGCTGACTAAATTTACCTCAGTATTCATATTTCCCTCACCATCCAGTTACTGTAATCCTATCCCCTGCCCTATTATTACTTTCCCTCAGAATCCATCTTTCCCCTGCTCTATTCATCTTTCCCTCAGAATCCATCTTTCCCCTGCTCTATTCATCTCTCCCTCAATATTCATCTTTCTCCTGCTCCCCTGCTGAATACCATAATGGCTCCTCACCTCTTTCCTGTTTGACAAGGAAGCTGTAATTAAAATCCCCTGCGGCCACACTGAGCATTAGTTTGGCCGTAAGGGATTTTTTTACTGTGTGCGGTGGAGGGATCTGGGCGCAGAGATATCGTATGGCAGCACATTACAGAAGGAAGGAGCAGGAGGGATGCCGTGGAGGGATCTGGCCGCAGTGTCCTGGGCCGCAAGTTCATGAACGGGTGACAGGAGGAGGAGGACAGAGGTAACCGACGGTTAGGAGACTGGGCGCAGGGATCCGAGCCACATATTACTGAATGGTGACAGGAGGAGGAGGACGGAGGTAATCGGCATGGGGAGAGAGACTGGGTGCAGGGATCTGGGCCGCAAGTTAATGAGTGGCGACAGGAGGAGGAGGACAGAGGTAACCGGCGGGTGGGGGGGTCTGGAAGCAAGCGCTGATGTCATAAAAATTACAGGAGGACATAGGGAAGCAGCAGGAGGTGTAAGGCTATCTGGGAGCAAGCGCACACTGGCAGGCTGCTGACTGACTCGAGTATAAGCCGAGGGGGCCTTTTTAAGCCAAGAAAAAGGGCTGAAAAATTTGGCTAATACACAAGTATATACGGTATACGGTTTGTTTAATGAGAATATGGCACACTACACACATCTTCCCTTCATCACTTCTAGATTTACTAGTCTCTGTCTAAACTAGTCAGATGCAAAAAGTTTCTAAAACACTTACCAACTCTCTGGGGCGGACACAGCATTGGTGCAACCTGTACAGACACACAGGGGCCTATATACACCTCCATAGCAGGTGAAAACATGCATTGTGATAAGCTATCAGATTTCAAAGGGTCCATATATTGTTCTAGCAAATTGGCCTTACTTCTCTCTGTGCCCGTTGTTGCCACCTGTGGTACAAACCTAGCACAAGTCATATAAGCTGATTTTATTTATGCACATTTTGTTATAGTTTGCCGATTAACTTGCTCCCAATTTGTATGCTAATTAAGCACTCATGAAGCTGTAACAATCAAGTTGTAGAATGTTATAGGTAATACAGTAATACGTCTACAAAATACCCTCCTTTTAAAATGATAATTGCTTTATCTATTCAAATCCTAACAATGCCAATTTTTCAGATTCAACAAATACTATGCAAACTGGTCATCTCTCTAGATAACCAGCTTTCACTGGAATTTAGTTGGTTAATTTACGGTAAGTACTTGGAGTTAACTGCTATATACTTAATACAGATAGTGCTAAAATTTATGGAGCAGGCTCAGAATGTGAGCAAGCACTAGACACAGTGGGCGTCAGCATATTACATATTGTATCATCAGCATTTTATTTGTACATTAAAAATGACACTCCGCTTTAATAGGTAAGTGACTGTTAATAGCCAATTCATGTATGTTGTCAGACAGATCTTCTCCTTTGGTTACCCCACCTACCTCCACCATCTCCACGGTACAATCCTAATTATGGATTTGTGAATATGCACAAGAGTAAGGGTATTATTCTTTGGGTGTTAATAATAAATGAGAGGAACTATGTCATTTTATGAGATTTGTTTTGTACAACCCCTGACAAAAATTTTGGAATCACCTGGCTCGGAGGATGTTCATTCAGTTGTTTAATGTCGTAGAAAGAAAGCAAATCACAGACATGCCACAAAACTAAAGTCACTTCAAATGGCAACTTTATGGCTTTAAGAAACACTAAAAGAAATCAAGATAAAAAAATGTGGTAGTCAGTAAGTGTAATTGTTTTCAGACCAAGCTGAGGAAAAAAATTATGGAATAACTCAATTCTAAGGAAAAAATTATGGAATCATGAAAAACAAACACACAAAAAAACACTCATATACAGCACTAGTATTTTGTTGCACCACCTCTTGCTTTAATAACAGCTTGCAGTCTCTGAGGTATGGACTTAATGAGTGACAAACAGTAATCTTCATCAATCTGGCTCCAACTTTCTCTGATTGCTGTTGCCAAATCAGCTTTGCAGGTTGGAGACTTGTCATGGACCATTTTCTTCAACCAAAGATTTCAATTGGATTGAGATCTGGACTATTTGCAGGCCATGACATTGACCTTATGTGTCTTCTTTCAATGAATGTTTTCACAGTTTTTGCTCTATGGAAGGATGCATTATCGTCTTGAAAAATGATTTCATCATCCCCAAACATCCTTTCAATTGATGGGATAAGAAAACTGTCCAAAATACCAATGTAAACTTGGGCATTTATTGAAGATGTAATGACAGCCATCTCCCCAGAGCCTTTACCTGACATGCAGCCTCATATCATCAATGACTGTGGAAATTTGCATGTTCTCTTCATGCAGTCATCTTTATAAATCTCATTAGAACAGCACCAAACAAAAGTTCCAGTATCATCACCTTGCTTAATGCAGATTCGCGATTCATCACTGAATTTGACTTTCATCCAGTCATCCACAGTCCACGATTGTTTTTCCTTAGCCCATTGTAACCTTGTTTTTTTATGTTTAGGTGTTAATGATGGCTTTTGTTTAGCTTTTCTGTTTGTAAATCCCATTTCCTTTAAGCGGTTTCTTACAGTTCGGTCACAGACATTAACTCCAGTTTCCTGCCATTCGTTCCTCATTTGTTTTGTTGTGCATTTCCTGTTTTGGAGACATATTGCTTTAAGTTTCCGGTCTTGACGCTTTGATGGTCTACCTTGGTCTGCCAGTATGTTTGCCTTTAACAACATTCCCATGTTGTTTGTATTTGGTCCAGATTTTAGACTCAGCTGACTGTGAACAACCAACATCTTTTGCAACATTGTGTGATTATTTACCCTCTTTTAAGAGTTTGATAATCCTCTCCTTTGTTTCAATTGACATCTCTAGTGTTGGAGCCATGATTCATGTCAGTCCACTTGGTGCAACAGCTCTCCAAGGTATGATCACTCCTTTTTAGATGCAGCCTAACGAGCAGATCTAATTTGATGCAGGTGTTAGTTTTGGAAATGAAAATGTACAGGGTGTTTCCATAATTTTTCCACAGAAATGAACGATTCCATCATTTTTTCCCTCTGCCTGGTCTGAAAAAAGGTACCCTTACTGACTACCACATTTTTTATCTTGATTTCTTTTAGTGTTTCTTAAAGCCATAAAGTTGCCATATGAAATGACTTTAGTTATGTGCCATGTCTGTGATCTGCTTTTTTTCTACAGCATTAAACAACTGAATGAACATCCTCAGAGACACGTGATTCCATAATTTTTGCTAGGGGCTGTATGTATTTATTGATGCTGCTCATTAGCCCTAAGAGAAAGATCCATAACGCACATGAGAAGAGTGAATGTGGTTTCAATGACAGACACAAGACAGGAAAGCAACAGTTGAACACTTTAGGGCATGTACCAACACTGAGCATTTGGTGCAGAAATTTTCTGCACCATATCTGTATCTTCTGGCAGAAAAACACACCAAAAAGTCAGTGTGTTTTTGCAGCATTCTTGGTGCATTTTAGATCGATTTTTGGTGCATTGTTGCCTGCGTTTTTCATACCTAAGTTGGAAAGGGTGGAAAGGGTGAAAAACGCAGGCTAAAACACACCAAGACTTGACATGCTGCCGATTATTTTCCGCACCAAATCAGCAAGGAAAAAATAGGCAACATGTGCACAACACTTCAGAATTCTCATTTTCTTTGCTGGCATAAGGATAGGTATTATCAAATCTTATAAGCCTCAGTCCCAAACTAAATCATTTTCTTTTCTTTATGACTAGGATTTTTTTTATAAGTGCAGTTGTAAGCCTTTTTGTATGATTTTGAGAATTTGAGAAGCCACTGGGGATCAGTATGTCTGACTAGTTTTCTGTATGACTGTATAGCTATTAAACTGTGTTTTTCTTTTAAATGCTGCAGGGTTTCAAAATTAATAATTTGTGGCTTAATCATGATTGATTGTGGGGCTCGCATTTCATAGCAATGTCCCACAGACCTCCGGTACACAAGTTCCGACATTGCTGGAACTGTACTGGCACTGGTGGGGAGTATATACTTATTTATTTTTATGGGGACACACATGGGGAATGAGAAGGAGCTGTCTAAGTCATGGATAACCCATTTAAGCCATGATAGCCATTTAGACTTGACCATTGAACTGTCTGTTCCCTTGCTGACTCTTTGAATGTGAACACAATTATGCCAAACCAGACTTTCAGATTTTGTCATTCTTCTATGGTTCTGACCCAGCTTGCCAACACCTCTACTCTCTACTTTCTGCATCAGACAGCAGCAACTCTGTGGCGACAACCCAGAGGCCTCTGCATTGGGGGCCTCTTTGAAAAGATGAGAAATGTTGAACATCAAGGAGCTTTTTTGGGACTAGCTAAATAAAGTAGTTTGTGTCAAATCCATTTGTGGTGGTGTTTTTAAACTTTAAACTGCTGAAACTCAAAAATTACTTGGCTATTCCAGCATTCATTACTACAAGTGCAATTTTCCCATGTATGGGTCATTCCATGTCAAGTAAACCAATGATTATTACCTCTATATTTTTAATTCTTTTGAGATGTTGTTATTTGATAATAGCATGTCAGACAATGCAAAATGTGAAGAGAAAATTTTTTTAAAAAATTAATTTTTTTTAAAAATGATTTTCAAAGTTCGGAAAAAGTGCGAATTTCGCTGTTGCCTGCCTTTACGTTTCTCCTCATAACTAAGGCTAGGAATAAGATAGAGAGACAAAATAAACACCATTCTACTCAGAACTATACAGGCTTTCACCAGATATGTCACAAGAGGATCTTTGTTAATATTTTACCCATGTGATCGCAAGCGCAAAACTTAAAAATGCATTTCCGAAAATTCGTCGCGCTTTAATTATTTCAAAAACCGCCCATGTGTCTGCTTTGCTCTTAGCCACATCTGTACCAAATTTCAAGTTGGGATCGTGATGGGATCATATTTTAAAATATTTTACTATTAATAGCGTCAATGGGTCATTCCATATCAAGTGATCTAAATACGAATATTTTTTTACCTGACGTCTTTAGATTTTTTTTATTTTTTTTCCTTTATGAAGTACTACTTTAGTTAATTACAAATTAAAAGTTTAGAATTTTTTTCTTCATCAGTTAATTTTTTACAGATTTTTTAAGTTTAAAAAAAGTGTGAATTTTGGCCTGGTATGACTTTACATTTTTTTTATCTTGGGCTAGAAATAAGATAGAGAAACAAAATAAACACCATTCTACTCAGAACTGTCCAGGCTTTCACCAGATATGTCACAAGAGTATATTTGTTAATTTTAATTTTTTTACCCATGCGAACGCAAACGCATTTGAAACGCATTTCCGAAAAAACGTTTTAATAAAAATTTTCCAAAACTGCCCATGTGTCTTTTATGCTCTTAGCCACATCTGTGCCAAATTTCAAGTTGGGATCATATTTTAAAATATTTAACTATTATAGTGTCAATTCAAAAATCTTGAATTCAGATCTGTTCAACCTGTGGTCTAAAAGCGTGGGGTCTATATTTATCAAATCCATTATTTTTAGACATTACTGTATTATTTTGATATGTTACAGCTTAGAAGCAGGAGAGGACATATAGGAAAAAGCTTTGTTAGGGCTCAACCTGAGAAAGCACAGGGATAGACAGTGAATGCAGAGCAGATGATAGGCCAGCAGCTCTGTCAATCATGTTAAGTGTCTACCCACTGCATTCACGAAGTAAGACAGCTCGTTCAGACCTTTCATGTCCTGACATGTCTGGACATCTTCACTCCTGAACAAACAATAGTCTGTACAAAGCCATCAAGGCTGTGTACTAAAATATGGGTGAGTAAATATATTAATAGTTTAATGCTTTTATTATTAAGGGCCAATACACACAGTGCTATTCTTAGGGATCATCATTCAGAAAAACAGCCCCATTGATTTCTATGGGGTTCACCACATGCAGTGTTTTTGGAAACACTCAAGAGTGAGTAAATCACTGCTTGAACTACTTTTTAATCGCTGCAATAAATTCAGCATTTATCATTTATATAAAAAAAAGCTGCCATTTTTTTCACTAGCGATTAAAAAAACTAACGCATATGTGGGAAAAACAAGCTGCCAAAACTGCAGCGTGTATCTGCAGACAGAAAAAACTGTGCGCGCTAGCCCTAAAACTCACTTTATAGTAATACAGTTCTATCTCAAGTGTACTGTAAATCTTTATTTTTATTACCTATCTTCCTTACTTAATATTAACTGTATTTTTCCCACACAGCAATGGCTGCTACTTCTCAAGAAACAGCATTTTATCATAGACACTGTTGCAATCCTTTTGAAAAAATATGAATATGATTGGCGCTGGTGGCTGGCTACTGTACTCTCCAAAGATTGTGAAAATGACAAGATTACATTTCACCCACTAGAAGGGACAAATTGATAAAATGCCACTTTAAAAACATACTATTAATTGTTTGATTAGTTCATAATTTATAGAACGATGATTTAACTACTGTACTATTCTTATTAAACACTTCATAAATCACATGTTTAGTGATAGAAAACAAATTTATATGTACAAATAGGGGTTAACATTTTTGGTTCTTTTAATCTTGTTTAATCAAACTTGAGGATATGATCACCTTTCTTCTTTTGGTTTGTTCAATACATTCAAGTTGAAAATGCTTGTGTTCTGATGATTAAGATGTATTTATCCTGGCACTTATGGGATTTGTTTTTTGTGTTTCTTTTTTGTTGCATATAAATGTTTTATTCAATAAGTTGTGATAACTCATACAACCATAAAATAAAAAATATATAAATTTGACAGGTCCCAAGTTGAATCTCTGCACAAATATAACCAAGAACACAATCAGCCATTTTTTTACAATTTCCCGTCAATAGTTTGAATTTGATATAAAGAAACATAGTCTTGTAACATATCAAATGAAAGCTGTTACCGTTCTGAGTAAAATGATGCCTCTCCCACTTCATTATCTTATTTCTAGCCTGAGATAAAAAAAATGTAAAGTCATACCAGGCCAAAATTCACACTTTTTTTAAACTTTAAAAATCTGTAAAAAATTAACTGATGAAGAAAAAAATTCTAAACTTTTAATTTGTAATTAACTAAAGTTGTACTTCATAAAGAAAAAGAATAAAAAAAATCTAAAGACGTCAGGTAAAAAAAAAAATTCATATTTAGATCACTTGATATAGAATGACCCATTGACGCTATTAATATTAAAATATTTTAAAATATGATCCCATGGCGATCCCAACTTGAAATTTGGTACAGATGTGGCTAAGAGCAAAGCAGACACATGGGCAGTTTTTGAAATATTTAAAGCGCGCCGATTTTTCGGAAATGCGTTTTAAAGTTTTGCGCTTGTGATCACATGGGTAAAATATTAACAAAGATCCTCTTGTGACATATCTGGTGAAAGCCTGCACAGTTCTGAGTATATTGGTGTTTATTTTGTTTCTGTATCTTATTTCTAGCCCGAGATATGATAGAAAATGTAAAGCCATACCAGGCCAAAATTCGCCCTTTTTTAAAACTTTAAAAATCTGTAAAAAATTAACTGATAAAGAAAAAAATTCAAAACTTTTTTTTTGTAATTAACTAAAGTTGTTCTTCATCTAGAAAAAAAATTTAAAAAATCTGAGGACGTCAGGGAAAAAAAATATTCATTTTTGGATCACTTGACATGGAATTACCCGTATACTGGCTCAGTAATTCCAGAGCACTTTCTGGGTCTCCTGGGTATCCAGTATGGTGCAATTACTGGCCCAATTCATTGCACCCTGTAAGACCTGAATGAGTAGTTATAAACTACTATGAGTAAGATTAGCAATGGTGAATGGAGTCTCATCACCCTTCCAGACAGTGGCAGTTTGTAACCACAAATCTAAGCACCACTGTTGCAATAATTTAGCTTTCTTTCCCATATACAGTCCCTGACAGAAGTTGTGTCGCTTATCCATGTTATGTAAATAAAAGCTTTTAACCTTAAGTTAAATTCATCCATTGCTTTTATAAATTACCGTACTCTTTTGAAAGCTGAAACCCTCCCAAATTTGGTTTAGGTTAAGAAAATAAACTGGCTGAAATATTGATCATTTAATGAACACAGAATGGTAATATTTTAGCAAGACAAAACTTTTGTCGCCCACAGAAAGTAATGTGATATTCAAACAAATAATTAACTTAAAATACAAATATATGTTGCATAACATTGGTGAATGAAGTTGTGGTGCTATTAGAGTCATATTTAATATTTTGTGTGACTTCCATGAGCTTGAATGACTGCATCCATGCAGTTCAACATTGATTCATACAATTTATTAATGAAGTCTTCAGGAATAGCAAAGAATGCAGTCTTACATGCCTCCCGGAGTTCATCTAGATTCTATGGTTTTGTCTTCCAAGCTTCCTCTTTCATTCTACCCCAAACAGGCTCAATGATGTTCATGTCTGATGACTGGGCTGGTCAGTCCTTGAGCACCTTGATCTTTTTTGCCTGGAGGAACTGTGTTGTAGAGATGGATGTCTGAGATGGAGCACCATCCTGCTGCAGAATTTGACCCCTTTATGATTTGGAAATGTTTCACATACACCCATACTGAATGTAACCCCAGACCATGATCATTCCACCACCAAAGTTTACTGTTTTCTGGATGTATTTTGGATCAATATGGGCTCCAGTAGGTCTCCTGCAGTGTTTGTGGCGGCTGTGGTGTAATTCTACTGAAGATTTATCAGAAAAATCCACCTTCTGCCACTAGCAGGCTGTGAAACTTTGCAAATGCCACACACTTTTTTTATTTGCCTTTTGTTTAGTGCTGGCTTCTGGGCACTGATTTGACCATGGACGCCATTTCGAGACAGAATCCTACAAACTGTTCTAGTTGACAAAGGGACTTGAGGTGACGAGGCCTTTTGAAGCTCTGCTGCAGTGGAAAGGGGCTTGCTTTGGTTTTCTAACCAACAAACGTTCCTCCTGAGCAGTTGTCTTGCAGGGTCTGCCGGACCTGGGCTTGTCAAACACATCTCCAGTCTCTTCAAATCTTTTTTTTATTTCTTTGTACTTGACGCTGAGACACATTAAAGGTGCCAGCCACCGCTGCAGTGGATCTGGTCTTCAGCTTCTTGATAATAATCAAGGCTTTGGTCGCAGGGTGGATTTTTGGCATGTTGTCAGAGCTCAAGTTGCAGTTCAAGTGAATGTCTGGGGTGCTGGGTTTCTTTTTATACACACCCACTAATTAACCGATCATTTACTGAGCACAGGTGAGGATGTAAATAGGATTGGGTGCATTATATGACCAGGCGACAAAACTTTTGTCTTGCCAAAATCTGACCATTCTGTGTTCATTAAATGATCAATATTTCAGCATTGACGCCAATTTATTTTCTTAACCTAAACCACATTTAGGAGGATTTCAGCTTTCAAAAGAGTAATTTATACAACCAATGGATGAATTTAAAGTCAGGTTATAAGCTTTTATTTACATAACATGGATAAGCGACATAACTTCTGTCAGGGACTGTAGAGTAACTTTTATATTGCATTCTCTGTAACTGGGTGAGCTGATGTCATCTTTATTTCAATTTTATACTGTAATTAACAGCCAGAAAATAAAATATGATGCCATTCAATGGATACTATATTACTGACTTATTATCAAGGTGCATAGGTGCATAAATACTATGTCCTCCAGTATAACTCTCATGCAGAACAGCTGTTATCTATGTGAGATCTAACAATATTACAGATCAATCTCTTTCTCTCTTTCAAATTTCTTTTAATGGCACATGTAATGTATATGTTACTGACATTGTGCAAAATGAAGGTATTAATGGGATATTTTCTTACCCTATCCCTAATTTATACACATTTTGTAACCCTACCTCTAATTTGATGTATTTTCTAACCATAATCCCTAATAAATAAAACAGTAAAATAATTTTGTTTTTTAATAACATTTCCTCATCTCTGTTGGTCTATTAGATTTTTAATTAGCTTAGGTTTCACAATTTTAAGACTAAAATGATGCAATGTTAGCTTTTAAATAACAGTTCATTAATAACATTTTCCCATCACTGTTGTCTATTTTATTTTTAATTAGTTCAGGTCTCCCAGATTTCAGTACGTTAATAAAATCCTCCTTGTTTAGTAACATTTTACACTTTGCCAAAATAATGCTAGACATTCTATAAAATACGGTAGCTTTCTATAAGATCCCTAGGTAAAGTATTAAAGGGAATCTTTCAGATTGATTACTGGAAAAAAACAGACTGTGTTTTGATAATATGGGGCCCTATGGAAAAAAGGTCCGTTTTTTAAATGGCACATTTTGGCACCATCTGTTAACGGTCCATTTTTAGCACAAAAAAAAATTCCAAAAAATGTTTGGGAGCACAGGAGCATCCAAAATGAACACTATGAAAAACATTTTGGCATGTGTGACCACAGCCTTAGTAGGTTATTGCAATGTAATCTGAGGACAGCATGATGTAGGGCTTACGTAAACGGAAGCTCAAAACCGCATCAGGAAATGCTCCTCGTAGGAGCCCATTATAACAACCGGATTGCATTACATGCAATCCGGTTACCGCTTCCAACTCTGCAGCCTGCAGTTTTCAGAGAGGTTCTATCATCTGCAATGCGGTAACTGCATTGCTCAGGATGTGTAATCCTGAGCAATGCGGTTACCGTATACTTTACTTATCCCAGTTGCCGCCGTGATAAGCAAAGTGTTAAAACTGTAATAAAAGCTTAAATATTAATAATAATTGTGGCCATCATGTCTCTAGGGGGTGCCCGCCCCCCTAGAGACATGCTGCACACTCAGGTGGGCATGTAATGTGTTAATTACTCATGTACAGTTATCCGGCTCCTGTCGGCTCTGTACAATTTTCTGAATGAAGCCATGTCAGCTGCGCACATACTATATGTAATGTACGTATAGTATGTGAGCTGTCCGAGGTCCTGTACGCATTTACAGTAGATCTATGGGCAGCGCAGCGATGTAGATCTACTGTAAATGAGTGGGTAGCATGTCTCTAGGACGTGTGGGCACCCCCTAGAGACATGATGGCCACAATTATTATTAATATTTAAGCTTTTATTACAGTTTTAACACTTTGCTCATCCTGCCGCAGCAGGGATGAGCAAACTGTACGATAACCAGATTGCTCCGGATTACACATCCGGAGCAATCCGGTTACCGAATTGCAGCTTCAGCCACATATTTTGCTTGCAAAATGTGTGGGGAGCCAATTGCGTTCACTGCATCTGGATCTGGATGTGGTGAACGTAATTCTCTGTAAAAGTGTGACCCTAGCCTAACTCTGCCCCTTCTTGTGATTAGCAGTGTGTCTAAACATATTTTACATAGAGCCTTGCGCAAGCGGTTTTGGCTGTGGTGTGGGCAGGAATAGCTTTTTCGGCTCCATTGCATCTAAAAACTCTGATTGTGTTAAGGTACTTTCACACTAGCGTTTTTTTGAAATCACAGCAGATGCGGTGAAAAAACCGCATCTGCCGCGATTACCGCATACCGGCTGCACTTGCGGCACGGTTGCGGCACATTTGCGGCAAGCCCCATACAATGTATATGCGGGCTTGTGGCAGGTGCGGCAAGTGCGGGTTTTGGCACTTGCGGCAGGTGCGGCCACGAAAAAAACCGCAGCTGACCGCGTTTTTTTTCGCGGCCGCACCTGCCGCAAGTGCCAAAACCGTACTTGCCGCACCTGCCGCAAGCCCGCCTATACATTGTATGGGGCTTGCCGCAACCGTGCCGCAAATGCAGCCGGTATGCGGTAATAGCGGCAGATGCGGTTTTTTCACCGCATCAGCCGTGATTTCAAATAAACGCTGATGTGAAAGGGGCCTTAGATTGGTTGTATCCAGTAATCTAAGCCATACATTGTTGGATTCATGGTCTCTTTGCCTATATCATGGTGCTCTCAGGTGAGGTAGCAAAACCAGCTGACAGATTTCCCGCAAAGTCACATGCAAATTAGCCCAAAGGTTAGTTGAAACACATCCTATATATATGAAGACTAATTTGTATGCAGTTTCAAAGCGTCATTTCTCGGTGCTGACATATCGGCTTACTGCACAATAGGTATTATTTTTATTGTTCAATTATCTGCACAGCCATGCCAGTAGTTTCAGTAATAAAAGCCAGAATCCTGATAGACTGCTTTTAGGCCTCATTCAAACATCTGGGTAGAATATTGTTTTCACAGATACAGCACATACTTTAGTCTATGGTGCTATTCACATATCCATGTTTTTACACAGGCACTTGTGTGAGTAAAACACACATATATAGGTCTGTTTTTTTCCAGGACCACGAATGACAAGGGCCAATAGAAGTATTTGGGTCCATGAAAAACACATACAGCATACGGAAGGCATCTGTGTGCTATACATGTTTAAAATTGAAATGCATTAAACTTTGTCATGTTTTCATTGATCCATCCATGAAAAACTCAGATGGCTCACTAATGCTATAAAGGGACACATGGATGTCACACTGATGCAAAACACTGACACTGGTACCTTTTTTTAACATATGTGTTTCAATGTGAACATGTAAATGAGGTCTCAAGGTTGGAATGAAATAAACTTATTCTTTTCTATGCCACAAATATTGGCCTTCTAATACATCATTTCATACAATGAAAATGAATGCTACTACCATGACCAATTATTTTATCAGGATTTTTTTACTTCGAAGCATAATATAGTGTTAGACTGCTGGACCAGACTTCCAGAAAATGGCCATGGATCTTGATCTGCACATGTGCCGCCTTCGCAGCCACTTTCTAGAAGTCTGTACACTAGAAGCCAAATTGCACTTGGCAATGCAGGCAGGCACATAGAAAATGGTGGCCCCCACCGAGCACCAAAGTGACACCCCCACAGCTCTGGGCCCGCAGTTTTGTTCTCATCCTCCATAGACCTGTGAAATCTGCCTCCTGCATCCTGCTCCACCACCACAACTCCCCTCTGTAAGCCATGGTGGGTCCAGGATGGGGGGGCCATGTACCAGGATGGGGGATATATATACCAGGATGGGTGGCCTTGGTACCTGGATGGAGGAGACATGTACCAGGATGGTGGACACATATACCAGGATGGGGGGCCATGTACCAGGATAGGGGGGCCATGTACAAGGATGAGGGACATATATACCAGGGTGGGGGGATATACAGTATATATCAGGTTGGGGGGCATGTACCAGGATGGAAGACATATATACTGATTGTAAGACGGACACTGGAATTATAAGACTGACCCTATTTAACATTAAAAAATGTTTTTCTCTTATCCTTCACGAAATTTGGGGTGCGTTTTTAATCCAGTGTGTCCATCAGACTAGAAAATATGACTAAATAATAGTTTACAGTATAGCTGTATTGCTTAAAACCCTAATTTATTACTTTATAATATTTTATTGCAGGTTATTGCAATTTTAGTCAAACTACATTTCAAACAATTTAGTGGAAAACTCGATTCACTAGATTACTGCTATTCACTCTGCATGCAATGTGATTCCTTCTGTTCACTAGCTGGAAGTAATCAAATCACGTTTAGGGCAATTTCCAGTGAGACACCGGTTTGCTAAATCATGAAGAAAATACATTTGATTCCTGACAAATAGAAGTAGTATAAAATGCATATTTACCATTACAGCACTAAATGTAGCATCAATTTATATCATTCTGCGAAACCAATTTCATATCACGGTACCCTGTATATTAACAGATTAGAAACCAATCCCTCATCGTAAAATAACATCTTGTTCGCACAGTGAAATTATTTCAATTATGTAAAATGTGGGCTCCCCTGATAACTAAACAGGGTTAATAAACAGAACATATTATTTAACCATGTTATCCACAACTGGCATAAAATATGTTATGATATTTTGCTCTTAAAGAAAAAGTAGTGCCTATTTATTTTTTCCATAATTAATAATATATTCTAGGACAGCACGTTAAGAAATCCACTTTACAATAACCTGGACTATAGAAAAGTAATCAGAAGTATTAATTTACTCTTATGGAAGACTCCTGTGTACATTCTCTGAACATGAGCAGAAGGAGAGAAGAGGGGATGAACCCAACCGATAACAATTATGGTGTACCTGTGTTATTTGCATTCAGGTCTACAATAGTCCAATATTCCAGTATTTAATCCCCTCACAACCAGGTGATTTTTCATTTTCAGTTTTCATTTTTTTCTCCAATTCTTCCAAGAGCCATAACTTTTTCATTTTCCCATCAATATTACCAAATTATGGTCTGTTTTTTTTTGTAGGACAAGTTGACACCATTACTTCTGCTACATATTGTATTGGCAAACAAGCTAAAAATTCCAAAAGTGGTGAAAATGCAAAAAAGTGCAATTCCACAATGGGTTTTTTTTATTTTTTTTATTTACCATATTCCCTTTATGGTAAAACTGACCAGGCAAGTTTGGGTAAATACAATGTTTTGATTGCTTGCAATTGCATGCTATTAATATGTTGCAGCAACCAAAGCTAATGTAATTTTGTCTTCCATAATGCAGTTTCCCAATCAGATTTATTTTATATTTTGATAGATCGGGCATTTCTGAACATGGCAATATCAATAGTGAGATTTATTTTTCTTTTATTTTTAATGAGGCAAAAGGGGAGATTTGAAGTTGTATGTTTTTTTTTCATATTTTACATTTTTTTTATTAAATTGCTTTTACTTAAGGGATTTGTAAAGAGTCATGCTGCTGCATGGCTATGTACAGCACAAATGATTATCTCCTGTGAGTGCCGGAACTCAGCCCGCGTTCATAGGAAGTGAGTATTGACAGTGACAAGGGTCATCTGACCCCTCACTGTCAAGACAACCTATTGGCACCCCCTTCTCACGTCAGAATGTTGCAATTCCCACCGACACTTGTAAGGCCAGCTTCACACTGGATGTGTGATCCGATCCGTGGCTGTCCGCTTGAGGCAGACAGCCGTGGACCAGATCTGCACACAGGACTGGGGGGCTAATATGCCCTCCGGTCATGTGTGCAGCGCACGCAGCTACAGCCGCTGACAGGTCAGGACCGCGGCGCCCGCGGTCCTCATCTATCAGCAGCAGGAACTGCATGCGCTGCACAAAGGACCGGAGGGCATATTAGCCCCCAGTCCTGTGTGCAGATCTGGTCCGCAGCTGTCTGCCTCAAGCGGACAGCCACGGATCGGATCACACATGCAGTGTGAAGCGGCCCTAAGAGGCGCTTTAGATTGCTCTGTCAGAGTCTGAAAGTGTGCCATAATGGGTTATCAGTGTGGCCAGATCTCCACTCTGCCCACCACTATTAAAAGCACATGTAACATGATCAGATGGGAGGAAGGTAACCTATGATGTACCAATACATCATAGGTACTGAAGGTATACTTTTAAAGGCCAAATTCACAGATTTGCATGTTGGACCAAAATGCAACCCATCCAATCAACACAAAGAAATCAAACTACAGACATCATAAAATAAGCACTGTTGCACTTTATCCTGCATCTTAATAAAATTGAATTTCTATTAATATTCATGAGTTGTGTCGCAAAAGTTTGTTGTTGATGTAGTTGTGGGTATGCGACCACCGAATATTGTTAGTCCAAATACACGTTTGGGACCCTATATCAATGTGTATGGTACTATTACATTGGGGAACAATTTGAAAAAAAATTTCTGTTGAGTTAGTTTTTTTTAGCTGATTTATACTAAAATTGGCATGCTGATTCCAAAAATGTAGCCAGTTTTTTTCTAGCACGTCAAGTTTTTCCTCCACAACTTACCTGCCAGAGATGCACAATTGCTCTGATATCTGTAATAAGACTTGTTATCTGATTACAATTCGACTCATATAGAGCTACGTGGCAACTTGTAAGAGTAGTCACAACTGAGACAGTGTGGTGAGAGGTGTGTGCAGCTCCCAATACGTCATAATATCAATATCTTGAAAAAAAACACTTTTTAGGTACAGTAGTTTACATATTTTTGAGAAGACAAAAATCCTATAGTTCAAAAACTTGACGTGATAGAGAAAAACTGAGATCATTTCTGGATTCAGCATCCAAAAATTAATTAAGAACAGTTGTCTGACCTAACTCCTAAAAAATTGTGTTCCCCAGTGTTATATTAATCCAAATATGTGTTATGAGTTGATTGGAGTTTTTTATTAGACATCATAAAATAAGTTATATGTAGTAATAAGAAATAAAACAGTGAAAGAGTATTGAACACGTGATGAAAGAGGTCTAATGCTGATGCTAAGGCTGATGCTTAAAGGCTATGAAGCCTCATTCTGAGCCTCGTTGTGAGGCTTTATAGCCTTTGATCTAGTAATAGAGGCACACCGTGGGAATCCCTGTACTATATCAAAGCTGGGAACTTTGCTATCTAATAAATTTGTGATCGAGGAATAGATTGACTATGGGTCTCCTTATGCTTAAATTTATTCACCCCTTGCCAAAAAAATACAACAAGCAAAGCTTGGTGGTAGGTATGTGTATGAAAGCAAGTCACAGGTAGGTATAGTACATACGGTTGTCAAACTGAATTGGTAACACAGGTGGGCAAAAACAAAATTGCACAATACATTTTTAAATTTTTTTTTTTTTTTTTTGGGTAAATATGATTTTATTGAAATTTTCATTAGAATAACAACAATTACATAGAAAATGACAATGCAAAATTTTTGAGTGGGTAAGGAATAATACAATCTTAAGCAAAGCTAGATATCACATCGAGTCGTCATCGAGTGGTGCCTAGACGCGCATTATTTTCCTTCCTTTCGTTCTATTTACACTATATGTTGCCCTCCTTCTATTATCATAGGAGGGATATGTCTATACCAGACATGAAATATCTTTCCTTGGTTATATGTTAAACCACTTGTTTGTTCATATAACCTTATTGTGATGTTCGTCCAGGGGTTTGGGAGTGAAGAGAAAAGAGAGATATAAGAAAAAGTAAGAAGGAAGAAGAAGGGAGAGGGGAAGCATGAGGGCAAAAAAGAGAAAAAAGCATAATTATGGGAGAGTAGTGGGTGATACAACCCCCAGCTGATTCCAGGGAAAACGGGACACCGACATTGAGTCCCCGAATGTTCAGGTAAAGAAATCACCAAAATTAGGGGCGTTCCTGAATATGATCCACTCAGTCCATGTGGATACGTAAACGAGTTGGGTCTGGGAAAAGTCAGCCGACAATTCCTCGTATCTGCGAAGCTTTTCCACTTCCAAGTACCATTCTGAAATGGAAGGGGGGTCACGTTCCTTCCAATGGCGGGGGATCACACTGCGGGCTGCGGCTATGCAAAATCGGAGGACATCTTTCCTTTGTGCCTTCCAAGAGCCAGGGAGCAGAGACAGTAGGGCCATGTCAGGATTGCCTATCAGGTTTTTTCCTGTTACCATATTATAATTTCGAAATATCTTAACCCAAAATTCCTGAATCAGTGGGCAGCTCCACCATATATGCAACATAGTACCCTTCTCGCTTCCGCATCTCCAACATAGTGGTGAAGTATCTGGAGAAAATCTATGTATCCTGTCAGGGGTAAGATACCACCTGTACCGCAGCTTGAGGCTTTTTTCCATGGCATCGCATGAGCTTGCTGTTTTGCGAGCCATGAGGAAACTTTTTTCCCAGTCTAAATCGGATATTGTCCTGCCCAATTCTTCCTCCCACGCCCTCCGGTATCCCGTGTTTACCGCATTTATAGGTCTGGACAGTATCTTTTGGAGTGCTGAAATCCCTTTCAATGGAGCCCCTTCGGCTACAAAAATCTCTTCCATCATGGAGAGTGTCATTGTTGTGGTCTTTGGAATTGCTAGAGATCTCGTAAAGGACCTCAACTGTAAATATTCCCACCATTTGAGTTTGGTTTGTGGAGTAGCCGATTGGAGCATCTCAAAGGAAGGGAGCTCACCTCTTGTCACGACCTCTCCAATTCTAGTGTCTTCTGATTCATTCCAACCCAAAATAGTCCGGTTGGACATCCCTGGAGGGAAGGCCGGGTTGTGAAAAATTGGGGTCAAAGAACTATCATATTGAGTCTCCTTCAACTCTTTCCTTGCTATCTGCCATGCTTTAAGTGTTTCAGTTGTAAGATTAGGTAACGGGCCCAGGGATGATAAAGCCTCTCGGGTGAGCCATTGTAAGCTGCGGAGAGGGACTGAGATGTCTCCCTGCTCCACTCGTACCCACTGCTTAGAGTCCGATCTAAAGTGCCAGTCTATGAGGCGAACCAAAATGGCTGCCAGACAGTACCTGCGAATATCTGGGAGCCCTGCCCCTCCTTGCTCCTTGGGGGCGACCAAGGTCTTCAAGCTAACCCTTGCCCTTTTACCATTCCAAATGAAGCGTAAAATCGCCGACCTGATGGTGCGAAAAAATGCTCTGTCAGGCCATACTGGGACTGCCTGGAATATATATAGAAACCTCGGGAGAATGTCCATTCCCACGACATGGATCCTACCCAGCCAAGACAACTTCAGGGGTCTGTATTTCTCCAATAGATCCCCCACTTTATGTAACAAGGATTGATGGTTCAACTGGAAAAGTTTGGATAAGTCGGCCGGGAGACTAACTCCCAGATAAACGAGACAATCTGCCCTCCACCAAAAGGGAAAGTCCCGTGCAGCCTTGGCTGCTTCAGCCGTTGGCAGAGAGATGTTCAGCGCCTCTGTCTTTGAATAATTGACTTTAAAATTGCTGAGACCTCCAAATATCTCAAATTCCCGTAGCAAGGAGGGGAAAGTCACAAGAGGCTGAGCGACATAAACTAGTACGTCGTCTGCAAAAAGGGCAGTTTTGTGATGAACATCCCCCACCACTAGCCCGTGGATGTCACAGTTGTCTCTTATGACCTTTGCCAGGTGTTCCATCACGATCACGTATAACAGAGGGGAGAGAGGGCATCCCTGTCTCGTTCCATTTTTAACATGAAATGTTCCTGATAATCCTCCATTGATGCGGACCCTAGCAGAGGGACACGAATAAAGAGAGGAAATCCCGTTCATGAACCTGGTGCCCAATCCAACTTGGATTAGAGCCTCTTTTAGGAATCCCCAGTGGACCCTGTCAAAGGCCTTCTCTGCGTCGATGGAAAGCAGACATAGAGGGGACTTCCACATTCTAGCCTTCTCAATAAGCATACAGGATCTGAGAATGTTGTCCCGCGCCTCACGGCCCTTCACAAAGCCCACTTGGTCGAGGTGGATGATGGACGGAAGTCTCGAAGATAATCTATCTGCCAGGAGTTTTGCAAATAGCTTCACGTCCACGTTGATTAGTGAGATAGGTCGGTAACTCGCCGCCTCACAGGGGTCCTTGTTTGGCTTAGGCAGTACACTAATGTGCGCCTCCAGCGCTTGTGGGGGAAAAGTATCTCCTCCCAGAACGGCTCTGAAGGAGGAGAGCATGTGAGGCAGCAAGTCACCGAGCAACGTTTTGTAAAAAATGGGCGTGAAGCCATCTGGACCTGGGCTTTTAGAAGTCGAGGTATTTTTGACTACCTCGGTGAGTTCTTCCATCGATACATCCCCCTCTAAGAGCTCCTTATCTTCATCAGACAGAGATGGGATCCCCACCCTTTCCACGTAAGATCGTATTTTGTTTGTCAATGCTCCTGGATCCATGTCGTCAAATTTCCCCCTCAGGTTATATAGATCCGTGTAAAAATCCTGGAACACCTTCGAGATCTCGTTTGTTTTGTGTACCATCCTCCCTGAAGGGTTCTTAATCGATGGTATATAAGTGGGTCCAGATCTAGGGTGTAGCAACCTAGCCAGAGGTCTCCCACTCACGTTCGCCTTTTTATAAAAAAAGCCCCTGGACCTTTCAGAGATCTGTTCGAACCTAGCGTCTAGGAAGTTACGAAGTTCCACTCTGGTCTTAGTTAGCTCCACCAATAGTCCTCATCCCGTGAGTTCTTATGTTCTGATTCCAGACGATCAATCTTATGTAGCAATTTGGTAATTTGTTCTGACCTGTGTTTTTTTAATCTGGATCCGTGCCTGATTAAAGTGCCTCGGAGAAAGCACTTCAAGGCCTCCCATTGCAGCGGCGGGGCGTGGGGTCCTGTGCATGTGTTTGGTTGAATAAGGCGATATCTGCCTTTAAATCAGCCAGGCAGTTAGCGTCCTTCAAAAGTTGACTGTTTAATCTCCAGGTCCACTCTCTTTTGGTCATCCCCGGGATCTCCAAGGACAAAAAGACGGGACCATGATCAGATAAGACTATATTACCTATGGTAGCGTCTGGAGTCCAAGAGAGAACCCCGTGGCTGACCAGGAATAAATCTATTCTGCTGTACGATTGGTGGACCCCTGAAAAATAAGAGTAGTCTCTACCATTAGGGTTGAGGATCCTCCACACGTCCACCAGCTGCAACCGACGCAGGAGATCCCGAAGTGCCCTCATTCTCTTAGGAGGAGCTGCCCATCTGCCCGATGTGGAGTCTATGGATGGATCAAAGACAAAATTAAAATCACCTCCTATTATTACTTGACCTTCGGCAAAATCTGCCATCTTAAGTAGTAAGGCTCTGCACACTCTCGCCTGCTCCCTGTTAGGAAGGTACCAGTTTACCAGGGTCACTAGATTATCTGCTATCTTTATTTTAAGAAAGATGTAGCGTCCGCCCGAGTCAATTTTAGAGTCTAGTATTGTATGGGGTAATCCCCGGTGAAAGGCCACCGACACCCCTTGGTTCTAGCTTCGGGATTAGTACTGTGAGTCCAATTAGTGTAGTGTTTCTCCCCGATGGAAGGAACGTGACCTTCTTTAAAATGAGTCTCCTGGAGGAATAACACTTGTACACCTTTCTTGTGCATGTCATACATGACTTGTTGCCTCTTTTGTGGCGTGTTAAAACCCCTCACATTCAGGGACCCAATTTTCAAGGACCCCATTGTCTCTCCCACCTAGAGGCTATCCCAACCTCTATATATCAGCCACCTCACCCCCACCCCTCTAGGGAAAGAAAGAAAGAGAAAGAGAGAGAAAGACAAAGAAAGTAAGCTGAGAGAAAAAGAGACCCCTGGACGACGCAAATTCTGTCTCACAGAGTAATGGGGAAAAACTTTAACTTTAAATATCGTATTCAAAAAGGGAATACGATGTCCCCGTGGGGAGCTACCTTTCCTGGTGGGAGAGGGTATTCTCTAGAACCGCTACAGAAGTCCGTAGAAGGGGTTACAGATACTATAACGGTTTAAGATAACACAACAAAAAAGTGAAATAAAGTCCCCCCAGCCCCCCTCCCATAAACCGTACATCAAACACATCTACTTATCACCAGCCTAAAAAATAAAGCATATTTCAGAGGATAGAAAAACGTAAAAACTACTTGTGTGTTTAACGATATTTTTCTTACACCAAGTTGTTAATAAAATATAGAACAATACGTAAAATACAGCGGATTTCCTGATGGGCTCAGAACAATTAAGAGAATAAAGGGTTGGTGCGCGGATTGATGGAGGGTAGGTAAGGAATAGGGGTTAAGGGAGGAAGGGAAATTGGAGGGGGGGAGGGAAAGATCTAGAGGGTAAGGAAAAGAGATTGTGGGGAGACACACCAAACCCCTATCGTAATTTTCCATTGTCCTTGGCATTAGATAAAGATTCTAGACCACATGAAGTATATGGAGGAAGATCTTATTAGCATTATATATTTTTAGTATAGCGTCCAGCTGTAGTATTTACTAGAGGACGATTAAGTGAACTATAAGCATCCTAGAAAGAGAAAGACAAATCAAAATGTCACCCATCCTCTTCCCGGTCATCCTCACTGGGCCGTCTCCGTCTACGATTCCTGGTTCTGCCATTCCTTCTGCGACGTGAAGCTCGTCCAGGTTGTGTGGCTGTATAAAAGGAATTGTCAGGCGCTGTTGATGGCCAGTCAGGGAACTGGAGACCCGGGTCCATTAAGTCCAGGGCCTGAAGAAATCCTTGGAGCTCCCTGGGATGGGTCAGGTACGCAGATACATTTCCCTGTCGCACTTGGAGGCGAAATGGGTAACCCCAAGAGTATGCCAAATCATGTTGTCTGAGAAGATCCAAAAGGGGTCTTAATGCCCTCCGTTTCTGGAGGGTTCTCCTGGACAGGTCAGCCATCAACTGAATGCTGTATCCTTGAAATGTAATCTCCTCGCACTTCCTTGCCTTATTCAGGATATCGTCCTTAATTCGGTATTTGTGCAGGCGGCATATTACGTCGCGGGGGAGCGCCCCTTCTGCTGGGGGTGGGCCAAGGGATCTGTGAGCCCTATCAAATTCTATAGCCGTGTCTGTTGGGGTCTTTCTGATGGAATTAAACAGGCTCTGCAACGTTTTCCCAAGTACGTCAGGGGTAATCAGTTCAGGGAGCCCCCGGACTCTTATGTTTTGTCTCCTCTCACGATTTTCAATGTCCTCCATTGAATCTAGGAATACCTCTTGTTGAGAGCGTTGAAAGGCCACTGTATCCTCCAATTTCCTAACCCGATCAGTTAGGGCTTCGACCCTGGCATCAGACTGAGACACTCTGTCAGAAACCCCTCGGACCTCACCCCTAAGTTCATTAGTGGTTGCTCTGATGGATGCTTCCATTTTGGCTACAAAGTTCGCCAGCTCTTCTCTAGTGGGAATATTAAGGATGCGGGCCTTAAACATGTCCCATTCGTCTCCCCTCAGAGTGGCAGCTTCTTGGGGGGTCTCAATATGTTCCACAAGCTGGCCCATGTTGTTCATGGTCATTCCCCCTGTCTGATGTCCATAATTGGGGCCCCTTTGGTGAGGGAGGTGCCGAGGGTTCCCCATAGATCCAATAGGTTCCATTACCTGAGGGGGTTGCTGCCAGGTCTGCGTCCCCGGGTAATACGGCCATCCTGTACATTGTAGCCCAGGCATAACATGATATGTAGGTGCTATAGGGCTGTGTGCCATTCCTGGGCTGAGATGTTGAAGCAGTTGTGGCTGCAGCTCCTCTGTCCCGATTCCCTTGCTGCTTTGAGCCTCAGGCATCACAGGCTCCCTGCTGCCACCCGGTCCCTCCGTCTCCTCCACAGCTTCAGCCGCGGGAGCGGGTCTAGGGGCCTCCGGTGTTCCCCCTTGTGGATCCCCAGTGGCCGAGTAGCCATGCAGTCCCGCTGCCGCTTCCCGATGCTCCCTTTCGGGACCTCCGTTGGGGGGGAGGTGGGGACTCACCGCTGGAGCAGCCGTGCGTTCGGGTGCTTGTGGGCTCTGTCCCGCGCTCGGCGCCATTGTCGCGGGACTAGGAGCGGGATCCGCCATCTTGAGGCCTGCAGTGTCCGGGGGGGGCCCAGAAGAACTCCTCAGATACCAGGTTATCTGAGCGTGATTTGGGCCTGAAGGGGCTGGAGACGCAGCTCTGCGGTTGCTCTTCTTCCTCGTCGGCATTAGGATAATAACATCCAGGCTGGTGGGCTGATTTTTGATGGAAGGAGAGCCGAGGGGACAGAGCTCACTAACTAGTGACTCTCTCCCTCCATGGCCAGGACACGCCCCCTTTAAATTTTTTTTTAATAAATTCTACTTGTGTAGCATATATGAAGGTAAAATTAAAAAAGGACAACAGATATGTAAGTAAAAAAAGTGCGTGACATGCACACTCTTCATGATAACCAGTAGCAGTTAAAAAATTATGATAAGCAGTGATAATCAGAGGATTATCTTCTATCATATGCATCAACAGAGAAGCATTTGGAGTTTCTCATCACTGATCTCTCAGCAGTAGGCTCTTCACAGCCCTTCAAAATGCTGCCTCATTCTGGAGTATTTTACAGCTTTCAGCTTCCTTTATACACTGTCTCGTTTTGCAGTAAATCACACCTTTTAGCCCACTCTATTTACAGCTCCATCCTGCAGTATAACTCGTTCAGTACCTTTTACATAGTCTCATACTACAAAATAGCTGTGACCTCAGATGAACTCTCTCACAGCCATGGCTTCATCATTGTGAGAGTGCTACTCATGCTGAACAGTTTAACTGCTCAGCACGATTCAGCAGAGCAGAAGAGCTTTGTCGAGGGACATCATGCTGGCTATGGACTACCATTGGAGGGTATGTTTGGGAGCTAATAAAGGGGTCAAAGAGGGTGTCTGGGTGTTTTATTTGAAATAAAGGATTTTTCAAATGTTTAATTTCTAATTAAGGATTTTTTTTTCATCTCTGTGTGTTTTTTAACTATTTACTTACTAGATTGGTAATGTACAGGTGTCATAGATTCTTGAACATTACTAATCTAGGACTTAATAACTGCTGATAATACTCAGCTGTAATACCACTTAAATTACTCCATATGACACCGGCACCAGGGCAGTGGGAAGAGCCAGGGCAAAGTACAAGGATTTATGCATCCTATGCAAGCACCTGTGTTTTCAGGAGGAACATTGGATTGGTTTTTCAAATGCCAGTGAAATCTGTCAGCAGGCTTTTGCTATGGACGCTGAGGACAGCATGCTGTAAAAGTTTAAAAAAAGGCAGCTTTGCCTCTATTATCTGTGCTATTGTTTACTTAAACTAAAGGCTTTGTTAGTAATGAAGAAAGTGGCCCAGCTTCCGTTCAGTAACTGCAAAAAATCTCTTTAATAACGGTTCAGCATCTTCCCAAATCCACAACAAAATGCATAAACAACATGTAGGTTGGTATGGCAGAAGAGGACAAGCGTCTACAGGCGACGCGTTTTGGACTTGTTTGTCCTTTGTCAAGCCAGGCTTGAACGGAAGCTGAGCCACTTTCTTCATTACTACTATTGTGGATTTCCAGGACGCCGGCCTGCTGAATGCCGTGCCTGACGGGGTGAGCGGAATAAACTCTTTTCTTACTACTTAAAGGCTTTATTATCCTGTGATTACCTTCACAGAACTACAAAGTAATTCGCATGGCTGTCCAACATGCCCTGTGATCCACACCTCACTGTCAATGGAAAATCTCTACTGAGAGCCTGGTGTGAGCTGGGGGAACCTATTTCAGCTGTGTTCCTAACACTAAATGCTTTAATTGTGTCAGAATGGTTGCAGACAGTACTCTATGTGATACAGCATTGGATTCAGGGTTTCTTTGCCAACATTATGGTACTGTAAGATAAGGCAGGTAAAGCCTTCCTATTAAAGAAAGAACAATGTCTGACCGTAGCCCACTGTTATGTAAAGAAGAACAATTAACTTGTGTCATAGTAGTGACCCTCGTCTATATATTACTTTTATAAGATAAAATCTTTATTATATATGATATGAAATAGATAGTCTACTGAAATAAAATACAGCCTTGGGATATTTCATAATACATTTAGAAACTCTTTGGTTAAACTTTCTTGATGTCTCTGTTCAGGCACACTGCATAATCTAATTCAATAATTGAAAAGTTCAGTACTGCCACTATTTCAAGCCTCCAGCTTCCTAGATGCAATTTGGACAGAGTCCTGTATGAAATGCACATTTAAATTTTGTAAATCAAAAAGGCATAAAGCATGAAAGAACTGCTTTTACATCCAGCTTAGACACCAAACTAGCACATAAAATGTAATTGTTACATATTCTCAAGTGTGTAATACAGGAATGTAATGCTGTTTATTTGTCAGCAGAACAAATTGTAAGTAGTCGACCTACCAATCTGCTGCTTGCGAGATCACTAAAATACTGTTCTCTCCTTGCTAAGTGTAAAATGATAAATAACATTTGTTGTATTAAAACTTTGCTGCAAAGTGTAGACATCTTTATGAATCTGCACATTAAGCAATAAAATTGACTTGAATGTTCACTCAAAAACTGTATGTCGGATACAGTTACTGGTAAGTCTTTAAAAACCAGGGCTGTGGAGTCGGAGTCGTGGAGTCAGAGTTGGAGCCCATTTTGGTAGAGTCGGCGATGGAGTCAGTTTAAAATGGACTGACTCCAATTCCTAAAATATATAATAAATTGGGTACAGTAGTTCAATGTAGAATGTGCTTTTCTATTCAATGTTCTTTTTATTGTAAAAGAATAATGCAGAAAACAAACATTTAAGTATGAAGACAATACAATAAGAATTAGCGACCAAGAAAATGATACGGCATGAATGAGATCAGAATTCTATAAAGGCACAATAATAGTCTGGAAGAAAAGTCGAGGGTCAATGACTCTCCAGTTGGTCGCTTGATAAGGGAAACGGAGTGACCATATTTGAAAATGGAAGGCGTCAATATATCTGTTATAAACAGAAGTTCCTTCCAGGTCAGCAATAGGTATTGAGAAGTAGAAGGAGATCTGTACGATCATATGTCCGGTATATTAGGAAGAGTCATTCCCTATTCCAGTGGAATCAGAGAAGAAAGTGCAGAGAGATAAGTGGGGGGTGGGGCTGGGACGGGTTGAGGAGGGTGAGGAGAACACCTCGGGTGGACTTATAAGGACAAGTTTAAGAGGCAATATATGTGTGAAACAGAGTAAGAGATCTATATTCAGTCCAAGGTATTCAGCAGTCATAGAATGATAACAAGGTGTGATTAACTGTGGCTACAAGTTCAGATGTGTAGTACAGAAGGTCTATTTTACGGAGTAATTGTGATTTATTGGGGAATGTGGGAGAGTGCCAGGATGTGGGGATCAGTGACTTCACTGCTGCTAGAATGGAGCTCACCAGCCTAGATACTTTATTGTTCTCCGGCCAAAGTGGAAAATATAGAAATACTACCTCTGGAGTATGGGAGACTTGTTTATTTAGAACTGCGAGAATCGTCTCTTCCATCATTCACCAAAAGGGTTGAATGGCAGGGCAGGTCCACCAAACCTGAAAGTAGGTGCCTTTTTCTTTCTGGCAACGCCAGCATTGGGTAGAAGAGGGACAATGCCAACTATGTACTTGCTCCGGGGTAGTATACCACCTCGTGATTATTTTATGAGTTTTCCTGAATGCCGACGCATGAAGATGGGCTGTGGGAATGCATATATAGATATATTTTATTTGCTCTTCAGTGAGCTTGATATTTAAATCTCTCTCTCAATAAGCAAGATACGCACGCTTCAATAAGTCGTCAGGTCTGATTAAGATTTGATAAATAACTGAGAGTACTTTCCTCGGTGGTCGCAAAGTGGCACAGAGGGTTTCATAAGGAGTGAGGGGTCTAACTAGATCAAGATTTGGAAAATGCATTTGTAATTGGTTGATAAGAGTTCATAGTGTAAGAACGTCAGCTTGGAGAGGCCTGGTAATTTGCGCATTTATTGCAGAGGTAGAAGTACACCATCTGAGAATAGATTATCAAGTGTTATTTTCACAGATTTGAGGGGCAATGAGTCCATGAAGTCAGCTAAGGTGGCAAGTGGGGACAGTAGGGGGCTAGGGTTGTAGAAGTCTTTTTCCAAATGTCCAATGTGATTTTAGTATGAAAATTAATAGCATGGGAAAAGGGGAGAAGGAAGTCCTGTCATAATAGGAGAGAGAGTAAGGAGACAGGTGACATAGCTTGTTCTATCCTGACCCATTGTTTTTCATCTGGGTCTCTAAATCAATGAATAGTTCAGGCTAGCTTTGCAGTTTTGGTAATATTTGACTGTCGGGCATACCCATACCTCCCATATGCTTAGGAAAAGTGAGAGTCTTAATGTTAATTTGTGGTCTACTTTTATGCCAAATATATTTGGAGAAGAGAGTGAATCTTATTTAGGAATGAAAGAGGGATCGGGATGGGTAACATGTTCAAAAGATCCAGGAACTTTGGTAGGACAAGACTCTTTAGTAAACTCTTTCTCCCCATCCAGGAGATGAAAGAATATCTCCAAGAACTGATGTATTTTGTGTGGAAGCTAACAGGGGTTTAAAATGTAAGTCAAATAGCTCGTTATCCGATTTACCTATTTTTATCCCTAGGTATGTTATATAACGTGAGGGCCGTTTTAAGAATAATTAGAGGTTTTAGGGAAGGAGCTCTTATAATAAGAGGTGATCTTAATGTAGCTTTAGAACCCTTACTCCATACCAGCACAGCAAAAAGCCTGATTTCTACTAGGTCCTGGAGACTCAATTAATCAATTGTAATATGCAAATTGTCACTCCTGAATCTATTTTAGATTCTCCTGCAAACAAAATGTGAATACTAAAAATACTTTCCTCTTACTTTGATTTAAAATGATTTGGGAGAGGTGTCTACTCCAATGCATTGGGTTGCCTATAAGGCAGTAAACCGGGGAGAATAGATATCTATTACTTACTTTATAAATAAGCAGAAAAATCATAAACTTAATGCCTTGTATACATAGATAGCCTCCCTGGAATCTCTCCACAAAAGATCTTTAGAGCAACAAACCCTGATAGACCTATAAGACAAAAGCTAAAAGACCTTCTCGATTTACAATCGACTAAACTTTATGCATCCTTCAAAAACCTCATCTATGCTCATGGCAACAGAGTATCTAAGCTGACTCTCTCCATAATTTGGAAGCGTCAAGCCCGAACATTTGCATATACAATAGCCACAGTCTCTGGCACAAAAACTCAAAACTACACTCAAATTGAAGAGGATTTTTTACAATATTATAAAAGCCTCTACCACATAAGATCCGATGAGTCTGAGGAACAGTTAAGCACAATGGAGACAGGCTGCCATAACATTTTTAAATTCACTACACCTCCCTAAACTCTCCACCCCACAAAATGAGCTTTTAATTACACCTTTCTCCCTGGGGGAGCTTCAGTCGGCCCTGTTGAAATGTCCTAAAGGAAAGGCTCCCGGACCTGATGGTCTTTCAGCCCATTACTATAAATCTTTCCCCTCTGTCCTCTTACCCAAGTTACTCAACATGTGTAATGCAGTGTTACAGGGTGTAAAATTACAAATGCTACATGGCAAATGCTGGAGGACAGCATCTCGCTTATATACAAAGAGGGCAAAGACCCAGAGCAGTGGGGCAGTTATAGACCGATATCGCTGCTACATGTAGATTTGAAATTATATGCGAGGATGCTGGCCAATAGAATCGCAGATCTTTTACCCACAATTATATCTGCAGAATGTGCTGAATATTATTGTTATGAATTATTTTTATGTTCTATCTAAATATCTTGATTATTGTATCATAATAATGATCACAACTCTAATGTTCACTTTGTACTACAATAAATTCATCACTTAAATATGAACCATGTATGAAGGGGTCAGAGTCGTGGAGTTGGAGAAGTTGGAGAAATTGAGAAGTCGGAGTTGGTGGTTTGGTTTACTGACTCCACAGCCCTGACAACAACAAAACCATCAAGATATTGTTGAAGTGTAGACTTTATTCAAGGTTTTTTACAAATATATTACATTAACCATTTAGAAAAAACATTTTTACATACTATTTTCATTTTTCCAGGCTTAGCAACTGACTAATAAGTAGCTTCATAGTCTGATTATTCCAAGTGGTAAATGAGCATGTGTCGTTCATGAGAATTATCAATATGTTGTCCAAAATTGTCAATGACCATACTGATAGTTCTTACGAATATCAAGTGGTAATTTAGCACATGACATCAACTCCAGACCCTTTAACTTTTTAACTTTTCATGAAATACGAGTTTCCTTGAATGTAAACTCAAAAACTGTATATTAAACGTTGATAAAGTTAGGACTTTTAAAACAAAACCACTGAGATAATGTTAAATAGTAGGCTTTATTCAAGATGTTTTGCAAATATATTGCATTGAATGACATTTTTTACATAGTCCTATCTTTTTTCCAGGCTTTAAAATTAGGCAATTGACTAATAAGCCCCTTCATAGTGTGTTGTGGCCAATATTTCATGACAAGTTAAAAAGATAAAGAGTCTGGAGTTGATTCCAAGTGTTAAATAAGCATTTATTGTTTTCAAAAACTATTAATATATGGCCTAAAAAAGAGTCAATGGAAATAAAATGATGATTATTATTATTACTAAATGATTGGGAGGGCAGTGATGGCACAATGGTGGCGAACTCTGTGGCCTTCTGCCCCCATGCACTCTTCGAGGTGGCGGGGCCAAACGGCAAGTGCTGGAGAAAAAAACCCTCTGTTTAATGCTGCTGAAGAGGGAGAGAATGATTGGCAGCGGTGGGCAGATTAAACATGCAGGGGGTGTGAATCTGCCCTTCGGCTCCTGCCCCTAGCCACCTCCTTAATGGCTGCAGCATGTAAGTTTTCTAAGTGTATTATCTCGGGGTACAGGGCTGCTCAAGTGCTGGGGGACCCCTTGCCTGGCTGCTGTAGACATGTTGCATCCAGTGCTGTAATTAGATCACCATGCCTGGTTTGGTGACAGGTCCGCTTTAAATAAATAACAAAAAAATTGGTGCGGGCTTCGCTGTATTTTTTGCCAGCAAGGTAACCCAGGTAGCTGAGGGCTGGAATTCTCAGTGTGGTTAGGCCCAAGCGTTCTGGGCCCCCCTACGCTGGAAACTGCAGCCAGTAGGTGCCCCGGAATTGATGCCTTCATGAGAAATGCCAAAACTGGTGGTTATCCCACTCTTCCAGCTGTTGTGTAGCGGTGGCAGACTGGCTAATAAAGAGGTTGATGTCAGCTTTTTTTGGCAGTTGACATCAAGCCCTATTGCTAATGTCAGTTGTCAGTATTATAGCCGGCCATTAGCAATACTTTCAGTAGAGAGAATAAAAAAACACACAGAGAGAGAAATATTTTATTACATATATAACAGAGACGCCTCATTATCCACTTTACTAGCTCTCACCAAGTTCCCTTACGACGTAATCTTGTAGTGGGGCGGTGTGATGTGTCACGCCACCACCATCTTTGTATACCTGAGTGTCCAAAGATGGTGGCCGCATGAATAAGTGTGTATGTGTGTATATGTGTCCATCACGTGACTCATCATGTGTTTATCTGTGTGTGTGTATATATATGTGTGTCCCCACTGCGTCAGATGACCTGCCGCATATGTATATGTGTATGTGTATATATGGACCCACTGCATCATGTAACCTATGTGTACATGTCTATATCCCCGCGCACATCATGTGAGCCGCAGTGTGTGCGTATATGTGTGTGTGTCCCCGCCACATGTGTATGTGTATATATACGTGTGTCTATATGTGTGTATATGAGGACATAGTGCATCACATGACTGGCCATGTGTGTATATGTGTGTATATATATGTACCTGTATGCATGTATATGCGTATGTCCCAGGCACATAACTTGTAACGTGTGTGTATATATGTGTTTGTGTGTGACGTGACCCGCCGTATGTGTGTGTATGTGTATACTGTGTGAGTATGTGTATATATGTGCATGACATGACACGCTGCATGTGTCTATATGTCTGTGTATGAGTATAACGTGACTCGCCACATGTGTATGTATGTGTGTATGTACATAGGTGTGTATATATGTGTATATGTACATGCTTGCATATATGTGTGTATATGTGTATGACATGACATGGCAGGTCACGTCAGACATACACATATTCACACACATGTCGACACACACATGTACACATATGTATACACAAAGGTATACACACATGTATACACACAAGTATACAAATACACATGTATACACACATATGTATACACACACTCCTGTACACAGACACATACAGATGTATACAGACACATACATGTATACAGACAGACAAACACACAGTCTACCCTTCCTGCTGGTCTCCCCATCCTGCCGGTGTTACCCGTTGCCCTGATGCTGAAGGACTTGTGTGACGCAGCAGGTTCATGTGACCATGCAGCATCACATGACCTGGCTCTGTCACACAAATTCAGATCCAGCATTGAAGCATCGGGTATCACCGGCAGAGGGGAGACCGGCAGGAGGGGGAGACTGGGGCGGAAGGGCACACCAGCTAGAGGGGGAGTCTGGCATGGAAGGGGACTCTGACAGGAGGGGGAGACTGGGGTGGAGGGGGAGCCCAGCAGGAGGGGGAGATAAGGCGTAGGGGGAGGCTGGGTGCACTGCTAGACGGTAGTAGGGGGGAGCGAGCACCAGGCATGCGGGCACAGGGTGGAGGTGTCAGGCGGTGGAGGTGGGTGCAGCGGCGGTATAGGGACTGTCAGCCGGGAGTGCGGCGAGTGCCATATTGGAAGACCCATCACTTGGATGTTCTAATATGGCGGTTTGAGTACTTCTGGTCGGCGTGGTGACTTATGGGATTCGGAGATGTCCAAACGGAAGTGGATGACAGACAATTTAAGTCAATTATATATTAGATGCAGAAAAAAAGAAGACATATTAGATCAGGGGTGGGCAATTAATTATCCAGAGGGGCAACATGGGGAGTGTGACTGTAACATATTAATTAAAATTATTATATTCTATCGTAATAGTTATAGTTGAATATTAAAACTAAGAATGTTGACATCCTCTATATACTGTTGACCAACACAGTCCTCCCTATATACAGTATGAGCATACACATAGACCCTTTATACAGTATAAGCCCTACAAAGTCTTCCTGTAATCAACATGAGTCTCCACATAGCCTCCCTATATTCAGTTGTAGTCCAACATGGCTTCACTCTTTTGATTTTTACACACATACCGTACTCTGCTCCAGTATTCATGCGCTGACTCAACACAACAGATGCGATGAAGTGACGTCATTGCATCTTCCGTCTCAGTCGCATGCACTGATGGTAGAAAGAGCTTTTGGCTCTGTCCTCCAGCAATATCAGCAATATATTCAGTGCTATCTGCATCATGAGAATTGAGGTAATTGTGATATCACTGTCAGAGTTTAACAGTGGCATCTGACAAGTTAACTGTCACGAGCGGAGCTCTGTACCACCTGTAGCTATTAAAGGCAGGTGCTGACTGTAACACACTGCCATTACGTTTCAGGTATGGGACACACTCATCTCGTGAACGAGGGGACCAACTTAAGCTGTACATGTATGATGAAAGTTGATATGCGGTTATTATTTTAAAAAATACATCCACTTGTTATCCATTTTTGGCCAAACTGTTTAGCAGACTTTTTTGAACCAGCTAAAAATATGGCTTGCAGTAAAATTGAAACAATGGAAAGAAAATGGTCCAAAAACTGATATAACTATATGTGAACATAGATTTGTATGGAATAATATTATCAGAAATTGACCTATTTATTAAATCAATTTTTTGTCTTACATATATTTTTTTAAATGTGCAGTATAAGCAAGATTTATTTTTTCATATTACTATATTTAAAAAAAAAAAGTGATTTAGCAATTTTCATACTAGAACGTTGAGGGTTTCTTAAACACATGCTTCCTGTTCTGTCAGGAAAGGTTTAGAGCAGGGGTGGGGGACCTCAGGCCCCAGGGCCGAATGCGGCCCTCGATTACTTTTTTGTGGCCCCGGGCAGATTCCCAGGGACCGCAGGGCTCAGGCTGGCAGATGCATTTTGACAACTGTCTGCCCTTTAAATCCAGCTCTCCAGTGATCTCTATGTCCCAGCCTCAGCTGCCCCAGTGAGGTATATGCTCCCAGTCTCTCCTGTGATGTCTAGCGCTCTAGCAAACCTGGAAAAGCAGTTGAGAAGCAACATGACCATGACCAATATCATCCATGCCAAAGAGAAGCAGCCCCAGCCCCCACAGTAGGGGTGAGTTGATTGTTTAACCAAATATAGCCTGGTAGTTTTCAAGTTGACAATTATGTACGGCCTCCAAAGGATTGTAATTTCCCAAAGGCCCTCCGCAGAAAAATGGTTCCCCACCCCTGGTTTAGAGCAATGCTCCATATTGTAAAAGGCAGCATTACAATAACAGGTAGAAAACTGTATGCATAACTAATAACACAGGGTCACATTAGGAGATTTCACACTGAGTGCTCCTCCTCTCTTCTCAAAGATCCATGCACAGTGTCATTTGACACTTCAATACAGGAGATAGGGTCAGAATCTGACTATTGGGACTGTGTACATGTGTTATTCACTGAAAGAATAGGATGTTAAAGAGAATCAGTTTGCAGATTTGTGTTATGCAAAATGATGTAGGTAAGAGAGCCTAAGTACAGTGATGTATCACTTACTGGACTGCTTGGTGTAGTTTTCATAAAATCTCTGTTTTGTCTGTGGTAGATGTAGCAGTGGTCAGAATTTTGAACCATATAGCCCAACCCACACCCCTGATCAGTAGCATCTACTGTACACTGTGAATTGTCAGCAATCTGCCCATCAGTGGTGGGGGTGGGGTTACACAGATTAGCTGGACTGACTTGCATGCGGGATCTAGTCCACTAGTGATAATATTCTGGTGATAAACCACTGATTATATTGAAACAAGAGTAATCAGTCTAACAAGTGACACATCCTTGGGATCATGCTTTCTTACTCTACAGTATGTTGCTCTTAGATTTAATAGAGAAAACCTGCTGACAGATTCCCTTGAAAATCTTAAAAAACCTTTGTGGCCAGTGTGGAAATTGCGATTTTTTAATTAATATTTTAATGTGTCTATATAAGAGAAGACTGCAGAACTCTGAAGAATACTTTAAACAGAATTGGTGTCTATTCTCCAAGATCACATACTGTTATGATTTTACAAGACTTGTAAAGTTGAAACATAGAATGTGGCTTTAGCAAAAAAAAGACAGTAATTTCAAGTTTTCCAACTGAGTTGAGTAACTGGTTTTTACTGATTATATGACTGGATAGAAATAGCGGATGAATTTTGAAGTATATGGAACCAGATTTGGTCTAAGGCTTCAAAATTGATAGAAGGGTGCTTCACAATACAGAGACTAATGACCAAAACATAGTGCAAAACAAAGCCAAAAACCTCTTATGATAAAATTAATGGGATGCTTTTCAATTGCCATTACAATTACCTGATCTCAACCTTATTCAGCATGTTTTTCTCATACTAAAAGCAAAAACGAAGAGAGAAAGAGCCACAAACAAGTAGTGTCTGAGGACAGCTGAAGGAAAGGTCTGGCAAAGCATTTCAAGGGAGGAAAGTCAGTTTTTGTTACTTTCTATATATTCCAGAATTCAGACAGTAATACACTGCAAAGTGTTGGCATACAAGTATTAAACATATTACACATTCTTCTAAATATGAATATGCAAATAGAGTCTGTGGAGCCTCGGTTAGGAGTCTCAAACACAGGACTGGCCATATATCCCTCCAGGGAAGGACCCAGCCAAGGGGTGGCTCCTTGCGGAGAACACCATAACCACCATATGAAGTGGCCCTATAAGTCAATATCCAACTCTTTTACAAGTTTACAGATATGACAAGGGAATACCAAGGCCAGGTATCCATCCACATACAGCTGTTTCGGGGTGTTGCCCCTCATCAGTGTGGAGTAGGATTCTGGCTTCTTCTAAATATGTCACCTCATCAAATAACGTTTTTTGAAAAAAATTAACACTAGAAAGAATTGCTTAATCTCATGGTTATTAGTTAATTCAACAATTTTCTGAAATGCTATTCAAGGAATACTTGCTGATCAGTGGCTGTCTCACCACTGGGTCCCAAACACATTGGAAGGGGAATTTGTATACCCAGTGGGGAATGTTTTCTCCTCTTGCAAAATGATAAGGCAAGTTTGATGCCCAACTGCTGCTGAATTCATTCTCTATGGATCTACCATAAAAGGCAAATACTGTGCTCAACAGCCGCAAAAGAACTGAATGAAGAAGTGATCAAGCATGTCCACCTACATCCTACCAAGTATTAAAGTTAACCATTCTGCCAGTCGGTACAGATCCCAGTGGTCAGAACCTTTCCAGGAAATTGGTCACCACCTATCCTTTGGATTGATGTTAACTTGTTTTCACTGGACACCCTATCACGAATTGACTGCTCAGGAGTCCATGGTATTTAAATGTGTTTATTTTTTTGTATCAGCAAGGATTAACATTAGTTTTCACTTTGCTGGTAAGATGCTACTGTCTTGATCAGGTTTGATGACCACTCCCAGGGGCTGGTTGGCGACACTAACTCCGGGTGGCAGTTTTAGTCTGCCAGCCCTGAGGTGAGGACCGGGGTGGGAGGTGCTGTCAGACTCTTTTGGTGGCGGGGGGAAGGGGGGTTTGGTGGGGGTGCTGTCAGACTTTTTTGGTGGCTGGGGGATAGGGGGGGGGGGGGGGTTCCAGTCACTCACTGTGTCACCCGCCGTGTCTGCTGCTGTATCACGGCGTCGGCCACAAGGCGCCGCGTCTGCTGTACTTTCACAGCGCCAGTCAAAAAGTGCCGCCGGCCCATATCTGTGGGGGGCGGCCCTAGATGAGGGCTATACCACCAGCCCAAGGGGCACTTGCCCCCCTGCCACCTGGGCTAGTCCGCCCCTAACCACTCCCACCACCCTTTAAATAGTCTTATGACTTATCACCTGACATTGTTGATAGAGTTCATTTTCAGCCTGACCATCATGCTGTGTGGAAGTCGTGTGTTCAGCTTCTGCTGCAGTTCTTCCTGGAGCCGCTCTTTATCTGCCTTGGAGTTGGGAAGCAGATTTCATCTATCTTTATATCCTTATTGTATTTTCCCCTGTCTGTTGTCACCTTCCCTGTGTTGTATTATCTGCAGAGGCGAGGCTACCATCCTCGTTGGCTAGTGCACCAGCCAGGGTTAAACTAGGTAACAGTCAAGGTCGAGGCACATGATGGCGGCAGGGGGAAAGACTCGCTTAGGGCTGTTAGAGCAGGAATGGAAACAAACAGGCCAGTGTCAGGAGGTGTCCCCATCCCCTGCTCCCTACGACTAGGGCCTTCCTTCCCTACTTTATCCCACTGTCCATCTGTGTTGGACAATGCAGCGGACATTTACTGTCTGTAGGCGACACAAACCCCTTTAAAGTCCAGACAGAAAGTTTTTGACTAATAAAGGACTGAATCATTCGTTTTCTCAATTATAAATTCTTGAAAAAACGTATTTTCCATTCCAACAAATTATAGCTACATTTAAATACACATCCCAGACCAAGATGTTGATAACTTATGCATCTACAAAACTGCCTATAGAAAATGATCATGTCATAAAAATCCATTAGGTTTCTTATAATGGATCACCATATTAGATGACAATATTTTTCACTTGTTATTAAAATGTAATTTTTTGCTAATTTCACAGCACAATATCAGTCATAGTTATAAACAGTAACTGTGATAATGAACATATTATAATGCAATTCATTTACAGCGCTCTAATTACATGGCACTGCGTCAGGATAGAAACATGAATACAGGGCACGGGAATAATAAAATCAAAGCACCAAATTACATTTGTGATTACTATGTGATCCTTATACTTTGCCAGCGGTGCTTCTAACCAAAATCATTTAAAAACTAAGGAAATGGAAATAATATGGCGCTACATTTTTCTTCTGATTCAAGCGAGTATTACAAAGCATGACATTTAAATTAGTGCCCTATTTTTTTTAATGAGTCTATAAAAGCTTTAATGATCTTTCAAATACCATTATCATCTTAATTGCAAAACAAGCCTATTGTATTTTTAATGTTAGGATGGTAGACTTTAGCCATTTTACTAATTTTAGAGAATGGAAATATTCAGTGCTTTAGGGAAGTATTCAGTGATATATCCAAATCCTCTTTAAAAAAAAGTTCATGTAATGCACATTATTATCACTTCTATGATAGGAAAGAGCATTGCCCATTTGCTTTACTTATCAGCGATATCCATCAATGTCTTCTAAAACAAGTCATTTTATCTCCCCTAGATGTCATTGGGAATGAACGGGTTTATGAAGTGATCTTAGGGGCTTACAGCAGGTTATACACAAAGCAGCTTTTGACTGCAGCCATTAATACTGGCTCCTATTGCTTTTGTTTAACCACTTAAATGGTGCTGTCAATCTCTGACAGTAACATTTAAGAGGCATCTGTTCCAGTGGCTATCATCCCCCATGCACTTTACAATGTGATAACAGTGTGATGATGCATTGCCATAGCAATTGGGGACCTTCACCCACAATTCAGTGCTCCTGTGAAGCTCAGACATGGGCTAAGCTTCATTAATGAATTGTTATTATTTGTGCTCCTGTGACGCTCAGCCATGGGCTAAGCTTCATTAATGAATTGTTATTATTTGTGCTCCTGTGACGCTCAGCCATGGGCTAAGCTTCATTAATGAATTGTTATTTGTACTGTTACTAATGTATTTCAGCACGAGGTACAAGAGATGAAATGATCACAGGTTCAACTCCCTAGGGAAACTAATAAAATAAATTAAATACATTTTTTTTTAAAAGGAGAGAAAACAAACGCTTGTTATACCCCCTTTTCCCCACCAAAAAATAAATAATGCATATTTAGTATATTTTGAGTCGTTAAATTCAGATAAGTCAAAACATGAAAATATATTTATCCAATGTAGGAAAGTGAAAAAATAAAAAATTGAGATAGACAGAATTGCCATTTTTCAGCCCCCTCAACTCTCCCCAAAAATGTCATGCAAAGTGGTCAAATGTCACATGTATCTCAAAATACTACCAATAAAAATTACAGATCAGCATGCAAGACAATTCTCACAGCCCAAAAGAATGGCGGACACAAACCAATGTTTTTACAATTGCCATAACAAATGAAACTCAAAAAACAATGGTAGAATTGCATTTTAAGCACTATTTCATCTCACTTCAATTCTTTTTCCCATTTTCCAGTACATTACATGGTAAAATGAATGGTGGCATTCAAAGCTACAAGTCCCACAAAATACAAGTCCTACATAAAACGGCAATGTCAACAGAAATGTGAAAAAAGTGATGGCTCTTAGAAGTAGGAGATGAAAAAACGAAGGCGCTGCATCATTAAAGGTGATCTGTCAGCAGGATTTCATCCAACAAAACCATATATATGTGCATGTAGCTCTTTCAAAGACAAGTCCAGCAATACCTTTATATGTCCAATCCATTAATCTGTTATAATTCTTCAGACAAAAGCACCACTCTAGCATTTTTATTTTTCAGTGGAGTGGTGCTTTAAATATAAACTCACTGCCCCTGTCTTAAGGTACCATTACACACAAAGATATATTGCTTGTAACTCACTGGTTGAAGTGAAATCATGGAAACATTGTTCTATTTGTACATGGCAACAAAATGGAACAATGTGTGCATGATTTCACTGCAACCAGTGAGTTGCAAGCAATATATCTTTGTGTGTAACGTTACCTTTATACTCACCTGCCGTCATCTTCATCCTTTGTTGGCGCAATACGATTTCCCAGTGCCATCATATATACGTAACGTATGACTGTCTGTAAGCAAAAGCCACATCACAAGTGCTTAATGCACCTCTATGAGAGGCAGAATGAGACCAGACAAAAGCTCTCATAGAGTTTCATTTATTTGTGACCTCTGGCTCATTCGTTGAAACATTGAAGCTGCTGACAGGTCACAAATAGAAGGTGGGGGCAGGTAAGTGTAAGACAGAGGGCAGTGGTCTTAAATTTAAAGCACTACTATCCCTTCTCAGTGGGTGCCCGCCAAAAGAAGGGTGCTGCTGGACTGGGGTAGCTGGCCCTGGAAGCCCCGAAGGAACCAGGATTTTAATCCTTGAAGAGCCAGTGGAAAGGTGAGATTCAGTTGCTTGCTGCATTGTGTGTTTTTGCTGGGTACGTGTTATATGCCTTTGACTGTTGGTGATCCAATTAAAGGTACCGTTAAAGGTACGATATCAAAACGATATCACTAACGATCTCGGGGTCGCGCAGTCGTTAGGACATTGTTTTGACATCGTTGGTGAGCTGTCACACTCATTGATATCGTGGATGACGCACCAACAATCCAGCGAACAGGTATCGTTTGCACAACCCAGCAAATGATACTTGTTCACTGATGTGAATGGGCAAAGTCGTGAATGACATCGTTATCGCAGTGTCACACACAACGATGCAGCAGGTTGGCTGATCGAGGATCTTTTGATTTGAGAACATGTTCTCAAATCTGCGATCAATGATCCAACGATTTATTGTCATCAAATCTCGGTGTAACACGCAACGACGTCCTAATGATGAACGACTCCAAACCCATAACGTGTGAGCGATATCGTTAAGGATATCGTGCCATGTAACAGTACTTTAAGTCTAACTGATATGTGGTTTCCTCACACTGTATTGTCTTAAGGTACCTTTACACGCCGCAACTATCACTGGCGATCGGTAGCAACCGTACGTGTGCGTGCACGTTTTTAACGGTTGCTAACGATCGCCGATTCTGCATGTACACGCAGCAATTGCGCCCTCAACCTAAGGCAATGTGGTTCCCCAGAAGTTGAAACTGATCCTACGGGAAACATCCGGTTGAATTCCTTCTCCCCTTCACATGCCGCAATCAGTAGGGGTATGTGGGCGTACCTGTGCAGCGCCGCAAGAACATAGGCGTGACAGACTTGTGTATTCCGTGACGCTAACACGCTGATTGGACAACGCAATAGCGTCATGATTGGCCAGCCTGCGCAGGAAGGCTGGCTAATACATGACGCCATTGCAATTGTGTAGTGTGAATGGACAGCTCTTTAAATATGGCGCCCTGTGAAGGGACAGCCAATGGTAACACAGTAGCCCCCACCAATCATCGCTGATGGTGCGCGGTATCCAGCACGCTGTGGCACACCTCTGGGAAATCACTAGGTGATGCAGATTTCATCCCTATCGCCCGTTTACACGCCAATACCACGGCAATTCACCATTTGGGTTGCCTCTGATTTTAGAAGACTGCTCTGAAACCGCAACCCGGAGCAACTGTGAAAATCCCGATCACTTTCCCTAATTACACGCCCCAACTTCATAGCAATTTCAAGGCAACCATGACAAAAATCCCGATTGCCTGGCAGTTGCTACCCCGCAGTGGCGGCGTGTAAAGGTACCTTTAGGGTACCTTTACACGTCGCAACTACGGTGTAGCAACTGAGAGGCAAACCGGAGTTCCATCACCGCTGACCTGAAATTGCTACGAAATTGAGGCGTGTAATTGTGGAACCCAGTGGTGATATTGAAAGTTGCTCCCGGTTGCGATTTCAGAGCATTCTTCAAAAACCAGACGCAATCCTGAAGGAGAATGACCCTGGTTTCGGCGTGTGAAGGGGCGATAGGGATGAAATCAGCGTCGCCTACTGATTTCCCAGAGGCGTGCCACAGCGTGCTGGATACCGCCCCCCCCAGCGATGACTGGTGGGGGCTACTGTGTTACCATTGGCTGTCCCTTCACAGGGCGTTATCTTTGATGAGCTGTCCATTCACACTACACAATTGCAATGGCGTCATGTATTAGCCAGCCTTCCTGCGCAGGCAGGCCAATCATGACGCTATTGCGTTGTCTAATCAGCGTGTTTGGGGCGCGGAATACACAAGTCTGTCACGCCTATGTTCTTGCTGCGCTGATCATGTACGCCCACATTCCTTTTGGGATTGCGGCGTGTGAAGCGGCGTCAGGAGTCAACCGGATGTTTCCCAATGTTGGTGTGGGAACTTCCGGGACGAAACATCACCTTGGGTTGAGGGCGCAATTGCGGCGTGTGAATGCGCCATTGGCGTTCGGAGGCAACCGTGAAAAATGTGCACGTGCACGTTCGGTTGCATCCGATCGCCGTCAAAAGTTGCGGCGTGTAAAGGTATCCTAAGTAGTGTTCTGTCCACAGGTAAGGAGTTGGGGCATTCAGTCTGATGAGCCCTGGTCCATGCAGTCTTTCTAAAGGCAGCCTGGCCAGCTTACAAGAGCACCCACTGACCAGCGTGTTACAGGAGCCATTAAGTAATGACAAAGAGGAGATGTTAAAAGGGGAATAGAGGTGTATTGACAGAGGCTTCAGCTCTACAGAGCCTTTTTTTAAATTAAAATGCTGATTTTCAGTAAAGGAGGAAATAATAGTGTTGGAAAATCTCTTGCTGAACTTGCCTTTAAAAGAGATACATGTGCAAAGAAATTGCTTGATATATGAAATCCTGCTGACAGGTTCCCTTTAACCCCTTCACCCAAGCCTGGTTTCCATCCTCATGACCAGACCATTTTTTTCAATTCTGTCCAGGCATAAGGTAATAATTCTGGAACGTTTCAACAAATCCCAGTGATTCTGTTTTTTATGACATATTATGCTTCTTATTAGGGTTAAATATAGGATATGTTTTTGTGTTTATTTGTGAAACTATCAGTAACAAACACAATTATCTTATCATTATTTTACATATACATTATTTTACAATTATTATTTTATAATAAACACATTAAAATGTCATTTTCTGATAAGTTCTCTTTAATGCATGCAGTAATAAATCTCACAACAAAACAAAGGAAATAAATGCCTTCTTAAACGTAGAGATGGACGGATCAGGCAAAATTCAAATTTGCCTATTTTTGTTGGTTTTACCAGGATATTCAATTCTCAAAGAAATGATTTTCTGCCAACTGACCCTCCGCCAACCTCTCATAACTCAACGCCAACGCCCGGTCCTTTCCGCGTCTTCTAATCTTCCACTGGTTGCTTTGGAATCTTCATGATGTCACTGACATTCCATGCACTGGCACGGAACCCTCTTGGGCACCATGACACCCTGAAGCCCTCAGGCACAGTGAGGACTGGACAGATGGCAGTGAATATCTAAGGGGTGAGTGGTAAGGTGAGGATAACATTTTATTTTTACTTTTTATTGGCCCATTATGTTTTAGAAAAATGGTGACCAGCATCTGTCATTTTGCTGAATCTGCGCTGAGACAAATTTGAGTAGAATTAATTTCCTCTCTAGTTTATTTGCTCATTTCCAATACTATATGTTTACATTTTTCAACTGCAATAAAAATAAAAAATATATATTAGATGCTTTGACCTAACCAAGCAATACATTTTAGAGTCTGATATTTCACTTTATATAGTTATGATAGTAAAGAGTGACAGACAGTGGCAGCCATTGTATTTAGCCATAAAGCGTTATGACAACATTTGTCTCAGAATTTTCAAAGACTTACTGTATATATTGATTAAGTTCATTACTATAGCATGTGCATAGATTTGTACACATTCATTTGGATGTTCAGGGCAGTCAAAGACATTTCTCAGACAAATCTGCATGTAAAAATCCTACACAATAATATATTAACCCCTTCATGATCCGGCGATTTTTCGCTTTTCATTTTCGTTTTTTGCTCCCCCGATTCCAAGAGCCATAACTTCTTTATTTTTCTGTCAATATAGACATATTGTTTTTTGCAGGACAAGTTGTACTTTCAGATGCAACTATTTATTTTACCATATAGTGTACAGGGAAAGGGACATAAAATTCCAAGTGCAGTGAAATTGCAAAAAAAAGTGCAATTACAATTTGTTTTTTGGGTGTTTTAGTCGCCATGTTCACTATATGGTAAAACCGACGTGACAGTGTGATGCCTCAGGTTGGTACGAGTCCGTAGAGACCAAATATGTATACTTTTACTGGTATCTAAATGGTGATAAAAATATCTGAACTTTGAATAAAAAAACAAATCACACTCTTTTTGCACCATGTTCTGTGAACGTAGCGTTCTCATTTTTAGGGATCTAGGGGTATGTGATGGTTTATATTTTGCGTCTTGAGCTGACACTTCTAATGATACCATTTTTGGGTGTATGTGCTTTTTTGATTGCCCGTTATTGCATTTATAGCAATCTTGCGGCAACCAAAAAACATAATTTTGGCGTTTGGACCTTTTTTTCGGTTCCGCAGTTTACGATTCTCATTAATTGATTTTATATCCTGATAGATTGGGCGTTTCTGAATGCAGCGATACCAAATATGTGTATTTTTTAATTTTTTTTAATACTTTTATGTTGAATGGGGGAAAAGGGAGGTGATTTTAACTTTTATGTTTTTTTCACATGTTTGTAAAAACTTTATTCATTAATTCTTACTTTTACACAGCCCCATAGGGAGCCACACTGCTGCAGCATCTGATTTCTCGTGACAGATCCCGATGAGCTGCAGTACATCGGGAGCTGCCACAATTGCGCACTGTGAGTGGTTGGCAGCATTTGACAACCACTCACAGGAAGTGCTCAGTGACAGCTTCAGGGGTCAAGCCAGGACTCCGGGCAATCACGTGAGCACCGGAGATCTCGCGATATTATCGCGGGATCTCCGATACAGGCGGAAAATGTCGTGTTCCCCACCGCAGCGGCTTCAGATCCCACTGTCAGTAATTGACAGTGGGATCCAAAGGGTTAACAGTACCGATCGGATCCCGGATCCAATTGGTGATAGAAGCCCAAAATCTCAGCTGATAAGATCAGCTGAGATGTCGGGGAAATGGTGTAAGCGCCGCGCCGGAGCTCACATCAAACCGTAACCGGCCCATGATATTGTACAACGTCATGGGTCGGGAAGGCGTTAAAGGGGTTATCCAGGATTGTTATAAAAAAAAAATGTGCCAAGCACTAACAGTCAGGTAGCTGTACCTACCTCCCTGTTGTGGCCGACACCATTCACCACCATTCATCCCCACCACAGAGCAGGCACAGACCGCTCCTGCCGGGGACAGCATGGTGGTTTAAAAAGAGCAGTGGCGGCTTTTCTGCTCTGCTCTGTGGAAGGGGCAGGACAACTAACATCATGCTGATTGACAGCTGGCTCTCCGCTACCTGCTTGGGGTAGCCGGGTGTCAATCAGCATGACGTAGACTATGACGCCCGTCGACAGAGAGGATAAGCCACTCCTTTATTGATGTTATGTCAGCAGAAGTGGCAAAATCACTGACAGGAGTGGTCTCAGACCGCTCCTTGTTAGCAGTGAATGGTGTCGGGCACAACAGGAAGGTAGGTAGGCAGTTACCTGTCTGTTAGTGCTTAGGCACATTTTTTGTTTGGCTAAATCCCGGATAGCCCCTTTAATGAATTAGGAATCCATCCATAGAACATACATAAATATGATTCTCAATGTTACACACTTCATAATGTGTATTTAATGAAAATGTATGGAGGCACTGAGCCAAATCATCCATATGTGCAGGAAATTTTCTACAGTTGCCCTGAAGGAAAAGAGCGTTTCAAACATCTGTATATTGTCAGATACAAGTTTTATGTCAACAGACAAGGAAGATTTCTTGGAGGAAAACCAATTTCAGACAAACTTTTTAACTTACTTGCAAAACAAAATGTAATTTTAAGAAGACAAGTTTGAGAGTCTAAGGGTATGTGCCAACAGGACGTTTTTTAAGCAGTCCTGAATGCAGCAAAACCTGAACTGCTTTCAAGGATCCTAGAGTCCTTGCCAGGAGATTTGCTGTGTTCAGGTCCTGCGTTTTTATTGCGTTTTTTGCGCGTTTTTGATGCTGCGTTTTAATATAGAAGCATGTCAATTCTCTCCCATTCGCACCGAAAACGCAGGGATTTGACAGTTCTTGACACTTGCAAAACCAATGTGTGGGCACAGTGTTTCTGTGAAACACATTGGTTTTGCTGGAAATCAAAACCGCAGGAACAAATTAACATATATTACCATAAAACCAATGGTAAATTGCATGCAGAAACCGCAGCAAAAACGTCCTGTGGGCACATACCCTAAATGTATTTTACTATTCTTGAGCATGAATATGTGTATGCAATATATATGCAGTGGTGATCTCTGATAGGTGCAATGCCCACAATGAGCTATTAAAGCTGTATTTTCACTGTGTCAAAACCGCAGTGTTTTAAAGTTCTAGCAAAGTGGATTTACAGAAATTTGTTGCTCAGGCTAGGGTCACACATAGCAATCCGTTTTTGGAAGTGTTTTCCATGACCAAACTGTTATTTTAGGTGCTTTTGGAGCCTCCTGTGTCCCTGAACGTTTTTTGGACAGATTCGTTTTTTAAGGCACCAAAAAACGGATTCATTTTTCCATAGGGCCCCATGTTAAAAAAACGGATCCATTTTTAAACGGCACCCAAAAATGTTCTGAATCAGTAATGATTTTGGGTGCAGTAAAAAACAGATAGGGTGTTTATTACATATAATCCGTCTTTCCATCAGTTTTTGGACTTAGAAATAAAAAATGCAAAAACTGATGCCAAAAACAGACCATGGGCTTATGTGTGACCCTAGCCTCACTGTTTTTTTTTTTTTACTCAGCATAAACCGCATATTTCAGATCCGCAACATGTCAATTTCCTCGACTGATGTTATATGAAAACATCAATATGTAGCAGCCGTTGCTGGGAACTACAGTTCAGTTGCTATTCCTGACAGTAGCAGATGTGCAGAATCCGGCAGTGACTGCTGCACATTAAATGGAGGAGCACTTTGCAACTTAATTTAATGTGTTTATGTGTGGCATATCCGAAAACGAATATATTTCAGTAGATTTAGATTGTGCCTCCTAACATACCCAGCTCTGCCATATTGTTCGGGTTTGCTATATTGCTCAACTCTGATCTTTGGCTCTATACTGGGCCTCCTGACATTATCCATGTCTGCTACATTGCTGAGTTCTTGAAGACCTACACACAAGAAGTAGATTGTATATAAAAATACAGGTGCATTTCAATGAGCTAGAATATCTATAAAAAGTTAATTTATTTCAGTAATTCAATACAAAAAGTGAAACGCATATATTATACTAGATTAATGCCCGATGCTATCGCATCGGGAGGATGGTGATGTGATGTTGAGGATGTTTTGTGTGACAGTAAGAGCAGCACACCTTGAGATGGAGATGTGGTGAACAGCCATCCCGCCCATCTCTTTAGCTGTTCACAAAAACCCGTCCCTGTTGTAAAAGAAAATAATATTTCTCAGCAGTTATGCTGCTGGACCTTAACATCCGGGTTCATATCACCACATAAAAGTATTTGGATGATACACATCTGCCCTCTTATACTAAATGTGTGTTAATCTTAGATTTAGAAATATGTGTAAATGTATCAAACCTATGTATTCATGTAGATAGGAAATGTAGATAGTGACCCTCAAGAAGGACAGCATTACTGATGTATGTAAAGTGCTATTGAATTACCGTAATAGTACTATATAAAAGAATTAAATTACTATTATAATTATAACCTATAGATGGTAGCCCGATTCTATTCTAGAACATAGAAATAGAGATTGCATGGGGAAGGCGGTGAGGGCTGAATTGGGAGGAACTTTGAAGAAGGAGAGGCGGGGAAAGGACGGCTTGGCAGGGGGGAGGAGGGAGGACAGAGCAGCAGGGGGGAGGAGGATGGAGGACAGAGCGGCAAGGAGTAGGACAGAGGACGAAGCGGCAGGGTGGGGGAGGATGGAGCAGCACAGGAAGGGGGAGGACGGTGGATGGAGTGGCAGAGGGGAGGAGGACAAAAGAAGGAGGAGGAAGCGGTGGGGTGGGGGAGGATGGAGCGGCACAGGCAGGGAGAGGACGGAGCGGCAGGGGGAGGATGAAGCACAGAGCGGCGGGGGGGTGGAGTGGTCAACGCAGCAGTGCGGTGGGCAGAGTGGTCAGCGCAGCACAGTGGGCAGAGGGGTCAGCGCAGCAGCGCGGTGGGCAGAGTGGTCAGCACAGTAGCGCGGTGGGCAGTGGGCGGCGCAGCAGCGTGGTGAGCAGAGTGGTCAGCACAGCAGCGCGGTGGGCAGAGTGGTCAGCACAGCAGCGCGGTGGGCAGAGTGGTCAGCGCAGCAACGCGGTGGGCAGAGTGGTCAGCGCAGCAGCATGGTGGGCAGAGTGGTCAGCGCAGCAGCGAGGTGGGCAGGTGGTGGGCGGCCCCCCCTCCCTCTGCCCGCCCTCCCTCGCTCATCAATGCTGAGAAAAATAAAAAAATCCCATAAGGATACTCAGCATTGAGGAGCGGGGGGGGGGAAGGGGATGGGGGCCGCGGGGAGCGAGGGGGGGCCGCTGGGAACGGATTGGGGCAGGAGGAGCAGGGGCGCAGGAGGGGCAGGAGGGTGTGGAGCGCAGGAGAGGCCTCCGATGGCGAGAGTGGGGTAGTATTAGCCCCGCTCTCGCTAACGGTCGGCCATCTTGGTACACCCTTAGTCGGTGTACAGCCAGCTTCAGTCCGGATCTGACGTCATTTCGAGCAGAAACGGACGGAAGCTGGCTTAGGCAATTATTATATTAGAGTCATTACAAACAGAGTGATCTATTTCATGTGGTTATTTCTGTTAATGTTAAAGATTACGGTTTACAGGCAATGAAAACCCAAAGGTCTTTGTCTCAGAAAATTAAAGTAGGGAGGATGAAGGGTCCGAGACATAAAATATTACCCAAATAGGTATCAGAGGCTCATATATTGTATACATATATACAGTGGGTACAGAAAGTATTCAGATCCCTTTACATTTTTCACTCTCATTTTTCCATAGGGCCCCACATTAAAAAAACGGATCCGTTGTTAAACGGCACCCAAAAACGTTCCCAACAACGTTTTTGGCTAAAAAAAACTCTTCACTCTTGTTTCATTGCAGCCATTTGGTAAATTCAAAAAACATCATTTTTTATCTCATTAATGTGCTCTACACCCCATTTTGACTTAAAAAAAACTGAAATGTAGATATTTGGGCAAATTTATTAAAAAAGAAAAACTGAAATATCACATGGTCATAAGTATTCAGACACTTTGCTCAGACACTCATATTTAAGTTACATGCTGCCTATTTCCTTGTGATTCTCCTTTATTGGAGCCCAGCTGTGTTTAATTAGACTGATAGGACTTGATTTGGAAAGGCATGCATCTGTCTATATAAGACCTCACAGCTCACAGTGCATGTCAGACCAAAGGAGAATCATGAGGTCAAAGGAACTGCCCAAGGAGCTCAGACACAAAACTGTGGCAAGGCACAGATCTGGCCAAGGTTACAAAAGAATCTCTGCAGTACTTAAGATTTCTAAAAGCACAGTGACCTCCATACTTCTTAAATGGTTTGGGACCTCAGCCACACTGAGCAATCGTGGGAGAAAAGCCTTGGTGAGAGAGGTAAAGAAGAAACCCAAGATTACTGTGACTGAGCTCCAGAGATGCAGTCAACTATCACTGCAGCCCTCCACCAGTCGGGCTTTATAGGAGAGTGGCCCGACTGAAACCTCTCCTCAGTACAAGACATAAGAAAGCCTGCATAGAGTTTGCTAAAAAAAAACACATGAAGGACTCCCAGATTATGAGAAATAAGATTTTCTTGTCTGATGAGACAAAGACAGACGTTTTTGGTGATAATTCTAAGTGGTATGTGTGGAGAACACCAGGCACTGCTCATCACCTGCCCAATACAATGCCAAAAGTAAAACATGGTGGTGGCGAGCATCATGCTATGGGGTGTTTTTCAGCTGCAGGGGCAGGAGGACTGGTTGCAATTGAAAGAAACATGAATGTGGCCAAGTACAGATATATCCTTGATGACAACCACTTCCAGAGTGCTCTGGACCTCAGACTTGGCTGAAGATTCACCACCCAACAAGACAATGACCCTTAGCACACAGGTAAAATAACAAATGAGTGGCTTCAGAACAACTCTGTGACCATTCTTGACTGGTCCAGCCAGAGCCCTGACCTAAACCCAATTGAGCATCTCTGGAGAGACCTTAAAATGGCTGTCCACCAATGTTTACTATCCAACCTGACGGAACTGGAGAGGATCAGCAATGAAGAATGGCAGATAATCCCAAAATCCAGGTGTGAAAAACTTGCTGCATCATTCCCAAGAAGACTAATGGCTGTACTAGCTCAAAAGGGTGTTTTTACTCAATACTGAGCTAAGGGTCTGAATACTTATGACTATGTGATATTTCAGTTTTTCATTTTTAATAAATTTGAAAAAAATTCTACATTTCTGTTTTTTTAAGTCAAGATGGGGTGTAGAGTGTACATTAATGAGAAAGTAAATTACATTTTTTGAATTCACTAAATGGTTGCATTGAAACACACAGTGAAAAATTTAAAGAGGTCTGAATACTTTCTCTACCAACTGTACATAAGTGTAAACCGTTGTGGCCAAAAGTATTGACACCCCTGCAATTCTGTCAGATAATACTCAGTTTCTTCCTGAAAATGATTGCAATCACAAACTCTTTGGTATTATTATCTTCATTTAATTTGTCTTCAATGAAAAAACACAACAAGAATTGTCCTAAAGCCAAATTGGATCTAATTCCACACCAAACATAAAAAAGGGGGTGGACAAAAGTATTGGCACTGTTACAAAAATCTAATGATGCTTCTAGTGATGCTTCTCTAATTTGTGTAATTAACAGCACCTGTAACTTACTGTGCTGCAATCTATAGGCTGTTGTCCAGCTGCACACACCATTGTCCGCTGCAGACAGCATTTCCTGTGTGCTGTTGTAAAGCGCACGTCCAGCAGGTTTGTGTGCGGCCGCTGCTAAGGTAAACAGCAGGTTTCTATGGGGCAGCGTTGCACTAGCAGCGCATAGCATTAACACTATGCGCTGCTGCTGAATTTCAAAGTTTTTAGCGCTTGCGTCAGCCTGAAGTGTAACCCTAGACTTCACTATTATACCGCTCTTCCCTGAGGAATAGATATCTCTCTTAAGTATTCTCCTGTGTATGTGGAGAAGTGGGAGAGAGATTTAAAGAGATCGGAGAGATCCTCTTTACACATAAGGCTTCCATAAATGCTATATTCCAGGAAAGGAACTACAAGGTGGCGGTGAGATGGTATAGGTGCCCCGTGGATGTTAATGCAATCTACTCCTCAGCCACTGACACGTGATGGAGGTCTTTTAGGAGTAAGGGTTCATACCTACATACCTGGTGGAATTGTCCGCCTATCCAATGCTTTTGGAAAATGGTGAATGATTTATACTTCAGGGTCACATCGAAATGCCTAACTTTAACAGCTAAATTAGCCCTTCTTAACTTTGGTGATATGTCTTTCTCCAAATTAAAAAAAAACCTTTACATCACTTGCTAATGGCGGCAAGGAGACTGATTCCAAGGTTTTGGAAACAGTCGCAGTCCCCTTCTCGTGCAGAACTAATTTCTGAAATTAACGACATCTGCAGAATGGAGGAGCTCATGGCTAACACTATGACCAAGAAACATAGTAGATATTGTGAGTTGTGGACCCCCTATATCATGTTCAGGGAGTCTCCTGATCTAGCAACATGGTTGTCCTAATCGTAACTTGTAGTAATTTATCTTGAACTAAGTTATTCGATGATTGTGGCTCACTCAGACTTTCTTTTCTATTTCACCCCTATCCTCTTTTTCTTCTATAGATATTTTCTCTCTCTTTCTTTCTTTTCTTCTCTCATCACAAATCTTTTCCCTCTTCTCTTATAAAGATTTGTGTTGGTTTGATTGTAGTTTTACCTTAATAACTGGAAATAAGTTTGGACTACCTACTCGTGTATAAGCCAACCCGTGTATAAGCCGACCCCCCTACTTTTGCCCCCAAAACGTGGGAAAACCTATTGACTCGTGTATAAGCCGAGGGTGGACCCCAGCACAGGTATACAGCCCCCAGCAGTGTGGTATACAGGTCCCCCCAGTGGTATACAGGCCTCCCCAGTGGTAGTATACAGCAGCCTCCCCAGTAGTATATACAGGCCCCAGCAGTATATACAGCAGCCGCAGTGGTATACAGGCCCCAGTAGTATATACAGCAGCCCCAGTGGTATATACAGCAGCCCCAGTGGTATACAGCGGCCCCAGCAGTATATACAGCAGCCCCAGTGGTATACAGCAGCCCCAGCAGTATATACAGGCCCCCCCAGTGGTATATACAGCAGCCCCAGTGGTATACAACAGCCCCAGCAGTATATACAGCAGCCCCAGTGGTATATACAGCAGCCCTAGTGGTACACAGCAGCCCAAGTGGTACACAGCAGCCCCAGTGGTACACAGCAGCCCCAGCGGTATACAGGCCCCCCATCAGTGGTATACAGGGCATACAAGGCCCCCCTTGCTGCCGCACACCTGTAGAGTAATAGATCATTATACTTATCCCAGTCGCTGTCGCCGCCGCCGCCTCTTACACCGTGCTCCTCTGGGTCTTCATGCTTCTTCCTCCGGCGCACAGACAATGACGTCATTGCCTGCGCCCGTCGGAGGAAACAGGAAGAAGCATGAAGACCCGGAGGAGCGCGGTGTAAGAGCGGCGGCGGCGACAGGGATAAGTATAATGATCTATTACTTTACAGGTGTGCGGCAGCAAGGGGGGCGCTGTATACCGCTATATGACTCGTGTATAAGCCGAGGGGGGGGGACTTTTCAGCACATTTTTTGTGCTGAAAAACTCGGCTTATACACGAGTATATACGGTAGTTTATTTCCATTCAGTGTGATTTACAATTTGTACAATTCTGGTCACAGTTAGGCCTTGATGATTTATATGTTCTTTATATTCATATAGCATCTTGTCTGAGGTAGAGTATGAGTTCCCCTTGCAATCACCTCTGCCTCTTAATCACTTATAGAAGAATTGTTTGTATTCTTCCGACTATGAGGCCTGCGTTGCCTACAAATAGTTCTTTGAATTGTATAGTAACTGTTTTGATTTTACTAAATAAAAACAGATTTAACAAAAAAAAAGTTGTGTTTGCATAACATTTTTGCCAAAGTATCTATGAAGAATCCGTTCATACAGATGATTAATCAACATGTGAGCTCCAGCCTAAGGCTGTGTGCTCATGTGTTGGATGCAGTGCTTCCGGACCTGAGGGAACCAGCGTTCAAGCAGTGAGACCGCAGCTGCCCTGTGCCCACAATCCGATGGTGATCGCTCCTGACTTCGCAGCAATAATTTTAACTTGCTGCGAGATGCAGAAGCACGGCAACCTGTACCACAGCTCAAAACAGGGAGAAGCACAGTGGGCATGAGATTTCTTGAAATCATATCCACTATACTGGTACTGTACAACGCAGCATTTTGGACACAACGGCAATACACTGCAAGTCCAGATTGTGAGTATGCACCCTCAGCTGAACCTCCAGCAATCAACTGTAGTTCCATTAAGGTGTGTGTCTGTGCATTTATATCTGGAAGGAGACATTTGACATATTTTAGATGTTGAAAACCATACTAGTAACAAATCAATGTGCCAATAAAATCAGCTGAAGCCAAAACGTAAATCATAAAAAGTGATTTTATATTCATCGGACCAATGCAAAGTACAAATGGAGTGCTGCTTAACATCCAGTGCCTGCAGTAATCTCAGACTAACCACACTACTTGGTGTCACTTACTAATTGCCTATTTCTTATCAATATGGATGTCAGTAAATATAAAGCACACTTTTTTCTAGATATAATCTATTATATAAAGCTGAATATGTGTATGTGTGTGTGTGTGTATGTATGTATATCCGGGATTGGCATCTACACTGTCGCAACTACAGCCACAAAACTTTGCACAGTCACACGTCTGGACCCCGAGAGCGTCATAGGCTATGTTGTGAGGCGAAATTTTAACCCTGCGCGTTCCAGTTCACCAAACAATTTTTCCCCTATCTACATAATGGGGAAAAAGTGAATGGAAAAGTGTTGGAGGAAAATCGATAGCTGTCAGCTATAGCCACAAAGTTTTGCACAGTCACACGTCTGGACCCCGGGGGCGTCATAGGCTATGTTGTGAGGCGAAATCTTAACCCCGCACATTCCAATTCACCAAACAATTTTGCCCCTATCTACATAATTGGGAAAAAGTGACAGTTACCAGTTGACAGTTGTGAACGAGAGGGGCTTAATGATAGCGCCAAAGACTAACAGCACATACCAGCATATAGTCACTAAGGTGGGGCCCCAACATCAGATATTCACCACGCATGGGGACATGTATACACACCACACGCACACAAAGAGTAACAGCAAGTGTATAGTCGCTAAGGTGCAGCCCCAACATTGGATACTCACCACGCACCCGAACAACACACACACACACCTTAAAGAGACACACACAACACAGAGACACACACACCCCCCCAAGGGGACACACACACAGTATAGCACATATGCACTCACCCACAGGACACACACCACAAAGAGACACACACACAACACAGACACACACCACACAGACCCCCCCCACAAGGACACACACACATAGCCACCCTATAGGACACATGCACTCACCCCACAGGACACACACACACCACAAAGAGACACACACCCCACACAGACCCCCCCCCACAGGACACACACACATACACACCCTATAGGGACACATGCACTCACCGCACAGGGACACACACACACACCACAAAGAGACACACACAACACAGAGACACACACACCCCACACAGCCCCCCCCCACTGGGACACACACACATACACACCCTATAGGGACACATGCACTCACCCCACAGGGACACACACATACACACACCCCAGGGACACACACACCACACAGACAGACACAAATGTGCACAAATCACCTCACACAACTCGCCTCACACGTGTGCGATCTTTAATTTCCAAACATAAACATCTGATTAAAAACAGCCAATGTGCAACACATGTGCCATATAGGGAATTAAGGCAGATGTCAGTCACATGAACTGTCTATTATGTGTATGTGTTAGATAACATATACTGCCCGGCCAGGGGGAGGGTTTACTATTGGCTGGAGATTTATTAGGCTGCCTATAGCAATCGATCACAGCTCAGGTTCTATTTTCTTACAGGTCATTAATATGACATATTCAAATTCTATTTTGTTATAGCTAACATCAGTTGTTTATTAACCCAGGCGTAGCCGGGTACTACAGCTAGTAGAAAAGATAAAACACAAGGCTAAATCTAAATTCCAAGATGTGATCTTAGATTTATCCAATGGATTAAAAACTATAAAATACAGAAGAATACAGACTAGCCACCGCTGGTATTTAAAGCACATTTTATTACCCTCAAATGATCTAATCTGAGTTAGGCTACGGTCACATTTGCGTCACGACCCTAGCCTAGCGGAAGTGCTAAAAGCTTAAAAATTTCTGCTTCAGCGCATACCGTTAACGGCAGGTAACGCTATGCACTGCGTGGCTATTGCGCCCTACAACAACCCGATGTTTACTTCAGACACTGACTCCATTCAAAGCTCCCGGATATGCACTTTTGGATAGCACACAGGAAAACACTGCAGACTGTGCATAGCAGGGCTCGGAAGGGAAGGAACAACAATAGACTTTTGGTGCGCAAAAAAGGCTGGAGCAGGTAACGGATGCCATGTTGCATCTGCAGAATTCCTGATGTGCCTAAACAGTGTAAACCCCCCCCCATAAGGCACTCCATTTTGGAAACTAGACTGCTCAAAACATGTATTTACATATGTGGTAAGCACCTTGAACCCCCAGACTGCTTCACAGAATTTCATTACATTGAACTGTGAAAATGAAAAAATATATTCACAAAGCTTAAAGGAGGAATTGAACCATACATTTTGTTGTGCAATTTCTAAGTAAACCGATACCACATATGTGTAGAAAAACTACTGTTTGGGGAGACAACAAGACTCAAAATGGAAGGAGCGCTGTTTGACTTTAGAAATGCCGAACTGGCTCGAATCGATATTGGATGCTATGTCGTAATTTAAGAGCGCATGATGTGCCTAAACAGTGGAAACTCCCACAAATGACCCTATTTTGGAAACTAGACCCCTCAAAGAATTTAGATTTGTGGTGAACACCTTGAAGTCTCAGGTTCTTTACAGAATTCTATGACGTTGAGCTGTGAAAATGAAAAAATACTTTTTTTTTCCCAAATATATGCTACTTTAACACCAATTTTTTATTTTTTACAAGGGTAACAGGAGAAATTGAAGAATACAATTTGTTGTGCAATTTCTTCTGAGTACACGATTCCTCATGTGTGGGGAAGAAGGGAAGGAGCATTGTTTTGGCTGGAATAAAATGAGGAAGCCATGTCACATTTGCATATTCCCTGAAATGCAGAACTAGCCTAACAACCCCTCCATAAGTGACCCCATTTTTCCAACTGCACCCCTCAATGAATTCAGGTGTGCAGTGACCCTATTGACACCACAGGTGTATCACAACATTTGATACTATTTGGTGGTAAAGAAAAATTATTACATTTTTACCAATGAATTGTAGTTTTAGCACCAGTTTTCCAATATGTTACAAGATGAATAAGTAAAAAAGTACTCATGATGTGTTACACAATTTCTCCTGAACTTGGCTATTCCCCACATGTGACTGTACAGCACTGTTTGGCCACACCACATAGCTCACGATGGAAGGAACGCTATTTGACTTTTGGGCACAAATTTACCTGGCATAGATTAATTTTCCTAGTTCAAAGACTTTATTTGCAGAGCCCCTAAGTCCCAGAACAGCAGAAATTCCCTCAAGTGACCACATTTTGGAAATTACACCCCATGGGAATTAATTTACGGGTGTTGTGATGATTTTGTCTCTGGAACACAACCATGGAGCCAAACGCAAGGGTATGCTTGCACTCAGTATCCCAGTGCCTGTAAGGCACTAGCTTCACTTTATAGCCCTAAATCCTGATGGTTGTTTCCCCTTAACTTAGGTCTTCTATTTACGTCTTCAAAATATGTGATTCAAGCAAAACCCCTGAAGAATCCATTCACTTTAATTCGGCAGTAGAATTCAAAGTGACTTCGGCTAGCTTCACACCACGGTTTTTGGGATCAGGTTCTGTCCGGTTTTTGCCTCCCATGTATCCCCATGGTGCCGGATTGGTCATATTTGGCCATCAGGTTTTGTGAATTCTGTGCCTTTTTTCAGGTTTTTCACCGTTCCCAAAATCGGAGCCTGCATCATTTTTTGTCTCCGTTGCAAAAATCGGACAAAACCAGACATAACCGGGAAACTGGCACAATCTGGCTCCCATATAATGGGAGTCTATGGTGCCGGATCCAGTTAAAAAAAGTATAGTTTCCCATATCTGATTTTAAGCAAGAGCATTGCTCAGAAATCCTGCCGTGCAAACTTCAGCACCATGGACAGCAGTATTTCATGCACAGGCTGTAAATTCAGCACCAAGGACAGCAGCAGAGCAGACATAGGCAGACTTCACCATGGACAGCAAGCAACATAGCAGATCAGCCATGACAGCGGCAGAAAAGAAATCCTGCTAAAAACCTGATGAGGGACCATATTTGGCCACACTTTCTACACATCCAGTCCTGTCAAGTTCTGTCCGGGTGATCCTGCAAAAAACAGGATCCACCCTCACAGGCAAAAACCGTGGTGTGAAGTTAACCTTCCTCTGCCTCATCACAGTGAACTTTCTGTTGCAAATTTTGCCAAAATCTCATTTTTCAAAAATATACATGTTATTCCCTGTGTAAGCGCACAGGATAAATATAAGCCGCGCCGTACTGCGGTCTTTGGGAGACAGAAAGAACAATTTAACAGCAGTTGAAGAATTGTCTTTATTAACTTATTTTTTTATGCCAATCACCTTGCGGTATAAGTGATAGGATGGCTTTACTCCTCATGTGAATGATACCAGATTTATAAAGTTTTTTTTAGGTTTTGCTACTATCACACTAAAAATATTTCCAAAATAAAATGTTTTAACATCATTTAATTTTGAATGCTATAGTTTTTTTTTATATTTTTCTGTCAACAGAGTTATGTGAGAGCTTGTTTTTTGCAGGTTGAGTTGCAATTTTTATTGGTACCATTTTAGACCATATAATATTTTTTTGCTCAGTTTCTATTCTGCTTTTTGTGACTCAGAATCAAGAAAAAACAGCAATTCAGGAATTGCTTTTTTTCTGTATTTTTTTATGCCATTCACTGTGTCGTAAAACTAATAAGACAGCTTTATTCTTTAGGTCAGTGCAAATACAGCATTAATACATTGATATATGCTTCAATGCTTTGCTGCAGACACGCTGCATTCAGTACTGCATTCAGTTAGCATGGCACCAGGGGTAACAGGTCCTTTTTAAGTAGCTTGTTGTTTTGCTGGATGAATCATAGTTTTTAATGGTGCTCTTTTGGATAACATGCACATTTTTCAAGAATTTGTATATACAGTGCTGTGCAAATTAATTGGGACAAAGCAATTGGGACTTGCTGAACAAGAGAGGGCTGGAGGCGGGGAGGACACCATACAACAGTGATGACTCATTACTGAGTAAGTCCCTCTGGACTCCTTATCCATAAACTTTATAAAGTATTTTTTACAACTTACAGGGGGGCGAGAGACATGGGGGACCCCTTCCCTGAATGAAGCAGACACGCTGCATTCAGTACTGCATTCAGTTAGCATAGCACCAGGGGGGTAACCGGTCCTCATTAAGTAGCTTGTTTATTTTGCTGGATGAATCATAATTTTTATTGGTGCTCTTCTGGATAACATGCACGTTTTTCAAGAATTTGTTTACACAGTGCTGTGCAAATTAATTGCGACAAAGCAAGTCTTTACTATTTCTGATAAGTTCTTGGTGTCGTTTTCCTTTTTCTTCCACTTTTCGTTTTGGAGAACACGATCCAGTTTCATTGTGTGTGCGAATTGTTCTTGACACGGTAGATTTTCTAATACCAATGGTGGAACTTATTTCTCTTACAGTCAGACTTGTATGTTCATTAAGAGTAATAATTCTAGACCTCTTCAGTGGAGTAACATCCATCTTTACAGGCACGAATCAAACTGAGAGAAAAAAGTACACTAAACCACTCCTCACAGAAACAAGCTCTCAACTAAAGCTGAAGGGGCAGCTAGCTGATATTTTCTGACTAAAACCAGTCAAACCACATACTAAACAAGATCTGGATTCCATGCTAGCCAGATGTGAAGCATCCCAGGAAAGGGCCCTGTCCATACTCCGAGGTGATCTGGGTGTCCTTGATACACGTACAGCTGCACTGGAGGACTCCACCTCATCCCTGTCCTCAAAGGTCGCAATTTTGGAAAAGAGTCTCTCCACTACCCAGGACCACATGCAGCAAATGGTGCTACTCCTAGATGACCAAGAGAACAGAGGAAGGTGCAACAACATCCGCCTGAAGGGAGTGCCGGATGATAATCCGGCTCGTGCCCTTCCCGGAAAAGTCTCTGAAATTTTCAATAAGATATCACAGAAACCTGTGGACTCGGTCATTACTATAGATAGGGTGCACAAAGTTACACGCCAACCAAACTCTCAGATTTCAGCCCCTCGTGATATCTTATGCAGATTACATCATTACACAGACAAAGAGGACATCCTTCAGCATGCTTGTTCGTATGGAAAATTCTTTCTGGGTGATGCTAAGATCTGCCTGTTCCCTGATCTCTCAGCACGTACCCTTGTTATGAGACGCTTGCTCTCCCCATTATTACGACGCGTCAAGGAGTTGGGTGCTACATACAGGTGGGGACACCCCTTCCACCTTATTATTAAGAAAGACGAAAACCAATTCTTCCTTAAACAACCTAAGGAACTGCCGGGACTCTTTAAATTCCTGGATACCTCTCCCATCCAAATACCTAACTAGCTGGCAATTGAACTCCCTTACCTACGATGTCCACAGGAAAATAGGACACAACGTGCCTCCCAGACCAAGGAAAAAAGGAGGTCTAATTAGGGAGACAACCCTGCTAATTGCAGGGACAGCAGAAACAGCCCCACCTGACTCTAATCCCGTATTTTTTGATATACCACTTGTGCTATTTCCTGCTATGCTTTGGGACTTTTCATAAACTACAAGGTTTTCGGACGAAGTACCTGTATGTCCGCGCTGCTGCCAGGAAGATATAGACAAACCAACGACACTGGACGTCTGGGTACTGGTGATATAGGTTTATTTTCCGACGCGTTTCGGAGCCACGTACCGAGCTCCTTCCTCAGGGAACATCAGATGTTCCCTGAGGAAGAAGCTCAGTATGTGGCTCCGAAACGCGTCGGAAAATAAACCTATATCACCAGTACCCAGACGTCCAATGTCGTTGGTGTGTCTATATCTTCCTGGCAGCAGCGCGGACATACAGGTACTTCGTCCGAAAACCTTGTGATTAAAGCACCGCATCTTGTGGAAGTACAATCCCTGCAGCAGCTGCACTTTTTAAGCCATTACGCTGGTTGTGTGCTACACAACCGCATCAGGTGAGCAATTCTGATATTACCATCTCATACTTGTCTATAAAGGATAAGACCCTATTTGCGCATTCTCAACCCATTAGATAATTTTCATAAGCTAGGCAGGCTATGAGACTACTGTATGTATACCACTGTGAGCGACTTTGTCCTAGCTTGCCTGTACGAGCAACAATCTTACAGTTTGGAAATATATGCAACCTTTACATATTCACATAAATTTCAGATGGGTGTTTGCCCCTCGCGGCCCCCGTCTTCTACCTATGTAGTGAGTGACAAATGTTCTGATTGCTCTATAAAATAATCTATCCCATTATAAGATGGATGCATGAGACAACAGCTTTATAGTTTTCTAGGTACCCTCCAACAGGACTGTAGTCCTGGGTCACTTCCCACATTATTGGTGAGTACATATTCCCCGCTTTGTATCCAGGATTTAAATTTTCTATTTTTTTTCTATTTGCATTAGGAAGTGATTGACTCAACGGTAAAATCTAATTTGCTACTCTCCCTCTTTACATCTCATTCCTATAGTACCTCAGTTTTTCTGATCCCTTACCCCATCTTTTCCAACTTCCAATCTTTCTGATCCTTTCCATCCCCAATCCTCCTCTCCCCCTACTCCCTTCCTTTCTCTACATAGGCAAGGGTCGGTGGCGTGTTCGGGAACAACCCTCAAGATGCCCTCCACAGATATGACAGAACTACGTTGCGGATCCATCAACGTTAAAGGCCTGCATAGCCCGATTAAGAGATCTATTTTAGCTAATCACCTACAAAAGAACACATACAGATAGCTTTTCTCCAGGAGACACACCTTAATTCCCTCAAACCATTCAAACTGACCAACCACTGGTTTCCTGAGGCAAATCACAGTCTCTCCCCAATTCTAAATCCCGGGGTACTAGTATCCTTATTTCTCGCGGTGTACCTTGGGAATATATAGATCATCTATGTGACCAACAGGGAAGAATGTTTATTAGTTAAGGTAAGGATTGCATTGCAGCTCTACACACTGGCCTCTATATATCTACCTAATACGAACCAGGGAGCATTTCTAATGGATTTTCTGGAGCAGATTGGGGAATTTGCAGAGGGCACGCTGCTACTTGGAGGAGATTTCAATGTCGCCCTAGATCCAAAACTTGATACCATCTCCGGCCTACACACATGCTCACATGCGGCATTACGTAGATTGAAACGACTCCTGAATGAAAACCAACTAATTGATTCTTGGAGGTTGCTGCACCCAAATTATAGAGACTACTCATATTACTCTCCGATTCATAACTCATATTCCAGAATTGACTACTTTTTTGTGGGACATAAAGACCTGCAGTTAATCCAGAAAGCAGACATAAGATCTATTACTTTTTCAGATCACGCCCTATGCACTCTCTTGATTTCAAAGCCATCCCTGTCTTCAAGGCAATGGCAATGGAAACTGAATGGTTCACTCATGGATGATCCAATCACAAGCCGAGATGTGACGCAAACATTAAAAGTTTATTTCCTAGACAACAACACTCAAGATGTCTCTCCTGGCACTATCTGGGAAGCACATAAATGTAGCATCTCAAATGTTAAACTTCTGAACTGAATGTTAGCTGTATATTACAGCCAACACCTGAGCTGTATTGATCAGGCTCACTTCCTCAGTACACTTTATGCCACCTTCACATATAGGTGTTTCTGGTATGTGTGGTTCAGTTTTTTCCCAGATAACTCACGTACCCATTATAACCTTTGGTTATCTTAACATGTCCGTGCTTTCACATGGACCATGTGAGATATACATCTCAATGAATTAGAATATCATCAAAAAGTTAATTTTTTTCAGTAGTTCAATACATAAAGTGAAACGCAAATATTATTTAAGCCCCCGTTACACGGGGCGACATCGCCACCTATCACATAGGCGACGTAGGGGTGTGGCCTCTCGGCGGCGTCATCGCCCCTACGTCGCCTCATGTAATGGGGTGATGTCGGCGGGGCAGGGCGGTCGCCTGGTTTCAGAGCAGTGCTCTGAAACCAGGTGACCATCATGGGGCGATGTGTCCACATCGCCCCATGTAACCGGCCGCCGGCAACCTGTCAGGCGATGGGAGCCATAGGCTCCCATTGTCCTGCATTGCCGCTGGGGTTTCCAGCAACCCCGGCGGCGATGCCGTCTGACAGCTTGCCGACACGGGGCTGGAGATGTCTCCCCGTGTAAACGGGGGACGGCGACGCTGGCGGGGCAACAAAAACGTGCACGCACCCGCCAGTCGCTGCCAACATCCCCAGCCCCGTCGCCAGGTGTGACGGGGGCTTTAGAGTCATTACATACAGAGTCATCTATTTCAAGTGTTTATTTCTGTAAATGTTGATGATTATGGCTTACAGTAAATATATACCCACAGGTCATTATCTCAGAAAATTAAAGTAGGGAGGATGAAGGGTTAAAAACCATGTTGCTGTATTCCATGAGACATCAAAGGGTGAATATAATATTGATTTATTAGTCGTGTTTCAGAGCTCCCTGAAATACACTGAAACAAGGCGATATTACATTGATTTGTACTGAAAAAGTTTCAGACCATGTTTCAGGGCATTTAAGGGAGCCCTGAAACGCATTGACTAATAAATCAATATTATATTTACCCTTTGATGCCTCATGAAATACGGCAGTGCATTTTTTACCTTTCATTCTCCCTAATCTATTACAGGCACCAAGCTGGGGATTCCACCAGCCGTGATATGCTTTTATAGTGGTTGTGACTCTCACAACCACACAAGGTGAAGCCTCTGATACCTATTAGGGTACTTTCACACGTGGCAATATTGCTAGGCAATTTCACTGGCAATTTGCTGGTTGCAGTGAAATCATGGACACATTGTTCTATTTTGTTGCTGTCTACAAATGGAACAGTGTGTCCATGATTTCACTGCAACCAGCAAATTGCCAGTGAAATTGGCTAGCAATATTGCCGCGTGTGAAGGTACCCTTAGGTAATATTTTATCTCTCTGATTCTTCATCTTCCCTACTTTAATTTTCTGAGATAACGACCTTTGGGGTTTCATTGGCTTTAAGCCATAATCATCAACATTAACAGAAATAAACACTTGAAAGTAGATCACTCTGTTTGTAATTAGAAACAAATGTATATATATATATATATATATATATATATATATATATATAGTATATGTGTTTCACTTTGTGTAGTGAATTCCTGAAATACATTAACTTTTTGATGATATTCTAACTCAGTAAGATGCACCTGTATCTGTTTTTTCAAGCAGCACTGATGTAAAAAGGCCAATATAAGTCTGTGAACAAAGCAGTATGGCAAACAGATGGCACCAGTGTTCCATCCATGTGCCATCCGTGTATTGTGTTTAAAGTTGCAAAGTATAGGAGAGGCTTTGTAATTTCATTATTTCTTTTTCATACCAAGCATGCATGCCACACTAATCGAAAACACTGATTACTCCAGTACATACACGTTATACACTCGTATGAATGGGGCATTATAATTCCGCTATATATTCGAGATATACGTGTGGCGGCTGTGATTAAAGGGCCCGTTACACGCAACGATATCGCTAACAATATCATTGCAGCGTCACCGGTTTTGTGACATTGTAGCGACCTCGTAGCGATGCCGCTGCGTATGACAAGTACCAACGACCATTGGTAAATGGCCAGGACCATTTTTCCGTCGTTGGTCTCCCGCTGGGTGGCCAGTATTGGCGTGTGTGACAGCTGGAGACCAACGATCAACGACCTCCTGGCCGATGCCCAGCGCCACACAGTAAACATTGGGACATGGTAACCAGGGTAAACATCAGGTAACTAAGCGCAGCGCTATGATTAGTTACCCGATGTGTACCCTGGTTACCAGCGTTCTCGCTGGTCGCTGGTGAGTCTGCCTGTGTGACAGTTCATCAGCGATCATATAGCGATGTCCAAGCAATCCTGGTCGTTGGTCGGATCGCTGGTACATCGCAGCGTGTAACCCAGCCTTTAGAGGTTATTGAAAATGGGCAACGGGCTCTCATCAAAACAATGTGCCCTATCATACTCCAAATATTGGTTAGGAATGGTGTGAGAAACACAACAAATAGCTCAAGGTGATGACTTGGCCTCCAAATCCCCTGGCTCTCCATCTAGTTGAGCATCTGTGGGATAGTGTTGGGGCACTGTTTGTTGAGCACAATTATTGACATCATACTGAGTGAAATGAAAGGGGCTCCAGTAGGAGATAAAATACTATGTAAGGGCTGCAAAGCTATTAGATATACTATTCTGTGACCCAGGCAAAAAGTTTTTTTTGGGGGGTGGATGGTGGATATTAGAACTTCTACCCATCTTTTCTATGTACGCCCCTGCTATACCATATAATAATATTATCTCTTCACTGTTCTCCTTGTGGTTTCTTACATCAGTGAAGTTTATTGTCTTCTCTATGTGATCAATGCGTCATACGTAGTGCTATCTGGTTATGATTAATAGGGTGTTTTCTATTCATGAAATCCTATCTGGTGCAGTAGCACAAAAAATGTGGAGTATATAAAAATTGTATTTGTTAGGAGTGCTTAGAATTGTTTCATATGCATCACTAGATCGGTCAATTGATCAACTTTGTCTCTGTTATGTGCATAACACTTTGATGGATTATACTTCTACACAAGCCAACATGCATCATTTTATTTAGTTTGTGAATTGGAATTTGTTTACCCGTTCAGACATAAATAATTATCTTTTCTTGGATAGTCTTGCAGAATTTTTACTTAAAGTCTGTGTAATATATTATTTTCACTACCAGAGGTTTCCAGATAAAAACAATTTATTTATGTTATATATCACTCAGCTATTTTAACATAAAAAAAAAAATAGAGCATGTTCAACCTCTTCGTTACAAAAGAAGGGACATGGGACTCCCTCCGATATCATCAGTGACATCTCACAGACATTTGTTATACTTAGGACCTATCACATGGTAAAAGGTGTTTTTGCTCTTACCGTATTCCTTCTGCTCACTTAGTTTTCTTTTTTTTTTATTTTAACACCATAGTAGTCCAAAAAAACTAATGTAAAGTATCATGCAACTACGTAAAACAAACATCTTACTAAAGAAAGAATGACCATGACCAATTATCTCTATACAACACAATAAGTTTTAATAATACACAGAAATAAAAACATATAGAAAAAAATAACTATTAAAACATAACATATAATCCACCCAATCCAAATAAGAGAAGGGCAAAGGTGGCAGGTCAAGTCAGGAACAGAATAAACTGAAGTTAAAGATAGTTTATGTTAAAGTAAATAATGAGAGATCGTATATTCTGAAACAGTGACAGGTGTAATTTATGAAGATCTCCATATATTCCCCAGAAACTGCTTGGAGACCTAATGAGACCCACTGGAGTGTGTTCTATTCACAGCAATAGACGTGAGAGCAACACAAAAATAATGGCGTGTGAACTGAGTCAAGTTACATGATCTAGGCTTTTAGGTTGCGTTCACACGCTGCGTTTTTGCCGTGTTTATTTGAGGACCTGTTTTTTCTAACTTTTAGGGATCCATTTGTTAGAGCATTGCGTTCACACACTGCTTTTTTGATGCACTTTTTTGAGGATGAGTTTTTTTCCTGCACTGTCCACAAGGACAGTGAAAAAGAATCCCTGATGTCATTTCCTATTCTTCATTCCATGGGATGAAGATACAGGGGAGCCCTATTTCATTTTTTTATTGCATTATTTTATATATTTTTGGCTAGGGTCGCACTTTAATACAGAATTGCGTTCACCGCATTCAGATCTGGATGCGGTGAACGCAATTGTCTTCAGACATTCAGCAATCCGGTTACCGGATAGTTTGCTCATTCCTGCTGCCGCAGGGATGAGCAAACTGTTCTTTGTTTTGTTAAATATTTATTTAATTAATAAATGTTTGTTTAATGTCTCTAGGGGGTGCCCTAGAGACCTTACACCCACTGAGGTGGGCATATAAAGCTATAATGACCTCTGTACAGCAGCTGCTTCCTGACAGCTGCTGTACAGTTTTATGAATGAAAGCACCGGGCTCCTCAGAGCGGCGTGCATACTATACCTATTGGTATAGTATGTGCGCCGCTGTCTGAGGTCCAGAAGCCACTTACAGTAAGATCTATGCGCATGCATAACATCGGATCACAGATCCTGATTGTAGCAAAGTGTAACTTACTGTATTTGGCTGCTCACTGTAGTTTGACAACAAAAACACTGTAATCCGCAAGACATTCGCATTAGCAGTCGAATTATCCTACTGCCAAGTACAGTGCCATTTTCACAGAGTCATACTTATGAACAATAAAAACATGTATGTCAATCTAAATGGCAGCAAGCAGCACAGTGTTTTAAGGGTCTGAATTTCAACATTATGCTGCTGTCAGATGGCATGGCAAAAACCTGGCAACAGGTTCCCTTTAATCTTCAGACATGGAGAAAACACATGTGTTCTGTGTGTGCAGCTAAGTAGCCAGCATGCCAACAACACTTACCTTAGCGTCACTACCGTCTTTCAGCTGGGGAAATGGCCGGCTGCCAACATGTGTCCTGCTGAGAGATGTCATCGGCCACCAGGGCAAGAACGGCGTCAAAAGTTATCACCAAGTCTTTATTTTAAATTCTTAATTCTTGGTAACACATTTTCTTTAATGGAATCTGTTAGAAGGATTTTGGTATATAACCTGACAACAGCATGCTTTAAAGTTTAAAACATAGCATTCATGGATGTCTCTCTTGTCACTGACCTATTTTTATCCTGGAATGTCTGTTTAAGCAGCAAGACTTATCATTGCTTGGACAACATTGTCTTCTGCTAATGATTCCAGCCAATTTTGCTTTTGAAAAATCAAGTGGTGCTCCTTCCATTCCGAGCCTTGCTGGCTCCCAAACAGTAGTTCTCCACTATATGTGGGATATCGGCATACTCAGGAGAAATTGCACAACAAATTTTGTGGTCCATTTACTCCTGTTAACTTTGTGAAATTGCAAAGTTTGGGGCTAAAGTAACATTTTTAAAGAAACTTTTGTTTGTAAATTTTCATATTCTCTTTTCACATTGGTTTAGTTTCTGTTAAGCACCTGAAGAGTTATTAAACCTCTTGCATTTTGAGCAATTTGGGGGGGGGGGCATTTTTTTTAGAATGGTGTCACACTTGGGGGTATTTTTTGTCACATTGACCTCTCAGAAAATAATTTTGTACATGTTGTTGGAAAAATAAGAAATTGATGATAAATGTTTAACCCAATTGTTGTCAAATTTCCAATATTTATAGAAATTAAAAATATCGTCCTAAGTTAAACACAAATATGAACTATAATAATATGTCATGAAAAAAACAGTCCCAGAATCACTGTAAACCGTTGAAGAGTTCCAGAGTTATTACCGTATATACTCGTGTATAAGCCGAGTTTTTCAGCCCAAAAATTGGGCTGAAAAGTCTACCCCTCGGCTTATACACGGGTCATATACGGTATGTGATGTGGTGGGGGCTGTGGAGGCTGCAGGAGGCGGGGGGAGGCTGCTGTATGAGCGGCCCCGTCACGTGGGGCCGCTCATTAAATATGCACTGCTTCCCCCTGTCAATCAGCGGCAGGGGGAAGCAGTGCATATGGCCCCCAAACGCTGCCACTCGCCCCCCCCCTCTGTGTCAGGGCCCCCCCTCTGTGTCAGGGCCCCCCCGCTGCTGTAAGGGCCCCCCCCACTGCTTATCTTACCATCCGGTATTCTGATCAGCGCTGCTCCTCGCTGCTCCCGTCCTCGCGGCATCCGGGATCCCCGCCGTCGCAGGTATATGACGCCATCGTGCACGGCCGGGATCCCGGATGCCGCGATGGCGGGAGAGACAGCGCTGATCAGAATACCGGATGGCAAGTTAAGCAACAGGGGGGGGCGAGTGCCAGCATTTGGGGGCAGCAGTGTACCCCTGGGGGCGGCTATATACCCTGGGGGCGGCTATGTAACCCTGGGGGTGGCTATGTACCCCTGGGGGCGGCTGTGTACCCCTGGGGGGGCTGTGTACCCCTGGGGGCTGCTATATACCCCTGGGGGCAGCTGTGTACCCCTGGGGGCGGCTGTATACCCCTGGGGACGGCTGTGTACCCCTGGGGGCTGCTATATACCCCTGGGGGCAGCTGTGTACCCCTGGGGGCAGCTGTATACCCCTGGGGACGGCTGTGTACCCCTGGGGCTGCTATATACCCTGGATGGCTGTGTACCTGGGGCTGCTATATACCCCTGGGGGCTGCTATATACCCCTGGGGGGCTATATACCCTGGGGGCGGCTGTGTACCCCTGGGGGCTGCTATATAACCCTGGGGGCTGCTATATACCCCGGGGGCGTGTACCCCTGGGGCGCATATACCTGGGGCGCTATATACCCTGGGGATGGCTGTGTACCCCTGGGGGCTGCTATATACCCCTGGGGATGGCTGTGTACCCCTGGGGGCGGCTATGTACCCTGGGGGCGGCTGTGTACCCCTGGGGGCTGCTATATACCCTGGGGGCAGCTGTGTACCCCTGGGGGCGGCTGTATACCCCTGGGGACGGCTGTGTACCCCTGGGGGCTGCTATATACCCCTGGGGGCAGCTGTGTACCCCTGGGGGCAGCTGTATACCCCTGGGGACGGCTGTGTACCCCTGGGGACTGCTATATACCCCTGGGGGGATGGCTGTGTACCCCTGGGGGCTGCGTTATACCCCTGGGGGCGGCTGTGTACCCCTGGGGGCTGCTATATAACCCTGGGGGCTGCTTATACCCCTGGGGGCGGCTGTGTACCCCTGGGGGCGGCTGTGTACCCCTGGGGGCCGCTGTGTACCCCTGGGGCTGCTGTGTACCCCTGGGGCGCTGTGTACCCCTGGGCTGCTGTGTACTGCTGGGGCTGCTGTATGCCCCCGGAGGCTGCTGTACACCCCCGGGGCTGCTGTATATACTGCTGGGGCCTGTATACCACTGGGGCTGCTGTATATACTGGTAGGGTCTGCATATACCACTGGGAAGGCTGCTGTATACCACTGGGGCTGCTGTATATACTACTGGGGCCTGTATATGCCACTGGGGAGGCTGCTGTATACTACCACTGGGGGGGCCTGTATACCTGTGCTGGGGTCCACCCTCGGCTTATACACGAGTCAATAGATTTTCCCAGGTTTTGGGAGCAAAAGTAGGGGGGTCGGCTTATACACGGGTCGGCTTATACACGAGTATATACGGTACTTCTAAAATGACACTGGTCAGAATTGAAAAAAAACCTGAATGGTCAGAACGGTGAAAACAGGCCGGGTGGTGAAGGGGTTAACTAACCTGTGACCCATTTAAAAAAAAATGAGACATAATTCAAATAACCCTAAAATGCTGAATTGCATAATAGGTAGAAGTTCACACAAGAAATATATATGCGGCCACAGCATATACTATAGCCATAGAATGGAAAATTGGACAATTAAAACAAGTACGGTATTCTAAATATGAGCACTCTTTAAAAGAGTTTAACAAATAAAATTCACCGGTCTTTACTAAATAGGATAGGACAAAAAAGCAAGGTGGATTTACGTCCAAAAGCAAGAATCTGCAACGGGCCACAGTATTCAGGCAGAGTGTGCATGCAGGGTTGAATTAAGAGTAGTCAGGACCCCAGGTAGTTAAAAAGGCAAGGGCCCACCCCCAGCCCTCATTATCAAGTGACATGTCCCATGACCCTCTTTTAATCATGTGATAGGTCACTTGATTAACAGACAGGTGCACATCTGCAAATGGAAAATGAGAATTTGTTTTCCCATAAGTACAGCGCTAAACAAAACATAACTCTATATATAATAAAGCATGTGTGAGTAATTATTTTCCAGTAGGCCACATGAAAAACGTGACTTTTGGGGAGGGCTGAACCAAAAGGCTGAAATTAATTGTGCTCAACAATAATATTAACATAGTCATTATCATTGTTATGTTATGTTAGTATTAATTATTGGATCACTTAACCCCTTCATGACCCTGGAATTTTTAGTTTTTCATTTTCGTTTTTTGTTCCCCTTCTTCCAAGAGCCATAACTTTTTTATTTTTCCGACAATATAAACATATGATGGCTTGTTTTGAATGAGATCAGCTGAGATGTCGGGAGCTTGATGCGAGCTGCGCGCGGAGCTCGCATCAAACACCGGGACATGGCCCATGATGTTGTACAACGTCATGGGTCGTGGTAAAGGGATTATGCTGACTCTTCCACAATAGTCAGTGTGAGTCCCCACATATCCTCTATATACACTATGAGTTGCTATATCCAGTAGGTGACCACATTCAGCATTCCTACAGTACAGACCAAAACGTTTGACACGCCTTCTCATTCAAAGAGTTTTCTTTATTTTCGTGACTATGAAAATATGTAGATTCACACTGAAGGCATCAAAACTATGAACTTAACACATGTGGAATTATATACTTAACAAAAAAGTGTGAAACAACTGAAAATATGTCTTATATTCTAAAGAGCCACCTTTTGCTTTGATTACTGCTTTGCACACTCTTGGCATTCACTTGATGAGCTTCAAGAGGTGTCTTCAGTGTGAATCTCATAGTCATGAAAATAAAGAAAACTCTTTGAATGAGAATGTGTGTCCAAACTTTTGGTCTGTACTGAATATACAGTAAGAGCCCACAGACAGATCCCTCGATATACAGTATAATCCCCCACATAACCCTTAAATATAGTATTAGCTTACACATAGATCTTTATATACAGTATAAGCCCTCACATAACCCTTATATATAGTATTAGCCTCCACATAGATCTCTATATACAGTATAAGCCCCCACATAGAACAGTACATACAGTAGTGTTCAAATGAATAGCAGTCCAATATTACTAACCAGATTATTCACTGTTTTTGGTATAAATTATATTACCACAGTCAAACAATTTACCATTTGTTGCAGCAGATTCTTAGAAAAACAACAGACTCAGCATTCACGATCTGGATGGTTTCAAATCTGTGTATTTGAATCAGTAATTGAAAAGGGGGGTGTTCAAAATAATAGCAATGTGGAGTTCAATTAGTAAGGTCAATCATTCTGTGAAGAAACAGGTGTGAATCAGGTGGCCCTTATTGAAGGGCGAACCCAGCACATATTGTACATGTATCTCTCCTTGAAAGCCTTAGTAATATGGGTCATTGGAGACATTGTTCAGAAAAACAGTATACTTTGATTAAAAAGTCGAGTGGAGAGGGTAAATTATAGAGTGCAGACAATGATAGACTGTTCAACTAAAAGATCTCCAATGCTAATGGAAAGCAAAACCGGAAGGATGTGGAAGAAAACAAGAGACTACCATTCAAATGAATCAAAGAATAGCCAAAATAGCTAAATAAAGTTCACAGGTGCCAAAAGTTAGTTGACTCTATGCAACATAGATAGTGAAGCAGTTCTAATAAACAGTGGTTAACTAAATACTAGTGATTAACAGAAATGCTAAATCCAGAGAAAAGTACTGTATTTTTCTGATTATAAAACGCAATTTTGTTCCCACAAATTTTGGGGAAAATGTGGGATGTGTGTTTTAAAATCCAAAACTTAACTTTCTGTATTGTAAAGAGAGGGCGGCTCTGGAGCTGTGTCCAGGGGCTGGAGGAGACTGGCTGCTGACTGCAGAGGCAGTGGAAGGTCACGTGCTCCCACTCATTAGCCTCATGTAATATGCACTCTCCAGCGCTGTCCTCCGTGGCTCCCTGCTTGCCGCACTTCCTGAGTCTTTCTGCATCACGGGGAGCCGGGCATGTGATCAGCACAACAGAGTGACATCATCACTGTGCACCACGATCACTTGACTGGCTCCCCAGGGCTGCAGAAGGACTCAGGAAGTACGGCAAGCACGGAGCCACAGAGACAGTGCCAGAGAGGTAAGTTCAAAGTGGTTTGTTATTTTAGTATTGGCAGTAGCATGGGGGCCATACAACAGTGATGGGGGGCCATTCAATGATGGGGGTTAGTATATCCAGCACAGGAGGCATGTGCTCAGATAAATCAATTCACAATCACACTGAGTTAATACACAGCTACAGCACTTGCCTATATATCACTTCCAATTTTTGATTAGCATTCACAGACTGACACTGTCACTCTCATTTTCAATCTACTTACAGTTGTGGCCAAAAGTATTGACACCCCTACAATTCTGTCAGATAATACTCATTTCTTCCTGAAGATGATTGCAATCACATATTCTTTGGTATTATTATCTTCATTTAATTTGTTTTCAATGAAAAACACAAAAGAGAATGAAGGAAAAAGCAAAACATTGTTCATTTCACACAAAACTCCAAAAAAGGGCCAGACAAAAGTATTGGCACCCTCAGCCTAATACCTTTAGCCAAAGTAACGCGATCAACCGCTTCCTGTAACCATCAATGAGTTTCTTAAATGCTCTGCTGGAATTTTAGACCATTCTTCTTTGGCAAACTGCTCCAGGTCCCTGATATTTGAAGGGTACCTTCTCCAAACTGCCATTTTTAGATCTCTCCACAGGTGTTCTATGGGATTCAGGTCTGGACTCATTGCTGGCCACCTTAGAAGTCTCCAGTGCTTTCTCTCAAACCATTTTCTAGTGCTTTTCGAAGTGTGTTTTGGGTCATTGTCCTGCTGGAAGACCCATGACCTCTGAGGGAGACCCAGCTTTCTCACATTGGGCCCTACATTATGCTGCAAAATTTGTTGGTAGTCTTCAGACTTCATAATGCCATGCACACGGTCAAGCAGTCCAGTGACAGAGGCAGCAAAGCAACCCGAAACATCAGGGAACCTCCGCCATGTTTGACTGTAGGGACCGTGTTCTTTTCCTTGAATACCTCTTTTTATCTCCTGTAAACTCTATGTTGATGCCTTTGCCCAAAAAGCTCTACTTTTGTCTCATCTGACCAGAGAACATTCTTCCAAAACGTTTTAGGCTTTCTCAGGTAAGTTTTGGCAAACTCCAGCCTGGCTTTTTTATGTCTCGAGGTAAGAAGTGGGGTCTTCCTGGGTCTCCTACCATACGGTCCCTTTTCATTCAGACCCGACAGATAGTACAGGTTGACACTGTTGTACCCTCGGACTGCAGGGCAGCTTGAAATTGTTTGGATGTTAGTCGAGGTACTTTATCCACCATCCGCACAATTTGCCTTGAAATCTCTTGTCAATTTTTCTTTTCCATCCACATCTAGGGAGGTTAGCCAGTGCCATGGGTTTTAAACTTCTTGATGACACTTTCACATGGTAGACACAGGAACATTCAGGTCTTTGGAGATGGACTTGTAGTCTTGAGATTGCTCATGCTTCCTCACAATTTGGTTTCTCAAGTCCTCAGACAGTTCTTTGGTCTTCTTTCTTTTCTCCATGCTCAATGTGGTACACACAAGGACACAGGACAGAGGTTGAGTCAACTTTAATCCATGTCAACTGGCTGCAAGTGTGATTAGTTATTGCCAACACCTGTTAGGTGCCACAGGTAAGTTACAGGTGCTGTTAATTACACAAATTAGAGAAGCATCACATGATTTTTCTAACAGTGCCAATACTTTTGTCCACCCCCTTTTAATGTTTGGTGTGGAATTATATCCAATTTGGCTTTAGGACAATTCTTTTTGTGTTTTTTCATTGAAGACAAATTAAATGAAGATAATATTACTAAAGAATTTGTGATTGCAATCATTTTGAGGAAGAAACGGAGTATTATCTGACAGAATTGCAGGTGTGTCAATACTTTTGGCCACAACTGTAAGCAGAAAGTACAAGTTCATCTCAATAAATTAGAATATCATCAAAAAGTTAATTTATTTCTGTAATTCAATAAAGTGAAACACATATATTATATAGAGTAGTTACAAACAGAGTGACATTTTTCAAGTGTTTATTTATGGTAATGTTGATGATTATGGCTTACAGCAAATGAAAACCAAAAATTCATTATGTCAGAAAATTACAATAAATAACATAAATCACTTGCACAGGCTTACTAAGAGTTTAAAATGGTCCCTTAGCCTTCAGTAGCCTACACAATCATGGGAAAGACTGATGACTCGACAGATGTCCAGAAAGCAGTCATTGACACACTCCACAAGGAGGGTAAGCCACAAAAGATCATTGCTAAAGAATCTGGCTGTTCACAGAGTGCTGCATCCAAGCATACTAATGGAAGGTTGAATGAAAGGAAAAAGAGGGATAACCACAGCCTTGAAAGGATTGTTAAGAATAGGCCATTCAAAAATTAGGGAGAGATTCACAAGGAGTGGACTGCTGTTGGAGTTAGTGCTTCAAAAGCCACCACACACAGACTATCCAGGACATGGGCTACAACTGTTGCATTCCTTGTGTCAAGCCACTCATGCCTAATTGACAATGCAAAAAGTGTCTTACCTGGGTCAAGGAGAAAAGGAACCTACTGGTCAAGAGAAAAGGAACTGACTTTTGCTCAGTGGTCCAAGGTGTTGTTTTCAGATGAAAGTAAATTTTGCATTTCATTTGATCAAGGTCCCAGAGTCTGGAGGAAGAGTGGAGAGGCACACAATCCAACTGCCTGAGATCTAGTGTGAAGTTTCCACAATCAGTGATGGTTTCGGAGTCATATCATCTGCTGGTGTATATCCACTGTGCTTTATGAAGACCAAAGTCAGCACTGCTGTTCACCAGGAAATTTTAGAGCACTTCATGTATCCCTCTACTGACAAGCTGATTGGACATGGAAATGTCATTTTCCAGCAGGACTTGGCACCTGTCCATACTGCCAAAAGAGCCAATTGCTGGTTTATTAACCACAGTATCACTGCGCTTGATTGGCCAGCAAATTCACCTGACCTAAACCCCATAAAGAATCTTTAGAGTATTGTCAAGAGGAAGATGAGAGACACCAGAGCCAACAATGTAGTCGAGCTGAAGGCTGCTATCAGTGTAACCTGGGCTTCCATAACAACTCAGCAGTGCCACAGGATGATCCACTCCATGTCACGCAACATTGATGATGTAATTCATGCAAAATAGTCCTGTCTATGACGGTGCTAACGAAACACAATTCTATTTCAAATATACAATAGTTGCACTCGACACAGACTTATTTCACAATAGGGGAAACTGAAAAATGATAAAGTAGAGATACTTGGTATTATGGAAATGGCCAAATCGATAATTCACCCAGTTGCCACGTTGCGGCGATCTCTGTAAACTGGGTCCTAACACTAATGAAACTGCCTGATGTCTGTCTGGGCTTTTCCTCATCGGCTGATACCAGAGAACAATGGATTTGCAGTCTTATAACTAAAGACAGGTTTAGTTATAAGACTGCAAATCCATTGTTCTCTGGTATCAGCCGATGAGGAAAAGCCCAGACAGACATCAGGCAGTTTCATTAGTGTTAGGACCCAGTTAACAGAGATCGCCGCAACGTGGCAACTGGGTGAATTATCGATTTGGCCATTTCCATAATACCAAGTATCTCTACTTTTTCATTTTTCAGTTTCCCCTATTGTGAAATAAGTCTGTGTCGAGTGCAACTATTGTATATTTGTAATTCATGTAAAAGGCACCCAGACCTAAGTATTGAGTGCAATAACTGTGTATACTTTTCCAGTAGGCCAACATTTATGATTTAAAGTCATTATTTCAGTTGGTCTTATATAATATTCTAATTTTCTGAGATAATGACCTTTGGGTTTTCATTGGCTGCAAGCCATGATCATCAACATTAACAGAAAGAAACACTTAAAAAAGATCACTCTGTTTGTAATGACTCTATATCATATATGCATTTCATTTTATGTATTAAATGAAAAGAAGGTTTAGTACCGTGTTAGCCAGTTGAAAAAATGATGATTGCTCTCATTGGGAGAAACAAAAAAAAATCTTGCAGTTGTGATACCTTTTAATGGCTAACAAAAATAAAATAAGTGATGTTACAAGACGAGCTTTCGAGACTTCTCAGCGAGCGATACTCGCACCATCGATACTCGTCAAGTAACGAGCAATGTGATTACCATACTATTCGTGCAAGTAGCAAATAGTAACGATTACACTCGCTCATCAGTAATTGTAACATTATTTTCCTGCAGATTAATCTTACATCTGAAGTTAAATGTCTTATTCTGAGGTGATAGGTTCTATTTTAACTCTATAAATACAAAGCCTACTAATATAATGGAGATGTTGTGTGTTTTTTATTGTCCCCATTTCAACCAATGTAGTTTTTGTGCATTTTGTACTGCATTATTTTGGGAAATAGCTGGTGTCACCTAAAACTACAACTACAAAGCACTAGCTTTCATATGATTGTGTTGTCTTGGCAGTTGTTGAAATACATTTCTCTATTCAATAACACAAAATATAATTTTCCACCTAAAATAACTAGTAAAAATTATTCCTGAGTCTAAACATTACTGTAAAATACTTTATATAATTACTCCTGCTGTTTTTTATTCCATTTTCAGAATGTATACCTACTGTGGCTAGAGCTGGAAGAATCTGCTTCTGATTCCGCATTGATTCCTGTTGGCTACTCTGAACAAAACATAAATCATTCTGCCTTTTGTGTAAATGGGAATCGGGTGGTGGGACTAAGCTACTGCAAGATGTGTGACCACTAGACACACCGTGTGAGTTTTCAGAATAAATGTAAAAGATAGAAGAGAGCCCCATAACAAGACAGAGGAGAATAACAAAAATTCCAATTGAAAATGTGATATGTACTGCAAAATATAACAGAGAAATTAAATATTTCATTGCTGAACAACCTTTCTAAAGGACTATTAAGGGTTGTTCCTTATTAGTTTTTAGTAATGCGTACAGTGAGTGCATTAAAATATTTTATTGCTGTTTTTTGCTGCTTGCAGCACTTACATGGCCCTTTTCTGCACCATATAACTTTGACTAGTGATGGATGAACCCGCCGATGTTTGGGTTCAGCGGACCGGCCTGATTTTATTTAAAGTCTGGGTTCGGGACAGGACTTGACCTGAACTTGAGTCTGAACCTGGACTTTAAAGTTATGAAATGGTGGCTGGGGACTGTAAAAAGAAACAAAATAGTGATTAAACATCAGAGCGATTACCTGCAGAGTCTGCATGCTTGTACTACCAGAGCAGCTCATTAACTTACTAATTATTCACTGCATGGTAGATGCTAGAATGTATGGGCTGTTTCCAGGTTACTGCACTGGCTCCAACAGCCAATCACAGATGCCCACTCCTTGTGACAGCGTCTGTAATTTGCTGTTGCACCTCACCCATTGTGCAAATGTTTGTGATTGGTTGATATAAGCAACAAACCTAACATCATAGTAGTGTAAAAATAAATAAATATTAAAAAAAAGGTGTGGGTTTTGCGCTATTTTTGAATGCCAGCCATGGTAAAAATCCAGCCAGCTGGGGGCTGGTATTCTCAGCGTTGTGAGGCCCATAGTTATTAGACCCCCCAGGCTAAAGAATAGCAGCCGGCATCTGCTCCAGAAATTGGTGCATTTGTTAGAAGTGCCAATTCTTTGTGCTTTGCCCTGGTACGGTGACATCGGGGTGATAGAAGGGGTTAATGACAGCTGAACATTGACGGATTATCATTAAGCCCAGATTAATACTGTTCCGCTCTCTATGAGACCCACCCATTATCAATCCTGTGAGATAATAGTTAAAAAGCACAACACACATAGAAAAATCCTTTATTTGAAATAAATCAGACAAGCCTCATTTTCCAATTTATTACCCCTCACATACCCCTCTGATGATATTCTACAATGATGGTCCCATAAAGCACACGATCCTGGTTCTGCTTTATCTAGAGTCTGCAGCAAGAGAACATGCATTTTCCCCTGCAGTCTGTGGGATCACCAGTGTCGGAGGTTTATGTGTGGGATAATAAATTGGAAAATGAAGGATTTTTCTGTGTGATTTACTACAAATAAAGGATTTTTCTCTGTGTTTGTGTTTTTAAACTATTTACGCTCAGGATTAATAATGGGTGGGCCTCATAGAGACCTGAACATTATGAATCTGGACTTAATGACAAGCTAGCAATACTCAGCTGTCATTAACCCCTTCTATCATCCCAATGCCATTGCACCAGGGCATTGGGAAGAGTCAGGTAAAGCTCCAGGAATTGGTGCTTCTAATGAAAGCGCCAATATCTGGTTCAGCTGCGGACTGCTACTCTTTAGCCTAGGGGCCCGTTAATTATAAGCCTCACCACGATGAGAATACTAGCCGCCAGCTGCCTGGTATTTACCTTGGTTGGTAATCAAAAAATAGGGCAAAGGTCACCCTTTTTTATTATTTATTTAAAGAGGACCTGTCACTCCCCTGGTGCTATGCTAACTGAATGCAGCGTGTCTGCTGCATTCAGGGAAGGGGCCCCCCATGTCTCTAGCCCCCTGTAAGTTGTTAAAAAGACTTCAGAAAGTGTACAGATAATGAGTCTGGAGGGACTTACTCAGTAATGAGTCATCGCTGTTGCTGGTGTCCTCTCTGCCTCCAGCCCTCTCTGTGCCACCTCCAGCCCTCTCTTGTTCAGCCTCCTCAGGGCTGTAGGCATGGAGGACACCAGCAACAGCGATGACACATACAGGATGCTGAACAAGAGAGGGGTGGCACAGAGGGGGCTGGAGACAGGGAGGACACCAGCCACAGCAATGACTCATTACTGAGTGTCTCCGGACTCATTATCTGTACACTTTCTAAAGTCTTTTTAACAACTTACAGGAGAACTAGAGACATGGGGGACCCCTTCCCTGAAAGCAGCAGACATGCTACATTCAGTGCTGCATTCAGTTAGCATAGCACCAGGGGGTGACAGGTCCTCTTTAAATAATTAAAAAAAAGGACTTTCCGGTATTTTGATTACCATCCAAGGTAAACATAGGCAACTTGGGTTGGCAGCCTGTACCTGTTCGCTTTATCTGTGCTGAGAATCTAAAATACAGTGAAGCTCTACGTCATTTTTTCTAATTATTTTTACACTACTTTGTCAGGTTTGTTGCCTATGGAAACTAATCAGAGAAATCAGCACAATCAGTGAGGGGTGCAACAGCCAATCACAGATGCTGTCACAGAGAGTGGGTATCATGATTGGCATTTGGAGCCAGTGCAGTAACCTGAAAAAGCCCATACTTTCTAGCTTCTACTGTGCAGTAAATAACCAGGAAGTTAAGGAGTGGTCCGGAAATAAAATCATGTGCACCTGGTAAGTAATCACACTGATGTTTAATCACTGTTTTGTTACTTTTTACAGCACCTCATCCGCCAAACTCAAAAAGTAACACAGACTTTTCAGGGCAGTCCATGTTCGGGGTCTGTGCCCGAACATTTATTGTTCGGTAAGGACCCCGAACTTACAGTTCAGGTTTGCCCATCCCTACCTCTGACATGGCTACTTGCACAGCAAACTATTCAAATCCTGTTCTGATACTTCTAAATTTTTAATAAGTGGCTTCTGGTTCCCACAGCAGATGCTTTATAAGTTTGCCGATCACAATTGTGGTCACACGATGTAGGAGATAATCAGGGCAAAGCTGCTAATAGCAGGACACAGAGATAAGTAATTAATTAAATACACACGGTATCGATGAGGAATCTGATGGGTTGGCATGGAATCTAAAAGAAACTGAAGATCCCTTTCGTTGACAACTTTGTACTCTTCAGAGTCATTGCAGATCAAGAATTTCATTATAACCTGCAAATTTGGGGTATTGCAATATATAGTCTAAGTCAGGGGTCTCAAACTCCAGGCCTCGAGGGCCGCACACAGTCCAGGTTTTCAGGATGTCCATAGCATTTGACAGTTGGTAATCAAACTACCAACTGTCAAATTCTAAGGAAATCCTGAAAACCTGGACTGTGTGCGGCCCTCGAGGCCTGGAGTTTGAGACCCCTGGTCTAAGTCATACACAAAAACAAGGCCTCCTTTCTCAATCAATGGAAAAAAAGTTAATTTTATTTCTTACATTTACAAGCTTCTAAAAAAAATTTTACCGCACAAATTACATTTATGCAAATTACTGCAAAATATAAAGGGAGGGGACAAGAGGCGCAATAGTGCCCTATCACTAGTGACACTAGTATGTAGATGGTGGTGCTGTGTGGCCGCTCACCTGATCCAGTTGTGGTCCCCACAACTGGTTTGACTGCGTTTAGGAATCAATGTTCCAAGCTGCTGCAGGACCTCCACCTACCACTGGATCGTGGTATGTTCCAAGAAAGATGATGGGAGTGATGGTGTGTCACGGTCCGCGCTGCTTCTGGATTAAAAACTCACCAAAGAGCCCAGCAAACTTTCATCCTCTTTATTCCTTATTCCAACGCGTTTCAACGCCACAACCCGGCGTCTTCCTGAATATCCCTGAGGAAGACGCCGGGTTGTGGCGTTGAAACGCGTTGGAATAAGGAATAAAGAGGATGAAAGTTTGCTGGGCTCTTTGGTGAGTTTTTAATCCAGAAGCAGCGCGGACCGTGACACACCATCACTCCCATCATCTTATTTATGCAAATTAGGAATAGCCGTTATTGTACTGAAATAAAGGCTGTCAATCAAAACTGCAACTAGCCCCACAAAATACAAGCCACCATACCACTATCTCAGTGGAAAAATAAAATTAAAATTGGGGGATAAATGCAAATGTAAAAATAAAACGTAGCTGCAGAAGGAATGGGTTAAACTAGTTTCCCATCACTGCAAAACAGCACAGTGAAAATGTAATAAGAAAGTGAATGATTCCAATTACAGAGAATTGCTGTGTATGAAATTTCATAATATCCGAGCATATAACTTTTTTTATTTTTTATTTATTTTATTTAATTTTGTTCTATTCGTATGACTAGAAATACAAGACTGCTATTTCAATTACATTTTATACATTTCAATTACATTTTATACATTACATTCTAAAACACAATATCATTTTTTTTTTTTCAATAACTTGAATTAAAACTTTACCATTTATGAGAATGAAGAAGTCCTGTTTATTTAGATATTCAAAATGAACATTGATTTAAGTGCCACATAACGTAGAACTATTATAGGTAATGATAAATGATCCCAGCTTGTATTGCATCTTCAAAACAGGTAATTACTTAATCGAACGTAGTTCAGCATTTTCTGCCTGCTTTTACCTAATTCCAAATTAAAATTACTCAAATGCTACACAAATACCATAAAACAGTAATGCAAATGTGTCTTAAAGGCATTTTTACCTGAATTCCTAAAGAGGACCTGTCACCCCGCCCTGGTGCTTTCAAAAGTGACAGCACCACTGAATGCAGTGTGTCTGCTGCATTCAGGGAAGCTGTGTACTAAGGCTCTACTCCCTTGTACCCCCAAAAAAACACTTTGCAAACTGTACAGTTAAGCAGACCCATGGATCGGATCTGATTAAGGGTCCTCCCGCATCCTCCTTTTGTGTTCCTCCCCCTCTATGTGTCTGCTAAGGCCTCCTCTTGTTCTGTGTTTGCCCTCATCTTCTGATCCTGCTCCTTGTGACGTCATGCAGGTGCCCTGCGCTTGGGGTGAGCGGGGCCCGGCGACTGTAAGGAGCAGGGGCAGACTTGAAACGGAGCAGAAGCAGAAGAGGAGGGCAGATCCAGAAGAAGAGGAGGCGGCAGCAGACACATAGAGGGAGCAGAACACACAAGGAGTCGGCAGGGGGTCTGTGCCAGCGGCGAGGACCTCTTAATCAGACCCGACTCATGAGACCTCTTAACTGTAAAGTTTGCAAAGTGTTTTTTTGGGGGTACACGGGGGCTAGAGCCTTAGTACACAGCTTCCCTGCATACAGCTGCATTCAGTGGTGCTGTCACTTTTGAAAGCACCAGGGAGGTGACAGGTCTCCTTTAAAGCGTTTAAGAGTTATCATTGTTAATCTTTAATGAGTGAAAGGGGGCATTATTAATGAGACATGTAATGTCTAACAGTCTGCTTTCCTGATCTACATGTATCCCATTAGTAAACCCCCTTTCATGTAAAATAAGCAATGCAGGCAGGTTTTCAATGAGATCTGTGTCCGGACCATAGAACTTAATGGCTCTCTACCACCACCAGAGCTGGTGCTCCACCATTGACCCAACCTACTGTGTCCTGCCCCATTGCTCCACAGAATTTAAGCCCTCAAGATCAGGGTCTTCTCTCCCCTCTGTACTGGTCTATCACTGTTAGTTTGCTTATTGTATTTTTCACTTTGTTTTGTATGTAACCCAGCACCATGAAATCAATGGTGTTCTATAAATAAAAAATAATAATAGTACTAAAAAAATCATGGATTTCTCTAGAATAAGACATGGAATCACAGAGGTATCATCTTATTCAACTTTCTATTACATATATGACCATGTAGATTGCTTAGGGAGCTTGATCCTACAGCCAGATTCCCTGATCCAACCTGTGCACTCTGTTTAATGAATTGTTGTTTATAAGTAACTTTGGCCACTTAAATTCAAATCTATATAATTAGACTTCTTAATTTCTTGGATATTTGATCCATATACGTGTTATTGTGGGATTAGAGAATATACCATCACTTTGTAAACTGTTGTGCAGACTTCAGTCTGCAGGCACAATACCAAAGGACAGGAGCCAACAATGAGAGCTAGCAATGAGGGCACGACTGCAGTGTCCGTGTCACAGTGCATACACTGACAATCCATATGTTACAAATAATGGAAGTAACAGCAGAAGGGAACAGTAAAGCCACCCTCATTAGCATATACAATATATTTTTATTGCAACTAAACCACTAAAATCTATACTACAGGTATGAATTTTATAGGGGTTATCTCCTCTACATGGATGAGAATAAGTGGTTAGTTCGTGTTTCAGTGGTTTATAAGTGGTAATGCTCACTAGTCAAAGTATACATAGGTGAAAACAAAGTCAGGCTAGGGTCACACATAAGCCCTTGGTCCGTTTTTGGCTTCATTTTTGTCTTTTTTTTTTCTAAGTCCAAAAACTGACAGAAAAACGGATTGGATGTAATAAACACCCTGTCCGTTTTTTTCTGGACCTCAAAACATTGCTCTGTCTGTTTTTGAGCCAAAAACATTGCTAGCAACGTTTTTGGCATCAGTTAAAAAACGCATGCGTTTTCTTAACATGGGGCCCTATGGGAAACGCATGCGTTAACGCATGGCACATATAGGCACCTGCGTTAAGGCACATGCGTTTTTAATGAAAAAAGTCCAAAAACGTTCAAGGGTGCAGGAGGCTCAAAAAGCACCCTATAAAAAACGGATTGGTGATGAAAATCACTTCCAAAAACGGACTTCTATGTGTGACCCCAGCCTCAACCTGCTTTCAAAGTGTCAGTGTATCATTGTTCATACCTTCTTTAAGACATCCAACATGCTGTAAGAAAAAACCTACTGCAATTAATAAAAAAAAAGGTATTTTTTACACTTCCATTCAAATGGCTTATATTCATGCAGCTTAGTGATCTGCAGCCTTTTGGAGACAGTAGGATAATCCCGGTAATGGCATCATTCAGGTATTAGAACTTTAAGAAAGATGTAAAGTTCCATCAATTTGTTCAAAAGAATGTAAAAAAAACCTGTTTGTGATTATTAATTGGAGGCAGCCATATGGAGAAACTAGGTTCCTTCTTGTATTGTCATTGTGCGTAGTAGCTTTAGGCTGTGTTCACACTGGGCGTTTTTGGGCTGTTTTTGCTCAACAGTTTTTGTAGCCAAAACCAGGAGTAGAGCAATCAGAGGAAAAGTCTAATAGAAACACGTCACCACTTCTGGATTTAATCACCCACTGCTGGTTTTGGCTACAAAAACTGTTGAGCAAAAACAGCCCAAAAACGCCCAGTGTGAACACAGCCTAATAGTAGCTAATATAAATTGAAGTTAATGGGTTGTTCTCCTTTAGGGACTTTTTTTTTTCAAATGTACTTGAGCTAAAAAAAATAAGTTTTGCAATTTTGCGCTATTTGGATCTTCATTTCCCTGCACAACGTTTTTGCAATTTTTGGTATTAAATGTGCATAAACTCTTTATAAACCCTCCGTCAGACAGTCACAGTGGACTGTTGAATTTACAGTGAACTTATTCTGCAGGAGGAATAGACAGCGCAGCACAAAGACCACAGAAGACAAAAAGTGCAAACATTTTAATGAAACCCAACTGCAATAAAACATTTTAACCCATATAATATGCATTTAGGTAAAAAAGAAGAAGTCCCCTTCAATTGACAGATAAATGTCAAAAGCAATTGGGCCACATACACAAGTTGAGCATTTGGTCAGGATTTCACCTTAGTATTTGTAAACTAAAATTAGAGTTGCGTCATTCTTGGGAAAAGTATAATAGAAACATGTGCACCACGTCTCACCAAATCCTCAACATGTGGATGTAGCCTTCAGTAATTTTACATGCTCCACATTTATTGCAGAACTTTTTGCTACTATTCCATTCATCTTGTGCATGATGTCAAAACAACTCCATTTAGATTAATTAAACTGGTTTTCATTAGCAGTGGGATATTCAGCAACAAATTCTTCACTATGTAAATTCAATGTTAAATTATCCAGGAAGAAACTCCCCTTAAAGACCTAGAAGTGATACGAGAGATCAGGGACGTAACTACAATAGGTGCAGGGGTTGCAATCGCACCAGGCCCCTGGAGCCTAGGGGACCACGAAAAGCCCCTTTGACCTTCAGAAAACAATTAATGCTATAAAATATTTACCTTAATTGAGGGCATCGTTGCAGCTTTCACATCAGTGCTCAGGAGCTTCAAGATATGCCACTGTGAAAGATGCATACAAGTCCTTTTATATGTGTTGGTTTCCTTATCTAACCATCCACCACCAGTACAGAAGGGACAACCCACCAATGCTAAAAATAATTTTAAACTTATTCCATCCTAGTTTACAATGCAAATTTGCAGAAAATATATCCCACAAAACTTTGTGTTTCGGCATAAATGTAGGCAGGAGAAGAATGAAATTACTTTTCTTGGAGTCCACAAAGGTTAAATATGAATATTATAACTAGAAGTATTACAGATGAGCAAATTAATTTGCAGCATCAAGGTCCAGCAGCCATGTCAGTAAGTCCATGGTTTCCGTATGAGTACCCAGCGAGTTGTATTCTATCTCTCATAATTCCTGACACCTAATTCTTAGGTCCAGCATAAGGTCACCATTGAGGTGTGCCACAAGGATGAAAGGCTTACTAATGGGAAGAGGCACAGTATGGGAACTCTCAACTGTCAGACAAGGACTGTACCAGGCTGCTGCTTACTCCCCTAATTCCTACGGAAGCGGAAAGGATGTCATTTTTCACACACTACTCCTGTATCCAGATCTAGTTTTTGTTAAATAATTATAAAATAATGCTGTTCATCTGAGTTTGTGTTTGTCAATTTTTTGGAACACTCTACCCCATGAAATTAGGTCTATCCACAATTTACAGTTTTAGGTGCTCCCTAAAAGCACATCTTTTTAAGGTGGCCTATCACTCTCCCTAATCCAAGTTCTTAATATATAGCCCATTCACTATGTCTCTGAACATAACTCTCTGTTAATCTCCACCAAACACAGATTGACTGGTGATGACTCATGCAGCCTTACCAACTCCCTATTTCTTCAAGACGGCTGGACCATCATTGTAAATAAACACCTTTACTTTGTGTGGCCCCCACCTCATTGTAGTCTGTAAGCTCTCATGAGTAGAGTTGTCTTTATTCTTGCCTTAATTATTCTATTTTTTAAAATTGTTACTTATGACCGTTTGTATATGAACCTCTGAATTGTAAAGCGTTGCGGAATATGTTGGCACTATATAAATATTATTCTTATTACCACATTTTTAGAGTTTCTGAGAACCAGATGTTTTTTATTATAATGTCCTGATTTGTAAACCAGTATGCAGATACAGTTAGGGCCAGAAATATTTGGACAGTGACACAATTTTCGCGAGTTGGGCTCTACATGCCACCACATTGGATTTGAAATGAAACCTCTACAACAGAATTCAAGTGCAGATTGTAACGTTTAATTTGAAGGGTTGAACAAAAATATCTGATAGAAAATGTAGGAATTGTACACATTTCTTTACAAACACTCCACATTTTAGGAGGTCAAAAGTAATTGGACAAATAAACATAACCCAAACAAAATATTTTTATTTTCAACATTTTGTTGCGAATCCTTTGGAGGCAATCACTGCCTTAAGTCTGGAACCCATGGACATCACCAAACGCTGGGTTTCCTCCTTCTTAATGCTTTGCCAGGCCTTTACAGCCGCAGCCTTCAGGTCTTGCTTGTTTGTGGGTCTTTCCGTCTCAAGTCTGGATTTGAGCAAGTGAAATGCATGCTCAATTGGGTTAAGATCTGGTGATTGACTTGGCCATTGCAGAATGTTCCACTTTTTTGCACTCATGAACTCCTGGGTAGCTTTGGCTGTATGCTTGGGGTCATTGTCCATCTGTACTATGAAGCGCCGTCCAATCAACTTTGCAGCATTTGGCTGAATCTGGGCTGAAAGTATATCCCGGTACACTTCAGAATTCATCCGGCTACTCTTGTCTGCTGTTATGTCATCAATAAACACAAGTGACCTAGTACCATTGAAAGCCATGCATGCCCATGCCATCACGTTGCCTCCACCATGTTTTACAGAGGATGTGGTGTGCCTTGGATCATGTGCCGTTCCCTTTCTTCTCCAAACTTTTTTCTTCCCATCATTCTGGTACAGGTTGATCTTTGTCTCATCTGTCCATAGAATACTTTTCCAGAACTGAGCTGGCTTCTTGAGGTGTTTTTCAGCAAATTTAACTCTGGCCTGTCTATTTTTGGAATTGATGAATGGTTTGCATCTAGATGTGAACCCTTTGTATTTACTGTCATGGAGTCTTCTCTTTACTGTTGACTTAGAGACAGATACACCTACTTCACTGAGAGTGTTCTGGACTTCAGTTGATGTTGTGAACGGGTTCTTCTTCACCAAATAAAGTATGCAGCGATCATCCACCACTGTTGTCATCCGTGGACGCCCAGGCCTTTTTGAGTTCCCAAGCTCACCAGTCAATTCCTTTTTTCTCAGAATATACCCAACTGCTGATTTTGCTACTCCAAGCATGTCTGCTATCTCTCTGATGGATTTTTTCTTTTTTTTTCAGCCTCAGGATGTTCTGCTTCACCTCAATTGAGAGTTCCTTTGACCGCATGTTGTCTGGTCACAGCAACAGCTTCCAAATGCAAAACCACACACCTGGAATCCACCCCTGACCTTTTAACTACTTCATTGATTACAGGTTAACGAGGGAGATGCCTTCAGAGTTAATTGCAGCCCTTAGAGTCCATTGTCCAATTACTTTTGGTCCCTTGAAAAAGAGGAGGCTATGCATTACAGAGCTATGATTCCTAAACCCTTTCTCCGATTTGGATGTGGAAACTCTCATATTGCAGCTGGGAGTGTGCACTTTCAGCCCATATTATATATATATATATATATATATATTTCTGAACATGTTTTTGTAAACAGCTAAAATAACAAAACTTGTGTCACTGTCCAAATATTTCTGGCCCTAACTGTATTGGACAAATTGATAGTATTCTCGATATTTACTGATACATTCAAAGTCCATGTTATTTTAAGTTAAATGCGATACATTCTACGTTTTAGTCTCTATAATCACTGGTAAGGTAATGCCTGAATCCTTGACACCCAACTGTCAGCTCCTTCTATTTGCTCTAAATTGTGTGCAGCAATAAAGAATCCACTGGAGAATGTGCTTGTTTAATGAAGCATTTGTAAGCCAAACCTCGAAAATGATTTTACATTAAAAAGAAAAAAAAAAACGATGAGCAAATCTTAGCAATCAGTCTTTCGCCTAATATTTTCTGTCAGCAGCTCTGCATAAATCTGCTCGACTGTATCAAGCAGCTTCACATGCCTGTATCTTGCTCTGTTCTCTAAAGGAGGTTTATCCTTTAGATTTATGACATAGTTCAATAAAAACGTTCACTGGAAAAGTCAACTGAGATCTATCATTAAAAACATAAATCCTAGTGATTTCTACTTCGCACCTCACCTCCACCTTCTCATTTACACAATTCATCAACTGCAATATGATTTTCTGAAAGTAACTGTTCCCGTAGTTTCTGATACAAATATCACAATATTGGGAAAAATTTTGTTAATTAAAACAAAAGTCTAATAATGTCCTTCCCTGATTAGGAATATCAACCACTTTGGGAACAGGCTAGTAATAACTTTTATTTTTGGTGACAAGTTGTCATTCCCACCTACCATTTTCGGGTATACGTTGTCATTCCCACTACCATTTTCGGGTACATATTATGTTTTCAACTTAATTTAGGTGAAGCAAGCAAAAGTAAAAATGTCATTCCTCAAATTTTTTTTCCAATTTGTTTTTATGTTCATAGCTTACCTACAACCAATGTATGCATTCTTTGTACATCCTAAACATATTTCTGTATATATGTGTAGATATATAGATTGAAAATAATAGTATATTTAATAAAAAGAAAAAGGCTTCAGGATCTCACGGTATACTTCAATCTCCCTACTACTGACCCAGCAGGTGCCACTCCATGCTAGCTGGTAATGATGGGTGAACCTAAACTATAAAGTTTGGGGTCCGTACGAACACCTAGTGCACTGATGCAAAAATACTGATATGTGATTGAGGCCTTAATCAATTTATTAATATCATTGTTTTTGTCTCCTCGCATTTTTAACCTATTTTATTTTGTCATTAGAAAATGTGTGTATGTTGGAAAATATGTGTTGTGCACATATCAATTCATTTTAAGGGATCGCCCTAATTGTGTGTTTAGGGTGACAGCTGTTAGCTACTATAGTCATATAGTGTGAACAGCAGTCAAAAGGATATTGGCTTCTAACTGAATGTCTAAAAAACTAATTTTTTTGTTGTTAGGCTGGAGTCACACACTATGCAAGGATAGCATCAAAATGCCCGCACTGGATGTCACATGACAGCTGTCTTCTAACCAGAGGACTACATAGAAAATACATGAAGCTGACATGCTTGGTCAGTAGATCTGCCAGCCGATCCTGGCAGTGTGATGCCATCCTCGCACAATTTACATGGATGTATGACTTCAGCCTAATGAAGAGAGGTAAATTTCAAATTTCAATCATTATTATTCTTATTTGCGGCAAATTTTGTTATTGTCACCATGCATGCCCCCATATAATGAGGATGTCATCAACATAGCGGCCTTACCAAATGGCGTTAGCCAAAAAGAAAATTGTTATCTGAATAAGTATAAAATTTCTCACACCATGCTACATATAGATAGCCAAAAGATAGTGAGGAGCACAATCCCATTGCAACTCCTTCCAAATGTATAAAAAAACTTTCCACTAAATGAAAAAAATATTATCACGATACACTGAAGCAAATATGATGAATTGTTTCAGATCGTCCTCATATTTTCTGTATTTGTTGATATGATGTTACAATGCTTTTAGGACTATAGTATGTGGAATACATGAATAAAGATCCATTACGTCGCAGGTAAGAAAACTATACTTATGATACCATCACATATCTGCTATATTATTTAAGATTGCTGCAGCATCTTTTTAAAAACCTGGTTTTCTGTATACTTACGTAGATAAATGATCATCCACCCAGGAACTAAATGTACTGTCATACGCAGCGATATGGCTTCCATATCGCCGTAAATTATTTCGTGTAACGTGAGTCGGAGACAGGGCGATTTTACAGCAAAAATCGCTGGTGGAGCGTCGCCTGATTGCCCTGCACTGCAGTGAAATCAGGCAATAACCACCAGGTGATTTCTGCGCATCTTGGCATGTGACAGGGCAATAGTGATGTAGAAAGCAAGCTCAGACCATCTGGAAGCAATTCCAGAGGTGTGCCTGAGGTTTAGATTGGCTCGCCCCGTCTGCCACAATTGATAGTCGCTCCTGCGTTCCCATTGGCTGGCCATGGCTAAGGCGCCATATTTGAATAGCGATATAGTAGAAAAGACCCATGCTTCATGTAGTGCGCAGACATCCTGACAAGGTTGACCAATGGTTACGCAGTTGTGTTGGTCAGAGTGGTAGGGGTGCGGTGAAAAACACTCTGGCATGCCTGTCTCCTCACTGTACTCACACTCTACGCCAACATCACTGATGAGATGGTGTCATGTGACACGGCGATGTGGAAAAGGGAAATTACTTCTGGTTTCTGCAGGCGATATTCGGAACGCAGGATCGCCTTAGAACGCAGGCGAGATCTCTATGTGTGACAGCGATGTGCAAAAATGTTCCCGAAACGTGCGCGCTCATGTCAAATTGCCGGCCATATGGAAACCAATTGCCGCCTGTGATGGTACCTTAAGAATTAAATTGAGGTAACCGATGTCGAAATTTATTGACATATAGGTGGGGGCAAAAATTTTTTGGGTCCTGTAAGTCCAAGAAAAATTTGGACAATTGGATGCTGTGGCAATTCTTTTATTTTTTCAGTTAAAACCTTTAAGTTTTCTCCCTCCTCCATTCTAACAAGGTACAAAATGTTTTTGCCCTGTTAGCAAGCAGATAGAAAAAAAATTACAATCTGAGAGTCCTCAGTGGTTCATACCTTTTAATGGTTAACTGAGAAGATGGTAAAAATTACAAATGTTTGAGACTCTATTGACTCTTCATCAGACTTAATAATGAGACAAATTCTGAACACAACACATATATACACATATACAGGATTGAATAATGCAGTAAATAAGACAGGTAACGTCTCATTCTAAATCTAATTTATTTAATAATTTTTTTGTAATTTTTTTGTTTACTCTTTTTACAATGCTTGGTTTTTATATATATAATTTGCATTACAATACATTGGCACAATTATTTATGGTAGATTATTGTGGCTATACATAAAAGTACCGGCCCCGATTAATAAAGACTGGCAATTTTCTCACCAGTTTTGATGAGGGGGCATTGTGGTGCATGCCTCTTCATGATTCTCGAGTGGCTGATGCGTGATGTGCCCTCCATGCGCTTTACCAGAAATCTCACTTTATTTTCTATCTCTGACTGAAGTAAGATATCTGGTGCAGGGTATGCCACAGCTCATCATGAACTAGATGTCCCTATTCTAGCCAATTTGACAGAGGTGGAAGGAACTGATGTGAAAATGCTAAAAATCGCAACATTTTTGTCGAATATGCAGTTGCACTAAAATTGTTCAAGTTTGACAGTAAAGTATGCCAGAAGTCTAGCAAAATTTGAAAAATCAGAGCCATAAGCTTTTTGGACAGACAGCACTAGTTTTCCTATGCGGTTCTCAGCTTTCTGCCACCCCCGCTCCATAGTTCTACACCTCCTCCATGTATACAAGGCACAATAAGTCATGATTCACTGAGATGATTCCATTTTGTGATGAGAGTTTTCTCTCATCCTGCGCTATTGCTTTGTAAGTACGGCAGCAAAGTATATACTCCTCCCACTTGTCTTTGTATGGGCAAGGTGTCAGTGCCTTTATGATCATTTTTATTTTGTGCCCAAATAGCTAAATACTTTAAAGGGAATCTGTCAGGTTTATGTAATCTGAAGACAGTATGCTGTAAGAGTTAAAACACAGATTTTAGAGACTTGTCTCTAATCATGCTTCATGATGTTGTTCACTTGCAATGATTGTTTTAACATCATTGCTCAAATTAGGGAAGCGAGTGCCTGGTAGTCTGACATACCTCCTGCTTTGATTAGTAGCTCTCTGTCACACAGAGTTTTGCACAAACTTCGCCAAGTGTTGGGCTCTGTTTTCAGATTGCAGATTCCGACACTTAACTCAATGGTTTCTGGAATCAACACAGGCAGACTTGGGCGTCGACTGGCTGTGTGCTGATTCATAGGAAGGCTAGCAAGAGTTAATCGCTACTGGTCTGCCTGCTCCTTTTATCACATGATATGGGGAGACCTATCACAGTGGCTCCCCTCCTATATATGCTGGAGGAATCCTTCTATTCATGCCAGCTATACTTTTTTCCTATGTTGGTCTGTTAGGTGTGGTGTCTCAGACTTTCTGGAAAATTTGTGTTATTTACTTGTACTTGTAATAAATACTTGGTGCGGTTATGGAATTCCCCACTGTTGTTTTGTAGCTCCCTTCCTGCTCTGGTTTTCCTCCTACTACTTATTGTCTTTATCTTTGTGTGTGTATGCTTTGTAACAGAGTTTTGCTTTTCCCTTGTCTTTCTTTATATGTGGGTTTCATTACTGGTCCATGGGGAAGAGTGGGAATCAGTGCAGGGTGGGACAATAGCAGGGCTAGAAAAGGAGACTTGGACCTCTCCACCAACAGGAGTACCCCTCATAGTTCTAGCTTAAAGGGATCCTGTCACCTCCAGAATGCCTCCTAAGCTAGCAAAACATGTTCCTGCAGCATATTATCACTAATCTCACACTCCTTTTGTCTCCTAAAAGCATCCTGTGAAAGTGCATAAAAACGTTTTAATACTTACTCATTAGTGATTATAATTAGCAGGGGCTATATTCTTTAGTCACCAGGGCGGGCTGTTTTGCAGGCTCCAGGATCCACCCTCTCTCTCTCTGTGCTGCTTTGCTTGTGCAGGCTTTACCCTCCCCCCTCTCTATCACTCACAGAATGCAAATCATTAGTCCTGCCTTCAGCTGCACATCACAGCAGCACAGACAGAGAGAGAGTGGATCCTCGAGGCTGCAAAACAACATGTCCTGGTGACTAAAGAATATAGCCCCTGCTAATTATAATCACTAATGAGTGAGTATTAAAACGTTTTTATGCACTTTCACAGTATGCTTTTAGGAGACAAAAGGAGTGTGAGATTAGTGATAATATGCTGCAGGGAGATGTTTTGCTAGCTTATGAGGCGATTTGGAGGTGACAGGATCCCTTTAAGGGGCAGATCAGGTTCCCCGCTTACTCATAGTCATTGTGACACTCACTGTCTATAGACGTTGTACATACAGAGTCTTGAGGGCGGGAGCAGCTCTCTCAGTTCTGCTACATGCTAAATGTAAAAACTTTGTCAAAACTGCTTCAGCCGGTAAACTAAATGATACATCAATGTATTGAGGAGCTCTCTCCCTATATCATGCTGCTCTTAGATGAAGTAGAAAAAAACCTGCTGACAGATTCCCTGTAACACACTATTTCATTAGAAAAGAATAGATATGGTTTTATATGACTACTCACTTAATTAACTTACATAGATTAAAACAAAATAGTGTTCACTTTACAGATATCCAGAAATTCTTTGTAATACAGGGCTGAAATGTAGGAGTATAGACAGAAGTAAATGATTTAATTATGGACACCATTAGCTCGCATTAGGGGGAGAACAGACACTTACTGAATATGACTTTTTCCATTGATTGGCTGCAACAAATGCATAATCTGAACCAATTATTTTCAGTCATGGTATCAACATGCAATCATTATTATGAATCTGAATTGTTTTATAGCCTGATAATTGTACATTATACTCAATAATATAACAACATACAATAAGCTCTCCCCCAGAGGTGGTCACAGGTAGCCAAAATAAAACCATTTATTCATGGCTGTGTTACAGGAGGTCGGTGATTTGGAACTTTCTAGCAAGAAGAAATGATGGCTATAACTAAATGGTATAAAACTTATTAGTGCAGAATTTTGGATGTTACAAAAGTACTGTAAATTAAAAGAAAAAAATACATGTCCATGTAAGTCAAGGCCAATTTAAAATCAAGCCTCTATTCTGTCCTTGTTAACCTCAGCCTTCTTCTCAATATATGTACATCCATAAATATTCATTTGAAATATCAAATTATAATCATAAATCATCATGCGTCAAGCACTGTATCTTTTTTGTCAATCACACAGTAAAAAGCAAAGCCGATCCTGACGTGAACTGTAGTCATTACTTATGGAGTAGTTAACTGCATCCTATCCACATTTGCTGCCCATTGCATCATATTGTACTTTATCAGCAGTCTTGTCCGGAAGCGAAGCATGGAATGCGTATCTATAGGGACCAGTAAGCTACCGCGCAAGGTGCAACAGCCAGTATACTTGAACAGAATCGCACCATTCCTATTGAATCATTAGCAGAAAAGGTCATGTAAATTTAAACCTAAACCAACAATATCAGCATTAATGCATAGAATAAAACAAACATTACCTTTGGATACTGTTTAACTGGTATCAGTACTCTTTCTGATAGTTTTATGTTTTTGTTGCTGATGATGTCTAGGTATTTCTTTTCTTCATCTTCTTTCTTTGCCTCAGACTCTTGAAACTTTTCTATTTCTGCAAAAAAGTAAAATCACAGCTTAGTAGGTAAATATAGAAAAGTCATCACCATTTATTCTGGATAGACAAAAAAAAAAGAAAGAGTAACGGCTTTTGTACCTGTTATGGCCACTTTACACGCGGCTACATTTCTAGCTTATCTGGCTGCAGTGAAATCATGGAGACATGGTTCTATCTTGTTGCTGTGTACAAATGGAATAATGTCTCCATGATTTCACTGCAGCCAGTAAGTTACCTGTGGATAAGCTAGAAATGTAGCCGCGTGTAAAGTGGCCATTAGCATGGCATACAATTTCATTGGGTGACACATTTATAACACAACCTGCTCCAGAATTCTATTGAAACAAGTTTGACTTGTGGGTCAGGCTCCTCTGAGAATAATGGCTTTCGGTAAACCAACAAATTTGCTATCATTTAGTCCAGAAAAAAGCGCAAACTTTAGTGCAAACGTGCATCAGCCTTGTTGTAAATATACCTTTGCATTTAAATACAATTTGTGTTTCTGTATTTCTGTCTCACTGCCATTAAAAGCACCATAGAAACTATGGTCTTAAAGTAAATGTGTCCCAGGATGTTTAGCTGGACAGATATTTGTAAGCCAGCACTATACAGTTAGGTCCAGAAATATTTGGACAGTGATCAAGATTTGGGCTCTGCATGTCACTATAACTTGAAACATCTGAGATTATTACCATTATTTATTAATATAGCGCCATTTATTCCATAGAGCTTTATATGGGAAAAGGGGCATTCATAAACAAGTACAATATTTATGGGCAATAAAAGGTACACACAGGTAAGGAGAAGAGAGGACTCTGCCCTCGAGGGCTCTCAGTCTATAAGGGATGGGTGATGATACACTAGAAGAGGCTAGAGCTGGTCGTGCAATGGTTCAGTAGACTGAGGATCACTGTAGGTTGTAGGCTTGTCAGAAGAGGTGTGTCTTCAGGTTCCTTTTGAAGGTTTACATGGTAAGCAAGAGTCTGATGTGTTGGTGCAGAGAGTTTTAGAGTATGGGGGAAGCACGGGAGAAATCTTGTATGCAGTTGTGGGAAGAAGAGGTAAAAGGGGAGTAGAGAAAGAGATCTTGAGAGGATTGCAGGTTGTGTGAAGGTACCGTATATACTCAAGTATAAGCCGAGGCCCCTAATTTTACCATAAAAACTGGAGTAACCTATTGACTCGAGTATAAGTCTGGGGTGGGAAATGCAGCAGACCCCCATCCTGGTACATTGCTCCTCATCACTGGTATATAGCACCCCCATCACTGGGATATAGACTCCCAGCCTGGTTTATACCCCCCACCACTTGTGTATATAGCCCCCCACCACTGGTGTATATAGCCCCCCACCACTGGCGTATATAGCCACCGACCACTGGGATATATAGCCCCCCACCACTGGGGTATATACCCCCTCATGATCAATATATGCCCCCATGCTGCTGCACACCATAAAATAATAAATCATTCATATTTACCCTCCGTTGCTCTGTCACCGCTGCCGTCCTCCGGTCCTCTGGTCTTCCTGCTTCTTCCTACTTTTGCCGGCGTCATGTGATCGGCGCAGCAGCAATGATGTCATTGCTGCTGCGCCGGTCACATGACGCCGGCAAAAGCAGGAAGACCGGAGGACGGCAGCGGTGACAGAGTGACTGAGGGTAAATATGAATTATTTATTATTTTATGGTGTGCGGCAGCATGGGGGCATATATTGATCATAGGAGGGGGGAGCATACACAGTGCAATTGGAATATGCACCGCTCCCCCCAGCCGCTGATGGACAGGGGGATGCAGTGCATATTGCATTGCACTAATGAGCGGGCCCATGTGACCACCCGCTCCTGCTACAGCGTCCCCCCGCCTCCTCCAGCCCCCAATCACCTCTCCCTCACTGAGCCTGTACACCGTGACTCGAGTATAAGCCGAGAGGGGCACTTTTCAGCATGAAAATTGTGCTGAAAAACTCAGTTTATACTCAAGTATATACGGTAAGTAATGGGTGAGCATGTCACATATATATGGAAAAGCCAGATTATGGGTGGCTTTGCATCATGCGTGTAGTGGATGAGGAAAGGAAGCAGGATGGTATAATGGACAAGGAAACCTGGTTAGCTAGCCTAGCCCTGGACTGGGGTCACAGATATACCTCAGATTGCGGGGAGGTCTGAGGCACCACCCTTGCCCTCAACTCCTCAACCAGGACTGATGAAATAAGAGTAACTCTTGATGGGCCTAATGTATGGGTCAGAGGCTGGATCAGTAAAGGGCAGAGAGCTCCACTCCGACTCAGATGCCAGCAATGTGGAAGTGGGGTACTGGTATGGGCTGGTATCATCAAAGATGAACTTGTGGGACCTTTTCGGGTTGAGGATGGAGTGAAGCTCAACTCTCAGACATACTGCCAGTATCTGGAAGACAAATTCTTCAGGCAGTGGTACAGGAAGAGGTCGGTATCGTTCAAGAAAAACATGATTTTCATGCAGGACAATGCTCCATCACATGCATCCAACTACTCCAAAGCGTGGCTGGCCAGTAAAGGTCTAAAAGAAGAAAAATAATGACATGGCCCCCTTATTCACCTGATCTGAACCCCATAGAGAACCTGTGGTCCATCATAAAATGTGAGATCTACAGGGAGGGAAAGTAGAACACCTCTCGGAAGCTGTGGTGGCTGCTGCACGCAATGTTGATCGTAAACAGATCAAGCAACTGACAGAATCTATGGATGGAAGGCTGTTGAGTGCCATCATAAGGAAAGGTGGCTATATTGGTCACTAATTTTTTTGTGTTTTGTTTTTGAATGTCAGAAATGTTTTTTCCTAAATTTTGTGCAGCTATATTAGTTTACCTGGTGAAAATAAACAAGTGACATGGGAAAATATTTGGTTTTTATTAAAGGGAACCAACCACCCCAAATGACCCCCCCGGACTATTAATATCGTTCCCTACACCCAGCACATACATGTGCTGCAAGGTTTTTTGCTAAAAAAAACTGTTTTTTAAAAGTTAAGATAATGCTTTATAAAGATTATAAAGAAGGGACGGGTGGGCGTTACTTAGCTGGGGCTAAAGCCGAGTTGCAGCTGCCAGTCATCCTCCTCTCTCTCCTCGCAGCAGTGAAGTCCAGCCCTTTCTTGTCGGCACAGCCTGGTGCACGGGATGTCATGCCCGTGCACACGTCATCAGCTACAGCCGGGTCGCGAGCGCGCGCTCTGACTTCCTGCACTCAGCTATGGAAGTCAGAGCGAGTGCTCGCGACCCGGCTGTAGCTGATGACGTGTGCACGGGCATGACATCCCGTGCACCAGCCTGGGACGCTGAAAAAAGGGCTGGCCGTTACTGATGTGACGAGGACACGAGGATGACTGGCAGCAGAATCTCGGCTGTATAACCAGCTAAGTAACGCCCACCCGTCCCTCTTTTATAAACTTTCTAAAGCATTATCTTAACTTTTAAAAAACAGTTTTTTTAGCAAAAAACCTTGCAGCACATGTATGTGCTGGGTGTAGGGAACGATATTAATAGTCCGGGGGGGTCATTTGGGGTGGCTGGTTCCCTTTAAGTTGCCTAATAATTCTGCACAGTAATAGTTACCTACACAAACAGATATCCTCCTAAGATAGCCAAATCTAAAAAAAAAATACAACCAAGGGAATATCAGCCAAAAAATAGCACAACCAATTAGAGAGCACATGTGAGACTAAAGGCCGGGTTACACATAGTGATGTTCCAGCGACCCGACCAATGATCGGGATCACTGGAACATCACTTTGTGATCACTGGTAAGATGCCACACAGGCATACTTACCAGTGATCACCCAGCAATGCGCCCGACACCCGATGGTCGCTTGGATCGTTCAGGGTCTCGGGCGCAGACTGGGGATCGCTGGTCGTTGCCCATCACACATGCCGATGCATGTTTGACAGCGGCAGACCAGCAACCGAAAAATGGTCCTGGCCATTCCGCAGCGATCAGCGAGCTCATCGCTGGTTGCTGTGGCATGTCACAGCAGCGACCTCGCTGCGAGGTCTCTGCAACGTCAAACAACCTATAACATTGAAGCAATATCGTTAGTGATACACTAGGTGTTCGGTACAGACCCCGAACATTAAAGGTAGGGTTCGTCCATCACTAGTCAGCGCTGCAGTGACCAACATAATGCTGCTTGATAAGAATTAGATAATATGCATATAAGAGTAGTGATGCAAAAGATATGTTAGTATAACATAGAAGAAATGTTTAGGATATAGTACTTGGTTACTGTTGGTACAAAATATGTGCAGATGCCCACCCAGACGCGCATTTTGGCGAGCAATTGTTAAGGGGTCATGGATAAGAATGAGACAGATTTTTTATTCACTCTTGTGACCCCAGGCTTAAAGCAATAAATGAGGTGCTACATAGATGCTAATACTGAAATGGTCACTTTCTACTAGAGAGTGAGTAGTTTTCCTTCAATTACACTTTTGTCTTTTTCTCTTTTACAGATCTCATTAATATGACATTTTTACTATTGATAAAGTATGTCTACACCTAAATTGAAGATATATTAAGCCATTTTATATAACATATTTTCCATTTGCTTGGAAATAATTCATAAAAAGGTCACGTGATCCAACTCAGTCAACTAGCAAGCAGAACACTCAAAAGTATTTTGACGAGCTGCTCAGCAACTGAACAAGTACTCATTTTGTGTTTGGATTTTCTTATGGTAGTTGGTAGATGCATCAAGTTCTTTTAGGCTGCCTTCAGACTTGCAGATGCATCTGCAGCGTTTTGCAGATGCATCTGCAAGCATCTGCATGCAGACCGCGGCCCCTACAGATCACACACTCTCATCCGCACCAGGGACGCGACATCTCGCGTCCCTGGTGCGGGCGGGAGTGTGTGATTTGTGCGCAGGCATCCGCGTGCGCACAGATCACATATAGGAGTGAATGGGTGCGCACGGCGGTCCGCAAGCATCTGCAGACCGCCGTGCGCTCCATTATAAACATAGGGGCCGCGGTCTGCATGCAGATGCTTGCAGATGCATCTGCAAAACGCTGCAGATGTATCTGCAAGTCTGAAGCCAGCCTTAGTCTTACTTTGTGTCCTCCTTTAACATGGATAGCCAACCTTGTCACTTATACATATCTGAGAACATCAAATATTTAACTGCCCTATAGCAAATGGTAACTACGTTTAACACGTTTTTAGGATTTCATTAGTATTGCACATGTGGTAATTTAATCACCTGCACAGTTGATGATTCCAATACCTTTGTAAAGCTAAGGCAGTCCTGAAATCATGTTAATGGCTCATAAGGACTGGACTTGGTGAACACTGATCTACAATAAGGGGATTTACAGACTGAATTGCTTTACATATTGCAATTCTCATTTCCTAATCAGTTGTAAGCTCCTTTTATTTCAGAAAGGAGTAGACGCTGCCAAGACTATGTCATTTCCCACTATGCCGCTCAATGTTAATCTGTGCTGACCACAATGCAATTTGTGGATGTGGCACATAGATAAATCAATTAGTGCACTTGTTCTTTGGATTCAAACATAATTAAAAATTGCAGTTGTGCCAAAGGTAACTAAAATAGCATATATAGGACGAAGTGTCGCTCGATCCGCGCTGCTGCCAAAGAAGACCAGAAGACTGCAGTATCTGGATGAAGGTGTATGTTTAATTCGACGCGTTTTGGAGCCAGTACCCAGCTCCTTCCTCAGGGACAATCCTCTAAAATAGTAGAAACAATAATATTTCATACTTAAAGATAAAAAGTAACTCGTTTCTGATTAAGTTTAACATCCTGAACTAGGTAAGCCTAGACTAAAGAAGATATATAAGAATTAAAAATATATAATAACTGTCACATCACATAATTGACAAGATTAAGAGTCAAAAGTAATAGTTTCCAGTGTAAATTTGAACTATATTTTTTGATACATAGCTCTTTTACAAAGAAAAAGTATTTAAATAGAACCTGTACCCCCCCCCATCTCCAGGCCCTATTAAGCTAAATGAAACACCTTCAGCAGCGCTTATGCTGCATTTTGTGAAGGTGGCTCTTATTAACCTTCCCTCGGGGACACCAAAATAACGACTTTATAAAATATAGTTTAGCTCCTGGAGGTATACTCTTCTCCCAGGACCTAAACGCCTTGGTGCTATTACCCCTCCTCTTGTGCGGTCTGGGTCCCTCCTCCTTTTAGCCTTTGAAGCGGCATTGGCGCTTTCTCTCAGCTCTCGGGCATTTCCGTGATCTCTGCCTGAAAGCTGAGGTCACATGATATCACACAGCCCCAGATCCCACCCTGACTCTTTACAATGAACAAAGTAATGTTGTCCCAGCTCCATATATGGTTTACATCCAACAATTGCTGCAAACAGCTGATCGGTAGGAGTGCAAGGTGCTGGACCCTCATCGATCTGATATTGATGGCCTATACCAAGAAAAGTCAACAATATCTATGCCAAGGGTGGGAAAATTCAAGGCCTCAAGAGACGCACATGGTGCAGGTTTTCAGGATTTACTTAGTATTGCACAGGTGATAATATAATCACCTGTACTGGTGATGATTGCAACCCCTGTGCAATACTAAGAAAACCCAGAAAACATGCATTGTGTGCAGCTCTTGAGGCCTGGAGTTCCCTATCCTATGCTTGTTAACTTCACCATTCACAAAAATATTTGCCTCATCACTCATCTGAAGGCAATTGTCTATGCTGTGAAGATACGAGTTGTGCAGCATCTGAAATAACAGATACTGGAAGCCTGTGCTAGCATTTCTTCTGCAGTGTTGCTATCAGTGTGTCAAGAGTGGGAGAAGAGGGTTGTATTGACAATCCAAAAGTGGCAGCACTTTGAACATGTTTTATAAGTGGTCATAAACTTGTAAATAACTCATGAAAGAATAAAGTTACGTTAAAACCAAGCAAGCGATAGTTTTTCTTATGAAATTCACAATATGTTTGATATGTGACATGACCCTCTTCCCATTAAAAAAAATAAAGTTGGATCCAAAACGGCCAACTTCAAAATGGCTGCCATTTTCACCACCCATCTGGAAATGTTTTCCCCTCCTATATACTTATGTGCCCCAAGCAGTAAATTGATATCACCAACCATTCCAATTTTATTTAGGTGCATCCATATAAATGGCCCACCGTTTATCTACTATATAATTGCCTTGTGGCCATTTCCATCTGAGGCCAAAATCGTGTGCCAGCGCTCATTGGCCGCCGCTAGCCACGGCGACCAATGAGCGCAGCGTACGCAAAACAGCCGCGCGTGGAGGTCCGTGGCGAGCCAGTCGAGAGATGACCGGTATCAGCCGGTCATCTCCCAGCTGGCGAGTCGCTGATGTCTGGGCAGCAGTAGCTGAGCCGTGGCTACCGGCCTCACGGAGGTCCGCAGCGAGCCAGCCGGGAGATGACCGCTCGCTGCAGTAGTACCCGAGCTGGATTCAAACTGCGCGCCAAGCTGTGCTACTTCTCTGATTGGGTGTCGCGGCTGCAGCGACTAATCAGCAAAGCGGCGCACCTTGGCGGAAAATATTAATCCCGCGCCGCTGATTGGTCACCGCTCTCAGCAGCGACCAATCAGTGGTGCAGGATTCATAAATTCGCCAAGCTGCGCCGCTTCGCTGATAGGTCGGCACAGCCCCAGCAACCAATCAGAGAAGTAGCACGGCTTAGTGCGCTCTTTGAATGCCGCGTCTATCATTGGTCGCCGCGGCATTCAAACCACGCGCAGCCTCTCTCATTGGCTGGCGCGGCCGAAGCGACCAATCAGCGACGTGGCTCGGTGGGATATATGAATCTTGCGCTGCATATTGGTCGCCGCTCTCAGCAGCGTCCAATCAGCAGCGCTGGATTCATATTTCCTGTCAAGCCACGCCACTTTGCTGATTGGTCGCTGCGGCCACGGCAACCAGATAAGTAGTGCAGCTTGGCAAGCGGTTTGAATGCCGCGTCATAGTGTGACGCAGTTCACTCCTGTTTACAAGGCTGTCAGTCATAGTGTGACGCAGTTCACTCCTGTTTACAAGGCTGTCAGTCATAGAGTGACACAGTTCACTTCTGTTTAGAAGTTTACAAGGTATTCTAGAATACCCAATGTGTTAGAATCGGGCCACCATCTAGTATCTAATATCTTTCTAAGGCGGCCGTCACACGCTTCAATCTTGTGAGCGATATTGTTAGCGATCGCATGCACGCGCGATCGCTAACAATATCGTTCACATCGTTGGTGAGCTGTCATACAGACAGACTCACCAGCGATGTGGACCAGCAAGATCGCTGGTAACCATGGTACACATCGAGTTACTAGGCGCCGCGCGACGCTTAGTAACCCGACGTTTACCATAGATACCATCTCCCAGCATAGGCTCTGCCGCTGGGAGATCGTTCATCGTGGTGTCACACACCACGATGATGCAGATTGATCAAGCGATTATCGCTTGATTTGAGCTCCGGCTCACAAATCTGCGATCAAACAATCAAGCGATTTTACATTGTAAAATCGCTTGATTACACGCAGCGACGCACAAACGATATCGATTAAGCAATCAAAAAGCAGATCGCTTAAGCGATATCGTTCAAAAAATTGATGCGTGTGACGGCCGCCTAACATATATATATATACAGTACATATAATATAATATAATATACAAAGTTACACATTTTCAGATTGCAACAAGTTGCATGAAACAAAATTTGCTCCTTTGGAAAGCAACTGTATTTGGAGACATACTATTGCAACATTTTTCAGCCAAAAGTCTGTGTATCATCACCTTTCTTATGCAAAATCATCCAGAGGTTGAACGGCATATTCGTATTTGGCTAGGGTCACATTTACGTTTTGACCCTAGCCTACCGGATTGCGCTTTTATCTTAGTACTTTTCTTAGCACCGCATAGCGTTACCGCTATGCGGTGCTGGATAACGCTGACCCTAGTTACCCGATATTTACCTTCCCAACCAGTCACACAGAAAGCTACTGGGAGTGCGCTTTACAGCGCCGCACAGGAAACGCTGCAGACAAACGCTATGCGGTGATGGGAAAAGTACTAAGCTTAAAACGCAATCCAGTAGGCTAGGGTCAAAACACGTTTTCACACTTGTGACGTTTTTTTGTATAAACTGCAGAAAAGAAAACAATTAAAAAATCATAAATTCCTTAAATATAGTATTCTAATGACTTTGGGCACGTTAGTACAACCTCAGCATACAATTCACTTGTGAAAAGGTTAAATACTGGACTAAAGCCCCAGAAATAGTAGTGTAGCTCACAGATCAGATAGAACCTTTTATTATCTGACATTCAGCCATTCTCCAGTCCTCATTCTTCTTGCCTAAGTAATGAGAAAGCTATTTGTTATATTACTCTATGTTCCAGAGTCATAAGAGAAGCTGTGACCCATATCACTTTTTTGTTGTGACCTGAACAGCCAATTAATTTCTCTGATTTATCACCAGGTCTGCAATAAAAAGCTGGAAAAGGTGACAGTAACGCTGAGCATAATGAATATACAGAATACTAAATATAGAACACATAGGCTGCCTATTTAAAATTTTATCCTTGCTTTATTATAAAACAATATTAATAATTAAATTCTACTTTTGTAATGGTGGTGGGTGTGACCCAACTGCTCCACGGGCTTACCCTGGAAGGCACTAATTACCAATCTAGGGCAGTCATCGGGACTGCAGCAGTTGAGCAGTGGATTAGAGGCACAGGAACGAGGTACAGAAGAGATAGAAGTGTAGTCAGACAGATGAGAGAATCAATACAAACAAACACACCCACATGACACTAGCAAATTAATTAACTAGGAACTATTGTTCAGGGAAGAAGTCATTGGGAGTAGCTGCCTGAGATAGACCCAGCTGGTATGGGATCGGCTAGGGAACCTAATCTCTGCATGAAATAGCATGATTAAATTCCTGCAGAATCTGGCCATGCCTCACTCTAGCCAGGTAGAACTCGCCATCATCAGGAGGATGCAGCAGAATTGGAAAGGCTACAGGAGGCCGATCAGAGAGACAATCTGAGGCTGGGAAGAACAGAGTGGTGACCACAGTGAGTAGGATGGCGCTTACCAGTGAGTCGCAGATGTGAAAGAATACCCCTCTATGCCCAGATCGCCTTTTTTTTTTGCAGCAGAGAAACCCTTCAAGAATGGTAGAGGTGCAGATGTTCACAGTAGGTTCCTCACAAACAGAGTTAGAGGCAGGAGGATCTCTCTGCTTGTCTGCATAGGACCCCTTCCGAGGCACAGCCAAATTATCTTGGCAGAACTCTGACATGGCATGGTCTCTGACAGAAACATGGGACACATCCAGTTATGATTTGGCAAGACGTCAAGGAAAAGATCGATGGAATGCTTGTAAGGCCTATGAGCTGACAAGATTTCAGCCTTCCTTCTCACAGATGACATCTTCAAAAGCACGGTAAAAGGCAAGCAGGCTTGAAGGCATACAAAACATAGTTCTGATCGTGACCCTGGTGAGGAAGTTGACAGCACACCATGGTCCTACCATCCATGCCAAAAACAGAAACCAACTGCACTTACCTGGGCTTGCTTCACATTTGGGCTCTGACTGCATCCTGTAAGTGCAATTGGTTTCTGTTTTTGGCATGGATGGTAAGATTTTTTGATGCTGCTTTTTTTCTAGTAGTTTTTGTATAGCACAACATGGTCCCCAGTCAATTACCCAACCCTCAACAAACGGTCTGTGAAGATGGAACCACGGAAGACCAAGAAAAATAGAATTCATAGATCTAGGTAGGGCGTAGAAAGACATTTTTATAGAATCCCAGGCTCCAACCTATAGTAATATCTCAGGTAGGCTCTGCCAGAAGCAGCCCATCCATGAAGCCAAAAGCCAGGGGTCTATGTAGCCATTGTGTAGGGTGTTGACAAACCAAATCCTGACAGATGAAGTAGGCAGTGGAACCAGAGTCTAGATGTCCTGCCATAGAAAGGGACCTCTCTTCCCAGGTCAGGGTAATTTCGGTCAATAGTTTTGGATGGCAAGCATTCCCAACTAGGGTCATCTCTTCAACCAAGCCTAGGACTGGTGTTCTCCAGGCCTTACTGGACGTTGATGAACATAATGCCCTTTGCTTCCACAGTGCATGCACATGTTTTCACCATATATTTTCTTTTGCTCTCTGTTAAGGAAAGTTTGGGTCCACTCTATTTGAAGTGGCACTATATTACGAAGTGCAGCTTGCGGCAGAAAGGGCTTCAGGCAGTTAGAAGCCTGACTGGGTGGTGCTAGAGTAATAGAAGGTTCTTGAGCCTGGTAATGGCCATGTTTGTGGAAACAGAGGTCAATCGTAGAAGCCAGGTATATCAGGTCATCCAGGGACAAATGTACTCTGCCTGACAATCCATGCTTAAAATGGCTGGACAGACCCTGCTAAAAAGCAGCGGCCAGGGATTTTTCATTACAAGTCAGCTCCCCAGCTAGGGTATAGTATAAAGGACATTGAGCCACAGAGTCCTGTCTCAGTATTAAAAGGGATGAGGCAGCAGAGAAGATGCAGCCAGGAAGTCTTCTCAAAGCATCTCCAGAAACCACCTAAAATCATAGATCTCTGGACAACCAAGTTCCCAAATAGGATTTGCACGAGTGAGGGCGTGACCAGACAGCAGAGAAACACAAATGCAATCATACTTTTGTCTGAACTAAACAAATGAGAATGGTGAGTGAAATGTATTCGGCATCATTTAATAAAGCCACGACTCTCCTTGGACACCCTGCTGTAGTGGGATGGAAGTAGAAGCTGGAGCTTCCACCAGAAACTGGAGCATTAGGTTGTTCCCTCATAGAGGCTGACAATCCAAAGGGGGTTGATCAGACAAAGTAGAAGCAGAATGCAGAGCAGACACAGCCGTGAACAGACTCTGTAGCTAAATGGCCACCACATTGATGGTCTGCATCAGCTGGTCTTGATGTTCACACCTCCTTATTCAATAATTGTACAATAGACTTGGGATCCCCATAGCCCGAATGAAATGTAACGGTGGTGGGTGAGGGACCACTAGGCCACAGACTGGGCTTACCCTGGAAGGCATGGCTAAGTGTCTATTGGCTGCTTGCTAGGACCTCTGATAGTGAGGATAGGCTGGGCTGCTAGTAGACACCAGGTCCCACTACAAGGCAGTTCCAAGGACTGCAGTGAATGACTGAATGGTAAGAGGCCCAGAAACAAGGTACAGGAGGGAGAGACAGAGGCATATCCAACATTTGTACAAGGAGTGGTGCAAGGTAACTGCCTGAAGTAGACCCAGGATTGGACAGGGAATCTAATCTCTGCAGGACACAGTTGGGTTATATTCTAGCAGAAACTGGCTGTGCCTCTCTTAAACGAGGAGGATCTCACCAGGAGCAGGAGGATGCCACAGAGTTGGATAGGCTGCACAAGGCAGCTCAGGGAGACAAATCAAGGCTGTGACATGCAAAGCAATTAATGTAATGAGTAGGGAAGCACTTGCCAGCCATGCAAGTCACAAGCTTGACACCTTATGTAAATAAACTGTTCAGTTGATTTCATATAAGCTCATACAAATTCATAACCATCTAGAATCTTATGCACTATAGTACTAAATAGAGATCAGCGAAAGAGACTTTAAAGTTTGGTGTTCGTACCAAACACAGACATTACAAAGATTTTCAGGGTTCAACTTCGGAGTTCGGGTGCTTTACGTATACATATCACTGGAACGAGCATCCCTGTGCTCAGGTACACTCTGCTCAGCCAAGTGTGATCCACTTAAAGTGTTTAATTGGCTCACACTGGGGGTAAAATCAGCATTATCAGATAATTGGTCAATGGAAATAAGGATCCAGCATGCCCGAGTACAGGCTGTAGATCCTTTTGTCCTCTAAGTGATAAGCTGCAGCCAGAGATGTCCAAGGCCTCTTTCACATCAGCGGTTCTCTCCGGATCCGGCTGGCATTTTTGCCGCATCTGCCGCCTAACGGCCGAATTGCGGTACACTTGTGGCAGCCCCCATTCATTATCTTTGGTGTTTGCGGCAATTGCGGTTTTAGGCGCAATATGGCAAATCCGGCAGTTACAGCCGCAGAAAAAAAACACGGTTAGCAGCGAGTTTTTTTTGCCGCAGCGAGTTTTTTTTTGCCGCAGCAAGTGCCGGATCTGGCATAACCGCATTTGCCACACCCAACTTCAAGCCCCATAGACAAGGCATGGGGCTTGCCGGATTGGTGCCGCAAGTTGGCTGTTAGGTGGCAGAGATGGCACCATCTGCCGGATACATCAGCAAACTGCTGATGTGAAAGAGGCAGAGGCCTAACAGCAGCTTCCATGCAGTATACAGGAACACTGGGAAGAATGACTGCTCCTGTATATGGAGAGCCGAGCAAGATCACTGCCGGATGAGCGATCGGACACCTATCTATAGTGCTTGGAGGCTTTAGTCAATTGCTTGGCTGACATTCAGCTGTATTTTTAGTCAAGCACACTTGCCCTATAATGTTTTAGAATCAACTCTGTTAAGTTAAAGATTAAAACATCCATATAACTACATCACCAGAACCACCGGCAATACAATAACACATCACCAGAACCCTTGTCAGTATATCACCAGAACCACTGTTAATACAATAATACCTCACCAGAACCACTGTCAGTATAACACCAGAACCATTGTTAATACACTAATACATCACCAAAACCAGTCAATACATCACCAGAACCCCCATCAATACAATAAGACATCATCCCTATATCCCCTGTCTGTACATCACTAGAACCACCGGCAATACAATAATAGTCAGAATCACCATCAAGACATCACCAGAACAGTACGTTCCCTATATAATTGTGTATGTAGATTAAATGTTCCATGCTTCTCACCCTTCTTCCACATGTCCCATACTGATCATCCTCCTCCCACATGTCCCATGCAGCTCATCCTCCATGCATATGTTCCATTCAGCTCATCCCCATTCCCCTGAATCCCATGTAGCTTATCCTCCCCCCATACGTCTCATGCAACTCATCCTTCCCCCCATCCCCCTCCCATGTTCCACGCAGCCTCTCCCTTCCCATTGTTAAGGATGGAATTTATAGGGTTAAAAATATCACAACTCTTCTCTCTTTCCATATATTTTAATTTGGAAATGTCATGTTGTCTGTTATACACTAGATGGCGCCCACACTCCATGAATATATATCTGAGATATGAGCCAGCCCATTGAGGGAGGAATTTAGATATTAGAATAGTTTGATAAGGATTGACCAATTAGGAGATGATCACTTTGTAGAAAGTTCCAGAATTCTAACACGCCTCTTGCTTTCTGTATAAAAATGTGTGTTTCAATAAACGCCTGCGCTGTGTGATTAATCTCATCTGGCGTAGGCATGAGTACGGCTTGAGACGGCTCTGGTGTCCGTATCATTTACTTGCGATAATGCAGACGTGCATAATTGCCTAAATATATATAATTAGGAGTGGCTGATGGACTGGTAATTGAACTGAGACCCTCAACACCATGTTCCACGCAGTCTCTCCCCATCCCTCATCCATGTAGCTTCTCCCTCCATACTTGAAGCTTCTCCCCCACGTTCCATGTAGCTTCTCCTCCCCATCCATCCATGTACCTTCTCCCTCTATCCCCCATCCATCCATGTACCTTCTCCCCCATTCACCCATGTACCTTCTCCCCCACCCACCAAACCATCCATGTACCTTCTTCCCCATCCATCCATCCATCCATCCATCTTCAAGTCCCTTTTCCATGCCTCCCCCATCCATCCAGCTACTCCCCCCTTTTCCATGCCGCCCCCATCCATCTTCTGCCCCCTTTTCCAAATAGCCCCATCCATCCATTATTCCATCCCACTCTGCCCCCTCTTCCAGGCTGCCCCATCCATCCATCCCATTCTGCCCCCTCTTCCAGGCTGCCCCATCCATCCCATCCTGCCCCCTCTTCCAGGCCGCCCCATCTATCCATCCATCCCATTCTGCCCCCTCTTCCAGGCCGCCCCATCCATCCATTCTATCCATCCATCTATCCCATTCTGTCCCCTCCAGGCTGCTATCTTCGGCTGTAACAGCACCTTACCTGACTCCACGCTCCTGATCCCAGCAGCAGGCAGCTTTTTCCTCTGCAGCTCCTGGTCTCCCGCTCACCCGCACCTAAAATTAGCACCAGGCACCCAGCACCAGGCACCCAGTACCAGGCACCTGCACCCGGCACCAGCACACGGCACCTGCACCAGGCACCCAGCACCCGGGATGAGGCACCAGCACCAGGCACCCGGCACCAGCACCAGGTACCCAGAACCAGGCACCCGGAACCTGGCACCAACACCAGGCACGAGGTACCAGCACCAGGCACCAGCACCCGGCACCTGGCAACAGCACCCGGCGCCAGCACCAGGCACCACCCCTGTGTCCATCCATATTCCTGCACTACTATGTCCATCCATATCCCTGCACCCCTTTGTCCCATCCATAATATCCCTGCACTCCTGTGTCCATCCATATCGCTGCACCCTGCTGTGTCCAGTCCATCCATATTCCTGCACCCCCCCTGCTCCACCATCCCCCATCTTCGGCTGCATAGTGCCTACCTTGTTCTTGGCTACGGTGGCCTCTTTCCTCCTCTATAGCGCGTGATACACACTGCACTGACGCCGGCAGTGAAGGAATAAACTTATCCCGCTGCCGGGACGTCAGGAGTGTGTGCACGCAGCCGCACGCCGGTTCAGGGAGATGCCTGGAGCTCCCACCAAACCCGGAAGTGCAGGGGGGACAGAGTATTATTTCATCAGCGTTTTAAAGACGCTGATGAAATGATATACAAGGACTGCAGTGCTGCCTCCGCCGCTGTTCTCCCCCCTCCCTCGCAAAGACTCCGGTTTTGCTATAGAGCCTGGGGGAGGGGGGAGAACAGTAAAAAAAAGGAAAAAGATATTTCACAACTCATTCCTGGTGCCGCCCCTTTCCAACCTGGCACTCTAGCACGTGCCCTCAGGTGCTTCATCATAAATACAGCCCTGACGATACTACAGCATTTTACCAGCAAGTGGTTAAATGTGCACATACGCTTTCAGACTTGGGAACAGGCTGGGTTTAACACTGGTAAACACAAAAGCATTTGAGCTACAGTTTGATTTATATATAGTAAAATGTTTTCAAAGTATGTTTGAGTAATTCAGTGTTTTATGAGCATTTGGCTGCACTGTCTATGTTGTTGTCTACACATTCTGGTCCATCTGTAAACCTAGGAATTTAGCCCAGTTTACTATAATGGAAATTCAGAATTATATTTGTAGACAATAAAAAAAATTGCAAACATTTTTACAAAGCAAAAATAGCAAATATGTTATTTGAGCATGTATTTCTAGTATACTTCTAAGAAAAATAAGTTGTCTTAGCATGTACAAATAATACCTAGATTGGTTAATGTGTGTCCATAATACTCTAGTTAGCACCATAATGTTGCTGTGTTCTGCACATACAATTATAGTTAAGCCAAACTTTTAGTATTTATGGTTATAAGTGAAATATTTGTATTATAAGCTCTTAAAGGGGTTGTCCAGCCTAGGGGTACAAGTCTGCAGTCACTCTATGTGACTGCAGACTTGTGAATCCTCACAGCACTTGGTGCACACACATTCAGGATTCTCCAGGGCCGATCCAGGAAGCATGTGGTAATGTGACGACATTCTAGAGCTAGATGTATCCAGCTTTGCTCAATTCATTTTCAAATTGTATACTTGTGATCAAGCACTTGCTAACTCCTAGCACTAGCACTGGAGACCGTACACTGTCAGGATTCATGTGTCTGCGGTCAATAGAGTGACTGCAGAATTTTATGCCAAGGCCAGACAACCCCTTATTAAAATCAACCTGAAAAGAAGTCCTTTATCCCCTTCTATTATACAAGGGTTAAAGGAAAAGAAATGCCTCCACATTCATAACTCCTTAGTGGATGGCAGCATTGGTATGCAGCAGATGCTGGACTGTTCAGTAGAATCTCCTCTACAGCTCCAGTTGGAAAGAAGCCTTAGCAATAAACAGCTGTGCTGTTGCAATGTAAAGAAGGGAACCCTGCGCAGACAGTCAATGCGATTTAAGAAACAATAAATTCAGAGTATAAAATCACAACACTGCAAACTTTGAAACAATGACTATCAAGGGTCCGAAAGGAAAAGGGAAATGTTTTTTTTTTTTTGCAGTATGACATTGCCACAACACATAATTCACATGCCACCACAGCAGAACTTCAGAGACTGAAGCTCACCACTATATGGCATCCTCCATACAGACCATATTTGGGCCCATCTGATTTCCATTTATCCCCGATAATAAAAGAAGATCTGCAGGGACTCTATTATGCATCTGATGAAGTGGAGAGAACTGTGAGAGGCTGGTTTCGGAAACTGAGTGTCAACTTCTTTCGTGACGGCTTCAGAAAACTTGTTCATTGTTGACAGAAGTGTATCCAATTGTCTGGTGATTATGTGGAAAAGTGAATATTGATAATTAAAAAAGCACATTCTAAGAATTACTTTTGTTTGATTTATTAAAATATTCTTATAAAAACCCAAGTTACAAAGGTGGAGGCATTACTTTTCATTCAACCCTCGTATAAGTTATTATTATTATTTATTTTTATAGCGCATTGGTTCCATAGCGCTTTACATTAGAAGTGGGGGTAACAAGGACAAATACAGTACATATGAACAATGAAGGCTTGCCGATACATGATGAGAGAGGACCCTGTCCACGAGGGCTCACAGACTACAGGGGTGGGAGAGGACACGATAGGAGGGGAAGCGCCAAGCGTGTGGTGGAGCGGCGCTGGAACTCATTATAGGTTGTAGGCTTGTTGGAATAGATGAATTTTCAGGTTCTTTTTGAAACTCCCAAGGGAAGGTGATTATCTGATGTGCTGGGGGAGAGTTCCAGTGTATGGCGGAGGCGCGGGAGAAGTCTTGTATGCGGTTGTGGGAGGATGAGATAAGGGAGGAGGAGAGGAGGAGTTCTTGTGAGGAGCACAGGTTGCGTGCGGGTAGGTATCGGGAGACCATGTCAGAGATGTTAAGGGGGGACAGCTTGTGGATGGCTTTGTATGTCAGGGTTAGGACTTTAAATCGAGATCTCTGGGGGGTGGGGAGCCAGTGAAGGGCTTGGCGGAGGGAGGAGACAGGGGAATAGCGAGAAGGCAGGTGGATTAGACGGGCAGCGGAGTTTAGAATAGAGCGGATGGGTGCAAGAGAGGAAGTGGGGTGACCAGTGAACAGTAGGTTGCAGTAGTCAAGGCGGAAGATGATGACGGCATGAACAAGAGTTTTGGCAGTGTCATGATTAATGATTAATGATTAATTTTAATTAACATTAATCATTAATAACACTGGGAAACACAATTTTTTAGGAGTTAGGTCAGACAACTGTTCTCAATTAATTTTTGGATGCTGAATCCAGAAATGATCTGTTTTTCTCTATCACGTCAAGTTTTTGAACTATAGGATTTTTGTCTTCTCTAAAATATGTAAACTACTGTACCTAAAAAGTGTTTTTTGTTTTTTTTTAAATAGTACAAATATGAACAAAAAATGAAATATATAAGAAATAGGCATGACTAATATTTTTTTTACACTATAATGTTTTTTACAAAGGATATATATATATATATATCAGACAAGTCTTATTACAGATATCAGTGCAATTGTGCATCTCTGGCAGGTAAATTGTGGAGGAAAAACTTGACGTGCTAGAAAAAAACTGAGTACATTTTTGGAATCAGCATGCCAATTTTAGTATAAATCAGCTCAAAAACCTAACTCAACAGAATTTTTTTTTCAAATTGTTCCCCAGTGTAATTAATGATTAAGTTAATAATTAAAGCGTCATTTGACGCGCTAGGAAACAGCACGAGATTTCAAGCTCTGGCACTCAGATGCTGGCGATTGAGTTGCGCTCAGGGCCCAACACCATAGGGATAAATTGTCAGGGCTGACGCCGCGTTACCATAGGGGTAACATTGCGTCAAGGCTCCCAAATTCTATGTTTTTAATGGAACCCCCTGAGCACAGAGAATAGCGCGAATCTGACCCTATCCTAACCTCTCTTCATTTTATCTGCTATGGACCAAGACAACCAAGTTAATTTGTGCATTCTTAAACCAACATTTACTTTTCAAAACATTCACATACACATGAATGATTGGCCCGAGTAATTGTGCATGTAGTTTCAATGGAAGGAGAAGCAACCTGTGTGACTATGTGGATCAACCTGTGACAGTGTGATGGGCACACTGTGTTGACTGTGATTAAATTCTCCAAGCTAATTGGTGGTCTTAAAGCTACTGGGTGGACCCCAACTATATGATTTTCTGATCATCATAATGGGAGACCCAGACAATGGGGTTTAGGGCACTGCCCTCCGGAGGCCACACTAGGTACTACAAGTTTGTAGACACCGCCCCCTCCGCATATAAACCCCTACCGCAGGGAATATCCTCAGTTTTAAACTTAGTGTGCTCGGAGGTATTACACGCTTTGCTTGCACATCACAGCATTCTCACAGCTTACGTGATGGCGTCTGAAGACAAGGTAGGTCCCGGTCGGGGACCTCCGGCAGTCTCCCTGTTCACCCCTGGGGAACACACAGGTTGAGGTACCGGAGGGCTCTGAGCCTGGACACGTTGTGTTCTCCCGGTACGCTGCCGCACTCCTTCCCATCCCCCCTGGGGGCTCTGGGAAGTGGGAGACAGGAGCCTTGCACAGCTCCGCTCCGTCCGAGGCCTCCCTAAACGGTGCTTACAGACCGGACTGGAGCCAGCCCAGTCCGAGGCCTCCCTAATGGTGCTTACAGACCGGACTGGTGCTGAACCCCCGTCCGAGGCCTCCCATTATATGGTGCTTACAGACCGGACCGGCACTGAGGTACCCTGTGTGTCTCCGGTGTGCCTGGGGGTAGTGTCTGACACTATTGTGTTGTGACACTCAGACCGCGCGCAACCCTCGGGTCCGCGGTTCTGGCGGTGTATCCTGTGCTGGGGTCGCCATAGCTGACCGCCCTGTGTGTCACAGGGGCTGCAGCTGCGGGCTACAGAGTTTGTCTGAAGCCCTGGGTATAGTGTTGATACTATATCTCCCGCGCTGCGGGCTCCAGCACCAGATTACTGAGCTGGCTGCTTGGAGAGATGGGGAGCAGCCCATGAGATGTGGGTGTGTGTGTGTGCTTCCCGCGTGTTTGTGGCGCCGCCCACGACTGGTCTGGCGGCGGCCATTTTCTCCTCACTTCCCTACTGGGTCTGAATGAGTGCACTACTGCGCTCCCAGGAGAGTCCGGTCATTACCCTCGCGGAGGCCACCCACACATCGCTCCCCTCCACCGCATTGAAGCGGTCGGTAAGCCGCCGGTGTTCCGGTTTCCTATTTGGCTTATTTTTCTCCTCTGCTGTCGGCATGTCCCTAGCAAAGAAGAGTACTGCTAAGGCAGACAACTCCACCACTACCTGTGCTACATGCAACGGGACGCTGGTTGGGGGGTCCTGCAATAACTGCGGACGCCCAGAGGCCCGGACTGATACGGCAGAGTCTGCAGCTCCGGTGCTGTACCCTGAGGTTCAGGTGATCCCAGGGCAATGGGAAACACAGAATAAGATTAATGAATCTGTGTTGTCCAAGCTGTCCTCCATGTCGCAATCCCTGGAGGCACTGACTAGGAGACTGGAAAATCCAGCTGCTCCCTCAAGTTACCCCCGGGTGTCACCCTTCGCTACCGCGAGACCCTTAAGCGGGCTCGCCGGGATGAATCACCCGAGATCCAGAACCTCTTTGAGGAGGAGCGTCACTCTGACGGTGACGAGGATGATGGGGGTTCAATACTTGAGTCTATGTCAGAACCACCTGATGGGGTGGAGGATTTGGTATCCTCCATAAACGAGACTCTTTGTCTCGTGGCACCCCCTGAGGAGGTGGAACTCCATCCGAAGGAGGTTTATCAATGGCTGCAGCCGGAGGCTCGCCCATGTGGCTCCTTTATGGACCACACTAACTTTGGAAGGGTGGTTAGAGCACCCAGGGTTCACCCTGGGCGGCGTTATGTCCGCAAATCTAGGGACACTCGCTTCCCCTTCCCCCAGGAGGTGCTTCAGGAGTGGTCGCAGTCCCCGAAGGTGGACGCTTCCATGACCAGGATTGCTGCACGCTCCCTTTTCTCTGCCTCTGATAGCTCCTCATTGAAGGACGCGACGGATAGACAGGTCGAACAACTCGCCAAGTCTTCCTATGAGGCTGTGGGGTCTTCATTTGCCCCTAATTTTGCCACGGTCTGGACTCTGCAGGCAATCACCACCTGCTTGGATGGTATCACGGACCTGGCGGGGTCCAATTCTGAGGTCCTAGCGCTTACTGATAGGGCAAGGGCCTATGCTGATTACGCCAGGACTGCGACCCTAGAAACTGCCACCCGCTCTGCTGTGGCTTCGGCCAATGCTATAGCGATCCGCAGGTTGTTGTGGCTGCGTCTCTGGGACTCAGATGCCACGTCAAAGAAGATTCTGCAGAATCTTCCATTTTCGGGTGACAGGCTTTTTGGTACCGAGCTGGATAAGCTGATAAAGGATTCTGCGGAGTCTAAGATCCCACAGAATAAGCCTAAGCCACGGTATTCCGTCACAAGGAACCCCAAACAGTGGTCCTTTCATTCCAGCTCGCAGTCATCAGCTTCTTCCGCTCGCGCGGACAGAGGAGGCAAGCCCTCTACTCAGTGGCGCCCCAAGGGTCGCCAGAAGAAGTCAACGGGGGCAACGGCTGCCACCCCCAAAACCACTTCCGCATGACTCGCTCTCCAGTCCTGCCGCCCCACAGGTGGGGGGCCGCCTGTCCCGATTTCAGGACAGATGGTTACTCCACGTCCAAGACCGGTGGGTCCGAGACGTAGTCTCGAGCGGCTACAGGATAGAGCTGACGTCGCGGCCGGCACACCGATTCCATCGGTCTGTTCCATCTCCAGACAAGGCTCAGGCTTTTTATCTGGTGTTGGAGGGACTCCGCAGAGACGGAGTAGTGGTCCCAGTGCCTACGGGGGAGAGGTTCAGGGGTTTTTACTCCAACCTCTTTATCGTCCTGAAGAAGGACGGCTCTTTTCGCCCGGTTCTGGACCTCAAGTTGTTCAACAGTCACGTGTTGGTTCGGAAGTTCCGCATGGAATCCCTGCGCTCCGTGATCGCGGCTGTGTCGCAGGGAGACTTCCTAGCGTCCATAGATATCCGAGACACTTACCTTCACGTGCCCATTGCACCGGCTCATCAACGCTGGTTGAGATTTGCAGTGGGGGACGAACACTACCAGTTCGTGGCGCTGCCCTTCGGGCTGGCCTCGGCTCCGCGGGTGTTCACGAAAGTGATGGCATCTATGATGGCTCTCCTACATGTGCAGGGACACGCCGTCATACCCTATCTAGACGACCTGCTGGTCAGGGCGCCATCAGAACATCTTTGCCGGAAGAGCCTGGAGGTGACCATGAAGTCTCTGGAACAGTTTGGGTGGCTTCTCAATATTCAGAAATCGACCCTGGTTCCGACCCAGTCACTGACATATCTGGGCATGGTCTTCCGCACGGACTCAGCTCTGGTGTCCCTGCCGCGAGCCAAACAGCTGGCCATCCAATCGGGAGTCCAAGATGTCCTCCTGTCACCACACTCTTCCATACGGGTGTTGATGAAACTGGTGGGCCGCATGGTGGCAGCGATAGAGGCGGTGCCTTTCGCGCAGTTTCGCCTCCGTCCTCTCCAGCTGGAAATTCTCCGAAGATGGGACAAGAGGACGATCTCGCTGAATCGGCTGATGGCCCTTTCACGACCGACCAGGGATTCCCTGCAGTGGTGGCTCCAACCACGTCCCTTGTCACGGGGCCGGTCTTTCCTCAAACCGTCATGGTTAGTGGTGACCACCGACGCCAGTCTGAAGGGCTGGGGAGCGGTGTTCTTACACCACAGGGCTCAAGGCCTCTGGACTCAGTCGGAGTCGGCGTTGCAGATCAATGTGCTGGAGATCAGGGCGGTCTATCTGGCGCTCTTGGCGTTTCAGAAGTTACTGTCAGGACAGCCCATCCGGGTTCAGTCTGACAATGCGACGGCCGTCGCCTATATAAATCATCAGGGAGGGACCAGAAGTGCTCAGGCCCTCGCCGAAGTCCACCGCATTCTATCCTGGGTGGAGGACAACGACTGCCTGATCTCCGCAGTTCACATCCCAGGGGTCGAGAACTGGGAGGCCGACTACTTGAGCCGACAGGGGATGGACGCCGGAGAGTGTTCTCTTCATCCGGACGTCTTCCAGGACATCTGCGGCAGATGGGGCACTCCGGACGTGGATCTGATGGCCTCACGGCTGAACCATCAGGTGCCACAATACATGGCGAGATCATGGGATCCTCAGTCTCTGGGGGCGGACGCCCTGATCCTGAGTTGGTCCGACTTTCATCTACCATATGTGTTCCCACCGCTAGCATTGATTCCCAAGGTTCTGTGGAAGATCAAGACGGAGTGCAGCGTAGCCATTCTAGTGGCACCGGATTGGCCCAGGAGGTCCTGGTATCCGGATCTGTGGCAACTGTCAGGCGGGAACCGGTGGGCTCTTCCAGAACGCGCAGATCTTCTCGCGCAAGGCCCCTTCTTCCACCTCAATTCCAGGGCCCTCAGATTGACTGCATGGCTCTTGAGGCCTGGCTGCTAACATCCAGAGGATTCTCCCCTACTGTGGTTGCCACTATGAATCGGGCTAGGAAGCCTGTATCACGGAGGATTTACCACAGAACGTGGAAAATCTTTTTCTCCTGGTGTGCCTCTGGTGGACGGTCACCGTGGCCCTTGTCCATTCCGACCTTGTTGGCTTTCCTACAATCGGGTTTGGAATTGGGTTTATCCCTCAGCTCCCTGAAGGGTCAAGTATCAGCTCTTTCAGTGCTGTTTGACAGGCGCTTGGTGCTCCTTCCTAAGGTTCGTCAATTTCTCCAGGGAGTGTCTCGGGTGGTCCCGCCGTATAGGCGACCACTGGACCCTTGGGATCTCAACATGGTCCTGGCGGCTCTACAGAAACCGCCTTTTGAGCCATTGAGAGAAGTTTCCCTCTCTTGTCTGTCACAGAAGGTGGTCTTTCTGGTGGCAATTACGTCTCTAAGACGGGTCTCTGAATTGGCTGCACTATCGTGCAAGTCGCCCTTTCTGGTGGTCCACCAAGACAAGGTGGTGTTGCGCCTGCGGGCAGAATTCTTGCCAAAGGTGGTTTCCACTTTTCACTTGAACCAAGAGATTGTTCTTCCATCATTCTGTCCTGCCCCTGTTCATCAGGTTGAGCGCGACCTCCACACTCTGGACCTCGTACGGGCTGTACGCATTTATGTGTCCAGGACTGCCTCCTTCCGGAGTTCGGACTCATTGTTCGTACTGACGGCAGATCGCTGTAAGGGGTCCGCGGCGTCAAAATCGACCTTGGCCAGATGGATCAAGGCACCCATTCAAGAGGCCTACCGTTCTTCTGGTTTGCCTCTCCCGGTGGGCTTGAAGGCGCACTCGACCAGAGCTGTCGGTGCTTCCTGGGCTTTGCGACATCGCGCTTCTGCGCTACAGGTGTGTCAGGCGGCCACTTGGTCCAGCCTGCACATTTTCTCTAAGCACTATATGGTGCATGCCCATGCCTCTGCGGATGCAAGTTTGGGCAGGCGGGTCCTCCAGGCGGCGGTTGCCCACCTTTGAGGGGGACCGTGTATATCAACGTCTTTTGAGGAACTTTTCCCGCCCTGGGGTTCGCTTTAGGACATCCCCATTGTCTGGGTCTCCCATTATGATGATCAGAAAAAAGAGAATTTTGTTTACGTACCGTAAATTCTTTTTTCTTGAATCATCAATGGGAGACCCAGCACCCACCCAGTTGTTCCGTTGGATGTTTTGCATTTGACCTGTTCCCAGTTGGGACAGTTTATTCCGGGTTGTTGGACCGTCTGTGCACGGTTTCTTTCCCGATGTTTCGGGTGTGGTTTATGTTGTCTCCTCGCAGCTTATGGACCAAACTGAGGATATTCCCTGCGGTAGGGGTTTATAAGCGGAGGGGGCGGTATCTACAAACTTGTAGTACCTAGTGTGGCCTCCGGAGGGCAGTGCCCTAAACCCCATTGTCTGGGTCTCCCATTGATGATTCAAGAAAAAAGAATTTACGGTACGTAAACAAAATTCTCTTTTTTTGTAGTTGAGATCCTGTTCCAACTGAACTCACCTGGCTTGTCTTAATTCTCTTCTATTAAGACAAGTCTAGTGTGCATGTGACATGATCATTCAAATTACATATATGTGGTCATCTGAACATGACATCTAGACATGTGCACATCACACAATGTCATGATTCAGCAGTCTACAATCACAAAGTTCAACTGCTTGCTTTCCTTCTTAGACCTTGAAACCTCTTTAGAAGACATCTCCATTAATAATAGATGTATAGGTGGTTCTGGCAAAATAGGTGAGTTTCAGCAACGTGCAATGACCCCTTTACTCTTACTAACAACTTCAAATCTAGTTTCCTTGATTATTGTAATGATTACTGCCTAATTTCTGCTCCGACAGGCGCGCCTGATTCTTCAACACTAAAGTCAGTTGAGTTCTACATATGTAAATTTTTATACATATAGTATATATATTTTATGCATATATACTTATACACACATACTATAAATAGTTTAAGTGCTACTGTATGTAAACACTGATCAATGTATGTGATTTCCAACTGTGGCAATAACTATCTTCTCCCCTTTCTCATTTTGTCAGTAAATTATATACAGAAATAATGATGTTGTTCATCCTGTCTTGACAGAGGTGTAATATACATTTATATATATATATATATATATATATAGGCAACACTGAGTTTTGCTCCCTCCTTCGTTGCCCTGGCTGTGTGTTTTGGGTCATTGTCATACTGGAAGACCCAGCCACTACCCATCTTCAATGCTCTTACTGAGTTAAGGACATTGTTGGCCAAATTCTTGCGATACACGTCCTCCTTTCAATATGTCCAGTCAGTCTGTCTCCTTTGCAGAAAAACACCCTCAAAGTGTGATGTTTCCACCCCTTTCTTCATAGTTGTTAATTGGGATGGTGTTCTTGGGCTTTTACTCATCCCTCTTCTTCCTCCAAACACATCAAGTCGAGTTGATACCAAAAAGTTCTCTTTTGGTGTCATCTGACCAAATTAAAAGGGGCCTGAAGTGAGCAGGGGGACCTTGCATATCCTGCAGGATTTTAATCCATGACGGCATAGTATTTTACTAATGGTAATCTTTATAACTGGGGTCCCAGATCTCTTCAAGTCACTGATGAGGTCTTCCCATGTAGTTCTGGGCTGATTGCTGACCTTTTTCCGATTCATCCTTTCCCCAAGAGGTGGGATCTTGCATGGAGCCCCAGATTAAGACAGATTGACAGTAATGTCTTGTTTCTTCCATTTTGTAATAATTGCACAAGCTGTTACCTTCTCACCAAGCTACTTGCATTTTGTACTGCAACCATGACAGCCTTGTGTAGTTCTATAATTTCGTCCCTGGTGTCCTTAGACAGCTCTTTGGTCTTGGCCATGATGGAGAGGTTGGAGTGTGATTGATTATGTGGACAGGTGTCTTTTATACAGGTAGTGTAAGTAATGCAGGTAATGAGTACAGAGTAGGAGGGCTTATTATTATTATTAAGTATTTATATAGCGCCATTAGGTTACATGGCGCTTTACAAGTGAGAGGGTAGACAAAGACAAGGTAGTAAAACGACGACAAATCAGTCATACAGGTACAATAGGGCAGAGGATCCTGTCCGCGAGGGCTCACAGTCTAGAGGGGGTGGGGAGGGAGACAGTATGAAGGGGAGAGGAGAGGGTGAGGTGGTGCAATGGATGGGTCTTAGTGCAGGCCGTAGGCTTGTAAAAAGAGGTGGGTCTTCAGGTTTTTCTTGAAGGTTATGAAAGAAAAACTAACACGTCCATGAGAGCCAGAATTCTTGCTGGCTGATAGGTGATCAAACATTTTTCTCATGCAATAAAAAGCAATTTAGTTATGTGAAAATCACACAATGTGATATTCTTTACCTACAATAAAAATTACTCCATTCTTTGTAGCTAGGAAAACTCGCAAAATCAGCAGTGTATCAAATGATTATTATCCCCACTGTGTATATACAGTGGGGAGAAAAAGTATTTAGTCAGCCACCAATTGTGCAAGTTCTACCACTTAAAAAGATGAGGTCGGCCTGTAATTGACATCATAGGTAGACCTCAACTATGAGAGACACAATGAGAAAACAAATCCTGAAAAATCACATTGTCTGATTTGGAAATAATTTTTTTTCAAATTTTGGTGGAAAATAAGTATTTGGTAAACAACAAAAGTTCATCTCAATATTTTGTTATATATCCTTTGTTGGCAATGACAGAGGTCAAACATTTTCTGTAAGTCTTCACAAGGTTGGCACACACTGTTGCTGGTATGTTGGCCCATTCCTCCATGCAGATCTCCTCTAGAGCAGTGATGTTTTGGGGCTATCACTGGGCAACATGGACTTTCAACTCACTCCAAAGGTCTTCTATAGGGTTGAGATCGGGAGACTGGCTAGGCCACTCTAGGACCTTGAAATGCTTCTTACAAAGCCACTACTTCATTGTCCCAGTGGTGTGCTTGGGATCATTGTCATGCTGAAAGACCCAGCCATGTTTCATCTTCAATATCCTTGCTGATGGAAGCAGGTAAGCAGTAAAAATCTCAGAAATACATGGCCCCATTTATTCTTTCATGTACACGGGTCTGTTGTCCTGGTCCCTTGGAAAAGAAACAGCCCCAAAGCATGATGTTGACACTCCCATGCTTCACAGTAGATATGGTGTTCTTCTCAGCATTCTTTCTCCTCTAAACATGACAAGTTGTGCTTCTACCAAACAGTGCTACTTTGGTTTCATATGTCTATAAGACATTCTTCTAGTACACTTCTGGATCATGCAAATGCTCTCTAGCAAACTTCAGATGGGCCAGGACATATAATGGCTTAAGCAGGGAGACACGTGTGGCACTGCAGGATCTAAGTCCCTGGCGGTGTAGTGTGTTACTGATGGTAGCCTGTGTAACGTTGGTCCCAGCTTTCTGCAAGTCATTCACTAGGTCCCCCGTATTGTTCTTGAATGTTTGCTCAACATTCTTGAGATCATTTTGACCCGACGGGGTGAGATCTTGCGTGGAATCCCATATCAAGAGAGATTATCAGTGGTCTTGTATGTCTTCCATTTTCTAATTATTGCTCCCCCAGTTGATTTCTTCACACCAAGCTGCTTGCCTATTGCAGATTCTATCTTCCCAGCCTGGTGCAGGGCTACAATTCTGTTTCCGGTGTCCTTCGACAGCTCTTTGTTCTTCCCCATAGGGGAGTTTGGAGTGTGACTGTTTGAGGTTGCGGACAGGTAAAGGAAAGGTGTCTTTTATACTGATAACAAGTTTAAACAGGCACCAGTCCTACAGGTAATGAGTGGAGGACAGAGGAGCCTCTTAAAGAAGAAGTTACAGGTCTGTGAGAGCCAGAAAACTTGCTTGTTTGTTAGTGACCAAATACTTACCTATTCCACCAAAATTTGAAAAAAAATTTCTTTCCTAATCAGACAATGTGATTTTCACTATTTGTTTTCTCATTTTGTCTCTCATAGTTGAGGTCTACCTATGATGTCAATTACATGCCTCTCTCATCTTTTTAAGTGGGAGAACTTGCACAATTGGTGGCTGACTTTTTTCCCCACTATATATATATATATATATATATATATAGTGGGGAAAAAAGTCAGCCACCAATTGTGCAAGTTCTCCCACTTAAAAAGATGAGAGAGGCATGTAATTGACATCATAGGTAGACCTCAACTATGAGAGACAAAATATATACTAGCTGTAGTACCCGGCTACGCCCGGGTTAATAAATAACTGATGTTAGCTATAACAAAATAGAAATTTGAATATGTCATATTAATGACCTGTAGGAAAATAGAGGCAGCCTGATAAATCTCCAGCCAATAGTAAACCCTCCCCCCGTCCGGGCAGTATATGTTACCTCACACATACACATAATAGACAGCTCATGTGACTGACATCTGCCTTAATTCCCTATATGGCACATGTGTTGCACATTGGCTGTTTTTAATCAGATGTTTATGTTTGGAAAATAAAGATAGCACACGTATGAGGCGAGTTGTGTGAGGTGATTTGTGCACATCTGTGTCTGTCTGTGTGGTGTGTGTGTCCCTGGGGTGTGTATGTGTGTGTCCCTGTGGGGGGGGTCTGTGTGGTGTGTGTCTCTGTTGTGTGTGTCTCTTTGTGGTGTGTGTGTGTGTGTCCCTGTGGGGGTGAGTGCATGTGTCCCTATAGGGTGTGTATGTGTGTGTGTCCCTGTGGGGGGGTCTGTGTGGTGTGTGTATCTGTGTTGTGTGTGTCTCTTTGTGGTGTGTGTCGCTGTGGGGTGAGTGCATGTGTCCCTATAGGGTGTGTATGTGTGTGTCTCCCTGTGGGGGGGTGTCTGTGCGGGGGGGGTGTGTCTCTGTGTTGTGTGTGTCTCTTTGTGGTGTGTGTGTGTCCCTGAGGGGTGAGTGCATGTGTCCCTATAGGGTGTGTATGTGTGTGTCTCTGTGGGGGGGTCTGTGTGGTGTGTGTGTGTCTCTTTGTGGTGTGTGTGTCCCTGTGGGGTGAGTGCATGTGTCCCTATAGGGTGGCTATGTGTGTGTGTCCCTGTGGGGGGGGTCTGTGTGTTGTGTGTGTCTGTGTCATGTGTGTCTCATTGTGGTGTGTGTGTGTGTGTGTGTGTCCCTGTGGGGTGAGTGCATGTGTCGCTATAGGGTGTGTGTGTGTCCCTGTGGGGGTGTGGTGTGTGTGTCTCTGTGTTGTGTGTGTCTCTTTGTGGTGTGTGTGTGTTTGTTTGGGTGCGTGTTGAGTATCCAATGTTGGGGCTGCACCTTAGCGACTATACACTTGCTGTTACTCTTTGTGTGCGTGTGGTGTGTATACATGTCCCCGTGCGTGGTGAATATCTCATGTTGGGGCCCCACCTTAGTGAATATATGCTGGTATGTGCTGTTAGTCTTTGGTGCTGTCATTAAGCCCCTCTCACTCACAACTGTCAACTGGTAACTGTCACTTTTTCCCCATTATGTAGATAGGGGCAAAATTGTTTGGTGAATTGGAATGTGCGGGGTTAAAATGTCGCCTCACAACATAGCCTGTGACGCTCCCGGGGTCCAGACGTAGGACTGTGCAAAATTTTGTCTCGATAGCTGCCATCTGTCGATTTTCCTCCAACTCTTTTCCATTCACTTTTTCCCCATTATGTAGATAGGGGCAAAATTTTTTGGTGAAGTGGAACGCGCAGGGTTAAAATTTCTCCTCACAACATAGACTACGACGCTCTCAGGGTCCGGACGTGTGACTGTGCAAATTTTTGTAGCTGCAGCTGGCAGCTGTCGATTTTCCTCCCACACGTTTCCTTTCCCTTTTTCCCCATTATGTAGATAGGGGCAAAATTGTTTGGTAAACTGGAACGCGCGGGGTTAAATTTCGCCTCACAACATAACCTAAGACACTCTCAGGGTCCACACGTGTGACTATGCAAAATTTTGTCTCTATAGCTGACAGCTGTCGATTTTCCTCCAATATTTTTCCATTCACTTTTTCCCCATTATGAAGATAGGGCTAAAATTGTTTGGTGAACTGGAATGCGCAGGGTTAAAATTTCGCTTTACAACATAGCCTATGACGCTCCCGGGGTCGAGACGTGTGACTGTGCAAAATTTTGTGGCTATAGTTGCGACGGTGTAGATGCCAATCCCGGATATACACACATACACACACACACATACACACATACACACATTCAGCATTATATATTAGATATAGTAGAAACCAGAAAGTTACATGTTCCCTTTAAAGCTGTTGTTTTATAATGGCAACTTGGAGCACAAACGATGCAAAATACAATCTGCTATCATAATAATATTATAGTTTAGTTAGCAAATTAATTTGGCTTTAAATCAACGTGCAATTTTGTGTAAAAGATTGCATATTCTGTCAGGTTCGTCTGGTCAGCTGCATACAATCACTTGTACGGAATCAGCATCCATTAGTTTCCAATAATCGGTTCACTTTTTAGACTGATAACAATTACTGGCATGGGAGCAAATACAATATAGCCAGCGATGTGCAATGTCATGGGGATTGATAGATATTATATTTTTCTTAGCTGTAAAAAATGAATAGCTTGTAGAAAATAATTGCTGAAGAATTTATAATCCCTACAGGATCTATAAAATACCACTACAATAAAAACGTGAAAATGCCAAGATATGTAGACACACTAATACTTTTATTAACTTATATCTACAATTACTATTTTTCTTAACTTAACTACAATTCTATATTTCTTAACTTGTTTTCAACTATCCACAAATTCAAGCTTTTTTCATTTTTTCTGATATCATTGTCTTTTCTGTTTAGGATTATTCATATCATAATTAATACTTTCTAATTTTTATCAGGTCCAAATAGAACATATTGATTTAGGTCCAAAATTGGACAGTTTTGGCATTTACCTGTTTACCAAAACATTTGCACTCCGTGACCCAGCCAGTGTAACCGTTGGATTACGGGTGGCACCTCCAATATGCTTTGTAGGAATGGGATGCCGCTCGATTGAGAAAGAGTGTTAGGTTACTCCTCTCTTCTCTCTGCATAATCTTAAAACAGGTTCTGTGTGGACATTCTGCACCAGCCTCTGTGGGTGTATTCTGAAAAAAAGCTTCCGAGGGTCCTCTTAAAAAAGGCTGTGTGTGGCCACACTGCACCAGGTACTGTGAGGTTACTGTTAAAAAGGGTTTGTTGGGCATCCACTTACAAACAGGCTTGTGAGGGTTCTCTTAACCCCTTTACGACTAATGACGAGTATACTCGTCATGAAAAGATGTCAGTTCCCGCATCATGACGAGTATACTCGTCATGGCTTTGAACTGTCACTGCTTCTAAACGAACAGTGACAGTTCAATTCTAAAAGCTGTCAGTGACAGCTGAGGGTCAGGGGCAGAGGTGTGGGGACCCTTTTTAGGGGTCCCCACACTCAGAGCGATGTGATCGGTCAGTCAATCTGACCGACCGATCACATCAAGATCGCGCAGGAAAGTGCTGAATGTCACCACTTCCCTGAGCGATCGCTGCAGGAGCCGGGCTGTCAGCTGTGCCCGGCTCCTGCACACATTCCCTGCTTGTGCCCTCTGATGCTCATCACCCCCCCCCCCTCATCCCCCTGACCCCCACTGTGTCTGCCCCCCCTGCTCATCCCCCTGTCCCCCGCTGTGCCTGCCCCCCGCTCATCCCCCTGTCCCCCAACTGTGTCTGCGCTCCCCCGCTCATACCCCTGTCCCCGCTGTGTCTCCCCCCCCCCCCCCCCCCGGCTCATCCCCCGGCTCATCCCCCGGCTCATCCCCCGGCTCATCCCCCGGCTCATCCCCCGGCTCATCCCCCTGTCCCCCGCTGTGTCTTCTGAAGCTCATTCCCCTGCTGTTTCTGGGCCCCCCCGCTATCCCCTTGTGCCTTGTCCCCTTCTTTTTCTGGGCCCCCCCCCCGCTATCCCCCGTCCCCTGCTGATTCTGGGCCCCCCCGCTGTCCCCGGCCCCCCGCCACCGCCGGTACTCACCTCCTCCTGCCGCCGCCGCCTCCAGCTTGCGTCCTCCTGCCTGCGTCCTCCGGCTTCCTCTCACCGCCGCCCGACGTCTGGTAAGACCTCCCCCATCCCCCTGCATGGGGATCCCTGATCCCCCATCCCCCTGCAGGAGGATCCTGATCCCCCTGCATGGGGATCCCTGATCCCCCATCCCCCTGCAGGAGGATCCCTGATCCCCTGCATGGGGATCCCTGATCTCCCATCCCCCTGCATGGGGATCCCTGATCCCCCATCCCCCTGCATGGGGATCCCTGATCCCCCTGCATGGGGATCCCTGATCCCTCATCCCCCTGCAGGAGGATCCCTGATCCCCCTGCATGGGGATCCCTGATCTCCCATCCCCCTGCATGGGGATCCCTGATCCCCCATCCCCCTGCATGGGGATCCCTGATCCCCCTGCATGGGGATCCCTGATCCCCCATCCCCCTGCATGGGGATCCCTGATCCCCCTGCATGGGGATCCCTGATCCCCCATCCCCCTGCAGGAGGATCCCTGATCCCCTGCATGGGGATCCCTGATCCCCCATCCCCCTGCAGGAGGATCCCTGATCCCCCTGCATGGGGATCCCTGATCTCCCATCCCCCTGCATGGGGATCCCTGATCCCCCATCCCCCTGCATGGGGATCCCTGATCCCCCTGCATGGGGATCCCTGATCCCTCATCCCCCTGCAGGAGGATCCCTGATCCCCCTGCATGGGGATCCCTGATCTCCCATCCCCCTGCATGGGGATCCCTGATCCCCCATCCCCCTGCATGGGGATCCCTGATCCCCCTGCATGGGGATCCCTCATCCCTCATCCCCCTGCAGGAGGATCCCTGATCCCCCTGCATGGGGATCCCTGATCTCCCATCCCCCTGCATGGGGATCCCTGATCCCCCTCCATGGGGATCCCTGATCCCCCATCCCCCTGCATGGGGATCCCGTCGGAAACGATCGAGCGTCGTGGGACCTTCGTTGTGGACTACGTCGGATCTTTTTATAATAAAGATGGAGTCCAAAATTTGTTTGTGTTTTTTTTCTAATAAAAATATTTTTCTCTGTGTGTATTTATTGACTAATTATCAGAGATTCATAATGGCGGGTCTAACATTGGCCCAATATTATGAATCTCGGGCTTAGTGCCAGCTGCCAATAAAAATCTGGCATTAACCCCTTTATTACCCAGTTTGCCACCGGCACCAGGGCAACTGGAAGAGCATGGGTACAGCGCCAGAAAATGGCGCTTCAATGAATGCGCCATTTTCTGGGGCGGCTGCGGGCTGCAATTCGCAGCATGGGGGGCCCAGAACGCTTGGGCCTCTCTATGCTGAGGATTCCAGCCCCCAGCTGCCTAGTTGTACCTGGCTGGGCCAAAAATATGGCGGAGCCCTACGTCATTTTTTTTCTAGAATTAGTTCTAGAAATAAAAAAAAATGGGCTTCGCTGTATTTTTGGTTGCAGCCAGGTACAACAAGGCAGCTGGGGGTTGCTGGCAGTCTGTAGCTGCCAAGTTGTACCTGGCTGGACCAAAAATATGGCGGAGCCCTACGTCATTTTTTTTCTAGAATTAGTTCTAGAAATAAAAAAAAATGGGCTTCGCTGTATTTTTGGTTGCAGCCAGGTACAACAAGGCAGCTGGGGGTTGCTGGCAGTCTGTAGCTGCCAAGTTGTACCTGGCTGGACCAAAAATATGGCGGAGCCCTACGTCATTTTTTTTTTCTAGAATTAGTTCTAGAAATAAAAAAAAATGGGCTTCGCTGTATTTTTTGTAGCCAGCCATGTACAACTTGGTAGCTGGCTGACTGGAATCCTCAGCGTGGAGAGACCCAAATGTTGTGGGTCCCCCGCGCTGCAAATTTCAACCCACAGCCACCCAAGAAAATAGCGCATTCATTAGAGGCGGAATTTTCTGGTGCTGTACCCCAACTCTACCAGTTGCCCTTGTGCTGGTGGCACACGGGTTCTCCGTATGCGACATAGTGTCCGCTAACAATTTCAATAGAAAATGAGCTCCAATTGTTAGCGGAAACCATGTCGGGTATGGAGAGACCCTAACTGTGTGCCTGAACATTGGAGCTCCCCCACAAGTGACCACATTTTGGAAACTAGACCCCGAAGGAACGTATCTAGATGCATAGTGAGCACGTTGAACCCCCAGATGCTTCACAAATTCATCCATAAAAATGAAAAAGCACTTTTTTTCCACAAAAAGTTTCTTTTTTCATTTTTACGGATCAATTTGTAAAGCACCTGGGGTTCAAAGTGCTCACTATGCATCTAGATACGTTCCTTGGGTGGTCTAGTTTCCAAAATGGGGTCACTTGTGGGGGAGCTCCAATGTTTAGGCACATAGGGGCTCTTCATATCCTACAAGGTGTCCGCTAACAATTCCAATTGTTAGTGGACACCATATTGCGTATGGAGAGCCCCTGTGTGTCTCCACATTGGAGCACCCCCACAAGTGACCCCATTTTGGAAACTAGACCCCCAAAGGAACGTATCTAGATGCATAGTGAGCACTTTGAACCCCAAGATGGTTCACAAATTCATCCATAACAATGAAAAAGCACTTTTTTTTCCACAAAAAGTTTATTTTTTTCATTTTTACGGATCAATTTGTAAAGCACCTGGGGGTTCAAAGTGCTCACTATGCATCTAGATACGTTCCTTGGGGGGTCTAGTTTCCAAAATGAGGTCACTTGTGGGGGAGCTGCAATGTGGAGACACACGGGGACCATCCAAACGCGACATGGTGTTCGCTAACAATTTGAATGGAAAATGAGCTCAAATTGTTAGCGGACACCATGTCGCGTTTGGAGGGTCCCTGTGTGTCTCCACATTGGAGCTCCCCCACAAGTGACCCCATTTTGGAAACTAGACCCCCAAAGGAACATATCTAGGTACATAGTGAGCACTTTGAACCCCCAGATGCTTCACAAATTGATCCGTAATAATGAAAAAATAATTTTTTAGTGGAAAAAAAAGTGCTTTTTCATTTTTACGGATGAATTTCTGAAGCATATGGGGGTTCAAAGTGCTCACTATGCATCTAGATACGTTCCTTGGGGGGTCTAGTTTCCAAAATGGGGTCACTTGTGGGGGAGCTGCAATGTGGAGACACACGGGGACCATCCAAACGCGACATGGTGTCCGCTAACAATTTGAATGGAAAATGAGCTCAAATTGTTAGCGGACACCATGTCGCGTTTGGAGGGTCCCTGTGTGTCTCCACATTGGAACTCCCCCACAAGTGACCCCATTTTGGAAACTAGACCCCCAAAGAAACATATCTAGGTACATAGTGAGCACTTTGAACCCCCAGATGCTTCACAAATTGATCCGTAATAATGAAAAAATAATTTTTTAGTGGAAAAAAAAAGTGCTTTTTCATTTTTACGGATGAATTTCTGAAGCATATGGGGGTTCAAAGTGCTCACTATGCATCTAGATACGTTCCTTGGGGGGTCTAGTTTCCAAAATGGGGTCACTTGTGGGGGAGCTGCAATGTGGAGACACACGGGGACCATCCAAACGCGACATGGTGTCCGCTAACAATTTGAGCTCATTTTCCATTCAAATTGTTAGAGGACACCATGTCGCGTATGGAGGGTCCCGGTGTGTCTCCACATTGGAGCTCCCCACAAATGACCCTATTTTGGAAACTAGACCCCCTAAGGACGGTATCTAGATGCATAGTGAGCACTTTGAACCCCCAGATGCTTCACAAATTCATCCATAAAAATTAAAAAAACACTTTTTTTTCACAAAAAATTTCTTTTTGCCTACATTTTTTTAGTTTCACATGGGCAAAGGGATAAAATACATCCCAAAATTTGTTGGGCAATTTCTCCTGAGTACACCGATACCTTATATGTGGTCATAAACCACTGTTTGGGCGCACGGCAAGGCTCAGAAGTGAAGGAGCGCCATTTCACTTTTTGAACGGAAAATTGGCTCTAAAATTCAAATTGCGCTCCTTCCCTTCTCAGTCCTGCCGTGCGCCCAAACAGTGGTTTATGACCACATATGAGGTATCGGTGTACTCAGGAGAAATTGCCCAACAAATTTTAGGATGCATTTTATCCTGTTGCCCATGTGAAAATGAAAAAATTGAGGCTAAAAGAACATTTTTGTTACAAAAATTAAAATGTCCATTTTTTCCTTCAACTTTATTTTAGTTCCTGTGGAGCACCTGAAGGGTTAATAATCTTCTTGAATATAGTTTTGAGTAGCTTGAGGGGTGCAGTTTTTGGAATGGTGTCACTTTTGGGCGTTTTCTGTCATGTACACCCCTCAAAGGGACTTCAAATGTGATGTGGTCACTAAAAAAATGGTTTTGTAAATTTTGCTGGAAAAATGAATAATTGCTGATGAACTTTGAACCCTTATAACGTCCTACCAAATTTTTTTTTTTCTTCCAAAATTGTGCTGATGTGAAGTAGACATGTGGGAAATGTTATTTATTAATTATTTTGTGTCACATAACGCTCTGGTTTAGCAGAATAAAAATAAAAAATTTGAAAATTGCTAAATTTTCAAAATTTTTGCCAAATTTTTTATTTTTTCACAAATAAACGCAAAAATTATCGACCTAAATTTAATACTAACATGAAGCCCAATATGTCACGAAAAAACAATCTCATAATCGCTAGGATCCGTTGAAGCGTTCCCGAGTTATAGCCTCATAAAGGGACACTGGTCAGAATTGCAAAAAATGGTCCGGTCATTAAGCTGCAACGTGACTCGGTCCTTAAGGGGTTAAACAAAGGTTTATGCAGTCCGCTTAAAACATGGATTGTGGTGATCCTCTTAAGAAAGGCTATGAGTGACAACTCTGCACCTGGCTCTGTGGGGTTTCTCTTGAAAAAGGGTTGTGGGGATCTAATTAAAAAACATTTGAGGGGGTTCTTATAAAAACAGCTGTGTGGCCACACTGCACCAGGTTCTGTAGGGTTCCTCTGAAAAATGGGTTTGTGGAGGTTCTCTTAAAAATAGGCTCTGTGTGACTACTCTGTAGGGGTACTTTTAAAATGTTGGCTCTGTGGGTGGGAATACTACTTAACAACCAAATTTAAAAGGCAGCATCAGTCAGTCAGCGCATTTGAATCCACTATTCTGTGAAAGGACTCTGCTGCGCACCTCAAAGATCTATTGGCTTTGCTATGATATCAGATTAGCGGTAAGCAGTTTGACAGCATTAAGCTATTCCTCTGACATATAAATATGAGAATTTTTTAAAACATGAATATAAACCTCAATGAAGGGCATCTGCCACCAAACAGCACTCTCATTAAGACATTTGTAAGATGCTTTTACAAATTGGTTCATAAGGCCATCCATTTATTTTAGTATGCTGTAAATTATTGTCTTATTTTATTTTACTAACATATATAGCATCATTAATTACACAACACTTTAGTGGACTTATAGAAGCAATATCAGACATTAGAGTATCAAATACATCTGTAGTTTAAACAAGACTGAGGGCCTTGACCATACAATACAAAAACTTTATATCTTTTGTGTACCCCCTATTTCCTATTAGATTGTAAGGTTTTGAGCAGTACCCTCGGGTTAGAAATGTATTTTCACTGACATGTATGGCACTGTGATGAAAGAGCTATAATTAGCAAAGTTTAGCCAAGCAATAGAGTGGCCGCAGTGTGGCCCTAGCTGATGCGATACACTATGACAACTATCACAGCTAAGAATAGTGGTGTTGAGACAGCATCAAGCTTCAATACTGTGTAGATGTTTTTCAAAAGCAAAAACCATGTAACAAAAGATGACCAGTATCCAATAATTATCAAATTGCTTTTCTATGACATAGCAGATTCAGACCCAGTTATACACTATGGGTCAAAACATTGACTAAAACCTAGATCTGTAATAGGGGTTGAGAAATGTCTGCAGTTCCTGTATCTGTGATGCAATAATACACAAAACTGATCATTATTCAATGCTGAAGTTACCTTCTTTTATGCAGCTGTCATACAGCTGTCTACTGAATTTAAGAAGACCCTCAAACTCTCCAAGATGCCCTAACAAATAGGTCTGGTAAATACAAATTATGCATCTTGCATGCATGTCTGTTTTAAGTCCTCGTCTCACGCTTCAATGTGTCGGTGAACCGACCAACGATCCTACTTGACCTAGATCGCTTGAATGACGTTCAATGATCGCTAGTGAAGTGCCACATGTATAGATCTCATTAATGACACAGCAACGATTCCGCGACAAGCAAACCACACTTGAGGTCGTTAGCTCGCCCATGTCCTTCACTTCTCAATAGGTGAAGTCGTTAATGATATCGTTATCGAGGTGTGACACACACCCATGCTGCAGGTTGGAAGAACGAGCATCGTTTGGTTTAAGGTCCGGTTCACAAACCTCTGATGAACGATCTGCCCGATTATCGTTGATCGTTTGTACATGTCACACTGAACGACGTCGTTATGACGTCGTTTTAACGACTGCAAACCCGTGACGTTTCAACAATATCGTTAGCGATATCGCTGCGTGAGACGGGGCCTTTATGATGTGACTTTTAAACATTTATCACATTTCTGCACCAGGACAAATGGAGCAATGATGTTCGTAGTGACAGCCAAAAATGGGATTCAGTTGTAAAAGCTAATGAAGAGATACATGAGACTTACACATGGATACAAATTATACAACAATGAAGCCTTGTAAGTGTATTCACTGGCTCTATGGCAACAAAACAAGAACCCACTATCCCTAGTTGATATAACATTCCTTCAAATTGTGGAATAAATTATACGTGAAAAAATAATGCATGAGAATAATATTTGTAATATTTGGATATACCATAATGATAACAATTAGTAATAAGTTAAATTAAAAGTTTAAATATGCTACCACAGCTTCCTGTATTTTATAATATTAAAAATAACTTGACGACATTCATCCTTTAAAGTATTTGAAAACTCTAAAATCAGTTTCCTCTTATTTCGTAGCTGCTCTGTGTATGTCCCCAGGCTAGGGCACCCAGCTGTGCTTTTCACAGCAAATCTAGAAAGTGAGATAGGCCAATTATTTCCATACCTAGTGAGGCTGTGTGAAAAAAAAATCAAAAACAAGCATTCAAGGAGCCACGAGAGGTGTCATTACATTTACCTTTAGTAAAAACTAGCTCATCTACATTCATAAATTATCCATACCATGCAAGTGTCTGAAATGTAATGCAGCAGTTACAAAACAGAAGTTCTTAATAAACACTTCTGCTACCGGCTCCATCCTTCTGAATTACTATCTTTGATCTTTTCTTAATTTCCTTTTCACAGTCATGTTGATTTGTCTTTGATCTACCACATTCTAAGGATTTACTTTAAAAAGGAAAAGAACACTCCTGGATTGTTTGATGAGAGAAATGCATGTTTGAGATTTCTCTTTGACTTTTGTTTCAATAGAGAAAAAAAAAATTGTTTTAGGGTGCCTTCACAGACAGTGTTTTTGGAGACAAGCCATATTTTTATTGCTGGTATTGCCACTTTTTGCGTGATAAAATATGAGTGTTTGCTGGTAGTGAAAAGGAATACATTAAACACATTTTCTTTGTCTTTTGTTGTGTTTTGACTTAAAGCATAACCATTGTTTAAATTTTCATTTCATAGTAATGTAGAGCAAGTGATTTTAATAATTTTTCAAACATACCGTATAAGAGAATTCTGGTTGAAATCTATCTATAAACCTTCCACAAGGTGTCCCCACTAGACTATGTCCTAAGCAGACATATGTTCAATCTCAGTCAGATCCTTCTTCAAGCTTCGCACACTGAATACGGGGCATGTAACCATATAAGGCTAAAGGGTGTGTGGCCTACACAGCATCCACACTGCTGACTGCAGCTGAGGAGGTGACATTGTATCAGATTACTTCGGGCTACAGCACAATGCTAAGCAATGTCAGGATCAGTGTAAACTCCTCTTTCCATGGCATAAGCTTCTCTAATCTGTCATCTGGTTCCACACAGCCCAGTCACGATCTTTGTTATCCCCTACTCTGCTGTGACATTGCACTGCTCACAATCAGCTGCAAGCCACACCACACAGCTCTAAAATGTAGTTTTTAAAAGAGCACAGAAAAATGTGAGAAAATAAGTCATATAGCACAAAAAACATTACACTGGGGAACAATTTGAAAAATAATTTCTGTTGAGTTAGGTTTTTTGAGCTGATTTATACTAAAATTGGCATGCTGATTCCAAAAATGTAGTCAGTTTTTTTCTAGCACGTCAAGTTTTTCCTCCACAACTTACCTGCCAGAGAAGCAGAATTGCACTGATATCTGTAATAAGACTTGTTATCTGATTACAATATATATATATATATCCTTTGTAAAAAACATGATAGTGTCAAAAAACATATTTGTCATGCCTATTTCTTATATATTTCATTTTTTGTTCATATTTGTACTATTAAAAAAAAAAAAAACACTTTTTAGATACAGTAGTTTACATATTTTTGAGAAGACAAAAATCCTATAGTTCAAAAACTTGACGTGATAGAGAAAAACTGAGATCATTTCTGGATTCAGCATCCAAAAATTAATTAAGAACAGTTGTCTGACCTAACTTCTAAAAAATTGTGTTCCCCAGTGTTATCTCAGCTGCTATGTGTCCCATCATTAACAACCAGTGTAGTATTGAAATTCAATTAAATGACATTTACACTTTAAACATCATGTGGTTTGGGGTTCTAAAAGGAATTTATGGATCTATGAACTATATGGTCTGTACAGGTCAAAAGTTGCAAATAGCTTTTTCAGGCAGAAGAGAGGAAAAAGAAAAGTGCATTGATCTAAATGGAGGTGTATGTTCAGATCATAGGTAGGTGTAAGTTGCACTCACCTTTGTCAGACCTTGTTCACTTGCTTATAGGTCGCTTAGGACCACAAGATATACGGAGATGGTTTTCCTTTTTGAGCGGTATGCGGCAGATTCCTGGTGGCTATTGCTTAATTCAGTCAGAGTTACCATAGGAAGAATATCCAAATAAAATTTCCTCCAGTCTATTAGCGCCCCCGAATGACTTGTAGATACAAGCTAATGTGTTATCCTGTATGATTCTTTATTATTTCTTCAAAAACAACGCGTTTTGACAATTAAAATGTCTTCTTCAGGTATTTTGTTATAAATGCTCCAAAGTTCTGGATAGCTTTTATAGGAAGTGATACCATATCAGTCAGGGTGTGGACCACTGTGGTTTGTATTTGACACACCCATTCCAAGATTGCACTACAAGTCAGTAGTTAATACAAGAAAAAATGTCCCTATACATAAAAATACATAGATACATAAAAGCTAACTGTAAAATGTGAGATATAATTGCATATAACTACTTGCATAATTATTGTATGTAACAAAATTCTGTTTAAAACACACACTCCTTATAGAAAGACTATTATTGAAAACACATAAAACAATAAAAACTAATAAACAATGTCCTCAGGTACAATAAATTTATTCTTTCTATGTCCCCTCAATAATTTCGTTCAGCCCATCTGGGTGTAAAGTACCCATTTTAAATATCCAAAAGGATTCTTTACGGTTTAATCTCTCAGTACGGTTTGGGCAACTCTCAGGTATTTGTTCCACTGGTGTTATTTTTATGTTAAATTTTTTATTACGTGTTTCAAGCATAAATGTCTAGATAGGCTGTGTTTCATAAAACCATTTTTCGCATTGTGCCTGTGGCCATTCATACGTGTTTCAAGACCAACTTTATATACAGCAGATTGGTACAGCGATGGGGACGCGGGTAGCCCCAAGTTTCACAAGTTTGTTAATTGGGCTATTCAAGTCATCATCGCCAATAAACCAACATTATATTAATCATATAGTGCTATACCGTGGCTTTATAGATGATCTGATAATTATATGGAGCGAGAAAAAAGCGGAGCAGTTCAATAGCGAGATGAATGTAAACCAATGGGGGATTACATTCACTGCTAAAACTAGTAAGAAAAAATTGATATTGTTTACTAGTTTTAATTTTATGCTTGTTCAAAAATAATCTTTCTATAATGAGTGTGTTTTTTAAGAGTGTTTTAAATAGAATCTTGATACATACAATAATTATGCAAGTAGTTACAGTATATGCAATTTCATCTCACATTTTATAGTTAGTTTTTATGTATCTATGTATTTATATGTATAGGGACTTTTTTTCATTTATTAACTACTAAGTTGTAGTGCAATCTTGGAATGGGTGTGTCAATTACAAACCACAGTGTCCACACCCTGACTGATATGGTATCACTTCCTATAAAAGCTATCCAGAACTTTGGAGCATTTATATCAAAATACCTGAGGAAGACATTTTTTTTTTTTGTTCAGATGTTTTTTATTAAACTCAGCATAATATTGCAACACACATCAGAAAGATAATATCACATTATTTTACCTTTTATATGATATAAACCCAACTATGGATCCCACCCCCCACCCTCCATACTCATGAACAGATTCCCTGTATGCATTTCTATACAAACAATAGCACTTATATCTAGAATCCTCGTATATACATCCTCCATCTTCTTCTTGAGCCACAGGTCCAGCAGTATAAAAGAAAACATTTGTCACAGTCGTCGCTCATACACCTCCTGACACATTATCCTCCACCCGCAACCATGGATCCCACAATTTTTCAAACATTGTAAAGGCATTCCTTTTCTTATATATATTCTCCTCTGTTCGTATGATATACGCCACTTGTCGTAAGTATTCCATCCTGGAGGGAGGCTCGGCCCTGATCCACGCCCTCACAATCAACTTCCTCGCCATGAATAACAATCTTCTGCACACTCGTCACATTTATTTCTTCCACATAACCTAACACACAGACAATTGGTATTCTCGGAATCACGCATCCATACATTCCCTCAATCAAATTTATCACAACCATCCAAAAAGCTTGCAGCCTCGGACATTCCCACATCATATGTAGCACTCCCGCACCCTCATGCATGCATCGCAGACATTCTGGAGGAAGACATTTTAATTGTCGAAATACGTTTTATGTACATGTTTTTGGAGAAATAATATAAAGAATCATACAGGATAATACTATAACTTGTATACACAAGTTATTCAGGAGCGCAAATAGCCTGGAGGAAATTTTATTTGGAAATAGCTTTTTCAGAGAGAAGATGACCTGATATCTAACACCACTTATCAAATTTAGGAATTCGAAAAGTCAATGTTTGACCCTTTAATGAGCCTTGCCACAGAACATAGTATAAGAAGCCTAATCAAAAACTCAATTTTTCGAAACATATTTTGGGGTGTTTGCCCCTCATCAGTGCAAAACAGAATATTTGATTTGGCTAATGAGATGCTTCTGACAGTGGATCAAAGAGGAAAAGTTTCACCTTGTGGAGAGCGCCAAGCTGATGTAGGGAGATTATAGACAGTGCAATCAGGGGAGGGCAGGTGCTCTTTGCCCCGGGAGGCAGTGTGATATTCGGCTGCTGTGATATGTATGAGGGCGGCCCTAGGTGAGGGCAATACCACCAGCCTGGGAGGCACTTGCCCCCTGCCACCTGGGCCAGTCCGCCCCTGCGTGCAATTCACCTCTGTGAAAAACTTGCAATGTTAAAAATGAAACAAAAAAAGCCACATAAATGTACTAAATTCATTAACTTAAAAAAGCAAGGAAATTGAATGTAAAAAGAATGGCTTAAAAGAAAATACCAAAATTATGTATGAGGAGAAACTTTTTTACATTTTAAGCAAAAAAAGATCAAGCTTACTAACATTAAAAAGTACCTGTCACCAGGTCAAAAGTGGTTTTGTTTTATTCCCACTACTATTCTATGTAATCCATTTTACGTTTTTCTTCTTTTTATTTCTTTAAACCTGCCACGTGGTTGGAGAGATGTGTGTTTTTGGTTAGCGCTAATTGTTATGGTCTTCACCAATCGGCTATTGCTCACAGGATTTTCTGGGACATGTCTTAAACTCCAACAACACCCCCTTTAGTGAAGACCAAGAAAAAGTAGCACTAAGGCCAAAGACTAGTGATGAGCACATTGTTTATGAAACCCCTCTCCATTTTCTATGTCTGTGTGACATCCATATGATGTCTGTGGGTAATCTATTTCCATACATCTACATTCAGAAATTGTGATGATGGATTCTAAAAGAAAGCAAACAAAATAAAATATTTAGGGAAGCAGTGAAAATAAAAGAAAAAAAAAATGGCACTTTTTGACCGAGTGACAGGTCCCTCTTTTAGAGCTAATCTGACTTGGCCACTAATGTGCATGGCAACCAATTGCAGATGCTGTCACAGATACAGTGAATATATATATGAGGTTTAAAAAATGGACCCGGAAGCAAGTGTGAGAGTGGTATGGAAGCTCGGTATGTATGAGTTCACTGGTCAATTACTATTTTGGTTTCTTTTGTAGTCTCCCTAGCCGAAGTCAAACAATAACACAAACTTTTCCGGGAAGTCCGTGTTCAGGGTGATTGTGATTGTACGAGCACTAGGTGTTTGGTATGGACCCCAAACTTTACAGCTTGGGTTCACCCATTACTACTGTACTACTCTATTGTCACTACTCACAATTGCTCATTTTGCTTTTCTACCCAGTTAATCCTTCTATTTTATATTAGGTCTATGACATTTTGTGTTTAAAAACAGAATAACTGATCCTTTGAAGGCTGAGTTTATAAATGCTGGAAGCATCCTTTGGAATTGATCCTGCAGAGATCCATTGGCAAAAAAGTTATGCAAACACAACCATTTTGTCCATTGTAAAATAAGTGATTTCTGAAGGATCCGATTTTTTAACATTGCAATCTATGAAGAACTGATCCATTAACTGATTGTTACTTAGCCATCCATTTTTTTTTATTGTAAAGAATCTGTTTTTCGCTTACAGGATCTGCTTCAAATGGATAAACAGCAATCTACTAACAAATCCGTCCTCCATAGATTCCAATGTTAAAAAAATAGTGATTCTGCAGAGATCAGTTATTTAACAATGAACAAAAAAGTTGTTTGCATCTAAAGGATCCGTTCTAATGAATGCTTACTGAACAGGTGAACTCAGCCTAAGCGGTATGTAGATTATAAAATATATCTACTGCAACACAACACACTGTAAGATATATGAAATAGCATACTGGCTAACAATGAATAGCAGGGCTGTCTGCACAGCTAATACTGATGTACAGAAAGGGACAATGCAGAAACTGAATGATAAGGGAAGGGGGGAGGGGGAATTTTCGTGCTCACCGAATTCCAGCGGACCGGTTGGTGCCAGGTGGAGACGTCCCGTACGTCCAAAGGATTAAGTGTAATGATGAATCCGGCACCGGACAGTTCTCCAATTTTCAAAATTTATTTAGTGATTTTTATAAAGTCATAAAATCAAGCGACCTAGGGAGCGCAGTCCCGCTGGACGCGTTTCGTACTACGTACTTCATCAGCAGCTAAAACCAAATGAACAACAAACCACATATATACCATGTGAAGCCCTCCCCCCATCACCAATTAATAAATAATGTTCAGCTGATAGGCTGGAGGAGCCTATATCTATTACTTATAAGAAAAGCCAATCCAAATCTTTAACTCATGTCAATATACAGAGATATTGATACATAGATTATGACAGAATGCTGCATGTTGATATACACTAAGAATACATATTCTCATACTTACATACTTTTGTTATGTGTCACACTTCTATGTAATGCTGTTATTTAATAAAAATAAGAACAATCCGTACGATAGTTTAGTCCCATCGAGACCCTTGTTTCTAGATTCACAATCCCAAAAAATTCCTTAGTTAACACTGCACGACCCCAATCTCCACCTCTTTTGTTGCGGTTAACTCTTTCTATACCTTGTACCCTGAGGGTGGATAAATCGCCATTGTGGGCATCTCTGAAGTGTTTAGAAAGGCCTGACAAATTTCTGCCAACATATCTAGGGTTAGGGATTGAGCCCGTCATATGTTCCCCCAACCTTTTCTTCAGGGGCCTGGTGGTGCACCCTACATAATTTTTTCTGCATGTTTCACAGGAGGCCATGTAAACCACATGGGTAGTATTGCAATTAATATACCCATTGATTCCATGGCTCTTGGTATTAGTATAACTTTGGATCGTCTTAGTCTTGACCATGTATTTACACAGACCACATCTCACCCCCCCACAAGGATAATTTCCCTTGGTACTAAGCCAGGTCGGGGGAGAGATGTTTAAAGAAAATAGTGACGGAGATAAAATGTTGCCTATTGTCATCGATTTTCTTGGTACACATCTATACCCATTCTGCAAAATTCTATGTAAGACTGGATCCTCATGCAATATGGGGATATACTTATGAATAATCCCCACAATAGCATTGAAGTCCTGACTATATGTAGTTGAGAATGTTGGTATATATGTGTTAGGTTGTCTCACATTGTCCTCCTGACGTTGTGGGCCACGATTACATGGGGGGTTAACATTAATCTGCATCGTTACTGGTTCCAGTAAGGAATCTCTCGATCTTATCTCTACCTCCTGTAGAGCGTCATTCACATGGTGTAGTGAATAACCGCGGCTACAGAGGCGTTTGCTGATATTAGCAGCCTCCTCCTGAAATGTTTGATCTGATGTGCAGGCCCTTTTTGCCCTTATCAGCTCACCCCGTGGCAGATTCCTCACTACGTGCCGAGGGTGACTACTTGTAGCATGAAGCAGTGTATTGCCTGCAATCGGTTTACGATACAGAGATGTAGTGATGTCTCCTGTCATACCATCACCCAGCAGCGTGATGTCAAGATAGTATGCCCGAGCCCCGTGCACCTCATAGGTGAATCGCACATTGTAATCATTGTCATTCATATATGAGATAAACCCACCGAGCTCAGACTCCCGGGGGGAGGCACCTCGACGTCTCCTTTCCAAATCAGTATGACGTCATCGATGTACCTCCCCCACCAGAGCACATGATCAAGATAGGGGTTGGTCTCAACATGGATGTACTGCCTTTCCCAGGCTGTCATATACAGATTTGCCAAAGAAGGTGAAAAGTTGGACCCCATGGGGCAGCCGCACTTCTGGACGTAGTATCTAGTGTCAAAGAGAAAATAGTTGTTCCTTAGTAAATGTGTGAGACACATTATAATGAACTCCTTTTCCTCGGCTGAATACATGCTGCTGTTTAGCAAAGTGTCTGATAGTACTTGTATAGCCCGATTATGTGGATACATGAATACAATGATATTACATCACATGTTATCCACTGGTAATCAGGCTGCCACTTCATGTGTCTCACCTCACTTAATAATTGTTTTGAATCTCGAATGAAGCCTAGCGAGCCCTCCAGTAATGGCTGGAGTTTAAGGTCCAGCCAGCTGGAGAGTCTCTCGTTAACCCCTCCGATGCCGGCAACAATAGGTCTCAGGGGTGGAGGAAAGACAGGTTTGTGCACCTTGGGTAGTGCATGAAAGATGGGGCATAGAGGTTTTTCAGGGAGCAAATACTCCTGGGATCTAGTTGTTATAACACCCATCATCTGGCCCTCTTTGAGTAATTGTGCTAATTCTTTTTGGACCCTAGTCGTGGGATCAATAGCCACTTGTTCATATGTTGTGCGGTCTGCGAGCAAGGATAGGATTTCCCTGTGGTATAGGGTGTTATCCATAATCACCACAGACCCACCCTTGTCCGCAGCACGCACAACTATGTGAGGATTGTTCTTAAGGGTTTTTAAAGAGACCCTTTCCATATCTGTGAGATTGTCACGTCCAGCAGTATGGGAGAGGAGAAGAGATTTAATCTCTCTCTCCAATACATGTTGGAAGTTGTCCATTGCAGGAATTCTAGGGTTAACGAGAGACTCTCCAGCTGGCTGGACCTTAAACTCCAGCCATTACTGGAGGGCTCGCTAGGCTTCATTCGAGATTCAAAACAATTATTAAGTGAGGTGAGACACATGAAGTGGCAGCCTGATTACCAGTGGATAACATGTGATGTAATATCATTGTATTCATGTATCCCACATAATCGGGCTATACAAGTACTATCAGACACTTTGCTAAACAGCAGCATGTATTCAGCCGAGGAAAAGGAGTTCATTATAATGTGTCTCACACATTTACTAAGGAACAACTATTTTCTCTTTGACACTAGATACTAAGTCCAGAAGTGCGGCTGCCCCATGGGGTCCAACTTTTCACCTTCTTTGGCAAATCTGTATATGACAGCCTGGGAAAGGCAGTACATCCATGTTGAGACCAACCCCTATCTTGATCATGTGCTCTGGTGGGGGAGGTACATCGACGACGTCATACTGATTTGGAAAGGAGACGTCGAGGTGCCTCCCCCCCGGGAGTCTGAGCTCGGTGGGTTTATCTCATATATGAATGACAATGATTACAATGTGCGATTCACCTATGAGGTGCACGGGGCTCGGGCATACTATCTTGACATCACGCTGCTGGGTGATGGTATGACAGGAGACATCACTACATCTCTGTATCGTAAACCGATTGCAGGCAATACACTGCTTCATGCTACAAGTAGTCACCCTCAGCACGTAGTGAGGAATCTGCCACGGGGTGAGCTGATAAGGGCAAAAAGGGCCTGCACATCTGATCAAACATTTCAGGAGGAGGCTGCTAATATCAGCAAACGCCTCTGTAGCCGCGGTTATTCACTACACCATGTGAATGACGCTCTACAGGAGGTAGAGATAAGATCGAGAGATTCCTTACTGGAACCAGTAACGATGCAGATTAATGTTAACCCCCCATGTAATCGTGGCCCACAACGTCAGGAGGACAATGTGAGACAACCTAACACATATATACCAACATTCTCAACTACATATAGTCAGGACTTCAATGCTATTGTGGGGATTATTCATAAGTATATCCCCATATTGCATGAGGATCCAGTCTTACATAGAATTTTGCAGAATGGGTATAGATGTGTACCAAGAAAATCGATGACAATAGGCAACATTTTATCTCCGTCACTATTTTCTTTAAACATCTCTCCCCCGACCTGGCTTAGTACCAAGGGAAATTATCCTTGTGGGGGGTGAGATGTGGTCTGTGTAAATACATGGTCAAGACTAAGACGATCCAAAGTTATACTAATGCCAAGAGCCATGGAATCAATGGGTATATTAATTGCAATACTACCCATGTGGTTTACATGGCCTCCTGTGAAACATGCAGAAAAAATTATGTAGGGTGCACCACCAGGCCCCTGAAGAAAAGGTTGGGGGAACATATGACGGGCTCAATCCCTAACCCTAGATATTTTGGCAGAAATTTGTCAGGCCTTTCTAAACACTTCAGAGATGCCCACAATGGCGATTTATCCACCCTCAGGGTACAAGGTATAGAAAGAGTTAACCGCAACAAAAGAGGCGGAGATTGGGGTCGTGCAGTGTTAACTAAGGAATTTTTTGGGATTGTGAATCTAGAAACAAGGGTCCCGATGGGACTAAACTATTGTACGGATTGTTCTTATTTTTATTAAATAACAGCATTACATAGAAGTGTGACACATAACAAAAGTATGTAAGTATGAGAATATGTATTCTTAGTGTATATCAACATGCAGCATTCTGTCATAATCTATGTATCAATATCTCTGTATATTGTCATGAGTTAAAGATTTGGATTGGCTTTTCTTATAAGTAATAGATATAGGCTCCTCCAGCCTATCAGCTGAACATTATTTATTAATTGGTGATGGGGGGAGGGCTTCACATGGTATATATGTGGTTTGTTGTTCATTTGGTTTTAGCTGCTGATGAAGTACGTAGTACGAAACGCGTCCAGCGGGACTGCGCTCCCTAGGTCGCTTGATTTTATGACTTTATAAAAATCACTAAATAAATTTTGAAAATTGGAGAACTGTCCGGTGCCGGATTCATCATTACATTGCAGAAACTGCAAGAGAATATAAAGAAACTTGAGAAGACTTAGCTTTAACAGTGGCCACTGTGAAAGTGCCCAATAACTGCGCTAACGTGCTCATTTTATCGGGTCCTAACACCACACATGCAGCATTATACCGCTAGAGAGGCACACAGTTAGGACTCCATAAAATGAGGAGCACCTTGGTGCGGTTATCGGGCACTTTCGCAGTGGCCACTGCTAAAGCTAAGTCTTCTCAAGTTTCTTTATATTCTCCAGCAGTTTCTGCAATGTCCCTTTCTTTACATCACTATTAGCTGTGCAGACAGCCCTATTTATTGTTAGCCAGTATGCTATTTCATATATCTTATAGTATGTAGTGTTGCAGCAGATGTATTTTATAATTTACATGTTTTTTCTAGCTAGCACCTCACACAAAGGTGATGCCGGTCATTTCTTTAATTATAAGCTGTATATAGAAACAGGAAGTCTTTTTTCCCTGCATGAGTCATCATTTGAACTACAAGGTGGTTTCAGTAACCAAGATTTGTAACTCTAATGATGACTCACATAGGGTATAGAGACTTCCATTTTCTACATACAGTTTTATAGGATTCAGGTAGTCTGTTTTTAATCATGATATGTCATATACCTTCTGGAAACCAGAAGAATTAACTGTTTAGAAGGGCAAAATGAGCAATTTAATGTGGTATTTGATATCACAACTGCTGCAATATAATCAGATAACATTTTTCATGGGAGTGCTTCTTTAATTCATAGTCAAACGCCATTTCTGTAGATCTCTATGGGAAAAGGAAATTCAAGCTAATGGAAAGCAATAAGCTTCTACGAACTTTAGGATGTATTCTCACACTGTGTAAATTATGTTTTTTTCCTGTTGCTTTTTATTTGCATACTTTCTGCAGGTGTCTGCACCATAATAAACAATAACAGATTTCTCTGATTATCACTGCATTTTATTTGGTTTACCTTTTATTTAATGCACTTTTAGTGCATAATTGAACCAAATTTTTCAATTTTTTTTTTTCATTTCATTTCATTTAATTTATTTCCAGATATGCATTTCTTTGGTCAGATAAATACTCAATTAGTAATTATTGTAGAGGACTATTTCACAGTGTAAAAGTAAGAGTGCTAAAATATATTTAAATATGTTATATAATGTGTAACTTGTACATACAGTGTGCAGATAATAAAGTTCTATGGTGAAAATAACTAGGCCATAAAGAACTTCATCTGAGACAAGGGTTGGGAACTTTTTTCGGCCAGGGGCCATTTGGATATTTATAACATATATCCGGTACAAACTTATCAATTTGATATTTATCCTGTTATATTTAGTTAAACAATTAACTCAATTAGCTCAAACAGCACTTAATCCTCTAACTTTTTTCAACAGCAAGGTTCCAGCAAAAAGAACCCCTTTTTTTGCAAAACATAAAAATAAAAATATAGTAAAAAAATAACACTTAAAAACCGTTCTCTTTTGGGAAAAAAACATATTGAGTATTCTTGGCATCTCCAATGTGATGTATATATATAGCAGCATCATTGTCTCCGATGTGCTGTATATAGAACAATTGCAGTGTCTACTATATGATGTGCAAGTATACGGAGCAGTCACAGAATCTCCTATGTGATGTACATTGAGTATTCTCAGCATCTCCTAAGCGATGTATATATGGCAGTCTCGATGTATCCTATGTGATATATGTAGAGCAGTCTCTGAATCTTTCATATGATGCATATAGAGCAATATCAAAGTTTCATATGTGATGTAAATGTTGATTGCTCTCAGTGAGAGAAACAAGATAACAATCTTGTAGATGTGATACCTTTTAATGGCTAACAAAAATAAAATAAGTGATGTTAAGAGGCAAGCTTTCGAGACGTCTTAGGTCAATTCATCAGGCATGGTATGACAAAATATTGAAAGAAACTCAAACTTTGAGTTTCTTTCAATATTTTGTCATACCATGCCTGATGAAGGGACCTAAGACGTCTCGAAAGCTCACCTTGTAACATCATTTATTTTATTTTTGGTAGCGATTAAAAGGTATCACAACTACAAGATTGCTATCTTGTTTCTCCCACTGAGATCAATCAACATTTTCTCAACTGGCTTAGGCTGCTTTCACATAACGATTTTCGGTCATCCGATTGTATCCGTTTCAAAACGGATACAATCGGATCCGAAATCGGACCCATGTTCCCCTATGGGAATCGGATGGGAACGGATGTGCCACTATTGGCATCCGATTTTGGCACCATCCGATCCCATCCGATGTAATCACGGGCACAAAATCGTAGCCTGCTACGATTTTGTGTCCGTGACTCACATCGGACAGCCTCGGATCACTGCTGATCCGAGGCTGATCCTAGTGCCCACAGCATAGGAGCCTATGGACATCGGATCTGAGTTCACCTCAGATCCGATGTCGGCTCCGTATCTCCCTGTCTTTCCCTACTCCTGACTCCTCCATCTTCTTCCCTCTCCTACTCTATATGCTGTGCCCCCGCTATTCTATCTGTGTCCCCCGCTCTTCTATCCTCATCTATCCCTATCCTCTTCCCTCTCCCTGGGTGTAAAAAAATAAAAAAAACTCCTCCGGGAGTATACATTACCTGTCACCGCTCCCACGCTGCCGCACGATCAGGGCTAAAGGACCTGTGATGATGTCAGAGTCATATGACCCGGTCAGCTGACCGGGTCATGTGACCGGGCTCTTACATCATCACAGGTCCTTTAGCCCTGATCGTGCGGCAGCGTGGGAGCGGTGACAGGTAATGTATACTCCCGGAGGAGTTTTTTTTATTTTTTTACACCCAGGGAGAGGGAAGAGGATAGGGATAGATGAGGATAGAAGAGCGGGGGACACAGATAGAAGAGCGGGGGCACATCATATAGAGTAGGAGAGGGAAGAAGATGGAGGAGGCAGGAGTAGGGAGAGGCAGGGGACCGCAGGATCCACACGGATCCTGCAGATCGGATGGCTATTTGCCATCCGATTGCAGGGATCCGTATGGATCCGTGCCTGTCCGTGGGATCCCCCTTCAAAGTCGGATCCCACGGACAGGCACAAAAACGTTATGTGAAACCAGCCTAACACGGTACCAAAACTTTTTCTTTTAACCCTATGTGATGTATATACAGCAGTCTCAGAGTCTCCTGTGGGATGTATATACAGCAGTCTCAGAGTATTCTATGTGATGTATACTGCAGACCTCCGTCTTGCCTGAGTTCTATAAATTTTACTTGAACAATTATCAATTTCCTACTGTGAAGAACCTTCCAGTGTAATATAAATCTGTGTTCAGAAATTACTGCTGCAAGCTGTTCTTTGCAAGATTCACAGCAAAAAATCAACTGTGCTCCAGACCAACGCAAATCTAAAAAATCAGTTGCAAGTAGCAAATCATCTAAACCACCTAACATTGCACATCTCACAGAAGAGAAGCAGCTCCAGCCTTCACATTAGGGGTAAATTAATTAATTATACAAATATACAACCCCTGGCAAAAACTATGGAATCACTTGGCTCGGAGGATGTCCATTCAGTTGTTTAATTAAAAAAAAAAAAAAGCAGATCACAGACATGGCACAAAACTAAAGTAATTTCAAATGGCAATTCCAAAATTATGGAATCACTCAATTCTGAGGTAAAAATTATGGAAACACCCTGTAAATTTTCATTCCCAATACTAACACATCAAATAAGATCTGCTCGTTAGTCTGCATCTAAAAAGGAGTGATCACACCTTGGAGAGCTGTTGCACCAAGTGCACGGACCTGAATCATGGCTCCAACACAAGAGATGTCAATTTAAACAAAGGAGAGGATTATCGAACTCTTAAAAGAGGGTAAATAATCACGCAATGTTGCAAAAGATATTGGTTCACAGTCAGCTGTAAAATCTGGTCCAAATACAAACAACATGGGAAGGTTGTTAAAAGGAAACATACTGGTAGACCAAGGAAGACATCAAAGCGTCAAGACCAGAAACTTAAAGCAATATGTCTCCAAAACAGGAAAAGCACAACAAAACAAATAAGGAACGAATGGGAGGAAAGTGGAGTCAATGTCTGTGACCGAACTGTAAGAAGCCGCCTGAAGGAAATGGGATTTACATACAGAAAAGCGAAACAAAAGCCATCATTAACACCTCAACAGAAAAAAACAAGGTTACAATGGGCTAAGGAAAAGCAATCGTGGACTGTGGATGACTGGATGAAAGTCATATTCAGTGATGAATCGCAAATCTGCATTGGAAAAGTGATGGTGCTGGAACTTTTGTTTGGAGTCATTCCAATGAGATTTATAAAGATGACTGCCTGAAGAGAACATGCACATTTCCACAGTCATTGATGATATGGGGCTGGATGTCAGGTAAAGGCACAGGGGAGATGGCTGTCATTACATCTTCAATAAATGCCCAAGTTTACATTGATATTTTGCAAATAATCAAGGTATCCAGATGATTGAACGCTCACAAGGAGATTGACCTTATGATAAGGACTCTGACTCCTTTTTCTTTCTCTGAGATTTAAGGTCAATCTCCTTGGGAGTGCTCAATCATCTGGATACCTTGATTATTTGCTTCATTGCTCATAGCTGGGAGGTCTGCTCTCTGGAGGATAGCAGCATACCAAGGAGACAAAGACCCATGTAAGACTCCTAGTGGGTCGCCATGCAAAGAAACAAGACACAGTAAAGGTGAGTTCTCTTGCCCTTTGTACTCCTGAGAAATATTGTACTTTTACATTTAGATCTGCGCCTGTTTCTCGCTCTCCCACCCTTCTCTCACCTACAGCCTCGAGGTCTATTGTGTACATTGATATTTTGGACACTTTTCTTATCCTATCAATTGAAAGGATGTTTGGGGATGATGAAATCATTTATCAAGATGATAATGCATCCTGCCATAGAGCAAAAACTGTGAAAACATTCCTTGAAAGAAGACACATAAGGTCAATGTCATGGCCTGCAAATAGTCCGGATCTCAATCCAATTGAAAATCTTTGGGAAAGTTGAAGAAAATGGTCCATGACAAGGCTCCAACCTGCAAAGCTGATCTGGCAACAGCAATCAGAGAAAGTTGGAGCCAGATTGATGATGAGTACCTTTTGTCACTCATTAAGTCCATGCCTCAGAGACTGCAAGCTGTAATAAAAGCAAGAGGTGGTGCAACAAAATACTAGTAATGTATTGGAGTGTTGTTTTGTTTGTTTGTTTGTCATGATTCCATAGTTTTTACCTCAGAATTGAGTGATTCCATAATTTTTCTCCCTCCTTGGTTTACAAAAGTAACCATTACTGACTAGCATATTTTTTTTTTCGAGATTTCTTTTAGTGTTTCTTCAAGGCAGAGAGTTGCCATTTGAAATGAGTTTAGTTTTGTGCCATGTCTGTGATTTGCTTTTTTTTCTACAACATTAAACAACTGAATGAACATCCTCCAAGCCAGGTGATTCCAAAATTTTTGCCAGGGGTTGTAGTAAAAAACTGTTTTCCTTTGAGTAAAATAACAAAATAATTGTTATTGTTATAAATCCTACTTAAAACTGACATACAACTATAAAGTATACAATAAATACAACAATAAACTAAAATTCCTTTGATTTGAGCGTATATACTGTACCTTATATATTTCACCAATAGCTATAATTACAGAAAGAAAGTATCCTTCATGGTAATACCCCAGGCGGTGGTAAATAATAAAACTGTAAATATAATGTAATACGGTAAAAATCTATAGGTACCTTCACACACAGCAATATTGCAAGCAATTTCACTGGCAATTTGCTGGTTGCAATGAAATCATGGACACATTGTTGCATTTGTACACTGCCACAAAATAGAACAATGTGTCCATGATTTCACTGCAACCAGCAAATTGCCAGTGAAATTGCTTGCAATATTGCTGTGTGTGAAGGTACCTATAGATTTTTACCGCATTACAAGAGTGATTTAGAAAGGAGGATATCAACACTAGCGAGTGTGGTTGTTTTTTCCTGTGTAATATTGTAGAGCTGGTATTCCTCCATATGGTCCTTACTAGGAGTCATCAATTTAGTGAATTTATCACATACTCTCCAATATACATTTCGGAAGCATTCGGCTTCCTTGCTTGCTGTGAATTGAAGCAGCCACCGAGAGATGGGTTCTTGGTGAGGGCAGGATTTGATCACTACTATCACCGCAGAGTGAAGTGAGTGAGGGTGTAAGAACAATTTAGAAGGGATATCAACAATAGTGAGTGTAGCTGGTATTCCCTATGCAACATTGCAGCACTAGTATTACTCTGTATGGTTCTTCCAGGAGGTGTCTGTTTAGTGAATGAACCAGGTACTGTCGGACGTACATTTCAGAAGCAGTCGGCTTCCTTCCATGCTGTGAATTGGAGCAGCCTTGGAGAGATGGGGTCTTGTGAGCAAAGGATTTCATCACTACTATTGCCGCAAAGTCAAGTGAGTGCAGGTGTAAGATCGATATAGAAGGGAGGATAACAATGAATGGGGGGAGGGCTATTATACACAGGCATCCACTCCAACTGTACCCCGTAAGCTAAGTTCCCAAGGTGGAAACACTAAGAGGCACACAGCTTATCTTATCAAATACCACTTATATCTCACTAATAATAAGGACTCTGATGTGGCAGAGGGGAAATGTGGATTGAATGGTGACAACACGAAAGACTGGAATAAACCAGTACATTGAAACCACCTAATGTCATAGTGGAATTTTTTTTCGTAGCATAAACTGACCTGCAGTGCGTTTTTGAAATATCCAACATGTCAATTGTTACATTGAGTTTTATGTGCAGATTTTACTCATAAAATTGAATTAGATGTGGAACATACGCAGGTAAAAAAGCAGGTTTCTGCTGCAGAAACACACTAAAAAGAATGTACTATGGGTGGCTTCACATTTGCGTTCCCCACCACTGCGAAATAAGGCGGGGAAGCGCAAGCCGAGCGCAGACACCGTTCTTACCTATGTTTAACATGGGGACGCACGGTGTATGCACTCGGGTGCGCATGGCCGTGCGCACCCATTGCCTGCCATGTGTGATTTGTACACATACGGATGCTTGTGTACAAATCACACATTCTCGCAACATGTTGCGTTCATGGTGCGGACGAGAATGTGTGATTTGTTCGCAAGCATCCGAATGCGTACAAATCACATATGGTGGGCAATGGGAGCTCACGGCCATGCGCACACACCGTGCGTCCACATGTTAAACTTAGGGACACGCGGTGTCTGCGCTCGGCTTGTGCTTCCCCGCCGCAATAAGCAGCGGCGGGGAACGCAAGTTTGAAGCCACCCTATGCACTTCTTTATCAATAAGGTTTTGTAAAGGCCAAATACTAGGAAATGTCAAAAACAAGGCAGCTTTATTTAAAGGAAGACAAATTTAAAAAAGACAAAAACTGCGGTGGTAAAAAGTGAGAAAGAAAAACGCATTTAAAAAACCTTGCAGTCAGAAACGAAATGAAAAAAATGCAAGTGAACTAATTTACAGAATAGATGAAGAAATTCTGCAGAAAACCTGTAACATTAAAAACTTACCAAAAGCTCAATGTGGGAAGTTAGCCTTTTTTGGATAATACGCACCAGAATAAATTTAGTAACAATATTTTGTCAGTCAGTGAGATAGAAAGGTGGTACAGAATGTGACAGTAATTTGCAGACATATTATGCAAGTAGCTAAAATAGATTAACGGTAAAATGACTAAAAAGCTTTAATTTAATTTAATTTCATGGAAGACTATGAACTGAACAAATTTCCAACAATGCACACTTCTGCTATAAAATGTTAGCCATGTTTTATTATGGCATTGTGACAAAAATATCAAAAATTGAAAAGGACATCCGGTATTACAATATTAACCTGTTTAATACAAAAGAAAACAAAACACTGACTCCTTTAAAGGGAATCTGCCAGGTCAAAAATCCATATGTACTTAATATCATTTTCTAATTCCTTTCTCTAAGCTTTCTCTATTAATGTGTTTCTATTATTTATGCTTCCCTCCTATCTTGTGTAAACTTTAAAATAAAAGATTAATTCCATCTGTCAATCACAGTGATTTCTCTACTGCCTACTCCCCAAAGAATGAATATTCATGTATCACTACACTGCCCTGCTCCCTCCTCTGGGTTTTATGCTATGTGACTCATTGCAAACAGAGAAAAAAGGAGGGGGGAGGTGTGTGATCTTAGCAGATGCACATCTGACAACTTATTGTGTGTATCTGAGGCATGTGTGGTGTGTAGCGTGTGCTAGAGATATTTCTTTGTGTTTATATAAACATTTGATCATTAGCTCAGCAGATACACACATTACATGCATGCAGGAAAATGAATGTTCATATAAACAAGAGTCTTTTACAGATAGAACACAAAACACTTTCCCCCCCTCAACTCCCTCCATGGCAGCCTGTAGAAGCCCGATAGATTCAGTGTAACTTCAGCATAGGGGAGGGACAGATAACAGCTTGGATTGGCGTGGATATTTAAATAACACAGACTGTGACTCTCTGACTGCTCATGAGTCATGTCAATCACTTTCACAGGGTGTGCAGGTGCTTATAGCAAGAGATCTACACAGGGTACACTAATGATTTTTACATATTCTGAAGGGTCTGCCGAAGCACTATTCAGAGGTAATATTATTATCATACTGAAAAATTACCTGACAGAGTCCCATTAAAAGACAGCAAAAACACTCCAATCGACTCATTGTTAGGGCTCACTCATACTTGCATATAAAAAATGGTCCCATTCTTATCCAGAAAAGTTGTATGAGTGAAACACATCTGGTTTTCCATATTTCATGCAAGTGCTATGCGAATGCACAATTTTTTTCTCCCCCAGCATCCGTATGACATGTGTGTGCCATCGATATAGCAATTTTTTTTTATCTCAGCAACTATTATTCTGCAATCATTTAGTGTTTTATGCTACTGCTAATGTACCTGTGAAAAAAGTACGGCATAGGGATGGTCTGTGTGCCGTCCATTATTTTTCACACACCCATAGACTTGCATTTGTGAGTCTTGTCAGATGTACGTGGAAATACACAGCATGCTGTGATTTTTTTTCCTCCGGCTGATTACTGCTGAGGAAAAAGTAGCAGAAATTCACTGACTCATTGAACATTACTAGTTTGTTTTTATTTCATCGCTAATATTTTCTGACATTTAAACTGTGAGGTGCCTGTTTCTATGATTAAAATACTATTATTACCAAAGCTTTGGTTTCACAATGTAATAAAGAGAAAATAATGTATTCACAAACAAGTATATAAATATACAGTGGCGACGAAACGTTTTGCATGCTTTTTAAAGGGATCCTGTCACCCCCAAAACGCATGTAAACCTATTAAAACCTGTCCCTAGAGCATATTAACACTATCCCTACACTCTTTTTACCTCCTAAAAGCATTAAGTGACATTGAATAAAAACGTTTTATAAGTACCTGATTAGTGCTGATAATGAGTGACTATGCTATTCATAGTCACTCATCAAGACTGCCCCTCTGCTTCATGGCACGCCTGAATAGGCGTGATCTACATCCAGGATTCAAATTCGTGCCTCCCCGCTGTGCCCTGTGTCGTAGGAGGCTGCAGTGTGGCTGGTGACGCGATCCGCGTCATTCCCGGCGCCTGGTGACGTATTTAGACAGGCGCCGCGCTGTTAGCTTCAAAATGCGCACTGCGCATGCGCATTGGGCATGCGCAGTGCGCATTTTGAAGCTAACAGCGCGGCGCCGGTCTAAATACGTCACCAGGCGCCGGGAATGACGCGGATCGCGTCACCAGCCACACTGCAGCCTCCTACGACACAGGGCACAGCGGGGAGGCACGAATTTGAATCCTGGATGTAGATCACGCCTATTCAGGCGTGCTATGAAGCAGAGGGGCAGTCTTGATGAGTGACTATGAATAGCATAGTCACTCATTATCAGCACTAATCAGGTACTAATAAAACGTTTTTATTCAATGTCACTTAATGCTTTTAGGAGGTAAAAAGAGTGTAGGGATAGTGTTAATATGCTCTAGGGACAGGTTTTAATAGGTTTACATGCGTTTTGGGGGTGACAGGATCCCTTTAAGTGTGACTGCTGCTGTCTGGTTGTTGTGATGCCATCAACTGGAGATGTTAGTCAACTGGAAGCAAATGTGTGTCAGCTCTGTTTGAAATAGTTTTATCCCTTTCTGTGGTTATTTTTCACATTCACTGGGTCAAATCTTTTGCATCTTTTGTTATGGGTAGTGTAATTTCTTTTCTTTTGTGTTTTTCAGTTAAAACATGGCAAAGCCTGCACCATAGGCAGAAATAAACACTTTTACATGCCCTGGCATGCTACTTGTAACGATATTAATGGCTGTCTCAGGAATATTCTGCTGTGCTAAATCATCGAGATCTGCTGTTGTCTTTGCAATTTCAAATCAATGGCGTCCCAGATGTGCTTGATGGGAGGCAAGTCCATAGGCGCTAAAGATCATAGTAGCACATTTAGGTAGCTCAGGCTTCTTATAGTGACATGAGCTATATGAATCCTGGAATTGTCATATTGGGAAATGGTTATTGGAATTAAATGGCAGCACCACTAGTTCCATTCTTTACAGAAAGTGACATTGGAAGTCACATTTAAGCCTAAGCCAAACAGTGTCTACACAAACCATCAGAAGGTATCTGCATGACACTGGGCTATGAGTCAAATGTCCAGCTGCAAGTGTTCCATTTACCTCACATCCCCGCTGTCAAAAACATAGTGTAGAGTAAGATGGAAATAAAGACTGGAATGGAAGTCTATTCTCTTCAGCAATTAGTTCCGCTTTTGTTTTGGATGCAATGATGGTCGAAAATTGGTCTGGAGAACATGTTGGCAATGCCATGAAGAGGCCTTCAAGAAGGAATGTCATATCAGTCCTACTGCCAAGATTATAGTGCTGAGTGGAAAATGTACGGTAGCTGGAACCCTCTACTCTTTATTCCAGGTAAACTAAAAGCCTGATGTTTCATTAAATTGTTTGGGTAACCAGTAGTTCGGCCAATTCTCTTAAAGATTCCCAGGAGCCGTTTTTGAGCATCCTCAAGTTACCATTAATTATCTCATATATAGCATGTCAAGGTAAGAAACTGCCTGTATTTTTGCTTATGGCAGTCGTACTTGATACTGAATAAATCAAAATGTTTTGAAAATGTTAGTTCCATATTTTTATAATTTTGCATACCATTATCATGGCCTAATGAAAAATATTAATTCCGCATCACTGGAGTCTCTTTGGGAGGGCGGGTCGTGGATCATGATCCGTGACTCTCTCCTCCTATGACGCCCGGACGTGGCGTGTCCGCCGAGTTCCGGCCAATCTTGACAGCGTCATACAAAGGGGTGGATTTGCACATTGTCATTGGTCCTCAGCACTATTTAGCTCACTCCCACTGTCACTTGTCATGCCCCCTGACGAAGGAGAGCCGATATGCGCATTGGGGGGCACGGCAAGCAGAAGACAGGATGCGAGCACTAATTCAGTAAATACTAAGGTAAAAACCATGGATTCACATTGAATGGTGATAGAGACTTGTTGGACATAGGTATTGATATTGGCTGTGCATTTGAGCATTGATATATATTGCATCCTGGGTGACATGAGAGTCACCTGTAGGAAAATGATTCTGGATTTACTACAGATCATATTGTGAATAGCCAGACGGCAATTGCAGAGCCATAGAATTGAAGCAGGGTCAGATACCTTTATTATGTGACATCAGCCATAAAAGGATATTGACAGTACCCCTCGGATGTAATATGCACATGCAATATACATAATTATAACAATTGGACCATATGCAGGCAATTACTATCATAACCAGGAATCTATCTTAAATTAGTGCCACCAATAATAATATCAATCCATTATTGCAAAACCTATGTAGGGTAGCTAGTGAATATCAATTTCGCGGGAAATGAAAGGTTATATTATATGTGAATAATTGTATCACTAAGCAATTGCAATATACTGTTGGACTATATAAACTGTCTTCACTCCTGTATTCGACCTTGTATTTTTGCATATTAACAATGGATTTGATGTCGCTAATTGTTCTGTGTGAGTTGTAGTAAAGGGGCGATAATCCAGGTTATGGGAAGTCTAAATAGTGATACATCGGATAGCAATTTATTTCTGTTAAGTTGAGAGGGTGATAGAAAATCCTGATGATGTGTCGACATAGTGTGTGGAAATTTATGATATATTCCTTATTATAATAGTATATAACATGGAAACATTATAGCGCAATGATCACTATTGGGATCTTTGGGTAATTTAGAATTACTTACATACTACGATAGACTGAACCTAGTCAGGTGTAAATGGTAATGGCCATGAAGAAGGAAGACAGAGCAGCTGTCAAATGCTCTTGTTGAAAAGTGAAAGGAAAGGCAAAAATTGGTCCAAAAGTAATATATAATCCCTGTAAAGATATCTCTCTTACACATCACCTAATCAGTGGATCTGGTAGCATTAAATTAATTATAACGGTTTGTTAAATGTGATATTTGAAGTGATAGATATTCGTATAAAATATATTTAGTAACAGAACAGTTATGTATTCACCAGTTGGACAAGACTATCTTCATAACACATCAATTTTTCAAAATAAATATTAAACGTTCTATTGCTCAGCATCAATAACTTCAGAGTACTATGATAGATAAACTGCAAGACACTTGGAAACTGCTGCCGGCTATAACCACATTAACTTCCATAGCTCAAGAGTACAGGAGATTTCATGCATTTACTGATCTTTTATTACAGCTACATTTAAAATGTAGAAGAACCTTAACCTAATGTAAAAAGTTTGAAAATGTAATTCCTTACCTTTAAATAGCTTACCATCCTCTTACAAACTTAGATGACTAAAGTTACACAATTTATCATGGTCTATCTTTTTAACCCCTTCACCCCCAGCGTGTTTTGATCCTAATGACCAGAAAAAGAGGGGAATAGTCCTCACTAGCATATGTGTACTGTGGGAAGAATAGAAAATTAGAGTGGATATATATAGTCTAAATATGGGACATATGGCGATTGTGTCCCTGGCTGTTTAACATCTTTCCCTCTCAGCCTCTAATCACTCCATGCAGGGATGAAGCTGAAGAGGAGCGATCGAAGGTGGATGATGCCACTGCTCTGCTGCATGCTGATGGAGTGAGCGTGACAGCACGATTACTCCATCAGGGCTGGAAGAGATGACACCACCCCCTGCAGAGCTATTGCAGCCCCAACCATAGCTGGATTGTAATGATTCAGGCAATTTCATTACCTGATCATTACAGTCACTGTGTATGGCTGTTCAGAATTGAAGTTGGGAAATCAACCCCTGGAGAGATTACGCTCTGGTCCCCAATATGAGCCATAGTATACAGTGCTAACCACTGAGCCACCGTATACTGTGCTAACCATTGAGCCACCATACAGTGCTAACCACTGAGCCTCCATAAACTGTGCTAACCACTGAGCCACCTTATACAGTGCTAACCACTGAGCCACCATATACTGTGCTAACCACTGAGCCTCCATAAACTGTGCTAACCACTGAGCCACCTTATACAGTGCTAACCACTGAGCCACCATATACAGTGCTAACCACTGAGCCACCATATACTGTGCTAACCACTGAGCCTCCATAAACTGTGCTAACCACTGAGCCACCATATACAGTGCTAACCACTGAGCCACCATATACTGTGCTACCCACTGAGACACCATATTCTTTACTGAGCCACAGTATACAATACTAACCACCTAGGCACCATATACAGTGCTAACCAGAGAGCCACCACATACACCATATACAGTTGTGGACAAAAGTATTGACACCCTTGCAATTCTGTTAGATAATACTCAGTTTCTTCCTGAAAATGATTGCAATCACAAATTCTTTGGTATTATTATCTTCATTTAATTTGTCTTCAATGAAAAAACAAAAGAGAATGAAGCAAAAAGCAAAACATTGATCATTTCACACAAGACTCCAAAAATGGGCCAGACAAAAGTATTGGCACCCTCAGCCTAATACTTGGCTGCACAACCTTTAGCCAAAATAACTGCGATCAACCGCTACCGGTAACAATCAATTGTTTCTTACAATGCTCTGGTGGAATTTTAGACCATTCTTCTTTGGCAAACTGCTCCAGGGGTGTTTGATGTGAGCTCTGGCACGGAGCTCACATCAAACAGCCGACATCTCAGCTGATGTGATCAGCTGAGATGTCGGGCTAACAGCTCCGATCGGATACGGGATCCGATCGGCGCTGTTAAGCCCTTGGATCCCACTGTCAATCACTGACAGCGGGATCCAAGGCAATCGCGGCGGGGAATGCGCTGTTCCCTACCTGCTCCAGAGATCCCGTGATAGTATCGCGGGATCTCCGCCGCTCACATGACAGCCCGGGGTCCTGGCTAGACCCCGGATGCTATCAGAGCACAGTTTCCTGCTGTGGCTGGCAGGCGCTGCCAATCACAGCAGGTCCGCGATTCTGGGAGCTGCAGCTCATCTGTATCTCCTAGAAGTGATCAGACTGTGCAGCAAGGTGCCTCTTAAAGAGGCAGTGTAAAAATAAGAATCAATGAAAAAATAAAGTTTTTAAAGCAACATTGCTATAAAATGCAATCCAAACTGCGGATCCCCCCAAAAATTATATCATTAGAAACGTTAGCTCAAGACGCAAAAAATAAGCCATCACACAGCCCTAGATCCCGAAAAATGAGAACGCTACGGGTCGCAGAACATGGTGCAAAAAGTCAATTTTTGGTTGTTTTTCAAACTTCTGAATTTTTTTCCAGCACCTAGATACCAATAAAGGTATACATGTTGGGTGTCTACGAACTCGTACCGCTCCGAGGCATCACCCTGTCATGTCAGTTTTACCATATAGTGAACATGGCGACTAAAATACCCAAGAAACAAACGTGTCATTGCACTTTCTTTGCAATCTTACTGCATTTAGAATTTTTTTGCAATTTCCCTGTACACTATATGGTAAAATAAATGATTGCATATGATAGTACAGCTCGTCCCGCAAAAAACAAGCCTTCATATGTCTATATTGACAGAAAAATAAAAAAGTTATGGCTCTTGGAAGCAGGGGAGTAAAAAACGAAAATGAAAAACGAAAAATTCCCTGGTCATGAAGGGGTTAAAGAGAAAATGATTACCTGCAACATTTAGTCCTAAAGGGTCATCCAAACAGACTTACAATACACATATGTCCACACGAGCGTAGACTAGTGAGATGAAACTAAATATTTTGGTATAAACTGCTAGCACATCAGGGCCTAAACTGTACTAATACACTAAGTACAGAAACGCTTTGGAATAGTTTTATGGTTATGGACACAAAGAATTCACTGCTCTATTTCTAAATATATTATAGTTTATACATATAGATATGTTACTATAAAAATATAATGTTTTGTTAAAGATTAGCAATAAAATATTGTGTAAACAGCTCTGTAAACACTGAATTGACAAATCAATTATTGGTTACTACTTTCCCGCTTGCTTTTTATTGAGCCAGTTCTTGGTAATTGGGAAAAATATATTTTTTAACACTAATGAATAATCAAGAATTCCTGGGTTCCCAGGGGAATAATAACGTAAACCTTGGGTTAAGAATATACTGGCCTAATTACTTTATTTTTAAAGAGGTATGTCAGTCATTTGATGTTATGGCAGGAACAGAAAACTCTTTAGGTTTCTCGTTTGCTGCTGCAGAACACTGTAAATGGGGCTGTGTAGTAGTACTCAGAATAGTTAATGTTCAGGGAATGTCAGTGAAGGAGAAGTTGTGCTTAATTAGCAATGCTGCATCTTCTTTCCGGAGATCGTGGGGGTCACAGCAGTTGGTCTTCCATCAATCTCACTAAAATGATAGCAAAAAGGGCTATATTTAAATGGTCCTGAAAATTGTTGTATCATGAGACATTATAATAACATAAAGACAGCTGTGCATTTGACTTAATAAAATGTGATTTATGTATTTTGCACTAGTCTTTTCTATGATGTTTTTCATGCAAATGACCTTTGCTGGGGTGGGGCTGGTACAGGGTGATTGACAGCTGTGTTCTAAAATTATGTTCCATCTGTATTATCTACTTACATAATTGTCTTGTCTTGTCCGTCATCCACTTCCGTCTGGTTGTCCTCTTATCATGTGCATGGCCACCGTATTTGTACACTCAAGTGATGGGTACATGCATGCGCAGTTACTCAGGCCACCGCCATCTTTGGACACCCAGGTGTCCAAAGATGGCAGCAGTGTGATGCACAGGGGAGCAGAGAAAGTGCAACAACCAGGCAGAGATAGCGCATAGAGGGGGCAGAGAGAGAGCACAAGGGGGATAGAGAGGGTGCATAGGTCAGGCAGAGAGAGCACACAGGGGGGACAGAGAGGACCCACAAGTGGGACAAAAAGAATGCACAGTGGGGGCACAGAGAGAGCGCAGATGGGGGCAGAGAGAACAGACGGGGGCAGAGAGTGCACAGGAGTGACAAAGAGAGCGCACAGGTGAGGCAGAGAGAGGGCCATGGGGGCAGATTGAGAGTACTGGGGGCCAGAGAAAGCGCACTGGGGGTATGAGAGAGCACACAGTGGGGGCAGAGAGAGTGAACAGGGGTGTAGAGAGCTCATAGTGGGCAGTTACACAATTGCTCTGTTCTGTCACTTCGGGCATCTGAATGTCCTGCCAAGTGATGGGTGTGCAAACATAGCACCCCATGGCAGTACTGACATATTGCGCAGTACCGCCAGCGATCCTGCAGCCGCCCACAACCGCTACCACCCGAAACCGCACCCATTGTCCCCCACTGCCGCCACTGATATATCACCATGTAAGTGCATATGCGTATACGCACAAATGTGTTAATGTGCGTCTACTCAGGTGGCCATCATCTCTGGACACCTGGGTATACAAAGACGGTGATGGCGTGAGCAGATGTGCATATGCGCACTTACGCCACCACCATCTTTGGACACCACGGAGGGGAGAGAGCACAAAGGGAAGAGACAAAGCATAGGGGGGAAAAGAGAGCTTAGAGGGGGCAGAGAGCACACAGGGGACCATAGAGAGCACAGGGAGCAGGGCGAGCACACAGGGTGAGGGGTGAGCACACAAGGGGCCAAAGAGAATGCACAGATGGCCACAGAGAGCGCATAGGTGGCAGAGAGGGTGCACAGGAGCAGAAAGAGGGGACACAGCTAAAAGGAGAGAGCACATGAAGGGAGAAGACAGCACAGAGGGTGCAGAGCGCACAAGGGGAGACAGTGCACAGGTGGGAGACAGGTCAAATGAGAGAGCACAGAGGAGACAAGACAGCACAGGGAGGAGAGACAGCACACAGTGAGGAGAGCACACAGGGGGAGACACAGCCATCACTCATAGCGCCACGGAGCCCGTCCTCATCATGACATCACCGCCCTCCCAATGCAATAGCATAGGGCCCCCATCTAGTAACATAAAACATCATACACATAGAACAATACTAAATACATGTGTGTTTGAATACCAGACAAATAATAAGGCCTCTTTCATTGACATTTTTAAAGTCACTTTTTCTTTTTTTGTCTAGTGGTGTTCACTTCTGTTCTTTCTGCTATATTCTTCAGAGTCAAAACCAGTCTGTTTTTTGTCTTTAAACCTGTTTTGCACCTTTAGAAAGCAAAATTAACATTTTCGTCATACAAAAAATATCTGCAAGGGGGACTGGAAAACATTTGTGCAAAAACTTTGCAACATTTCAAGAAGTCCCATAGGATAAATCAGTCTAAAATATCTGGTAAAGCACTCTGGAAAAGCAAAAGGCACAGATTATTTGATGAATTTGTTGCAAATTGTAAAGTCCCTAATTGGGAGTTTTCATGTAAAAAAAAACGGGTGACGAATTCGAACCTCAATGAAAATTCCAATTGTATATCCATTAATAATGACACAGTCTACAGTCAATGTCTATGTATACTACAGCTCCCAACACATTTCTGCAGGAACATTTGGTAAAACAGCTGAATAGACTGGGACTTGAAAATCGCACCCATTTTTTGAACAATAATTTAATCATGGTTGATTGTGTCTAAAAGGTTTATATTCCTGTTTTCTAAAACGAAAGATTGCAGTAAAATAACACATGCTAATGTTATTAATGGCATCAGGGGTAACATATAAATCTACCAATCATCAAGTCAAATAGTAATAAAACACAGGAAAATGTAAACAAACCAACATACTAGACAAGCAGATAGTTCAATAAAGAGGACTAAAAGTTATAGCAAGGTTATGTCACATCAAAGAAATGTGATATAAACACTTTAAAGCAAACCTGTCAGCTCCTTTATGCCCTCCGTGCTATCACTGTCTGCCCCTGTAGCTTTATAATACTATTCTAATAATCCCTGTCTGAGTGTAATGTGAAAGGTGAAGAAAAAGTATTTATACACTTACATTTTTTTATGTGAGTGAAGCAGTCAGTCTACAGAGCTTGGAGGTGGTATACTGTTTGGCAGGTTAACAGTTAACTCACTACCGTGTTTCCCCGAAAATAAGACACTGTCTTATATTTTTGGGGGGCCAAAAGTGGCCCCATGTCTTATTTTCGGGGTATGGCTTATATTGGCAGCCACCAGCCTATTTACATACATATACCCATACATACACACATATACACACACACACACACACACACACACATATACACATATATACACATACACACACACACATACACACAGCTTCCTACCTTGTCCCCCCTTCTGCAGTGCCTCCTCGATCCTCTTCTTCTGTGCTGGGATGTCCTCTGTGCCTTCCGGTGGGGTTCTCTCTCCGTTCCTGGTCTGCTGTGCCTTGTGGTTCCCCCTGCTTCAGTTCCATCATCATCGGTGCTGGGGGCCGCCATCTTCCTTCTTCCCTCCGCCCCCGGCCAGTGATGTCAGAGCAGGCCGCGCTGTGATTGGCTAGCACCCGTGATCACGTGTCACGCGTGCTAAGCCTGCTAAGCCAATCACAGCGCGGCCTGCACTGACATCACTCTGACATCACTGGCCGGGGGCGGAGGGAAGAAGGAAGATGGTGGCCCCCAGCACCGATGATGATGGAACCGAAGCAGGGGGAACCACAAGGCACAGCAGACCGGGAACGGAGCGAGGACCCCACCGGAAGGCTCAGAGGACACCCCAGCACAGAAGAAGAAGATCGAGGAGGCAGCACAGCGGTCGGCACGGAGGACACCGGAGGCACTGCAAAACGGGGGACAAGGTAGGAAATACTGCGCAGCGCCCCCGGGCCCCCCCTCTGTCTTATACGGTATATTGTGCAGTGCCCCCCCCCGGTCTTATTTTCGGGGGGGGGGGACTTATATTAGCAGGCCCTCCCTCCCCCCCCGGTCTTATTATCGGGGGGGGGGGGGCTTATTTTCAGGGAAACATGGTATTAACTTGCATGTCTAAAGGACCTGTGTGTTGTCACGATCATGTGACCATAGTGGGCGAAGTTAAGCAAGCAAACTCATATGGTATTATGGGGACTTAGCTCCACCTATTATAGACACATGGTTGTGACATCACATCAGGTCTCCCAGCATGTTCTAACGTTCGTCTGAAAGGTTAACTATTAACTCCTTGCCGACTGCAGCTCATCTGTACCTCCCAGAAGTGATTAGACTGTGCAGCAAGGTTCTTCTTAAAGAGGCAGTGTAAAAATAAGAATGAATTGATTAATAAAGTTTTTAAAAACCTGTAAAAAAAATATATATATAAAAGTTCAAATCACCCCCCTTTTCCCCAATCACAATAAAAGTATTAAAAAATTTTTAAAAAAAATACATGTTTGGTATCACCGCGTTCAGAATCGCCCGATCTATCATGCTATTAAATCTGTTAATGAGAGCCGTAAACTCCGTAACGGAAAAAATGGTCCAAACGCCAAAATTCCATTTTTTTGGTCGCCGCATTATTGCTATAAAATGCATTAACAGGCGATTAAAACTGCAGATACTCCCAAAAATCATATAATTAGAAACGTTAGCTCAATACGCAAAAAATAAGCCGTCATACAGCCCCAGATCCCGAAAAATGAGATCATGGCACAAAAAGTCAGTTTTTGTTTTTTGCAAACTTCTGAATTTTTTTTCACCACCTAGATACCAATAAAGGTATACATGTTGGGTGTCTACGAACTCGTGCCAACCCGAGGCATCACCCCGTCATGTCGGTTTTACCATATATTGAACATGGCGACTAAAATACCCAAAAAACAAACACGTCATTGCACTTTATTTGCAATTTCACTGCATTTAGAATTTTTTTGCAATTTCCCTGTACACTATATGGTAAAATAAATTATTGCATATGAAAGTACATCTCGTCCCGCAAAAAAACAAGCTGTCATATCTCTATATTGACGGAAAAATAAAAAAGTTATGGCTCTTGGAAGCAGGGGAGTAAAAAACTAAAATGAAAAATGAAAAATTCCCTGGTCATGAAGGGGTTAACCTGCCAGATAGACTACAGTCTCCAAGATATGCTTCATTTACATAAGAAAATGTAAGTGTATAAATGCTTTTTTTTCACCTTTCACATTACACTATGAGCTCAGACAGGGATGATTAGAATAGTATTATGAAGCTTCAGGGACAAACAGTGAGAGCTGGGGGGACATAAAGGGGGTGACAGGTTCCCTTTAAAGACTAGATATTATAACATTTCCTGAGGGTGGTACTTCTTTTACCAACATTTATAATCTATCTAAAGTTAAAGTGTTAATTTTAAAATTATTATAAAACCATGCAAAACTACCAATCCATACTATCTACCAGAAAGGAAAACAGCTGAATGCTCTCACTGGTTTAGAGGCAAACCAGTTGGAGTGCAAACGTGCATAATATGTACTGTAGATAACTCGATATTTAGGCAAACAACTAGTGGGACACAATTGTGAAATGGAACGAATTTATTGGATATTTTAAACTTTTTTAAGAAATAAAAAACTGAAAAGTGGAGCGTGCAATATTATTCGCCCCCCTTGAGTTAATACATTATAGCACCACCTTTTGCTGCGATTACAGCTGCAAGTTGCTTTTCTCTATCAGTTTTGCACATCAAGAGACTGAAATTCTTGCCTATTCTTCCTTGCAAAACAGCTCGAGCTCAGTGAGGTTGGATGGGGAGCGTTTGTGAACAGCAGTTTTCAGCTCTTTCCACAGATTCTAGATTGTATTCAGGTTTGGACTTTGACTTGGCCATTCTAACACCTGGATACGTTTATTTTTTAACCATTCCACTGTAGATTTTGCTTTATGTTTGGGATCATTGTCTTGTTGGAGGATAAATCTTCATCCCAGTCTCAGGTCTTTTGAAGACTCCCAACAGGTTTTCTTCCAGAATGGTCCTGTATTTGGCTCTGTCCATCTTCCCATCAATTTTAACCATCTTCCCTGTCCCTGCTGAAGAAAAGCAGGCCCAAACCATGATGCTGCCACCACCATGTTTGACAGTGGGGATGGTGTTTTGAGGGTGATGAGCTGTCTTGCTTTTAAGCCAAATATATCATTTTGCATTGTGGCCAAAAGTTCGATTTTGGTTTAATCTGACCAGAGCACTTTATTCCACATGTTTGGTGTGTCTCCCAGGTGGCTTGTGACAAACTTCAAATGAGACTTTTTATGTACAGTCATGGCCAAAAGTTTTGAGAATGATACAAATATTAATTTTAACAAAGTCTACTGCTTCAGTTTTTCTAATGGCAATTTGCATATACTCCAGAATATCATAAAGAGTGATCAGCTTAACAGCAATTACTTGCTAAGTCAATATTTGCCTAGAAAATTAACTTTAACCCCCAAAACACATTTCAACATCATTGCAGTCCTGCCTTGAAAGGAGCAACTAACATCGTTTTAGTGATTGATCCATTAACACAGGGTGGGTGTTGATGAAGACAGGGCTGGTGAACAATCAGTCATGATTAAGTAAGAATGACACCACTGGACACTGGTATCATTGTTTCTCTTCAGTTAACCATGGTTATCTCTAAAGAAACACGTGCAGCCATCATTGCACTGCACAAAAATGGCCTAACAGGGAAGAGTATCGCAGCTAGAAAGATTGCACCTCAGTCAACAATCTATACCATCATCAAGAACTTCAAGGAGAGAGCTTCCATTGTTGTCAAAAAGGCTCCAGGGCGCTCAAGAAAGACCAGCAAGCGCCAGGACCGTATCTTAAAACTGTTTCAGCTGCGGGATTGGACTAACAGCAGTGCCGAGCTTGCTCAGGAATGGCAGCAGGCTGGTGTGAGTGTTTCTGCATGCACTGTGAGCAAGGCCTGGTTTCAAGGAGGGCAGCAAAGAAGCCACGTCTCTCCAGAAAAAACATCAGGGACCGACTGATATTCTGCAAAAGGTACAGGGAATGGACTGCTGAGGACTGGGGTAAAGTAATTTTCTCTGATGAATCCCCTTTTCGATTGTTTGGGACATCTGGAAAACAGCTTATTCGGAGAAGAAGAGGTGAGTGCTACTACCAGTCTTGTCTCATGCCAACTGTGAAGTATCCTGAAACCATTCATGTGTGGGGTTGCTTCTCAGCCAAGGGAATCAGCTCACTCACTGTCTTGCCTAAAAACACAGCCATGAATAAAGAATGGTACCAGAATGTCCTCCAAGAGCAACTTCTCCCAACCGTCCAAGAGCAGTTTGGCGCCCAGCAATGCCTTTTCCAGCATGATGGAGCACCTTGCCATAAAGCAAAGGTGATAACTAAATGGCTCAGGGAACAAAACACAGAAATTTTGGGTCCATGGCCTGGAAACTCCTCAGATCTTAATCCCATTGAGAACTTGTGGTCAATCATCAAGAGACGGGTGGACAAACAAAAACCAACAAACTCTGGCAAAATGCAAGCATTGATTATGCAAGAATGGACTGCTATCAGTCAGGATTTGGTCCTGAAGTTGATTGAGAGCATGCCAGGGAGAATTGCAAAGTCTCAAAACTTTTGGCCATGACTGTATATCTTTGAGAAATGGCTTTCTTCTTGCCACTCTTCCATAAAGGCCAGATTTGTGCAGTGTACGGCTGATTGTTGTCCTGTGGACAGCCTCTCCTACCTCAGCTGTAGATCTCTGCAGTTCATCCAGAATGATCATGGGCCTCTTGGCTGCATCTCTGATCAGTCTTCTCCTTGTTCGAGATGAAAGTTTAGAGGGATGGCCGGGTCTTGGTAGATTTGTAGTGGTGTGATACTCCTTCCATTTCAATATGATTGCTTGCAAAGTGCTCTTTGAGATGTTTAAAACTTGGGAAATCTTTTTGCATCCAAATCTGGCTTTAAACTTCGCCACAACAATATCTCGGACCTGCCTGGTGTGTTCCTTGGTCTTCATGATGCTCTCTGCACTTGAAACAGAACCCTGAGACTATCACAGAGCAGGTGTATTTATACGGAGGCTTCATTATACACAGGTGGATTCTATTTATCATTACCAGTCATTTACGACAACATTGGATCATTCAGAGATCCTCACTGAACTTCTGGAGTGAGCTTGCTGCATTGAAAGTAAAGGGGCCGAATAATATTGCACGCCCCACTTTTCATTTTTTAATTTGTTAAAAATGTTTAAAATATCCAATAAATTTCGTTCCACTTCACGATTGTGTCCCACTTGTTGTTGATTCTTTACAAAAAAATTAGAATTTATATCTTTATGTTTGAAGCCTGAAATGTGGCAAAAGGTTCAAAAGTTCAAAGGGGCCGAATGCTTTCACAAGGTAGTGTATCTATACACAAAATGGTACAAACCAAAACCATAATTGTTATTATATATATATGTATGTATATATATATATATACATTCTCTCTCTTCTTTCTTTCTCTCTCTCTCTCTCTTTCTCCCTCTATATACAGTTGTGCTCAAAATTTTACATACCACAGCAGATTTTTTTTGCTTTCTTGCCCTTTTTTCCAGAGAATATGAATCATAACACAAAATAATTTTTTTTCCACTGTGTTTTCTCTTTTTAAATCAAAATAAGCACAAAAAACTTCCAAATAACCCTGATGAAAGGTTCACATACCCCAGTTCTTAATACCGTGTATTGCTCCCTGTAACATCAATGACAGCTTGAAGTCCTTTGTGGTGGTTGTGGCTTTTTATATTCTCAGAAGGAAAAGTGGAAAAGCTACCCATAATTCTTAGCAAAAAGCCTCCAGTTCCTGTAAATTCCGGGACTTTCTTGCATGAACTGCGTGCTTGATATCACCCCAGAGTCGCTCAATGATATTGAGGTCAGGAGACTGAGATGGCCACTTCAGAAACTTCACTTTGTTCTGCTGCAGCTAACATATATATATATATATATATATATATACCGTATATACTCATGTATAAGCCGAGTTTTTCAGCCCAAAAATTGGGCTGAAAAGTCCCCCCCTCGGCTTATACACGGGTCAATACGGTAGGGGCTGAAAATAAGACAGGGGGGGAGGGGTGGGCGCTGCACAATATACATTACCTTGTCCGGTGCTGTCCCCGCTCCTCTCCTGGTCTGCGGTGCGGCTCCCGGTCCAGTTCCATGCTGATCGGTGCGGTGCCTGGCCGACTTCCTGCTTCCTTCTGTAATCTCCTGACCTGGGCGGAGATTACAGAAGGAAGCAGGAAGTCGGCCGGGCACCGCACCAATCATCATGGAACTGGACCAGGAACTGCACCGCAGCACAGGAGAGGAGCAGGGACAGCACCGGACGGCCGGAGGAGCGGGACATGACAGCGGGGACAGCACCGTACAAGGTAAGAAATGGTGCATATGTGTGTGTGTGTATGTGTATATGTGTGTGTATGTATGTGTGTGTGGATGGGGCTGGGGCTGCTGTATATACCACTGGGAGGCTGCTGAATATACCACTAGGAGGCTGCTGTATTTACCACTGGGAGGCTGCTGTATATACCACTAGGAGGCTGCTGTATAAACCACTGGGAGGCTGCTGTATATACCACTAGGAGGCTGCTGTATATACCACTGGGGAGGCCTATATACCACTGGGGGGGCCTGTATACCACACTGCTGGGGCTGTATACCTGTGCTGGGGTCCACCCTCGGCTTATACACGAGTCAATAGGTTTTCCCAGGTTTTGGGGGCAAAAGTAGGGGGGTCGGCTTATACACGGGTCGGCTTATACACGAGTATATACGGGTACATATATATTTATATATATATATATATATATATACAGTCATGGCCAAAAGTATTGACTCCCCTGCAATTCTGTCAGATAATACTCAGTTTCTTCCTGAAAATGATTGCAATCACAAATTCTTTGGTATTATTATCTTCATTTAATTTGTCTTCAATGAAAAAAAACACAAAAATATTTGTCCTAAAGCTAAATTGGATATAATTCCACACAAAGCATAAAAAAGGGGGTGGACAAAAGTATTGGCACCCTTAGAAAAATCATGTGATGCGTCTCTAATTTGTGTAATTAACAGCACCTGTAACTTACCTGTGGCACCTAACAGGTGTTGGCAATAACTAAATCACACTTGCAGCCAGTTGACATGGATTAAAGTTGACTCAACCTCTGTCCTGTGTCCTTGTGTGTACCACATTGAGCATGGAGAAAAGAAGGAAGACCAAAGAACTGTCTGAGGACTTGAGAAACCAAATTGTGAGGAAGCATGAGCAATCTCAAGGCTACAAGTCTATCTCCAAAGACCTGAATGTTCCTGTGTCTACCGTGCGCAGTGTCATCAAGAAGTTTAAAGCCCATGGCATTGTGGCTAACTTCCCTAGATGTGGACGGAAAAGAAAAATTGAGTGATTTCAATGCAAGATTGTGCGGATGGTGGATAAAGAACCTCAACTAACATCCAAACAAATTCAAGCGGCGTCTGAATGAAAAGGGACTGTATGGTAGGAGACCCAGGAAGACCCCACTTCTTACCCGAGACATAAAAAAGCCAGGCTGGAGTTTGCCAAAACTTACCTGAGAAAGCCTAAAACGTTTTGGAAGAATGTTCTCTCTTTTTGGGCAAAGGCATCAACATAGAGTTTACAGGAGAAAAAAAGAGGCATTCAAAGTAAAGAACACGGTCCCTACATTCAAACATGGCAGAGGTTCCCTGATGTTTTGGGGTTGCTTTGCTGCCTCTGGCACTGGACTACTTGACCGTGTTCATGGCATTATAAAGTCTGAAGACTACCAACAAATTTTGCAGCATAATGTAGGGCCCAGTGTGAGAAAGCTGGGTCTCCCTCAGAGGTCATGGATCTTCCAGCAGGACAATGACCCAAAACACACTTCAAAAAGCACTAGAAAATAGTTTGAGAGAAAGTACTGTAGACTTCTAAGGAGGCGAGCAATGAGTCCAGACCTGAATCCCATAGAACACCTGTGGAGAGATATAAAAATGGCAGTTTGGAGAAGGCACCCTTCAAATATCAGGGACCTGGAGCAGTTTGCCAAAGAAGAATGGTCTAAAATTCCAGCAGAGCATTGTAAGAAACTCATTGATGGTTACCGGAAGCGGTTGATCCCAGTTATTTTGGCTAAAGGTTGTGCAACCAAGTATTAGGCTGAGGGTGCCAATACTTTTGTCTGGCCCACTTTTGGAGTTTTGTGTGAAATGATCAATGTTTTGCTTTTTGCTTAATTCTCTTTTGTGTTTTTTCATTTAAGACAAATCAAATGAAGATAATAACACCAAAGAATTTGTGATTGCAATCATTTTCAGGAAGTAACTGAGTATTATCTGACAGAATTGCAGGGGTGTCAATACTTTTGGCCACAACTGTATATATATATATTTATTATTGTAATCTGATTGAATAATCACAATATTAAAAAGGAAACTTCGCCGTACAGAAAATAGCAGTGCAAGTGGTGCTTTATTGATGAAGTAATTAGAGAAACGTGCATCGGGTACGGCCAGTGTATGTTCGTATATTTTGTAAAGTGTTTAGTTTATTTTGGTGTAATATGTTTACATTTAGTTTTGGACTTGTGAAATGTAAAATGCTGCTGCAATTGCAATAGATTACATCAAGTTAACATATTTTTCGGATTATAAAAATGCACTTTTGTTCCTCCAAATTTTGGGGAAAAGTAAGGGGGTGCATTTTATAATCTGAATCTACTCTATTGTACTGCTGTAGATGAGGTGGGGGGCTCTGCAGTGGTATGCGTGGGCTGGAGGAGGCTGAAACAGGCTGCAGCTGCGGCCCGTGGTCATGTGGGTTTGCTCATTAGGCTCATGTAATATGCACTGCATCCCGCTGTCCATCACTGGCAGGGGGGCAGCGCATATGACAGGAGTCCACAGCTCAGCGGCAGTGATCCTGTGTGGATAGTCACTGCCTCCCATGTTTTCCTTTCATGGAAAGCAGTGACTATCCCGATTATATCATACTCACCTCTCTCCATAGCTCCCTGCAGCCGGCACCATCCCCGCTGTCTGTGCTGGCATCCGGTCATGTGAGTTTTGCTGCACAGTGACACCATCACAGCGCGTCCTGCTCACATGACTGGATGCTGGCACAAGCAGACGGACGGATGGCTTTAGTGCAGGAAGCGATGGAGAAAGGTGACTAGGATTGTTTAATATTTTTTAAGTGTATGCCAGGATAGGGGGGATATGTGTGTCAGCATGGGGGCTATGTATACCAGCATGGGGGCTATGTGTGACAGCATAGGGGCAATGTTAACCAGCATGGGAGCTATGTGTGCCAGCAAGGGGGCTATGTTATTATTATTATTATTATTATTAGGTATTTATATAGCGCTATTAGGATACATGCCGCTTTACATTTTCAAGGGTAGACAAGGACAAGTGGTCAAAGATGGCCACAAACGAAGACAAACGACGACAAATCCACAAGTAGTCATACGGGTACAATAGGGTCGGGGATCCTGTCCACGAGGGCTCACAGTCTAGAGGGGGTGGGGAGGGAGACAGTAGGAGGGGGAAAGGTGAGATGGTGCCGTGGATAGGGTCTCAGTGTGTGTTGTAGGCTTGTAGGAAGAGGTGGGTCTTCAGGTTTTTCTTGATGGTTCCCAGGGTCGGGGAGTGTCTGATGTGGTGGGGGAGGGAGTTCCAGAGTCTGGCAGAAGCACGAGAGAAGTCTTGTGTGCGGCTGTGGGAGGTGGAGATGCGGGGGGTTGAGAGAAGGAGTTCCTGAGAGGAGCGCAGGTTGCATGAGGGGATGTAGCGGGAGACTAGGTCGGAGATGTAGGGAGGGGACAGGTTGTGTATGGCCTTGTATGTCAGGGTTAGGGTTTTAAAGCGAGATCGCTGGGGGAAGGGGAGCCAGTGGAGGGCTTGGCGGAGAGGGGAGGCAGGGGAGTAACGGGGAGATAGGTGGATGAGTCGGGCAGCAGAGTTGAGGATGACGCGGAGAGGTGCGAGGGAGGAGGCAGGGAGGCCGGTGAACAGGAGGTTGCAATAGTCCAGGCGGGAGATGATGAGTCGACAGGTGGTGGCGAGGGCTTGGATGTGGGGCTTGAAGGAGAGGGAGGAGTCGAGGATTACCCCGAGGAACTTGGTGTGGGGGAGGGGTGAGAGTGTGCAGTCATTGACGGTGATTGATAGGTCGGGGAGCGGGGCGGGGTTGTTCGGGGGAAAGACGATGAACTCTGTCTTGTCCATGTTGAGTTTTAGGAAGCGGGTGGAAAAGAAGGATGCGATGGCGGATAGGCAGGGAGGAATTTTGGATAAGTGTATGTATACCAGCATGAGGGCTATGTATACCAGCATGGGGCTATGTGGGCCAGCATGAGGGATATATGTACCAGCATGGGAGCCATATGTGCCAGCATGGGGGCTATGTGTGCCAGAATGGGGGCTATGTATACCAGCATGGGGGCTATGTATGCTAGCATGGGTCTATGTGTGCCAGGATGGGGGCTATCTCCAGCATGGAGGCTATGTGTACCAGCATGGGGGCTATGTGTGCCAGGATGGGGCTATATCCAGCATGGGGCTATATGCAGCATGGGGGCTATGCATGCCAGCATGGGGGCATGTGCACCAAGAAGGAAGCTATATCCATCATGGAGGATATGTGTACCAGCATGGGGGCTAATGGGGACATATATACCAGGACGGGGAGGGTTCACGTACAAGGATTGGAGACATATATACTTATTGTAATATGGACATTGGCATTATAAGACGGAGCCAATTTAACATTGAAAATTATTTTTTTCCTTCACCACCTTTGGGGTGCATCTTATATTCCGGTGCGTATTATAAAGCGAAAAATACAGTAACTGACCCCTCCACTATTTTCTGTACTTGAATTATGCTTTTTTAATGCTGCAATTATTCTATCATGTTACAATAAGGCAACACTATATTGGTACATATTTTGCACCATTTTAATATAAAGACTTGCAGCAAAACATGCTTTTTTACCGTAACTCATAAGCAATTATTTTAGTAAATATCCCAATAAATATTTTATTACAAAGATCACAAATTTTTTTACACTTTTAATTTCTACATACAAGATATAAAACGACTACAGTACGCTACATCCAGATAACATTTATAACCAGGCAAGAGCAGAAATGAAGAATGGCAATAGCATGAAACTGCTGCAGCAAGCTATCTGTCAGCATTTCAAGGTTCACAATTGTAGGAAATTCCCATGAAGGCATAAGGGCATTTAAATCATTTATAGTCATATGGCAAATCTTAATTAATCTTCCATTGAGAAAAAACATACTGTCCTTTGATAAAATCCTACACAGCCATTGTACAGCGAATTACAATTCAAATTGTTCAAAAATAGAAAAAAAAGCAGTGTCCTTAAAAACTCTGAATAATCTGTAAGTATGCCTCAATATTCAAGTGATTTCTAGAGATTATGCACTATTCGCATTGCAATGGGTAGTGGGATGGGAGGTTATACATGTGAAAGGCTGAATGCCATTATTTCTCCATTCTGACATATGCTTTGGATAAATGTACAACATAAAGAACACAAAGCATATTTCCTTTTACAATTTTCCTCCTCCGACTGAGGAGTTATTTAAATTATTAAAATGTTCCTGACAGATTCTGGACCGCGTTTTGTTAAAGCGTTGAAAGTGCTTGCAGTAATAACCTTATTTAAAGCAGCTTTCTCCATCTTCCAGTCATTTCCTATCGCGCCTCAATTATCACTGTACCAGGCATGCCCTTTTCTTCCAGCTTCGCTATTTATAACTTGGAGGAAGATCACACTACCACATATCAGCTTTAAGAAATCAACCCATTCAGCTATCATAAAGTGAAGAAAATTGCTGTAGTTAATTCATGGATATGCATTTTCAAGGATTCAGATGTTGATTAGGTGTTTTTTATTTTTACATTTACCACTTAATTGAGACAACTATTAATAATAACATAACTTCTGTACCATGAAGTATGCCAATATATCTACAGTAATCAAAGGGTTTTATGAAATAGGATTATTTTACATTCTAAATGGAAACCTGATTCTATTGCATTGGGTGATTCTAGAACATGTGCAATTATATATTAGTCCAACTATTCCCGCTAGCAATCGCAGCGCCACCAAGAAGGGCTGCTGCATGGGGTGGCTGTGGATTGGCAGGCGCTGCTTCTGCTCGCCATCCCCGTGTGTACTGTCTCCATTTGAGCTGTCTCTCACCCCTGTGCGCTCTCTTTTCCCCTTTTGCTGTCTCTCCCCCCAGTGCTCTCTCTCCCTCCTGTGCACTTTCTCCCTTGTGCTGTCTCTCCCCCTGTGCGCTTTCTATCCCTTTGTGCTTTCGCTCTCCCTGTGCATTTTCTCTACCTTTGTGCTGTTTCTCCCCACTGTGCAACCTCTCCTCTTGTGCTGTCTCTCCCCCTGTGCGCTCTCTCTCTGCCCTTGTGCTGGCTTTCTTTCCTTTTGTCCTTTCTTTCCTCCATGTGCTCTCTCTTCTTCCTCTGTGCTCTATTTCCTTGTGCTGTCTCTCGCCTCTTGTGCGCTCTCTCCCCTAGTTCTGTCTCTCCCTCCTGTGCAGTCTGTCTCCTTTTGTTCTGTCTCTCCCCGTGTGATCTCCCTGTGTGCTCTCTTCCCCTGTGGGATCTCTTTCCAGGACAGTATGTGGGCCCCCTGTCCTAGATATGCTATAGGAGGCACTGCTTTCTTGACTGATCAACCAAACTTATGGGCTTCAAGGTGGCCATGTCTTGGCACGTGCTGCTGCTGTTCACCATGCCCCTATGCGCTCTCTATCTACTTGAGCTGTCTCTCACCCCTTTACACTCTTTCCACTTGTGCTGTCTATCCACCCTGTGTGCTCCCTCTTCCCAATGCACTTTTTCTCCTCTTATGCTGTCTCTCCCCCTGTGTGCTCTCTCTCCCCTTTTGCTGTCTCTCCCCCCAGTGCTCTCTCTCCCTCCTGTGCACTTTCTCCCCTTGTGCTGTCTCTCCCCCTGTGCGCTTTCTATCCCTTTGTGCTTTCGCTCTCCCTGTGCATTTTCTCTACCTTTGTGCTGTTTCTCCCCACTGTGCAACCTCTCCTCTTGTGCTGTCTCTCCCCCTGTGCGCTCTCTCTCTGCCCTTGTGCTGGCTCTCTTTCCTTTTGTCCTGTCTTTCCTCCATGTGCTCTCTCTTCCTCCTCTGTGCTCTATTTCCTTGTGCTGTCTCTCGCCTCTTGTGCGCTCTCTCCCCTAGTTCTGTCTCTCCCTCCTCTGCAGTCTGTCTCCTTTTGTTCTGTCTCTCCCCCGTGTGATCTCCCTGTGTGCTCTCTTCCCCTGTGGGATCTCTTTCCAGGACAGTATGTGGGCCCCCTGTCCCAGATGTGCTATAGGAGGCACTGCTTTCGACTGATCAACCAAACTTATGGGCTTCAAGGTGGCCATGTCTTGGCACGTGCTGCTGCTGTTCACCATGCCCCTATGCGCTCTCTATCCACTTGAGCTGTCTCTCACCCCTTTACACTCTTTCCACTTGTGCTGTCTCTCCACCCTGTGTGCTCCCTCTTCCCAATGCACTTTTTCTCCTCTTATGCTGTCTCTCCCTGTGTGCTCTCTCTCCCCTTTTGCTGTCTTTACCCACTGTGCTATCTCTCCCCTTGTGCAGTCTCTCCCCCAGTGCGCTCTCTATCCCCCCATTGTGTGCTTTCTCACTCACCCGTGTGACATCTCTTTTCCCCCGTACGCTTGAGGAGCTGCAGCACCAGCCTGCATTCCAGAGTGGAACACAAATGTGAGGAAGTGCAGCAGGAGGATGGGTACCACGGGTATGATGGAGTGGACCCGGGTGAACGTGATAATGCCTGCACTGCGGCCATTGTCCCAGATATCGTGTGGGCCCCTCATCACAGATATCCTATAGGTGCCCCTCTTTTCGTTTACTGATCAACCATACTTGACTGATTCACCAAACTTATGGGCTTCTTCACATTCCAGTTTGACTGTAATTTTCCTGTTTATCTGAAATTTACACGGTGTTCTCTATGTGGCGCTGTTTTCGGAACAAATTTACAGACAGACAGAAAGGCTAGATAGGGTTTTTATGTTGTAGATTTAGTAATGCTTTTGAGTATGTGCTAGTAAACATCAAGTCTGGCCATTATTTATACATAAAGTATATGGAGGTGGCTCTGTGGAGGTTCAAAGGTTCCCATACATGCTAAAGAAAACCTGTTGATCAATTAGTTTGTATGTTGCCTCCCAAATCTCTCCCAACAGGTTACATTCTCACATCTGTGTGACGCGATCTAGAGTTTTACAATTTTTTCTCAGACAGCCCACTGCACCATAGTTTAATTGATCCAATAACACATCAGTTTGAAAAATGGATCCATACCTCCAATGCGTGGGACTAAGGGTACCGTCACACGCGGCAATATTGCTAGGCAATTTCACTGGCAATTTGCTGGTTGCAGTGAAATCATGGACACATTGTTCCATTTGTACAAAGCAACAAAATAGAACAATGTGTCCATGATTTCACTGCAACCAGAAAATTGCCAGTGAAATTGCCTAGCAATATTGCCGCGTGTGACAGTACCTTTAGAGTATGTTCTATTATCTGTTTTACCAATCAGAAACTTGCCATAAAGTCTATGGGGATCTGTGAGATATGGATGAAACAAGGAAGGCATACGTTGTACTTCAGCATTCAATCCTAGTTTCCTTCATATGTAACCAATAAATCTCAACCCAGATAAATGTTTGAAAATCATCTAATTTTATCCAGAAAACTTGGAACACTTGGAACCCTCCGACGTGTGTGACCATATTTTACATCTGTAGGCATGGGCGCACCCAGCGTGGGGCAGGGGGGGGCAGGTGCCCCCTCCACAAGTGGAAGGGGTGAGCACGGTACTGAGAGCGCGCCGCGCACACGTATTAATTGTAATGTGTGCACTGTGTTTGACTCAGGGCGGCTGAGCTGAGGCGGCCACTGCTAGCACCTCCGCTCCACGGTCCACCTCACCTGTGTGTCACTGTAGCTCAGTGACAGCATCGGTAATCATGATGGGGCGGCAGCTGCAGCAGCCAGCAGGGGCACAGGGCGGATCTCGCCCTCAGATAGTGTCTGCAGACTGCAGATCAGCTCAGCAGGTAGGGTACTCAGAAGTGATGTCATGACATCACCACTGAGCATTGAGTCCCTGCGGTGCAAGCTGGGGTCTGGGGACACTGCTGGTGAGGAGGCTGAAGCTGAGCTACAAAGTCAAGAGACGAGAGGACAACATTAACTGTTAAAAAAAGATGTATGCAAATATAAAAAATAAGTGATGTGGGGGTGGGGGAGTTGGGGTGGGGGTTTTGCCATATCATATACAGCAACCCTATAGGGCTCCTATATCACATATAGACCCCTAAAGAGCTCCCATTATTGGAGTCCTATGGGGGCGGCTGGATATGATATGAGAGCCCTATGGGGCTGTATGTGATATGGGAACCATATGGGGCATTAGGGGGGCTGTATATGATATGGGACTCCCATATCATATACAGCCCCCAATAGGGCTCCCATATCATATGCAGCCTATGTATAGGAGCCCTATGGGGGGCTGTTGTATATGATTTGAGGACTGTATGGGGTATTGAAGGGGCTGTATATGAGATGGGACTCCAATATCATATACAGCCCCCCATAAGGCTCCCATATCATATACAGCCCACCACATCTCATGATGGGAGCCCTATGGAGGGTCTGTATATGATACATGAGCCGTATGACGGGGCTGAATATGATTTGTGTGCCCTATGGCGGGGTTATATATGATATAGGAGCCCTATAAGGGGGCTGTATATGATATGGGAGCTCTATAGGGGGCTGTATATGAGATGGGAGCCCTATGGAGGGCTTTATATGAGATGTGAGCCCTATGGGACATTGGGGGGGCTGTGTATGAGAGATGGAACTTCCATCTCATATACAGCCCCCCATAGGGCTCCAATCTCATATACAGCCCCCATAGGGCTCCACAGTGGCGTAACGAGTCTGATGGGCCCCGGTGTGCAATTTAGGCCCCCCACCTTCTGCGTGCACATTGTTCACATGCATGGGTCCCGTGTAACATTCTAAATCCTATAATGACTCACAAATTGACCCTCTCCCCCTTCATTATGTTTTAATGTCTCTTATCCTGCTGTATATGGTCCTCCTCCTGGAATATGGCCTTTATCGTGGTATATATGTCCCGTTCAGGGTTTATATGATCTTCCTCCTCTGCCACTATATTCCTCCAATTATTATAATACATCCCCACATTCCTCCATACATTACAATGTACCCCATAGTCCTCTGTGTATTATAATGCATCCCATAGTCTTTCATTCATAAGGTAGTCCCCATAGTAATCCAATTATTATAATGCAACCTCATTATATTCTATATAGTATAATGCAGCCTCGAATGCCTCCATATAGCATAAAAGAGCCTCACAGCCCTCCATACAATATAATGCACCCCCATAGTCCTCCCTACAATATAATGCACCCCCATAGTCCTCCATAAATTATAATGCACCTCCATATAGTATAATGCACATTCATAGTTCTCCATATAATTCACAGCGCACAAGGGGGAGACACGGGGGAGAGGCACAGCCCGCAGCCTATAAAGCATGTAGCCTCTATATTACATATACTGTATATCTATATCCCTAGCCTCTATATTATATATCCACAGCCTCTATATTTTATATACACAACTTGCAGCCTCAATTTTATACATATATATATATATATATATATATATACATACGTACAGCCAGTATTTGGCCCACCGAGATGATTTCACCTGGGGCCCACAAATACCTGGAGCCAGCCCTATGTGTGTGTGTTATACAGTGGCACTGTGTGTGAGTTATAAAGTGGAGCTGTGTGTGTTTGTTACACAGTGGGGCTATGTGTGTGGGATTATGTATATTTCTGGGGCAGTGATACTTTTATTTTTAAGGGCATCGTGTCGGAAAGTGCTGCTGAAGATGAAGAAGAGTGAAGTCTATAGAGATGAACTGTGGATGTCAAATATCATCATGGCGCCTGTGATACAACAAAATAAAAGGAATGGGAACAAGTCCAATCAGAGAAGATGTCATCTACAGTATAAGGTACCAAGATGTAAAAGTTTGTCTGCGTCTCATCTGGACTGTGGTTCCTGCATGGTCCGCAGTCTGTTGATGACTGATAACAACAACTCCCAGCATCTCCTTACCATTTTTAAAGACATGCTGGGAGGTATAGGTTCATCTACACACATAAACGCCAGTTGGGCCTTCCGGACACTATAATCGAATCCCTTAAGGCATCGCGCAGGCGCAGTTCGTGGCCACAAGTGACATCTACTGATGGTGGTTCTGGTGCTGCTTTCATGTATTGAAGGTTGTTCTGGCTCTGCATTCTTCTACTGAGGTGGTTCTGGCCCTGTATCCCTGTGCTGATGTTGATTTGGTCACTGCGTTCATCTACTGAGGTTGTTTTGTCACTGCATTCCTTTACTGATGGTGGTTCTGTTGCTGCATTCATCTACTGACGGTTGTTCTGGCCCTGCATTCATGTGCTTATGGTGCTTCTGTCACTGCATTCATCTACTGATGGTGGTTCTGACCCTGCATTCATCAGCTGATGGTTCAGACTCTGCATTCATCCACTGAGGTAGTTTTGGTTCTGAATTTGCCTACTGATGGTGGCTCTATCGCTGCATTCATCTACTGATGGTAGTTCCGATCTTGCGAGATTTGTGAAGTCATTGAACACGGAGACCCGCGCCACTGCGCAGGCGAGAGAGCAGTGTGATGTAGACAGGAGGGGCGGCCTTTTCATAGAAGCGAGGTGGGCATTTCAACCAGCGGAGCGGCGAGGACCAGATTGAGAAGAAACGTCTGGACCATTTTCAGCTAATTTCCTTTCCTCGCGGGAGATATTTAAAGTTAATGAGGTACATTCTGGGGGATAATCACATGCTCGGCCTGGCTTCAATATGCGCCCTGCACATGCGCCGAAGCCTGGCCGAACACGTGATCAGCCCCCAGAATGCACCGGGCCGGATATGACATTCCGAACAACCATGGCTTGCCCCCCCCCAGTTTTGATCCTGGGTACGCCCATGTCTGTATGATTTCATAATTATAGATAAACTTTATAAAAGGTACATGATCAAATACCGCTTCCTTTGTTAAATGCGATGTATTTGTAAAAATCAGAAACTAAATGAACTATCTGTATGCATTCTAATTTTTTGGGAGAACCAATATATTAGTGTGGCCAGGGTACAACAAGCCTATCGCATCTGATGCGTGAGCCGAATATCATGCACTTGTGATCTGATCCTAGTCCAAGTGTGGTGTGATGTTTCACACGCACCCATAGACTTGCATGCTGCGATTTTTTTTCTCATACCGGTTAGGCATGAGAAAAAATTCACAGATAGAGACTGCCTCATTATTTAACAATGGTGTGAGTGCAATCTGATGTTTTATTGGATTTCACTCGTCCGTTGTAAACGCTAGGAACCTAGGCCTATAGATGAGTCTCATCTGAGATACGGAAAAGACTAGTAATTGATGCGTTGTTTTTTTTCACATGGATGCTCGCGGTCCATATGACAAGAATCTCCAATGAACAGACCTATTGAACTATATGGGTCACTTTGCTGCCTGATTTTTACTTGGACAGTACAAGTCCATATAATATGTTCATCTAAAGAGCCCTAAGAATCAATGGATGAAAGAGTTCAGTGTATTTACTTCAGTAAACAAAAAAATGAATAAATGAATGGAAACAACACCTGAAAAATAAATCAGTACTATTAATGTCAGTAGAGATAGGGATCAGGCAGTTAAAATTTAAATACCTGATTTTTTTTCGTTACCTGTTGATAATGGAGTAGGGCAATGATTTTCTTTCGATAACACATGAACTAAGGTCATGTGTGAAAAAAATCAAATCTTGCACTAGTCTCATCAGTTTTAGTTTTGTACGTGAGACAGTTCAATGTATTCCAGTCCTTGAATGTATGGAGCTGCATGTGTGCAGTCACATAATTTGCGGAAATGACTTACCAGTGAATTAAGGCATTCATCTGATTGTAGATATTATGGCCGCTTTACACGTCCCAATATCGTTCCGATATTGGCTGCAACGGCACGGGAGCGCGCACGTTTTTGGCACTAGCCCAAGATCGCATAGTAGATGTTACACAGGGAGATATCGGCAGGCTACTCAACTGCGATGTCTATGCCCCCTCCTTTGCGCTGTGTATGAGCGACCCAGGGAACGACCATTTAACATGGGAGTGAATAGGGGAAGTTGTGCTCCAAATCGAAGTTGCGCTGTCACACAGCACGATACAGCCAGATCGTCAAGCCAATATCGGCCAGTTGGAGAGCCTGCACAATTCCCCAACGATATTGTTTTTGCATCGTTCTTGTATCGCATTGCTCATTTACACCACACAACGCACGAACGATATCAGCGGCAACGCACGAACCACGTGACTTTTTATCGTTGTTGGACAACGTTATCGGGACGCGTAAAGCGTCCATTACACTATGAAAAAGCTCCAACGCCCAAGTTAGGCCAGGGTCACATTTGCGTTTTGACCCTGGCCTGCCGGATTCCGGTTTTAACTTAGAACTTTTTCCAGCGCCGCATAGCGTTACCGCTATGCGGTGCTGGAAAACGCAGTCCCTAGTTACCCGATGTTTACCTTAACGACCTGTCACACAGGCAGAGGCTTGGAGTGCGCTTTACAGCGCCGCACAGGAAACCGTTGCAGACAGAGTTTCCTGTGCGGCGCTGTAAAGCGCACTCCGAGCCGCTGCCTGTGTGACAGGTCGTTAAGGTACACATCGGGTAACTAGGGACTGCGTTTTCCAGCACCGCATAGCGGTAACGCTATGCGGTGCTGGAAAAAGTTTTAAGTTAAAACCGGAATCCGGCAGGCCAGGGTCAAAACGCAAATGTGACCCTGGCCTAACACAAAAAAAGTAAAAGAACAACAAATATCTAATACACGTGTACATACATTGTGTATCTAATACATGTGTATATTCATCGCGTATGCTCACGATTTTGGATATGACTGTTTTATCTCATTCACATTTTGTGTCCAGTCCCAGTCTAGAGAGCAAAGCAATTTCCTACACTATTAAATGCTATTTTTTATAGTGATATTTAGTTATATAGAAATGTATGCAAATATAAATTCACTTTTCTTATTTCTTCCATACTACATGTGAAAGCTGCATTATATTTATATTAAAAATGTGAGAAAGCAGGAAAATCTTAACCAAAGTAAAACGAAACAGGTTCTACATTCTACTTTGCCCTTCATAAAATATTGCCCTTTCATAGTGTACTGTGGGAATTCTTGTATCTGAAAACCCACGGAAAATCTAATGCTGTAGTATTCCCTCCTACATGTCTCCAGTTATCAATGTATATAAGTAGTGACATGCATTTCAATAGTGTAATTCATCAGATTCAAATGTCATGGCTAAAAAATGAATTTAATATACTAGTAGGTGAAAAATAAATAGGTTAATGAAAAACGACTTTCCCATCTAGTTTCAATAAGGATATTTAAAAAATAAAATAAAAACACTGAAAAAGCCTGGTGTGAGTTTCAGTGCTCATAGCAGGTAAATAATGTCAAATTTGCTTGTAAATTAACTGTTGGCCCCCAGAGTCAGTCAACCTTACTGAGGGGTCCTTGGTACCCCAGTCTGACACTCCGCACTGCGGTGGTTAAATTTTGATCAGAAAAACTTTTGTGAGTTTTCAGCAAAATCACAAAATACAAACTGCCCTATATTCTACAGTATATAAAGGCTAATTTGGAACTCTTAATGATATATCATTATTCTCAAATAAACACTAAAAATACTAATTGAAAACCAACCCTTGTGTAGCATCTCTAACCAGAAAACATATCCGCAGCTCGTACGGCACGCCACTTACTATTTTCTATATTTAGTTTGTTTACACAACTGTCGATTGGCACCTACTTCCATCGTCATTATAACCGTATACTCATCAAATTTGTTTGGGCTCGCTACACTTCACAGCCAATTAAGTTTAAATTAACCAAACTGTCTATTAACAGTACATATAAATGTTGTTATTACCCACATACATAGTAGTTTTTTATGCAAATATAATGTAAAGTATATGACTCTCTTTCAACAGTATGTTAAATGTCCTAACAATAAAAAAATTAGGCACTTTATGACATAATTAACAGCTATTACGGCTGATCATACATAGCAAAACCGATCATATAGTGATACATCAAAAGTCAGTTGTCCATTTTCCACTTTTCATTTTTCTTTCCCCTTCTTCCAAGAGCTGTAACTTTTTAATTTTGTGTCAATATAGATATATGGGGGCTTGATTTTTGCAGGACGAGTTGTACAGGGTGAGCCATTCATATGGATGCACGTAAATAAAATGGGATATCAACTTCAAGTTTGTGGTACATTAGTATCTGGGAGGGGGAAAATACACCACACCATACCATCAATTTATGTGTTCCAACAGTCTTGGAGGGATCTATCCACTGTGGGTTAGTGTCAGACCAATAGCGGTGGTTTTGTTTGTTAACTTAACCATTCACAAAAAGTTTGCCTCATCACTCATCTGAAGGCAATTGTCTATGCTGTGAAGATACAAGATGTGCAGCATCTGAAACAACAGATACTGGAAGCCTGTGCTAGCATTTCTTCTGTATTGTTGCTATCAGTGTGTCAAGAGTGGGAGAAGAGGGTTGCATTGACAATCCAACATAATGGCAACATAATATACTGTTAACGCTATGTGCTTCTAGAGAACGCTGCTCAATAGCAACCTGCAGTTTACCTTGACAGCGGCCGCACACAGAGCTGCATGATGGCCGCTTTTCAGGAGCGCACAGGAAAACGCTGTCAGCAGCGTTTCCTGTGAGCTCCTGAAAAGCGGCCGTCATGCAGCTCTGTGTGCGGCTGCTGTCAAAAAACACTGCGGGTTGCTATGGGGCATCGTTCTCCAGAAGCACATAGCGTTAGCGGTGTGTGCTTCTGGAGAAAATTTCTAAGTAATAAGCGCAGCCCAGTAAAAGCAGCTATTAACGGTAGTGAGAACCCAGTCAATAGGCAGCACTTTGAACACATTTTATAAGTGGTCATAAACTTGTTAATAACTCATGAAAGAATAAAGTTATGTTAAAACCAAGCACACTATTGTTTTTCTTAAGAAATTCTCAATCAGTTTGATGTGTCACATGACCCTCTTCCCACTGAAAAAAATAAAGTTGGATCCAAAATGGCCAACTTCAAAATGGCCGCCATGGTCACCACAAATCTAGAAAAGTTTTCCTCCTCCCATATACTAATGTGCCACAAACAGGAAGTTGATATCACCAACCATTCCCATTTTAAGTGCATTCATATAAATGGCCTACCCTGTACTTCTGAACGCAATGATATCAAATGTGTATTTGTTTTTACATTTTAATAGTTTTATTTTCAATAGGGCAAAAGGGGGGTGATTTGAACATTTATGTTTTTTTTTTTCATATTTTTAAAAACTTTTTTTTTCTTTGCTTTACTTGACCTACTAGGGGGCCTCAGTGCTCCACAGTCCAATCACTTCCCCTATGTATCAATGTGTTGCGGCATATCTGTACATAGAGGAAATGATCACTCCCTGACGGTGACGTCACTGGGACATCAGCGGCAGGAAATGATTCAGGACAGCTTCCAGGATCATCAGAGGACCTTGGGCTGTGGTGGTAACAGATGGAGGTCCCGTGATACATGACGGGACCTCCGATCAAGGCAGAGAATGGTGCAATAACCGCTGCGGGGCTTTAGATCAGTGATTGACAGCGCAATCCAAAGGGTTAACAGCATTGATTCGAATGCTGATCCGATCAATGCTGTTAGGTACACATCTCAGCTGATGAGATGAGCTGAGATGTGGAGGGGGGATGATGCGAAGGGTGGGAGACAACCTATGACGCTCATATACGTCATAGGTCATGAAGGGGTTAAAGTGTACTTATCGTTTCAGAATAAACTGATTTGTGTTTATAATGTATATAAAGAAAAACACAAGTTCTGACTAATGACTTGTATCCTGCATTTTTTGCCAGCTGTCCTTTCGACAAGCTCTTTCTCTGCTTTTCAGATGCTTTTGATCTACTGGTTGGAAACTAACTACTATGATGTCTCTCATACACAGCACACACAGAAAGAGGGGATCCTGGACTTCTGTCTCTATATAGCACATGTTTAGAAGCAGTGGCAGCATAGAGGACATCATAAAGCAGGGCCAAGCTGTGTAGCTGTGAATCCAACAATGGAGTGAAGAAATATTTACTGCTTCTCTCAATCTGCACCTTCCTCTCACCCTTATCCCAAAATACCTTAATAGGCAGTTGTAGTCAGATCTCTCAGTAAACTGGCAGCTTATCTTGTCTTGAGCAATATGGGTGTGGTAGCCTCATTTATAATTCAATGAATAATTTTGAAGCTGGAGGGGTGGCAAAAGAAATATGCCTTAGCAAAGAAATATGAATGTCTCTTTCTCTACTTATCCAGAGAAAGAGACATTCATATTTCTTTGCTAAGGCATTCTACAAAATATATTTGACTGTATTGTTGATTTATGCAAGGTTTGTTGAAATGACAGTGACCATTTAATTTCAACTATTTTGATACATGTTGTTATGTATTGTCTTATTTTCATAGATGTCAGGTATTTCTTCTTGACATGGGTACATTTAAAGGGAGATAAAAAAAAGTGTAGAGCTCCTTCAATCACACACTATAAAGCTGAGATGCCTAATACACTTATATTATTGTTAGAACTATTGTAATTGACTGTGACAGGAGCTGCTCCTCACCCCTCACCCTTCTCGTATGGGACATTAGACTACTCAACAAAGTGCAGCTCTGTACCTATGATAAATGCTTTCGTAGTTCAAGATTGGGGTGTGATGTCTGCACACTGGTGAGTGACTAACTACCCAGATGGGAGGGGTGAGGAGTGAGGAGCATTCAATTACAAGAGTTGTAAAGTTAATAGAAGTGTATTAGACATCTCAGCACTTTTTTATGTCCCCACAGTAGCCCTTTAAGTTTGCAAAGAAATCTAACATTTCAGTTCAAATACAATATTTGTACTGTGTCTAATTTACAGACTGTATCAGTGATAATTCATAATTGCTAAAATAACCAGATGGGTAACATAAATAATTCACTATGTTTAGCACTGTCATTATTTTTGCTATGAAATACTCTACAAGGCAGTGTATGATGGGGTGAAAAACATAATGTGCATTTAATTACACTTTAGACAGAAAATGGTTGCAGGGAGTAGGAAGACTGAACCGAGTAAATGAGTTTACAATATATATTAGTTATTAAATTGAATACAATAATAATAAGGTCTAACTACTTGTAAATGTTCACTTTTATTAAACTTTTCCTATTGAAAATATGAATAGGGTTGGCAATAATCCATTGATACATGTTAAGCAGAAACATCCTTGTCTATGTTAATGTAATAGTTTTACAACAATCTACTACAGTTGTAAAAAGTATTTTTTCTCTTGATTCAAGTGAACGTGAATGCACATGCATTACCTATTGGGGTAAAACGTTTATTCTTAACCCAAACTTGATTGCCCAAATTATTCTATTGATATTTCAGTAATGTAAGATATATTTGCGCTGCAAAATACAGCATTAATTCCTTCTTACAATAGACATATTAGATTGCAGAGGTTAGCAGGTGATTGTGGTAGGATCTGACGATAGACTGTGGCTAGGGTCACACTTTAGGTTTTTTTTTACAAAACCTTATCCAGTTTTGAGCTTTTAGAAAGCTCAAAACCTGATCAGGAAACGCTCCTCATAGGAGCCTATGATAAAAACCGTATTACTTCACAAGCAATCCGGTTTCCGTCTCTGGCTCTGTTAGCCTGCGTGAAAAATCATGCAGGCTGCGGTTTTCGGAGCGGTTCTGGTATCTGCAATGCGAGAACCGGATTGCTCAGGATGTGTAATCCTGAGCAATCCGGTTACTGGATAGTTTGCTCATCCCTGCTGCCACCGGGATAAGCAAAGTGCTCTGTGTTTAGTAAAAGTATTTATTTAATTAACCTTCCACCCACTCAGGTGGGCATATACTGCTGTAATGTGTTATGTACAACAGCTGACTATGCAACGCTGCCCATAGATCTTACTGTATAAGGCTTCAGGACCTCAGACAGCGGCGCACATACTATACCAATAGCAATAGTATGCGCGCCGCTCTGAGGAGCCCGTCGCTTTCATTCATAAAACTGTACAACAGCTGACAGGAGTCAGCTGTTGTACATAACACATTACAGCAGTATATGCCCATCTAAGTGGGTGGAAGGTCTCTAGGGGGACTGGGCACCAGCTAGAGACATTGTACAAGCATTTATTAATTAAATAAATACTTTTACTAAACACAGAACAGTTTGCTCATCCCTGCTGATGAGCAAACTATCCATTAACCGGTTAACGGATTACGGCTTCAGCAATCCGGTTCCCGGATTGCTGAATGTCTTAAGACAATTGCGTTCACCGCATCCGGATCTGGATGCGGTGTACGCAATTCAAGTTTAAAGTGTGACCCTAGCCTATGTAATATAGATCTACAAAATCAGGGATTTGAAATTCAAATGGAAAATTATTTTGTTCTTGGGGAAGATTAGCTGCTAACAAAGTAGTCAGTAGCATGTAAAGCCTTGGAGAACACTGCATTCATGTCTATGGGAAAGTGAAAGATTGCTGTCAGCTGAGTGAGCATTTGGCCTGCAACTACAGTGCCTTGAAAAAGTATTCACACCCATGAACATTTTCACATGTTTTCACGTTACACTCAGAAGCTTAAAGAAGCAAGTATGTGTGAAGTCTGAAGGAAATGCATGATTTTCTAAATATTTTAAAAATGTAAATCTAAAAATTGTAATGTGCATTTGTATTCATCTCCAAGTCAATACTTTGTTCGACCACTTTTTGCTGCAATTACTGCTGCAAGTGTTTCGTACCAGCTTTGCACATCTAAAGGGGGCTTTACACATAGAGATGCACCAGTGATCCTGACAACGATCCTGCCTGACCGGGATCACTGGTGCGTCGTTACGTGGTCGCTGGGGAGATGTCAGAGAGGCAGATCTCACCAGCGATCACCCAGCGATGCGCTAATACCCGACGGTCGTTGGGATTGTTCAGGGTGTCGGGCGCAGAATGGGGATTGATGGTAAGTCTGCGTGTCACATACAGCGATGCAGCCTGGCCAGCGGGAGATTGACAATCAAAAAATGGCCCAAGCCATTCAATAAAGATCAACGATCTCACAGCAGGGGGCTGATCGCTGCTAAGTGGCACACACAGCGATATTGCCGGCAAGGTCACTGCTACATCACAAAATCGGTGACGTAGCAGCGATCTCGTTAGCGATCTCAATATGTGTAAACCACCCTTAAGAGGCTCAAACCTTTGCCCATTCTTCTTTGCTAAAAAGCTGTAACTCAGTGAGATTGTATAGAGAGCATCTGTGAACACAAATTTTTAAGTCTTGCCACAGATTCTCAAAGGGATTTTGGTCTGGACTTTAACTGCTATAAGACCCTCCCCATTACTAATGCTGTAAATAAAAAAAAATAAAAAAAACATAATACTCAGAGTAAAATCCTTTATTTGAAATGTTAAAAAGAACACAACCTCTTTCACCCCTTTATTAACACTAAAACCACCCCTGCAGGTCGGAAATAGTCCACCATACGACATCCTATGAAAAATCTGGCACTGCTATATACAGGATCTGCAGTGATGGAATACGTGACCACTCACTGCAGCCTCTTGGACATACTAACAGCTGCGGTAGAGCACTCAGCTATGAGAAGCAGTGACAAAACTGAGGTAACCAGAGTTCATAGCTGAGGGCTTCCCCACTGTTCACTAATGAACTCATTTGAAATGGATGCTGGATTGTGGGACACGGCAGCACAGCTGTCTGCAATATGGCAGTCAGGTCACATTCAGGGGCTCCCCGATTGATGTCAGTGAACTTAGTTGAACCCGCTGCCTGCTTGCAGTACATTGCACTGCTGCCCAACATTAATTCAACTGAGTTCACAGCTGGTTCCCATTTTGTAAAATCAGTTGCACCCGCTACCTGATTGCTGCACAGATGTACTGCCATGTCTCGCAATTCGTCAATCTGGCAATGGGCCAATTGAGTTTATAAACAGCATGATGGAAGTCCTTGGTTATGAACTCCGATTAACTCAGTCATGTCACCACTTCTCCAAGCCAAGGGCTCTGCTGCTGCTGTCAATATGTCCCAGAAGTTACACTGAGTGGTTGCATTTAACATCATTTCGGCTTCTGGATGTAGCAGAGCCAAATGCTTTGTGAGATATCTTATGTTTTACGTCAGACTTGCAGGAGTGTTTTGGGGGTTAATAATAAGGTGAAAGTGTGTGTGTGTTTTTTTATTTCAAATAAATTATTTTTCTCTGTTTTATATTTATATCATTTGACTTACAGGATTAGTAATGGGAAGGCTCATAGAATCCTACCCATTACTAATTCAGGGCTTGATGGCAGCTGTGATCTTTCACAAATCACAACTAGCATTAACCCCTTATTATACTCCGATTGCTGCTGCACCAGGGTAATTGGGATGAGCCGGGTAAAGTGATAGGATTTGGCACATCTAATGGATTCTGGGTGGCAGTGGGCTGTTATTTTATCCTGGGGAAAACCCAATAACCATGGACCGCCTCAGGCTTAGAATACCACCCATCAACCAAGTGCTTTATCTCAGCTGGGTATCAAAACTATGCGAGATAACATGCGTTTTTTTTAATTATTTGTTTAAATAATTGAAAAAAGTTTGGGAGTCCATCATATTTTTCTACCCAATCAAGATAAAGAACATGGCTGTAGGCTGCGGCCTCCAGCTGTCAGCTTTACCTGTGCTGGGTATAAAAATATGGTGGATCCCTTGACATTTTTTTCAATTTTTTATTTATTTTTACACTAATGTGAGGGCAACCAATCACAGATGCCGGCACAGAGGGTGGGGGCACAGTATCACTGCAACCAATCACAGATCCTGTCACAGAAGGTGGGTGGGGTAAGCAGTAAATATTCATAAGGTTTAATAAACGGACCCAGGAGCAATGACAGCAGTGCGGAAACTAAGTAAGTATAACTGTCCTGCATTTTGCCTCCTTTTGCAACCACCTTATCCCTTACTACTACCATTTTATAGCACCAAAGTTCGGGTTCACAAAGACCTATATGGCGTTTGGGGTTCAGGCTCATGCTTGGGTTAAGTCTGGTCCCGAAACCAGACCCTTTTTTTCCCAAGTCTGGCCAGATCTAGCAAACCTGTATATTTGGGTGTTTGCCCAACTCTATTCACAAATACTTGTTACTTAGTATTGGTATGTCACAAAATCCCAATAAAATACATTTACGTTTGTGGGTGTAACATTAAGAAAATATGGAAATGTTTGTGGAATATGAATACTTTTTCAAGGCATTGTATATGGGCACATTTACATTACATGATTGTAAAAAAGATTGATTGCTCTCAGTGGGAGAAGCAAAATAATAATCTTGTAGTTGTGATACCTCTTAACAGCTAACAAATATAAAGTAATTGCTATTACAAAGTAAGCTTTCGAGACTTGACACGTCTTTTCATCAGGCATGGTATGACATAATATAAGTCATATCATGCCTGATGAAGAGACGTGAGAAGTCTCAAAAGCTTACTTTGTAACATCAATTACTTTATATTTGTTAGCCATTAAAAGGTATCACAACTACAAGAATATTATTTTGTTTTTCCCACTGAGAGCAAAATCTTTTATCTACTGGCTATTATGGTACCAAAACTTTTGTTTTCTTATGATTATAAAAGTCACTGCAGAAGGTTCTAAAATCTAAACCATACTTGCCAACAGTCCTAATTTCAACAACTGGACATTAACAGAGGCAGAGTTTATGCAAACAATGCCCAAACGTCTACATGTGGTGGTGAATCTTAACTACTTAAAAAGGACCCGTCACCCCCCAAAGATTTCAATCTAAAGGTAGCACTGAATGCAGCATGTATGCTGCATTCAGGCAAGGGGTCCCCCAAGTGTTTCTGATGTCTAAATCATGAAATATAGCCTTTTAAAATGAGTACAACTGAGTCAGGAGGGCATTACCAGATCCACATGGGCTTCCTTTTGTTTGGTGTGTGGACGAATAAAGAATGAAATCAAAATTGTCTCCTGAGGTCAGCGTGGAGGAATCCCGGTAACACAAAAACCTTCCTTTCAGATCCACATGAGTCAGGTCCTTCCCGGGGGCTATTCCTGCCCTCTGCTTCTATGTTTCTCCCTCCTCCTTGTCCTGGCTGCCTCCTTGATGGCCTGTCAGCTCTCCTAGCTCTAAAGGGGATGTCACACGTGTCGATATCGCTGTCAATGTCGCTCATACGTCACGGATTTTCAGTCGCTCAAGCGACGTAAAAGTGACGCAGGAGCGACATTGAAGCGTGTGACCAAGCGATGCAACCAGCGACATGTCGCTGATCGCAGGTTTCACTGCCAGATGTAAAACATGTCGCTCATCGCTCAGTAGACATTGTGCATCGCTGCGTGTGACACTAAACTCAGCGACGTATCTTCTATTTTGACAACGTACAAGCGACTAAATAAAATCGCTCACAAGATGGCAACATCACCACATCGCTGGGTCATATTGACGCGTGTGACATCTTACGTGCGATATTTCCACATCGCTCAGGCGATTAATAATTTGTGATGCATGAGCGATATCGCGGGCGACATTGACACGTGTGACAGGCCCTTAAGCCTGTGTCTCCTTGTGCTACCACACACCGGCGCACAGCGAAGTGTTCCTATTGTCGGCCCCTCGCCTCCCTCCCTTTCAGCAGCAATTCATCCTGCCCTGCTCAGTGTTATGCTGTATATGCTGAGCAGGGCGAGCTTTTGCTCCGGCGCCGGGAAGGACCTGGCTCATGTGGATCTGGTAATGCTCTCCTGACTCAGTTGTACACATTTTAAAAGGCTGTATTTCATGATTTAGACATCAGAAACACTTAGGGGATCCCTTGCCTGAATGCAGCATACATGCTGCATTCAGTGCTATCTTTAGATTGAAATCTTTGGGGGGGTGACAGGTTCTCTTTAAGGTGAAGGGTAGGGGGACAGGAATTATATGTCTTAATTTTGGCCAATCTATACTTGTAAGTATGCAGAACGTTTCTAAAGAGCTGATAGTAACAAAAAGAGGTACTCTGATATGTAACTCCCTAATAGTAACAGTCATATATTCACACATTTTTGTGTTGTAGTTCAACTGCAATCCAAATATAAAGATATTACAGTGACCCTGGTTTTTCTAACAATGCTACAAACACCCTTTTTTCCTTCATATATATGCATTATTATAACATATGCATGATGTGAGGCTCCAGAGTCCAAAGTAAAATTTGTAATATACCCCCTTGTACCCAGTATTTGCAATTTATAGTACGGTAGTATACTTATGTGATACGAGAGCATTTGGGCCTCCGGAGGACCAGTACTCAGATGTTATTATAGCTATGCCCTTCATTATTGACCATTACTTTATTAATACACATCCTTATGTGATCTAATTAGAAAATGCAATATGCTAACAAACGTCTTACCTCACTATCTAGTACCGTAATACCAATACAATTCTAAATGTATTTATATTAAACCTGGGCAAATGCACTTTACATTTGACATATTGTATCTCAATTACTTTCATCTTCTACCTAGGGAAATTAAGTATACTATTATTAATGTATGCTACAAAAAAATGTGTTGTTTTTTTCATTTATAAAATGGAATTAAAAAAAAAAAAAATGTTTATTGAGTTATGAAGGACAAAATGAAGTAGGCATTGATTCTACACAAAACAAGTATTTTGCATAGCACATTATCTAATATATTGAAGGTAGGGAATGTGCAAATCAATTATTGGGAAACCACATAAGAATGAAATGTCAGTTCAGGGAAATAAAAAGCTTAATGAATGCCTCCAATTCTCCGTGGGCAACTGTTTATGTGGGTGGACACAACTCCAGAAGCGTTTGTCTGACCTACTGTACCAGCAATCATTTTATAAAGATCTCCACAAACTCAGACTAAATCAAAAGGTTGGAGCACACAGTGCACTGCTATCCATCAGAGCGGCAATCTTCCAATTTGGGATTTCTCAGTAAATTATCAGACATGACTGCTGACAGTTTGATTTTTAATTATCTCTTCCGAGTCCTTATAAAAACAGAATGTCATGTTTGCAAAATGTTCTTAATTTAAATGTCTTTCCACATATGTCTTTTTACGTCTTGCTACTATTGCTATTTAATAATCAAATATGCAGGTATTAAGATAATCCAAGTTATGCACAATGGTATTGGATACTTGACTAGTAAGGGCAGTATTCTAGTTTTCTATATTTTTTAGAGAACAAAGGATCGTTAAAAGTATTTTAAATTTCTTTCCCAATTCCTCATGACCTATTCCTATATTTTTTTATATTTTTTTGATGGGAGCATGATTAGAAACAGCAATTTCTGGATTTCCACGACTTTTCTGCTTGCTATATATATTTATTTATTTTCTACACTGTGCCATCCATAAAATGTAAAAAGATATCCAAGCATTCTTTTTTGGTGATTTCTTCCTGTATCAGGTTCTGTTATATTATCCTTAGCTACTGGGAAATTTCTGCTTCCTGCTAAGGCTGGCTTTACACCACGGATTTGTGCTGTCAGGCTGTGTCCGGTGTTTTGCTGGATACACCAGACACAGCCTGACAGCTCCGGACAGAATAGAACCAGAGGGCAAATATGCCCTCCAGTCCTGTTTTCTGCTGGAATATGCAGTCTGCTGCCGCTGTCCAGTCCTGAATTTTCAGGATTGTGGCTAGTGGGGAGCTATCCACGGTTCTGACATTTCTGCCGGGAACACTCCAGGTGCTGAAGTTCAGCACCAGCCATTGCTGAACTTCAGCACCCGGCGTCTGTCAGCTGGATACGATTTTCTGTTGGATCCGGTGCCCATAGATTTCCATGTTAGGGGGTGCCGGATCACAACGGATGCAGCAGGATCCGATTTTGTAAGATTTTTTCCCCGGACACAAAAACGCTGCAAGCTGTGATTTGTGTCCAGGAAAAAAAACTAATTCTGCCAGATCCTCCCTGACAGCAGAGAACCGGATGGCAAATCACTGCCATCCAGCCCCATGATGCCAAAATTGGATCCGGGGCTGTCCGGTTCACACCGGACAGCCCCGGATCTCTAACACCGTGGTGTGAAGCCGGCCTTAGATAACATATCGGTTTGAATTAACTAGGACCCATCAACGCCTGCTCCCTTCTTACACCCAGTGATCACATATTCACTGGGTCCAGAGGAGAGAGCAGGATAAGTGTTTCCTAATCTGTATGCACAGGGCTGGTTTAGCATTGTGTATACCGAGCTAGAGAAGTGGTGCATATCTTTCTATTATACTTTTCCTCTGATTATTTCACACCTGGATTTGGCTACAAATACTGAGGTAAAAAACTCACCAAATATTCAAAGTGTGCACATGGCCTTTCAAATACTGAGGTACAAAAAAACAAATACTCAACGTGTGCACGAGGCCTTACAAATACTGAGGTAAAAAAACTCATCAAATATTAAATTTGTGCACATGGCCTTACATATACTGAGGTAAAAAACTCACCAAATACTCAATGTGTGCACATGGCCTCACAAATACTGAGGTAAAAAACACCAAATACTCAACATGTGCACATGGCCTTACAAATACTGAGGTAAAAAACACCAAATATTCAATGTGTGCATATGGTCTTACAAATACTGAGGTAAAAAACACCAAATACTCACTGTGTGCACATTGTCTTGCAAATGCTGAGGTAACAAAAATCACCAAATACTGAACATGCGCATGTGGTCTTAGAAGCAGTAGAACAATTTTAATTAAACATTTTGCGTCTTCTCATCTGCTGGAATTCAAATTCAATTTTTGGGATGCCTTATTGTGTGGGATGTATGAAATAATGGCACAACCGTATGCATTTTTTACAAGTCTTTTTAAGTGATTAACTTTATTTTTTTTCAAGCATTTTTTTTTAATTGGGCAACATGATGGCTCAGTGGTTAGCACTGCTGCTTTGCCATGCTGGGGTCATGGGATCAAATCCCACCAAGGATCCTATCTGCAAGGAGTTTGTATGTCCTCCCTGTGTTTGTGGGTTTATCCCACACTTCAATGACATACTAATAGCAAATTTAGATTCTGAGATTTAGTTTTATTTTCAATGGGGCAAAAGGGGGATGATTTGAACCTTTGTGGGTTTTTTCCATATTTTCAAAAACGTTTTTGAAGTTTTTTTCTTTGTTTTACTTGGCCTCAGTACTGCACAGACTGATTACTTCTCCTGTGTACAGATGAGCTGCTGTACATCTGAACATGGGAGAAATAAACACTTTCTGCCGACGATGGAGTTCAGGTCTCGCCGGTAGGAAGTGATTGCATACAGCTTTCGGGGTCATCACAGCACCCTGGGCTATCAACGTAACAGCGGAGGTCCAGTGATCACATCATGGGACCACCGATACCAGCGGGGAATGGCACAATCCCTGCCGTGGTGCTTGGGATCACGCTGTCAGTGACTGACCGTGTGATCCACAGGTTTAACTGATCGGATGGGTGCTGTTAGCTACACATATCAGCTGGTGAGATCAGCTGAGATGTGTGGGGGAAGATGCAATCTCAGTGCGTGAGCTCGCATTAGGGGTAGAAACGCAGCCGAGAGATTAAATATATTCCCTTGGTCATGAAGGGGTTAAACTCCAACCAAACTACTGAGTGTTACCAGTTATTGCACTTGGTTTAATTCCTGCACTCTTATGCTATTCTTCTGTTGTACTTATCCCCATCTCGACACTGCTTGTAACTCAAGACTACATTTATCTCCTTATCTGACCTTGATTTGTCTGACTTTACTTTTGACTAACCTCCTGGTATGTGAACCTGGCTATTCCTCATTCACGATATTGCTTTCTGATTCTGCCCCTGGTTCTGTCCCTTCTGTTACTGACCCACCTAGCTAAATATCTTTGTCTCAGTCTTGCTACTTCATCCAGCAGCTTCACCATGAACACAATTTTGAAGGATCCAACCAATGGGTTTTGCACCTATGTGCCATTAATCATGGCAATCAGCCATAATTAAGGATTTATAAATTCAAAGCATGATGGATGCAATTGTGAGGTCATTTTGTGTCCTACACACCTCATGAAGATTTTCATATATTGACGAATAAACTAAGGCTTTTGCCCTTACTAAGTTGTGAAGACGAATGTCTGCAATTAGAGAATGCATGTTAGCGTGCTCGTGCTGTGTCTTATGCTCTGGCCACTTGCAGGATACATGAATTTCGGTATGAGCCGCTGAATTTCTGTGGAAGGTTAAAGTTTCAGTTTGCTTTCATCTCACACTGATTATGATCACATATATTCCTGCTGAACATATGCACTTTTTATTTAATTAATTTTTGTTATCTCCCCTGATGTGTTTTCTATGCTCTTGGAGTATATATTTCTGGAACAGATTTAAAATATACATCAAGTTTCTTTTGTGAAATGTCAGAGACTTATAGAGGTAATCAAAACCATTTTACTTGTATAAAATGAGATATTCAGCTGTGCAAGTGAACAATAGGAGTACAATAGAAAAGAAAAAAAATTAAATTTTAATTTCCAGGGACTATGTTTAAGGGAACAAACCAGCAGGTTTTAGGTCTGTAAAGTGAAGTCAGTTCCTTACAGCTACGGGGATACTGAAATGCAATCATACCTTTATTTCAATGATTACATGTATGATTGCAGAGAAAAGTGTTATCAAACATTGGAAAAACTGTGCAGTAAATTAGCAAAAGTGCAGCACAATGTCACTATGAGGGGCTGGGTTTCATTTATTTCTCCCCTGTTTTCTCTAAGCCAAACTGTCCCCCAACCCCTCTCTCCCTCCTTCTCGTCCTCTCCTCCCCTCCCTCCCTGAAAGTATATAGCAGGCACATTACATCTGACATTGTGCATGGAGATAGCTAAATGTCAGGCGTCCTATGTGTCCAACACTCCCTCTCTTTTGTGTCTCCGGTTTCTCAGGCTTCCTCTCACTATTTATTCTCTGTCTGTCTATAATTGGCCAATCACAGTGCAGGAGAAACCCCCCCCCTCTAGTCTGCGTGTCCCAAGTTGTCTCCTCTCACAAACCTGTGACTGTGAGAACTGCGCTTGGGATGCGCAGACTGGAAAGGGCGGGACCTTCTGCTCTCCAGTGACTGGCCGATCACATAGCTAGAGAAGAAGCAATGAGAACTAGAAGATGGAGACACAGGAGGGAGGGAGTGATAATCTGGGACACATAGAAGCCTGAAATTGTGCTATCTCCATGCATTGTTTTGCCTGTTATACGAATCTATGTAACCTTTAATGTATGATGTTGTTGAAATTTTCTTTTCCATCTCAATGACCTTTGACTTATGATGTCATTGCAATTTCCTGTTCCTGCCTCTTTTGTGTATATTTAATGCTTGTATAGTAACCTACTGATTGTTGAAAGGCATTAGACCTACACTGTGTGCAGAATTATTAGGCAAGTTGTATTTTAGAGGATTATTTTTATTATTGATCAACAACTATGTTCTCAATCAACCCAAAAGACTCATAAATATCAAAGCTTAATATTTTTGGAAGTTGGATTGTTTTTTTTTTTTTAGAGATTTGGCTATATTAGGAAGATATCTGTTTGTGCAGGTAACTATTACTGTTCAGAATTATTAGGCAACTTAATAAAAACCTAATATATTCCCATCTTACTTGTTTATTTTCACCAAGTAAACTAATATAACTGCACAACATTTAGAAATAAACATTTCTGACATGCAAAAACAAAACACAAAAAAAATTAGTGACCAATATAGCCACCTTTCTTTATGCTGACACTCAACAGCCTTCCATCCATAGATTGTCAGTTGCTTGATCTGTTTACGATCAACATTGCGTGCAGCAGCCACCATAGCCTCCCAGACACTGTTCCGAGAGGTTTACTGTTTTCCCTCCCTGTAGATCTCACATTTTAGGAGGGACCACAGGTTCTCTATGGGGTTCAGATCATGTGAACAAGGGGGCCATGTCATTATTATTTTTCTTTTAGACCTTTACTGGCCAGCCATGATGTGGAGTAGTTGGAAGCATGTGATGGAGCATTGTCCGGCATGAAAATCATGTTTTTCTTGAACGATACCGACTTCTTCTTGTACCACTGCTTGAAGAAGTTGTTCTTCCAGAAACTGGCAGTAGGTCCGGGAGTTGAGCTTCACTCCATCCTCAACCCGAAAAGGTCCCACAAGTTCATCTTTGATGATACCAGCCCATATCAGTACCGCACCTCCACCTTGCTGGTGTCTGAGTCGGAGTGGAGCTCTCTGGCCTTTACTTATCCAGCCTCTGGCCCATCCATCTGGCCCATCAAGAGGCAATCTCATTTCTTCAGTCCATAAAACATTTGAAAAATCAGTCTTAAGATATTTCTTGGCCCAGTCTTGACTTTATACCTCATGTTTCTTTTTCAGAGGTGGTAGTTTTTCAGCCTTTCTTACCTTGGCCATGTCCCTGAGTATAGCACACCTTGTGCTTTTTGATACTCCAGTAATGTTGCAGCTCTGAAATATGGCAAAACTGGTGGTAAATGGCATCTTGGCAGCTTCACCCTTGATTTTCCTCAATTCATGGGCAGTTATTTTGCGCCTGTTTTGCCCAACGCGCTTTTTGCGACCCTGTTGGCTATTTGCCATGAAACTCTTGATTGTTCGGTCATCACGCTTCAAAAGTTTGGCAATTTCAAGAATGCTGCATCCCTCTGCAAGGCATCTCACAATTTTGGACTTTTCAGAGCCCGTCATATCTCTCTTCTGACCCATTTTGCCTATGGAAAGGCATTTGCCTTATAATTAAGCATACCTTATAAAGGGTGTTGACGCCATTACACCACACCCCTCCTCATTACAGATATGCACATCACCTGATTTACTTAATTGGTAGTTGGCTCTAAACCCTACACAGCTTGGGGTAGGACAACATGTATCAAAAGTATCATGTGATCAAAATACTCATTTGCCTAATAATTCTGCACACAGTGTAATGTGCCTGGGTATATAGTGGCAAGGAGGGAAAGAGGGAGGAAGTGACTTGGGGGAGGAGGTTTTGTCTTAGAGCAAACAGGGAAATAATATAAAGAAACCAAGCCCCTCTTATGCTAATGTGCTGCACATATGCTAATTTGCCGTAGTTTTCCTGGGGTTTGATAACAGTTTTCTCTGCAATCATACATGTCATCATTGAAGTAAAGGTATGATTGCACTCAGCATCCCAGAGCCTGTAAGGCACTGGCTTCACTTTAAAGTCCAAAATCCTACTGGTTGGTTCCGTTTAAACGGGAACTCCAATAAATATGAAAAGTATTCATAATTTGTAAAGTTATAAAACAGATTTTAGTAATATCATTACATGGTGAAATATTTTAATATTTTAAAATCAAGAATTAAACATTATGGCCTCGATTCATCATTTGTGGGATTTTTTAAGTCTTTTTTTTTTCTTATGGTATTATCTGCCATTTATGGTGCCAAATTGATCAAAAAAGGTACACGCGATTCATAAATTTGACACAAAGTCCAAAACTGATTTTTTTCCTGTCTTGAACTGCTTTGGCAACTTTTGGCTTTGCACAAAAAATGAGCCTCATTTTTTCCATACTTGAAAATACACTAGTGCAGGGTCTCAAACTCCAGGCCTCAAGGACTGTACACATTTTAGGTTTTCAGGATTTCCTTAGCATTTGACAGTTGGTAATCCAAAACGCTGTGTTACTTGACCATGAATATGCATTCTAACAGTGTTTCTGATTAACCCCATACTAAGTTTATCTATTCTAGTAAGATTTTCCTGACATTGTCTTACTTGTATTTTACACCAAAAGGAATAACCTGTAAACATCTCACAACACAGCAAAGGGATCTTATTATTATAAGTTATCAGTAAGAAGAAGGGTACAAAAATATACCATGGAAGAATGAAGATGATCATCCAAGAAATTACATTACCTAGAACTGAAGTTTTTCAAAAATTGATAAAAAGGCAAAATGAGAAAGGTCCAGCAAACTGCCAAGAAGCCTCCAGCAATACTAAGAGATTCAGGAAATAATGGCATGTTCTGGTTTTGTACTTCTTGTGATAGTAATCTCCTGTATTCTTCATATGTCTGTCCTGTGGGGCAGGGTGGCAAGAAAGAAACCATGACCTAAATCTAATTGAAAATCTGTAGGTTTACGTGAGGATGGCTGGATATTTGCAGCATTACTGCAAGGAAGAATAGGCAAAGATTGTGCATTCTAGATATACCATGCTACACTCCGTCCTAGCCAAAACGACTGAACGTTGTCATAATTTCAAAGAATATGTTAACAAAGTATTAGTTTAGGGTTATGCATATTTTTATAAGCAAATTTTTTTCGTTCTGTATTTTTCATCAGAAAAGATTTCTGTTCATTTTCAATTGAATTGTACAGATTACAGGTGGCACTAAAGTTGGAAATGGTTCTGCAATGATCCTTCTTGGCATGATTATTTGACATGATTAAAACCTGTTATTTTAACCAGGGAGTGGAAACTTTTTGTATCCACTGTAAATGACACTTACTAGGGTTTAGGAAGATGAGATATTGCTTTGATAGGAAGAAACGTTAAGGGGTTGTTCCAAATTTGGAAGTCGTGCCCTATCCACGAGAGGGCAGATAACTTCCAAACTGTTAAGCATTGGACACTGGAACCCCAATAGGCGTTTAAAGAGTCCTGTTTGATTGGAGCATAGGTCAATTATGTACACTGCTGCTCCGATCATACTTATGGGAGTGCTGAAGGCCGGTTTATTTGCTGTCATCCTCCCTCCTGTATCCGTGTCCATGTGGTTTTAGCCGTGCTAAATAAATGAAGTTTAGCCAGTCATCCGGTGAGTGCTGTCCGTTTCCTAAAGTGGCTGGATTGAAGACTTTACCTATGAACATGCACCTGGAGACATACCAGCGACATCTGGAGGCTGATCCTGGTGGTATTCATTGATCCTGTAGATTAAGAGCGATCGATAAGGTAGTGCCCGACCTATTCTATTTTCATTAGACCAGCTGAGTGCTGCTATCTCTGGCAGTCCTATTAAAGATGAATAGAGGGTCAGTGAAAATGATAAACCTCAGCTCCATACACACTACAGAGCCTTGGGATTGCTGAAGGGTGCCAGTGGTTGGATCACAGTGCTCAGGAGGTTTTCCCCTTTCGCATGGCTGGGGTATAGCTTCCAAACTTGCGAATACCTCTTTGATGGCAGAGAATTTATTTTATTACTAAAGTTAGTCATACAAATGAAATGATCCTGATTTCAGCAGGCTCAGCCAGCTATTTTATGTCTACGGGAATTTCATCCATGCCAGATCTTTTATTTCTGCAGAAAAGAAGCTGATGTCAGATGCACATGACAGTGGCTTCTATCCCTCTCCTCATCAATGAACGTGCATGCTCAGCCGGTCATACAGTGCATTTTTATAGTAGATTCCAGATGAATAAATGTCACCCAAATGTTCTGCCAACAGCTACCTCTGATCTATGGCCAGTTTAACAATATTTTGTCTCAGCAGGTTCATCGTGTCAACAGATTACTGTCACCCTGCAGGGCTACAGATCTGTAAAATAAAGAAAACTGATCATCTGCGGAAATTTTTTACTAAGTGATTTAGAAAGGAATAAAGATAGCTAAGGGACAGCTAAGAGAGCTAAAAGACCTCTAAGAGACAGCTAACAGACAGCTAAAAGACAGCTAAGAGACAGTTAAGAGACAGCTAAGAGACAGCTAACAGACTGCTAAAAGACCGCTAAGAGACAGCTAACAGACTGCTAAGATACCGGTAAGAGACAGCTAAAAGACAGCTAAGAGAGAGCTAAGAGACAGCTAACAGACTGCTAAAAGACCGCTAAGATACCGCTAAGAGACAGCTAACAGGCTACTAAGAGACCGCTAAGATACCGCTAAAAGACATACTGCTAAGAGACAGCTAATAGACCGCAAAGAGACTGCTAAGAGAAAGGTAACAGACCACTAAGAGACTGCTAAGAGACAGCTAAGAGACTGCTAAGAGAAAGCTAATAGACCACTAAGAGACAGCTAAGAGACTGCTAAGAGACAGCTAATAGACTGCTAAGAGACTGCTAAGACACAGCTAAGAGACCGTTAAGAGACCATTAAGAGACAGCTAACAACTAAGAGACAGCTAAGAGACCGCTAAGAGACAGCTAAGAGAAAGCTAATAGACCACTAAGAGACAGCTAAAAGACTGCTAAGAGACAGCTAATAGACTGCAAAGAGACTGCTAAGACACAGCTAAGAGACCGTTAAGAGACCATTAAGAGACGGCTAACAGACAGCTAGGAGACCGCTAACAGACAGCTAAGAGAAAGCTAATAGACTTCTAAAGGTACCATCACACACAGCAATATTGCTAGGCAATTTCACTGGCAATTTGCTGGTTGCAGTGAAATCATGGACACATTATTCTATCTTGTTGCCGTGTACAAATGGAGCAATGTGTCCATGATTTCACTGCAACCAGCAAATTGCCAGTGAAATTGCCTAGCAATATTGCTGCATGTGACGGTACCCTAAGAGACAGCAAAGAGACTGCTAAGAGACATCTAAAGCAGCAATGGTGGAAGTGACAAACAGCTTTCCATATCACTATGCAAATACCTTTAACAATACTGAATTTCTAGGTTGTGATTATTGAGCTGTAAATATTGGTATGTAATAATAATTCTATGTTACAATGACATTTACCATAGATGCTGAATGTTCACTTCAGCACTGGTTTAACATGACAAATACATGAAAAGAATTATTGGAAAACACATGCTCCCTCTGCTGGAAAAATAGACATTTAAGCACACACACAAGTCAACCACCACATACAAGTGTATGGAAAATTAATTATAAATAACACCTGAAAGAAGTTTTTTATAAGTACGAATATAAATACAATATTAATATATGTATAAATATATACTGTAAATATATAATTTAATGAGTTCCCCTTCAATGGAAGTCTTTACACAGAGGCTGGACAGACATCTGTCTGGGGTGATTTAGTGAGTCCTGCTTTGAGCAGGGGGTTGGACCAGATGACCCAGAATGTCCCTCCTACCATTCTATGATTCTCTGATAGGGTGGGTTGTGAGCATTTACATTGATAAAGAGATTCAGTGACAGCAGCCATGTCAATATTAAAAACAGACACACAGTGTAAAATAATTTTCCTCTATAAGTAAACAGTACAAACAAACAACAAATAAACTCAAAACAATGTATCAACAAAACCTTACCAAGACAGATCATAACCAGTTATGAGCTTTGCCAACCTGGAAGAAATCTAAACCATGTTTAAACAAAAACATACCATGTGATGTCCAGACACATAGACCTGTGGGCAACGTTGTGGTATGCAATGGTTTTAACACTGATATCTCCTCAACCAGGGAAATTAATAGATGTCCCTAAAAAATAAGCCCAAAAGATGCTATGATCCCATCTGCAGGACTTTAGAACAGAACAGGGATATGCTGGTGGATGGGGAATGCACCAAGTTGGTAGACTGTTCTGACGGAGGGGTGGACCAAGGTAATAAACTATACTGATGGGTGGCTGCACCAAGGTAATAAACTGCACTGATGGGAGACTTTACCAAGTTGGTAAACTGTTCTTATGGGGTGCTGCACCAAGGTGGTAAACTGTACTGATGGGGGGTTACACCAAAGCTGTACTGATGGGGGGGTTGCACCTAGGTGGTAAACTGTACTGATGGGAGGTTGCACCAAAGCTGTACTGATGGGAAGTTGCACCAAGTTGGTAAACTGTACTGATGGGAGGTTGCACCAAAGCTGTACTGATGGGGGGTTGCACCTAGGTGGTAAACTGTACTGATGGGAGGTTGCACCAAAGATGTACTGATGGGGCCAAATTGTAAAGACCGGGCACTACTGGGAATTTGTATTTGGAGTTTCTCCGTGTATCAGTCGTCTTAGATGAGGCAGCTATGCACCTGGGTGTGCTCACTCAAGTGTATGTTAAATAAAACAGTCCAGAAAAAAGAGGGCACTCACCCATTTGGTGCTTCTAAGGAATTTATTCTCTTTTCAGGGTTCCGTTCAGGATTCCATACAGTACAATGGAGGGAGGGGAGACGTGGAGGAATGCCGGACAACGGCCTGTTTCGTGCCCTGAATGGCACTTCTGCTGGTCCGACCAGCAGAAGTGCCATTCAGGGCACGAAACGGGACATTGTTCGGCATCCCTCCACGTCCCCCCTCCCTCCATTGTACTGTAGTGATGGGGGGTTGCACCAAGTTGGTAAACTGTACTGATTGGGGGTTGCACCAAGGTAGTAAACTGTACTAATGGGGGGGCTGCACCAAGTTGGTAGTTGGTAAACTTTACTGATGCAGGGCTGCACCAAGACTTTAAACTGTACTAATGGAGGCTGCACCAAATTTTTAAATTATACTCATTGGGCACTGCACCAAGTTGGTAAACTGTACTGATGCGAAGCTGCACCAAGTTGCACAACTTTACTGATGGGGTGCCGCAACAAGTCTGTAATTTGAACTGATGGGAGTCTGCACCAAGTTAGTAAACTTTACTGATGGAGGCCACACCAAGTTGGTAAACTGTACTGATTGGGGGCTGCACCAAGGTGGTAAACTGTATAGATGCAGGGATGTACAAAGTTGGTAAACTTTATGGATGTAGGGCTGCACCAAGTCTTTAAACTGTACTGATGGAGGCTGCATCAAGTTGGTAAACTGTACTGATGGAGGCTGCACCAAGTTGGTAAACTGAACTAATGGAGGCTGCAGCAAGTCGGTAAACTGTACTGATGGGGGGCTGTAGCAAGTTGGTAAACTGTACTGATGGGGGCTGCAGCAAGTTGATAAACTACTAATGGGGCGCTGCAGCAAGTTGGTAAACTCTACTAATGGGGGGCTGCTGCAAGTTGCTAAACTTTACTAATTGGGGGCTGCAGCAAGTTGGCAAACTGTACTAATGGGGCACTGCAGCAAGTTGGCAAACTATACTGATGGGGGCTGAACCAAGTCTATAAACTGTATTGATGGGGCTGCACCAAGGTGGTAAACTGTACTAATAGGGGACTGCATCAGGTTGCAGAACTTTACTGATGGGGGCCACACCAAGTATATAAACTATACTGATGGAGGCTGCACCAAGGTGGAAAACTGTACTAATGGGGGGCTGCACCAAGTCTATAAACTGTACTAATGGGGGACTGCACCAAGTCTATAAACTGTACTAATGGGGGACTGCACCAAGTCTATAAACTGTACTAATGGGGGACTGCACCAAGTCTATAAACTGTACTAATGGGGGACTGCACCAAGTCTATAAACTGTACTAATGGGGGACTGCACCAAGTTGCAGAACTTTAATGATGGGGCTGCAGCAAGCTGATAAACAGTACTGATGGGGGGCGGCACCAAGTCTATTAACTATACTGATGGAGGCTGCACCAAGTTGGTAAACTGTACTAATGGGGGCCGCACCAAGTTGGGAAAATGTTCCTGTAGAGGACAGTGGAGACGTCCTGATGGGCAATGCACCCCATCCATGTATGCTTTTCCTGGGGATTCTAGCAATAAATATTGATGAATATTTAGACCTTATGGATTTTTTAACTCAATCCTGTTAACCAATTTTATAAAAAAAATAATACACACATACCTGCCTTGAGTGCATCCCTAAAATGTCATGAAACTCCATATAAAACAGCAATAGAAAACACGGGAAGATCCCCATCAAACCTGCCATTATCCTCTATCCAGAAAACATGAGTCCCAAACTTCACTATTTGCAGTCTAATAATGAATCTCTATACCTGTAGATATTACAACACATGGACAAAATCAACCAACTTCAATGCCAGCAGTTCAGTCTGCCCATCCTGGGAAATGGTGTAATGTGTGTAAACTGATAGACATTGTCATTCATGATAAGTGAGGAGGAGCATTGCCATACCTTCCAGTGCCCCTTCCCCAGGAAACAAGGGGCAGCTGGCACACAAAGGGTTACTGCATGGGTCACACTGTAGCCAAACAAATGTACAAGCAATGTGGCAAGGATACAGGTAACCTGAAGCATGGTGTGTATGTCTGCCTGCTCCTATGTGAGCCGTCAGTGCAGTGCAGTATACAGGTGTATATGTGCAGAGCTGTCTGCTCTGCCCAGGGACAGGCACCACAGGTACACCAGGGCTCTGCTTACCTTCAGCCAGCAGGCGCATTGCATGCACAAAGGATGGGTCCAGGCTGTCCTTCTCTGCCATCAGCTCTGGCAGATATTGCTCCTCTTCCATCACACAGCTTCCACCTATCTCTGTCACTGATCCGAGAAGTCCTATGGACGAGGGCAGAGATGCAGGCAGAGCCCTGAGCACAGAGCACAGAGCCTCCTCTGCCTTCACTGTGGCTCTCTTCGGGAGTGAGTGAGAAGCACAACAGGAACCATAGTGCCAGCCAGAACGTAAGTGCTCCCCCTGCCGGCGGCTCTGCTAACTGTAATTACAGGCGCTGCAAGTCACCTTTTGTCTTTGCATCCAAGTCAGATCTGGAGAAAAACAGAGATTCAGATATGTATAGGATAGTCATGGTAAAGGAACTCACATCACATGGTTAGATAGATCTGTCAGTATATCATATCTAGTCATCAGTGTATAGCTGTAAATCTATATATTTATCTACTTCACTTCTGTCTATCAATGTATCAATGTATATGTCATCTATCCTATCTATCTATCTATCTATCTATCTATCTATCTATCTATCTATCTACAGTATCTATCTATCTATCTATCTATCTATCTATCTATCTATCTATCTATATCTATTTATCTATCTATCTATATCTATTTCTATCTATCTATCTATCTATCTATCTATCTATCTATCTATCTATCTATCTATCTATCCCTCTATCTACAGTATGTATCTATCTATCTATCTATCTATCTATCTATCTATCTATCTATCTATATCTATTTCTATCTATCTATCTGTGGCGCCCCGCAACGAGTGCGTCACAAGGGAGTATTGCAGCCGCAATATTCTCTAGACAAAGCAGTGAAATAGTTAACTCAGAGATCCAACCCAACATACAACACCTAGAACAGGGGACCAATCATAGGTCCTGGTGGGTGGAGTGTTAGGGTAGTGAAGAGAACACAATAATCTAGACAGTCAGAACAAGTCGGAACGTAGTCTAGAACTTGAAGAGAGCAGACTAGAACTTGGAGTGGAACGGGGGCTCCGCACCCCGTGCGGGCCCCTGGGCCGTCACCGGTCGGGTGTCAGCACCTGAGGCCTTAACTACCGGAATGGGCATATCTACACGGGTTCCCAAAAGACTCCCGTGCCCACAACTCACAGCCGGTTCACTGGTACCGAAGCTGGCAGCAGTTCACCTCTGCCACGCGAACCAGCCCCGTGGAGGAGCAGCTTTATAGGAGCACCCCACCACCAGCCAGTTTCCAGTCGTCTAACCAGCGGTGTACCCACCGAGGGACCCAAGGCTCCCCAAAGAATCCAGAACGTACATCATGGATAGGGCATTGAAGCAGCCTCCCCGTACCCGACCTGGTATTCCTGGGCGACGCTGGCAAGAGAAACTAAGGAGGTAGAGAGGAGGTACACTGCGGATCTCTGAGGAGCACTATCACTGCTGAGTCCACCCGGTCTTCTACTCAACCACTGTAAGCCATGTACTGCCTGCTGGTTACAGTAAAGAACCGTTGCAGAGACTATCTGTGTCCGTGTCTCCTTATGAACTGTCCGTCATGAACTTAAGGTAACCGCAGCTGCCGCACAACATCTTGAGCAGCTCCAGCCCCCGGGGACCACCGCTCAGCCTGTGGGGAGCGTAACATCTTGCTGCTGTCCATCACCCCGGGAGGTTCCGCAGCGTCGGTAGCCCTTACCGAATCTACTCATAGGTGGCGTCACGAAGAAAACAAATTAAAACCCCTTTTTAATCTGTTCCCGTAAGACGACCTCAATTTTGATCTGCACTACACCGGGCCCCACTACCGGCAGGCGCGGTCCACCCGTGACAAGGAAGGAGAAGAATCGCCTGTCTAAACCGGGAGTAACCCTGGCCCCTGGTGTGCGTCAGAAAATGGCGTCACGAACAGGATACGAGCAGGCCCGTTACCAACGGGTATGTTGTGCTTAAACTGGACTTTATTGTCTACAATTGGACTTTGTTCGTCCCTAAAAGAACTTTCCCGCCTTTACACCATTGGGTCAAGATGGCGCCCAAGATGGCGTTCCCGCCACAAGAAGCCGCCACGTGAAGCCCAGGAGTGAGTCAACCCCCCCCCCTCACTGTGGGAGGGTTAAGGACGAAAGGCGCCAAACTCTTTGTCCGCCCTGATTGCTCGAATCAACCATGGGGGCGGACCCCAGAGACTTTTCCCACGATTGGACTACAAAAGCCCAGAGGAGATGGGAGTGTCATACCTAGACACACCGACAGAGAGAGAAGACATCTTCACCAGCTCAACCAGAACGTCTTACCGGTTGATCGGGTGTGGTTTCCCTCCAAAGAAGAATGGCCAGCATGAGACTCCAAGACCTGATGCGGGAGGTCGAGGCGGAGGCCAGAGCAGCCATAAGCCAACCGGGTCCGGATCCTGCCCTTACCATAGACGGCAGCCCCGACTTCTGGCTAGAGGCTCTACAAGACCTCCGGGTGCGGTTACTAGAGACAGTGGAATGGACGATCCGTAGCTGGAGCGCGACCCTAGGCAGACGACTACACCATGCGATGCAGCAGAGCCGACCGGGTGCAGCTTCTCCAAGCCCAGACGACGTCACCAGCTTCACGACCGCCTCACCCTCGCCTACCACCTGTCCTGCTCCGTCACCTGAGCCAATAGACTGTGTCATTCCGGTGGAGGCCGCAACTCGACCCGTTCCAGCGACCAACATCGCAACCGATTCCGTTCTTGAGCCGGAGCTCATAACACGCTCCATGGAAGAACTCGATCTCTACCAGGTTCCACCTGCGGAACCCGCGACTAGTTTCCACACTACCGAGACTGTCGCTTGTTTCTCCCTAGAACCGGAGGCCTCCTCTGCAACCACAGAGGCCTACCTGGTAACCGGGATTGAAACACCTTTACCTGCGGAAACAGATGAAGAGGCAGGCAGCCTGGAAGCCCTGCAGGACGTCCCTACGGAAGGATCCGCAGCACCACCGCCCCGTTGTACAACGGAACAAGCTTTAACGTCTTTCATCAACAAGCAGCCTGATGTGATCATCGAGGAAGAGGTCGGAGAGGATGACGACGAGACCCACAGCACCGCTGAGGATTTCGACACCGGGTTCGCTTGGGGAGACAACAAAGAACTTCCTTCCGGGCACACAGCTCGGGTACACTGGTCAGGTGCACTGCCGACACCTTCCCCTGTGCCGTTCCACCGGGTTCCGATACAGACAGCCCGCCAAGTTCAAGCTTCCCGCCAAACCACCAGCTCCATTACTCATCTTTACACCCCGAGCCGTAACGACGGAGATATACGCCAGAGACGACGAGAGGAGTGGCAAGCCAGAGAACGCGCCAACATGGAGGCCCGTGCCGAGGCTCGCCGCCAGCCGCCGCTGCCTGATGAACTCCGCCGTGAAGGTAGAATTTCCACCTTTAACTTACATACCGGGTGGGGGTTCGCTTGGGAGGTGGGTTTGAATGAGGAGGTGTTTGTGGGGCGCCGGGACGTTGAGTCAAACTTGCCAAGAGGACATCCCGATCGCGACCTATACCGGGGCGATATTATCACCTATGAGCGCTATGCTTGTGCAGATGGGTGGTTTGCTATCCGGGTACGCCATTACCCTCAGAGCCAGTGACTTTAAAAACTTGAACTTTCATCAATGACTCTGTTACCGTTAATCATTGACTGTGTGATCTCGCGGCTACAGCCTGGACTCTAGTTAAAGTACAGTCGACCGCCCGCCGGGTCCGCACAAAGTGATTACCTGTTTCTTTGCTTATAACATCAAAGCATTTCTTTACCTGTTTTTCTACTTTAATAAAAGTGTGTCATATATGTATAAAAATGTAAAAACCTCTGTAATGTGAGTAGTTTGACGCTTGGGGACAAGCTGATTTAACCAAGGGGGAGTGTGGCGCCCCGCAACGAGTGCGTCACAAGGGAGTATTGCAGCCGCAATATTCTCTAGACAAAGCAGTGAAATAGTTAACTCAGAGATCCAACCCAACATACAACACCTAGAACAGGGGACCAATCATAGGTCCTGGTGGGTGGAGTGTTAGGGTAGTGAAGAGAACACAATAATCTAGACAGTCAGAACAAGTCGGAACGTAGTCTAGAACTTGAAGAGAGCAGACTAGAACTTGGAGTGGAACGGGGGCTCCGCACCCCGTGCGGGCCCCTGGGCCGTCACCGGTCGGGTGTCAGCACCTGAGGCCTTAACTACCGGGAATGGGCATATCTACACGGGTTCCCAAAAGACTCCCGTGCCCACAACTCACAGCCGGTTCACTGGTACCGAAGCTGGCAGCAGTTCACCTCTGCCACGCGAACCAGCCCCGTGGAGGAGCAGCTTTATAGGAGCACCCCACCACCAGCCAGTTTCCAGTCGTCTAACCAGCGGTGTACCCACCGAGGGACCCAAGGCTCCCCAAAGAATCCAGAACGTACATCATGGATAGGGCATTGAAGCAGCCTCCCCGTACCCGACCTGGTATTCCTGGGCGACGCTGGCAAGAGAAACTAAGGAGGTAGAGAGGAGGTACACTGCGGATCTCTGAGGAGCACTATCACTGCTGAGTCCACCCGGTCTTCTACTCAACCACTGTAAGCCATGTACTGCCTGCTGGTTACAGTAAAGAACCGTTGCAGAGACTATCTGTGTCCGTGTCTCCTTATGAACTGTCCGTCATGAACTTAAGGTAACCGCAGCTGCCGCACAACATCTTGAGCAGCTCCAGCCCCCGGGGACCACCGCTCAGCCTGTGGGGAGCGTAACATCTTGCTGCTGTCCATCACCCCGGGAGGTTCCGCAGCGTCGGTAGCCCTTACCGAATCTACTCATAGGTGGCGTCACGAAGAAAACAAATTAAAACCCCTTTTTAATCTGTTCCCGTAAGACGACCTCAATTTTGATCTGCACTACACCGGGCCCCACTACCGGCAGGCGCGGTCCACCCGTGACAAGGAAGGAGAAGAATCGCCTGTCTAAACCGGGAGTAACCCTGGCCCCTGGTGTGCGTCATATCTATCTATCTATCTATCTATCTATCTATCTATCTATCCCTCTATCTATAGTATCTATCTATCTATCTATCTATCTATCTATCTATCTATCTATCTATCTATCTGTCTGTCTATTCTATCTCTCTATTAATTTCCAATATGCAATGGTGTTAAACTAGATAATGTATTTATTTGCAGCAAACAGACACTTGTATTGTGCATTTCTTGCATTGAGCATCTTTGTAGCTATATAACAGCGTAAAGGGGCCGTCACATGCTCAATATCACTGTCAATATCGCTGCTGCACGTGACGTTGCAGCGATATTGACGGGTATGACAGGGCGCATCAACCAGCGATAAATCGCTGGTTGATGGTCGCCAGGTTTTCGGACTGGACTGAAAACCTGGCGATGGTCGCCCGGTGTACACGCAGCTCCTAGCGCCTCTCAGCAAGTGCTGGGAGCTGGTATCCATGGCAAACTGTGGGTAACTAGGCAGCGTGCGCTGCCTAGATACCCGATGTATACCTTAGTTACCAGCCTTCTCCGCTCACAGGCTGGTATCCAAGGTACACAGCGGGTAACTAGGGTCCCTAGTTTACCCTGGATACCAGCCTGCAGACATCATGGAAACGATATTTAAATCATTTCCATGATGTCACTGGTCCAATGATCGCTGGTGAGTCTGCCTGTGTGACAGCTCACCAGTGATCAGCCGTCAATGTCGCCAGCAATCAGATCGCTGACGACATTGACGTGTGTGACGCTTAACAGTGTGACATGTCCATGTATATATATTTATTACTGTGAAATATTTTTAGACAGATGTTTTAAAAAGTAGATATGTTAATATTTTGTCAAGTAACAAAATGCAATATAAATGAATGATTGAAATCTAAATCAAACCGCCCATCATTAACTTTAAGGCAGCACCAATTCTTCTAGGTACTCTTGCATAATGTCAGAGATTTTATAAGATCATATTCAGGTGTATGAATGACCAATTATAACAAACAGGCGATGTAGTAATCATCATTTTCATACATAGGTTGAAACACAGTAATTACTGCTGCGAGGATTATCCAGTGCCAACAGCAAAATGTAGCAGTCTTCTGGCTGCTGATATGTGATATGCAATGCATATTGCCAGGCATATTCCGACTAGACGTGTGCAGCCTCAATTAATTCACTTGTATTGAGCGAAGACACACAGGGCTAGTCAGAATGTGACCGGAAGTATACATATTATATCCGTGCAGTCACATTACTGTTCATTATCACCGCCGACATGGATAGTACTCAATGCCTTCCCTTTTTAATCAAGGCAAAGCTGCACCTTGCATGAGTGCAATGGTCGACTGACCAAAGTAATGCTGTGGTAAAGAAAGATAGTACTCACAGTATATGCTGAATGTTCTGTGAGGAATTGCTAGTCTGCAGGCACAGAGTCACTGCAGACTTTCATGAAAACCTAGATAACCTCATTAAGGATGGAGGCACACTGTCGTGAGAATCGCGCGAGTGCAGTGCGAGAAAAACTCACATTGCACTCAGACCAGTATAACTAAATGTTTCTGGTCATATTTGTGCGTTTTCAATGCACTATACTCACATTGTGAGTCAAATGCAAGTCCATTCGCAGCATGCTGAGAAATCCAGGCGAGCAAACGTCAGCACCATGGACAGCAGTTACATTAAAACACCGCTACTGTCACAGCAGTGGTGAAGCCAATCTTAGTAGTAAAACTACCAGACGCCCTATACATCTATACACTGTGTGCAGAATTATTAGGCAAATGAGTATTTTGATCACATGATACTTTTTATAAATGTTATCCTACTCCAAGCTGTATAGGCTTGAGAGCCAACTACCAATTAAGTAAATCAGGTGATATGCATCTCTGTAATGAGGAGGGGTGTGGTGTAATGACATCAACACCCTATATAAGGTGTGCTTAATTATTAGGCAAATGCCTTTCCTTTGGCAAAATGGGTCAGAAGAGAGATTTTACGGGCTCTGAAAAGTAGAAAATTGTGAGATGTCTTGCAGAGGGATGCAGCAGTCTTGAAATTGCCAAACTTTTGAAGCGTGATCACCAAACAATCAAGCGTTTCATGGCAAATAGCCAACAGGGTCGCAAGAAGCGTGTTGGGCAAAAAAAGCGCAAAATAACTGCCCATGAATTGAGGAAAATCAAGCGAGAAGTTGCCAAGATTGCATTTGCCACCAGATTTGCCATATTTCAGAGCTGCAATGTTACTGGAGTATCAAAAAGTACAAGGTGTGCTATACTCAGGGACATGGCCAAGGTAAGGAAGGCTGAAAAATGACCACCTTTGCACAAGAAACATAAGATAAAACGTTAAGACTGGGCCAAGAAATATCTTAAGACTGATTTTTCAAATGTTTTATGGACTGATGAAATGAAAGTGACTCTTGATGGGCCAGATGGATGGGCCAGAGGCTGGATCAGTAAAGGGCAGAGAGCTCCACTCCAACCCAGACGCCAGCAAGGTGGAGGTGGGGTACTGGTATGGGCTGGTATCATCAAAGATGAACTTGTGGGACCTTTTCGGGTTGAGGATGGAGTGAAGCTCAACTCCCAGACCTACTGCCAGTTTCTGGAAGACAACTTGTTCAAGCAGTGGTACAGGAAGAAGTCGGTATCATTCAAGAAAAACATGATTTTCATGCAGGACAATGCTCCATCACATACATCCAACTACTCCATAGCGTGGCTGGACAGTAAAGGTCTAAAACAAGAAATGACATGGCCCCTTGTTCGCCTGATCTGAACGCCATAGAGAACCCGTGGTACCTCCTAAAATGTGAGTTCTACAGGGAGGGAAAACAGTACACCTCTCGGAACAGTGTCTGGGAGGCTGTGGTGGCTGCTGCACGCAATGTTAATAGTAAACAGATCAAGCAACTGACAGAATCTATGGATGGAAGGCTGTTGAGTGTCATCATAAAGAAAGGTGGCTATATTGGTCACTCATTTTTTGGGGTTTTGTTTTTGCCTGTCAGAAATGTTTTATTTCTAAATTTTGTGCAGTTATATTAGTTTACCTGGTGGAATATATTTGTTTTTTATTAAGTTGCCTAATAATTCTGCACAGTAATAGTTACCTGCACAAACAGATATCCTCCTAAGGTAGCCAAATCTAAAAAAAACCACTCCAACTTCCAAAAATATTAAGCATTGATATTTAAGACTTTTGGGTTGATTGAGAACATAGTTGTTGATCAATAATAAAAATAATCATCTAAAATACAACTTGCCTAATAATTCTGCACACAGTGTATAGCTATCTGTCATTACTGTCTAGTGTCACTTTCAGCAGCATGGCAAAAACCTTGCTACTAACTCGCACCACACTCGCATGAACACGCATGCACACAGACCACACACGCACAATCATATGGACAGCACTCGCATGACTGTCATGCATCAAAATGCTCTGTTTTTGATGCATGATACTGTGCCTCCACACTAACTAAAACAGAAAGCTATTTGGGAGACTTAAAACTGGAACAGCCAAACTGTCCTACAGAGGTGAGATGGTACAAAACAGTTCCTTATCACATGGCAAGACTGAGCACAGCAACAAGGCAAAAGGTTGTTATACTGAATCAGCAAGGTCTCTCCGAGGCAAAAAATTCAAAGCAGATTGTGGTTCTCTATGAGCTGTTTGAGCTCTTTTGAAAAAGCACCAAGAATAGGCAACACTGACCATCGTTAAGTGTACTTGTTGGTCAAACTTAGATCAGTAAATGAAAGACACTTCATAATTATTTCCCTTTGGAAGATGTCCAGCAGTGCCATCAGCTCACAGCTAGCAGCAACCAATCTTCCTTAAAGAATTGTGGGAAAAAAACATGCCTTTGTAATGGATACATGTCATATGGGCTAATTAAGATCCATGCCAGTGGTAATGTACATTTGTGGTCAAATGTTTAGAGCAGGGGTGGGCAACTCCAGTCCTCAAGTTCATGTTTTCAGGATTTCCTTAGCATTTGACAGTTGGAATCATCACCTGTGCAGACGATTAATTTACCAACTGTCAAATGCTAAGCAAATCTTAGGGTGCCGTCACACGCATCAATTCTATGAACGATATTGTTAGCGATCACATGCACGCGCGATCGCTAACAATATCGTTCAGATCGCTGGTGAGCTGTCACACAGACAGACTCACCAGCGATCAATTGACCAGAAACATCATGGAAACGATTTAAATATCGTTTCCACGATGTCTTGACGACTAATAAGCCAGCTCCCAGCGCCTCTCACAAGCACTGGGAGCTGGTATCCAAGGTAAACTGCTGGTATCTAGGCAGCACGCGCTGCCTAGATACCCGATGTGTACCTTAGTTACCAGCCTCCTCCGCTCACCGGCTGGTATCTAAGGTACACAGCGGGTAACTAGATTGCCCCGGAAGGATGCAGGGGAATCCAGGAGGATTTGGGAGACACCAATTAGGTGCAAATCGGACTCCCCGGACCCAAAAACGTTGCATGCAATGTTTTTGGATCCGGGAGGAAACTCCCACTTCTCACGGATTCTTTCGACGAGATGGCAGCCGGCTCCATCCGGCCCCATAGGATACTATGGGGCCAAAATCTGGTCCGGGGCTGTCACCCCTGACAGCCCCGGACCGGACCTGACTACAGTGTGAACCCACCCTAAGTTGCCCACCCCTGGTTTAGAGACTGACACAAATATTGTTTTTCATAAAGTTTGCTGCTTCAGTGTTTTTAGATGCTGTGGTCAAATGTTTCAATGATATAATTAAGTATAATCATAAGCATTTTATATATTTTTAATCATTTATTGACAAATACACCAAGTTTATGCAAAGATCCAATATTTATCGTGTTGACCATTATTTGTCAAAGATGTAAGAGTGGCAGTGAAAAAAAAAGCCACTGAATCGCTGGCAGGAGTGGCCTGTGACCCCACTGTCCCAGCAGAGATGACACTGGGTAAAACAGGCAGGTAGTTAGCAACTACCTGCCTGTTGGTGCTTAGGCCGGCTTCAGACTTCGTTTGAGATCCGATCCGTAGCTGTCAGCTTGAAGCAGACAGCCGTAGACCGGATCAGCACACAGGACCGGGGGGCTACTATGCCCTCCGATCCTGTGTGCAGCCGCACGCAGTTCCTGCTGCTGATAGGTGAGGACCGCGGGCGCCGCGGTCCTGACCTGTCAGCGCCTGCAGCTGCGTGCGGGTGCACACAGGATCGGAGGGCATAATAGCCCCCCGGTCCTGTGTGCTGATCCGGTCTACGGCTGTCTGCTTCAAAAGGACAGCTACGGATCGGATCTCAAACCCAGTCTGAAGCCGGCCTTAGGCAAACTAGGGAACAAATAAGTCCTGGATAACCCCTTTAACTTTTACAACAGGTTACTTTTTCATCTTTGTCACAGTTTTGCAACAATGATGTTGTCCTCTACTGAAAGCAGCAGATAAAGCTATTAATGTCTCAGTTACATTTACTGTAGTTTCTGAGGCTTTCCCTGCTAATAGGACCAGTTGAGAGATATCTGGAACAAGACATTAAATGCAGAACATCTCCACTGGATCTAGAAAACTTGGAATGTATCATTTTATACAGACATTATTTGTGGAAATGCTGAACTGTATATTCATGTTCATGTAATTATTGCAGAAATGATAATAATGACACGTTTTCGCTTCCAGTTCAAACAGTGTTAAAACCGATCTCTAGTGTGAACAAGCTGTACACGTGATTTACTGCAGGAGCTGGGCTCAGGTGCCAAAATCAAAACCTTTATTAATGCACTGATCTGAAAATAGACAATCTTATACAGACTTCACTGCAAATTATGTTAGTTTCATTAATGCAAGTACATTGGTTGTGCTGTCTCGTCACGTCCACAGAGTGACAGAAATGGATGAGCCAGGAGCTGTCCGAGGTGTTGAGAGGAACGCTAAGTGGCTGAGTCGCAGATAGCTGTCTGACAATAAGGACAGGACCCGCACATCAGCTACTACTGAAGGTTAGGATAATGCCAATTGCTAAACATCACAAGTCAAATGCTCTCAGGCGATCCACAAACTATATGTCCTCCGTTCCAGAATGGGCTCTTTTAATACAAATTAATCCTGGTTAAAGGGACATTACCGGCTACACGACTGGGAGTCTTGTCATTTCTGGTGATTTCAGGGACTGCTGCTGTTTACTTTCATTTTTATTTCATTTTCCCTCTGTTCCATTTAATGAGAAAAAATACTTCCAAGGAAGGCGTTATAGTAAAAATATATAAATGCACAATAAAAATAAGAATATATTACTGAAGAAATCTAATTTTCATGAGCAAAATGTAAAGGAAATTGCATAAAAAGCAAGAAGATACCAATATAAGACAGAGCCCAAAGACAACAATGGCAGTGTCTCTGGAATAAAACACGATATATGAAAAAACTGACCAGTGGCCCCAGACTGTACAGGTGCTAGCTGAAAAACACATCCATAAGAAAGCAGATAGTTGCTCTCTGGTACACTAGAAAAAGAGAAACATAGTCCATCAAAACTGCTATGAAAATACCAGACAGGACAAACACATGAAGCTAATGTAAAATGTAACAGAGGAAATATTTGAAAATAATGGAGAAATTTAGTTGATGTATTGGCCAATCCATGGGAGCCTGATAACCAATGACAAGGTGTTCTCTTGTATTGGGTACCTAACTAATGCCTCTGTGTGCGATTTAAAATCTGCATGTGTGGGTATTTAGGAACCTGGCTGCTTAAAATTGCTATGTCTCATTTCCTCTGTTACATTTTACATTAGCTTCATGTATTTGCCCTGTCTAGTATTCTCAAAGCAGTTTGCTTGACCATGTTTCTCTTTTGCTTGTGTCCCAGAGTGCAGCTTTATGCTTCCTTATAGATGTGTGTTTTATCAGCTAGCACTTGTACACACTGATGTCACCGGTCAGTTTTTTCATATATTGCTAGTATATTTTTTTCTGACTCAGCACCCTTGCCCCATAGCCATGGTGTGTCCACCATCTTATTGTAGCCAGGATCCTAACTGCTCACACATGAGGCATTACGTTAGGTACCCAAGACAGGAGAACACCTTGTTGTTGAGTACGGGGCTCCCATGGATTGGCCAACACAGGGTGGGTTATTTATATGGTGGGCCATTTATATGGATACACCTAAATAAAGTTGGATCCAAAATGGCCATCATGGTCACCGCCCATCTGGAAATGTTTTCCCCCTCCCATATACTAATGTGCCACAAACAGTAAGTTGATATCACCAACCGTTCCCATTTTATTTAGGTGTATCCATATAAATGGCCCACCCTGTACATCAGCGAAATTTGTCAATTTTTCATATATTCCTATGCCTCATTTCCTCTGTTACATTTTACATTAGCTTCATGTATTTGCCCTGTCTAATATTTTCATAGCAGCTTTTCTGGCTAATGTTTCCCCTTTTTTTTGCATTCCAGAATGCAGCTCTATGCTTTCCTATGGAACAAAATGCAGACCCCATGAGAACAACAGATTGTGGACCTCAGCATCTTGAGCATAAACGATTTCCAGAAAAAAATTGTACATTTGTATTGTGGTCTAGTCTGCCATAATATTCTAGAGCACATCACACCAAAAGCTGACAGCTATAGCTGTCCTGTATTTCATTGGGCTTTGCGACTATGAGCATCTTCATGCATTTTTCCCGAGTGTTCTTTAAGACTCTGCTTACCGTATTTTTCATCCCTTGCATCCTCCTAGCAATAGACAGTAAGCATTTCAACAAAACACTAGGGTATGGGTGAGATGAGGTTGGGAAATTTTAATGCAGCCTTGGACCTTAGTCTTGATACCTTCAGGACACAACTATACATATCCCCAACAATGGCTTATCATTGACACCATATTTAAAGGGGTTGTGTTGACTTAGGAAAAAGGTCTGCAGTCACTCTATGTGACCGCAGACTGCTGAATCTTGATAGTGTATGGTGAGCACACTGTCACATTTCCCTGGTATTCCTGGTGGAAGCCGGTAATCATGCACTGTGTATACAGTATGTGATTTGCTTAGCACACTGTTCAGATTCAGCAGTTTGCCATCATAGCGCGTAAGTGAAGACACTTGTCCCAAATCTGAGCAAACCATTTAAGGCTTACATGGTTATCAGATCAGCTGAACAGGATTTCTTATTGTTTATACAAACCCACAATACATACTGCTTCGCTGACTAATTCATGCTTCTATACTCCCTACTCTCGGTCCTCTCATCAGTATTGATTGATTATATCTCATTTTCTGACCATGAAATGATCACACTTTCCTTGTTTCTTCATCCCTACATCCCTGAACATGACAATGGCATCTAAACGAGGCAGCAATACAAAATCCTCAAGTCATAAAAGAGCTCAGTTTTTTTAACCTGAATTAGAAAAAACAATATGCCTTCATTCTCGCAAACTTGATTCATAAAATGCAAACCTTAGAGCAATGCCACAAATGCATTCCTATACTCTTATGTTCCACAGGCGCAAATCCAATTAGTTCACATAATTGCTAACCCATTCCAGTGTAAAAAGCCTCAGTAGTCAAATGTTGTTACTTCAAATTTAGCAGAAAAATATACGGTAACCTTACCCCAGTGAAGGCCCAGTGCTCAGAAAGTTTAAAGCACCACTTGTGGATATAGATTAGAGGATAAGTGGTTGAAGATGACCATGCTGCTGTAAAGGATGAAAGATTCCACACTCCAGGTAGATTTAAGAAGTTTTATTATGCATTTCTGGCTCAAACCGGGCCCTTTTTAGAATCAAACCCCAGTGTGGTTCACGCCAGAAACACATAATACAACTACTTGGATCTACCTGGAGTGTGGAACTTTTCATCCTTTACAACAGCATGGTCATCTTTAAACACCTATCCTCTAATCTATATTAACAAGTATATAAAAGAAGGGGATATTCTACCCCCTGATGGACTGCAGCAGCTGATTCTAACACTGGCTTCTATTAGAGTTGTGACATTTACAACTCCATCAGGTGAGCAGCCTTTCACCCCGTACCCTCATTCTACAACTCAGTATCACCCTATAAACACATGTCACTTTTCTGTCTTTTTAAAAGATACCACTGCAGTGTTTTTGTCAGAGAAGAAGTGATATCACTAATTTCTTTTCCATGCCCCCAGTAACATACCAATCAGCTGCCATGTTTTGCTCTCCCCAGAGCTGGTCTGGTCCCATTTTTCTATCTTGTCACTGTAGCCCCTGACTGGCCAGAAGTCAGAGCTAACGTTCACAGGCTCTGAATGTAAATCTATGAGCGCCTCATTCTGGCTCTCATAGGCTTACCTTGACAAGTGACATCCAGGTCACCCAGCAAACACGAGTGAGCAGGCTAGACACATCTAGCAGAAATCAGAGCAAAACTGAGAAAAAGATGATGAATGGTATCTCACTAGGAGCAGGGAAAATGTATTACTGTCACTAAAGATGAGCGAACTTTTTCAAACAAGGTATGCCAATTTCAGATTTGGCACAAATATTGACAATTCGGTTTGTGATTAGGAAACCGGAACAATTTTCTCACCTGTGAAATTCAGGAACCTTAAAATCTCCTTTAAACATCCCTTTAAGAGAGCTCATCATTTTTCTTTTAGATTTTCTTTTAGAGAGAAAATGTTTAATATTGCAGAGGGTCAGAAGCATATGAGGCCACCTCTTGTACACTTAATTCAGAAACAATAGCATATGTCCATTATATGCTTAACATACATAGTGTTACAGATCTGTTCATACTCATAAAACACTATAATATGGATATTGCTTCTTGAAAATATGCAATCCCTCTATTTTCTTTCTTTCCATACATTTAGGGCCATGTCACACACATCAATTTACTGAACGATATCGTTAAAGCGACCTGCTTTTTTGATCACTTAAGCGATATCGTTTGTGCGTCGCTGCGTGTAATGAAACGATTTTTCATTGAAAAATTGTTTTTGATTGCAGATTTGTGAACATGTTCACAAACCTATCGTTGGTCGGCCGGTGGACACGCAGCATCGCTGCATGTGGCACCGGCAGAGCAACGATGAACGAGCTCATAGTGCCTCGCAGCCTATGCTGGGAGCTCGTATCCATGGTAAACATTGGGTTACTAAGTGCCACACGGCGCCTAGTAACCCGATGTTTACCATGGTTACCAGCATTCTCGCTGGTCCACATCGTTGGTGAGTCTGCCTGTGTGACAGCTCACCAACAATGTGAATGATATTGTTAGCAATCGCGCATGCATGTGATCGGTAACAATATCATTCAGTAAATTGAAACGTGTGACGTGGCCCTTAGAATTACTATTTTTGGCATGTGCACAAGTGTGTGTTATCAATAATCTTGGACCTGTCCATGCATTGCCCACTAGCATTTTTAACATTCCAGAAGACTTGGTGGTGAGCTGAAAAAAATATTTTCTTTTTCTTATTTCTCCTCCAAATATGTCAGGTTTCAATAATCAGTACCCCCAACCACAGGCCCAAATGTTACCTGTGGCATGGGAAATGGGATTTGTAAGTCAGGTGAATTCTGCAGCCGACCCCATGGAAGGATTTATGAGGAGCTAGGCAACAAGATTTGGCAAACAATAATATCCCTAAAGCGATTGGGTTTTGGCCCTGCAAGAGACAGGACCCTAGGCAAAGGAAAGACGCGTAACCATGGAGGCAGGCACTATCTTGGGATTGCCGCACAATGCAGCAGCACTGTACAATGTGCCTGCAGTCATATGTGGGTCACATTCACAGAAAGCATCCCCCATATGCTGTGAGAGCAGGCATGCAGGCACTGGTGAGAGTGTGACAAAGAATGCTATCACAAACATTACAGCACTTCAGACACTAGGGGGTCACACAGGGGCTATCCTGCAAGTTTGAACTGTGCTGCATTCCCTGACATCACCGCTCCTCACATGCTCTGTCGCCCGATACCGCTGTGATATTACAGCTCTCATGAGACAGCTAGTGTTATGAGCTCTGACACCACTGAGGTTATCCCAGGTCACACAGTTGGATTCCATGCAGCGGGATACACGCTGTGTAACCTGAGACAACCTCAGCGAAGTTATGACTTGTCACAGTACTGCGAGCCGTGCAGTGCCTGCTGTCCCACCAAATGGGGGATGCAGTCACTGGTCTTGCCCCCCTAAGGCTAGGACTACTTCAGGATTTATTTAGGTGTAATTTTTGTTTTTTTTCTAAATGTATTTTACATGCTTTTTTTGGTTGTTAGGTGGAATAGGAAACATTTAAAAATGGGTTTTAATGTTAAACACATATGTTGAAAGAGGAATGTATTGGGGAGTCCATTTTTTAAACAAATACTTCTTTCTGTGGTTATTTGTGGCCTTACTGACTTAGTAGTGTTGGTATCTGATTGATGCCTCGGCATTTCATAACGTCTGGGCTTGATGTCAGCTGACATTACCCAGCTGGCATCAACTTCAAATACCATTACCCTGTTTGCCAACGCACCAGAGCAGCGGGATTGCCAGGGTGAAGCGCATCTAACAGAACAATATACCTGAGGAAGACATTTTTTACTGTCGAAACGCGTTGTATGTGCTTTTCTTGAGAAATAATAAAAACCCTTTATGAATTACAAGAATTTTTGGATCATAGACCTCTTGGAGCTCAAATAGCCTGATAAAAACTTTTAAGATTTTAAAGGTTTGAAAGACTACTCGAGTTTTCAGCTATTCAAGTGGATGGATGGATTGATGGATAGATGGATGGATAGATGGATGAATAGATAGCTACAGAAATAATATAGATAGATGTCAAACAGCTTTATAATATTCCACCCATCTATGTATTGTAAGCTTGTACCCTTCAGTGCCTTTCATGTTGTACTAAAGGGTGTTTTACCTTGCATTTAGCTAAAAATTAATAATTAATGAAAAAAAATCATGTGGTTGCCCTTATTATTGATCACCAGCTAGGGTACAGCAGACAGCTGGAACCTGTAGACCAAAGCTGGTGGCTTTACTTTAGCTGTTATTCCAAAATGGAGGTCACCTCAAGTTATTTTTCAAATTATTATCAGAAATAATTAAATATTTAGAAAAAAAACGGCAGAGGGTTCCCCCCATTTTGGATTACCAGCCAAGGTAAAGCCAACAGCTGGGCTATGGTATTCAAAGGGTGGGAAGGATCATTCTTTCATGGGTTCTTTCTTTCAGCAGTTCTCAGTCACCTCAGAACTGGTGCTTCACCCTGGCTTTTCCAGCTGCCCTGGTGTGGTGTCAGTCGGGATAATAGAAGGATGACAGATGAGTATTGACATTCATAAGAAGCACCATATCTTGGCACTTCACCCCGGCCCGTTCCACTGTCATCAACCCTTGGACTGGTAATGTTGAGGTGTCTATGATACCCTCACATTACTGATCTGGTAATTAAATAGTTAAAAATACAAATGCAAAGAAAAATCGTTTATAAGAAATAAAATGCAATGAGAAAAATCCTTTTTAGTAAATAAAACATACAGACAATTTGCTGTCACCCATTTATTAAGCCCAAACATATCCTCCAACAATAATTCACAGTGATATTCAGGCATGGTTACATGCAATGAGCAGGGATAATTAAAGCTCTTACAAATGTGACCTCAGATGAACTGTCTGACATCACTGCTCACAGCCGTGGCTCAGTGTGAGGCTGAAGTCACCTTGCATGGACGTCGCTCTCTAGACAGAAGCTTGCAGCTCCATAAAAATATATGAAGCTGCACACTCCTTTCATAGCGATGTAGCTGTGATGAGTGTGCTTCACTGGATATCATGCTGTGTGGATTACCATTATAGTTGGGTATGTTTGGGCTTAATAAATTGGTAAAAGTGGGTGGTCTATGTGTTTTATTTACAATATAGGATTTTTCTCAGTGTGTTTTATTTCTAATAAAGAATTTTTCTCTGCATCTGAATTGGCTAGTTGGGTCATCATAAACGTTTCAACATTACCAATACAGGGTTTGAAGACAGTGGGAAGGGCTGGGATGAAGCACCAGGATCTGGTGCTTCTTATAAATAATAATAATATAATAATAATATATACTGGCAACCAATCACAAATGCCAGCAGAGAGGGAGGGCGGGGCCAAGTCTGACTTTAACCAATAACGGGGGGAGAAGCAATGAATATGTCTGAGGTTCATGAGTGGGCCCGGAAGCAGGATGACAGCAGCGCTAAAGCTTGGTAAGCAGTAGTCTGAAGGTGACTTCACACCTGGCGACGTCACTAGCGACATCGCCGAAAAAGTGACATATCAGCGATGTTGCTAGCGATGTCGCTTTGTGTAAACGCGCAGCGCGACCACGTTTTATCGCCGGTCGCAGGTTGACAGGTTTACGGGAAGAACCGTAAACCTGTCAACCTGTGACCTGCGATAAGGCTGGATCGCGCTGTGTGACATCGCCAGAGCGATGTCGGCGGCGATCCAGCCTATACCGCAGCGTTGCTGCGGATCACTCGCTGGGCTAAACTCAGCCCAGCGAGCGATGTCACCGCCCGCATCGCTGCGGTGTCGCCGGCCGCAGCGATGCTGTGTGACAGCTGGCCAGCGATGTCGGAACCGAGCTGGCACCTGCGCATCGCTTCCGACATCGCTGGCCAGGTCGTGCCGTGTGACGGGATCATAAGAAGCTAATGACTGTGCAGAAACAGCTGGGCTCCACTGTAAAATAGTTTGAGCTGTGTTTCTTATCTGGTTCCCAAGGGACTTAATAAAACTATTAGTTACACTCCATTCTTGTAGGTGCTGTCCATTCTCACTTTTATGTGACCGTAATCACCTGACATACGATGATTTGTTGTGTCGTTATATGTCTAATTGTTCTCTTGAAAAACCTTTTTCTGCCCTCTATAGAACTGTGGAATAACACTGGTCACTTGAATAATGCCTGTATTATGTTCTAATTCTTGCCTGCACGGATGGCATGAACTACTAGACTGTTGATTGAATTTGCAACTGAAGTATATGTGGATAGCACAGTGGTTTCTCAAACTGATGACATTTTAATTGTAGTCATGATGTTCAATTGTTTGGGGTTCACAAATATACAATTTATGTGGTTTTGGTGTTTTTTTTCCCTGCAGTGTGCTCCAATAGTGTTTGTGTCCCACGGTGTACATGCGGTCTTGTGCTCGCCGCTTAGCTCTTCTGTCTGGCGTCCACACAGGAATGTGCATGCTTGGGAACTATGGCATCCGCCACAATCCCATAGCATTTTAATGATGCATTTCCGGGACACCGGTGGGACTTCAGATGCGGCGGGCCAGCTGAGAGCTCATGTCCCGACACAGTGGGACACAATCTGCATGAGCAGATGGCAATCGTCATTATAGACACATGCACTATATAAGGTTGGTGCCTCTGGGCTAGAGATAAGGCTCCCCCCTGATGAAATATTTCAATACCCCCTAAACTGTGAAACTTGCGTAGGCGGTCCGCTGGGTTGTCTATCTGTATGTCCTGAGTCCTCCTCCTTCCTGGCATTCACAGAAAGTGGGTGCTATGCGTAAAAAAAATCTGACTTTTCTTTTGCAATGCAGAAAACATTTTTGGGTCAGTACTATGTAACATTTGCCTAGTTTTCACTGTTCCATTTCTGTCTGTGCAAAGATGTTGTTTTATCTTGGTATCAGTGATTTAATGATGTATAGGTAATCTTACGCTTAGTATAAGCACAGTGCCTTGAGTAACATGTAGCCATGTATAGAGTCATACTACCTTGACACTAGTCGGTGTACTAATATATATATATATTACCCTTTTTGGGCCTTTAAATATTTGGCAGTGTGTCTATCTCTTATACTGTATGCATATATGGAGAGAAACTTTCATTGATATTTTTACTTGTATTGGACTCGTTTATGTTTGTTTGTTACCGTTTATGTTTTTTGGTTCCCATTGTCTTTGTGATGTATTGTAAAATCTGTATTTTTTGTAACAATGACATTTTAAATATATCACTGTATCTTGATAAAATAAAGATTTTTGATAATTTTGCACAAAAACTCCTACAAATTTACTGACTATGTATAGGTAATGAGTTTTACACTTTTTTGATCAAAATGGGTCAAGTAAGTATTTTTTTTTTTACATTTACTACTACTAATTCAATTACCTAAGTAACTACTATTAATTCAATTACCTAAGTAACTACTATTAATTCAATTGCCTAAGTATTTATTCATTGTTATCATTCTAGGTTTTACTTCCTTCATCCTAAGGGCCCCTTTACACGCTGAGATCCTGGCCGGGATCGTTGGAAAGTCTCTATGCAGTCGCTGGTGAGCTGTCAAACAGGCAGACTCACCAGCGACCAGTGACATCGTGGAAAGAATATAAACTATTCTTTCCACGATGGAACGAATAGTTTATATTCTTTCCACGATGTCGAGCTCCCACTCCTGTCTTCTGACAGGCTGCAGTAAGTGGGAGCAGGCTGGTAACCATGATAAACAACGGGTATCTAGGCAGTGTGCAGCGCCTAGTTACCCGATGTATTCCTTGGTTACCAGCCTTCTCCGCGTCCAGGCTGGTATCCAAGGTACACATCGGGTAACTAGGGACATCGATGTGCTTAGATACCCGCTGTGTACCTTGGGTACCAGCCTGGAAGCAGGGAAGGCTGGTATAACCAAGGTATACTTTGGGTAACTATGCACTGCGCGCTGCCTAGATACCCGCTGTTTATCATGGTTACCAGCCTGGGGAGGTCGCTGATCGTTGGTCTCTTGCTGTCACACACAGCGATGCGTGCTGACCAGTGGGAGACCAAGGACCGAAAAATGGTCCTGAACGACGTGCAGCGATCAGTGACCTCACAGCAGGGGCCTGATCGCTCCTACATGTCACACACTGCAACATCGCTGGAGAGGTCGCTGTTATGTCACAAACCCTGTGACGTTTCAGTGACATCGCTAGCGATGTTGTAGTGTGTGAAGTACCCTTTATGAAAGTCTACAGAGCTTCCCCCTTTTCCACCTTAATATTTATCTTATGTTTGGAGCCTTTTCTTTCTTCCTGCCAAAGCCAAGACATTGCTCGAATTACAGCCACAAATCACAAAATTGCAGCATATGCTGTCGAGCTTCTGTTTTGTTTCCCATCCACATATCTTAGTCCCCAACTTGCCATTCAAATCATACAGAGGAATATCAGAGGGGTATCATGATAGAGCTTCTAGAAGTTCGGAGTTTGCTATTTTTTTAATGTAGTGCTTTATAAAAAGCTCAGAGCAGCTGTGGAGACTTTGCATTATACATTAAATCCGGTAGAAGAGTGGACTGCCTCATACTTTGTCAGCAGGCTGTGCAGCAAAAAATGATAGTATGCCAGTTTGCTTTTAAAGAATATCTGTCAAGACTATTTATTTTAAAATTCTCTTTACTTGAAGCATTCATTTCGACAAGTCTATAAAGGCATGAAATACACTGCAGTGCAAAAAGAAATCGGAGTGCAACTAAAGATATTAAACAGATGCTTGCAATATATGAGCACGATATTGAAGTACAATAAACTAGCAAAAATTAAAGCATGAAACAACAACAGCAAAAGTTAATTGCATGATGCTGAGGTAAATTAATTGTATTACTTCAAGAGAATGACTTAAAGATCTTACCCTCTCCTTAAAACACGTACAGGAATCCATCGACACCTTTACATAATTTATCTGTTGCTGCATTCCTGAGGAATTATCATTTTATTTCAGAAATGGTAACGTGTTCAGTGCTCTGGTTCTATACCACCCTAGGTTTTTCCCACCGAGCAACAGCCTCTTTAGCTTGCTCAATACCTCACTGGCTGATATCCTTGCTGTGACACCGAAAATGAGCTACCAATTTCACTAAAGAGGCTGGTGACAAGTAAAGAATTAAACTGAGGAGGCAAAGGCTGAGGAAGTGCTTTGTCACACCCTCAGCATTTAACACCCCATTTAATTATGAATTAAAATTATACTTTTTCAGGAATGCAGCAACAAATAAAAGATTATAATGTGTTGATGAATTTACCTTTCAAAGACCTGCATGCTCATTTATGTGGTTTAAGGGTTGATTCCTGTTAAAGGGATCCTGTCACCCCCAAAACACCTCTAAAGCTATTAAAAGCTGTCACTAGAGCATATTCACACTTACCCTACACTCCTTTTAGCTCCTAAATGCAGCTAGTGAAAATGAAGATAAACGTTATTAAACTACCTCATTAGTGATGATAATTAGTGACTATGGTATGCATAGTCACCCTGGCAGGCTGTCCCTCTTCATGATATCATGCCTCAATAGGCGTGATCTTCAAATCACATTAAAATGCGCGCCTCCCCGCTCTGTCCTATGCCAGCCGGACCGCTGCATTGTGCGGCTGTATGACGCGAATCGTGTCATTTCCGGGGTCGGGTGACGTATGTACACCCGCGCCGCTGTTAGCTTGAAGACCCGCACCGCGCATGCGCAGTGCGCATTTTGAAGCTAACAGCAGCGCGGGTGTACATACCGTCACCCGGCGCCGGAAATGACGCGATTCGCGTCACCCAGCCCCACTGCAGTCCGGCCGACACAGGACAGAGCGGGGAGGTGCGCATTTGAATCTGATTTGAAGATCACGCCTATTGAGGCATGATATCATGAAGAGGGACAGCCTGCCAGGGTGACTATGCATACAGTAGCCACTCATTAACATCGCTAATGAGGTAGTTTAATAACGTTTATCTTCATTTTCACTAGCTGCATTTAGGAGCTAAAAGGAGTGTAGGGTAAGTGTTACTATGCTCTAGGGACAGCTTTTAATAGGTTATGAGGTGTTTTGGGGGTGACAGGATCCCTTTAAGAAGTTATGGAAGTTGAGTGAAGTTTAGTTATCCTGATCATATCCTGGAGAACATTGTCAAATGGGAATGATAAGGAATATTGTGTCTTTAGTTAGTGAAGGGTAATTGTGCTGCGAACTCTGCTATATATTATTATTAATATACGTCCCCCTCTCAACTACTTATTTATAGTATGTTCTCTAGACATACAGTGGGCATATTTCCACAATAAATATATTATTTAACCTTGATGGTGCACATAAGAAATCCTGGTTATGCCCTATTTTAAAGCAGTCATAAAAGTAGGTCCCAACTACGCTTTTTCTTTAAAATTGTCTTTAAAGTTGGAGAAGTTACAAACTTGTAAGTGATCTAGCCAAACTGAAACTGAGATTCTTGCTCTTCTTTCTCTGTTGCAGTAGATACAGCTGCATCTCAATGAATTAGAATGTCATCAAAAAGTTAATTTATTTCAGTAATTCAATACAAAAAGTGAAAAGTGAAACACATATATTACTGTGTTTCCCCGAAAATAGGGCGCCCCCCGAAAGTAAGGCATGCATCGGGAGGGCGCCCTACCTCCTAATATAAGGCACCCCCCGATTATAAGGTGTACCTTGCGGTGCACTGCGGTGGCCCCCGCTCTCCGGTGGTCCCCCGCTCTATGGTGGTCCCTCGCTCTCTGGCGGCCCCCCGCTCTCCGGTGGCCCCCTGCTCTCCTGATTCCCGCTGCAGCTGCTGAGCTCCGCCCAGGTCAGGAGCCCTGCACCAATTACAGCGCAGGAACCGTGAGCCAATCACAGCCCAGGAACCGCAAGCCAATCAGCGGCCAGCTGACGTCGTGCATGGCCTCTGATTGGTTAACGGTTCCTGGACTGTGATTGGCTCACGGTTCCTGCGCTGTAATTGGCGCAGGGCTCCTGACCTGGGCTGAGATTGGCAGCTACGGCAGGAATCCGGAGAGCGAAGGCCACCGGGGAGCGCTGAGAGCGCGGACACCGGAGAGCGGGGGCCACTGGAGAGCGCGGACCGGTAAAAAACGGTTTGTGTGTATGGGGATGTGTTGTGTGTGTGTATGGTTATGTGTGTGTTGTATGGGTATGTGTGGTGTGTGGTGTGTGTGGTGTGTATGTGTGTGTGTGTATGGGTGTGTGGTGTGTGTGTTGTGTGTGTACGGGAGGCTACAGTGGGATGTAGGGTATATAAGACACCCCCCCGAAAATAAGACATGGTCCATCTTTGGGACCAAAAAAAAATATAAGACAGTGTCTTATTTTCGGGAAAATAGTAGAGTCATTACAAACAGAGTGATCTATTTCAAGTGTTTATGTCTGTAAATATTGATGATTATGAATTACAGCCAATGAACACCCAAAGGTTATTATCTCAGAAAATCAAAGTAGGGAACATGAAGGATCTGAGAGATAAAATATTTCCTAAATAGGTATCAGAGGCTTCACCTTGTGTGGTTGGGAAATTCACAACCACTATAAGAGCATATCACGGCTGCTGCAGTCCCCAGTGTTGTGCATATAGAGTAGGGAGGATGAAAGGATAAAAACCACGCTGCCGTATTCCATGAGACATCAAAGGGTGAATATAATGTTGATTTATTAGTAATGCATTTCGGAGCTTCCTCGCCCCTTCCTCAGGACAAATCAATATCATATTGTGATGTTTTCAGGTAGTTTCTGGGAGCCCTGAAACGCGTTGTCTAATATATTATAATAATAATATTATATTCACCCTTTCATGTCTCGTGGAATACGGCAGTGCGATTTTTAACTCTTCATCCTCCCTACTTTAATTTTCTGAGATAACAAACTTTGTGTTTTCTTTGGCTGTAAGCCATAATCATCAACATGTACAGAAATAAATACATGAAATAGATCACTCTGCTTGTAATGTCTCTATATAAAATAGGTGTTTTACCTTTTGTATTGACTTACAGAAAAAAATTAACTTTTGGTGATATTCTAATTCATTGTGATGCACCTGTACAGGGGCGTAACTACAACAGGTGCAGGGGTTGCGATCGCACCCAGGCCCTGGTGCCTGGGGGGGCCCCAAATGTCCCAGTGGCCTATAGAAAAAGACTATTGCTATTAAAGATTTGCAATAATTGGGGGCCCCGTAGGAGCTTTCGCATCAGGGCCCATGAGCGTCAAGTTACGCCACTGCACCTGCATGTATTTATAGTCCATTTAGATAACCATAAATATATGAGGAATTTCCTTAATCCTAGTTTTTTATATCCCAAATTGTATACAATACAGAATCTGCTTTGTGGCCTTTGAATATACAGTAAAAACATTTAACAGCATGTATCTGCTGATGCCGATAGCATATGTCCCCCGAGTAAACATTTATGTTCATTTAATGGATTTGATCTACAAAACACAGTGATGACACAGCATGATTGGATTTAATGGAGAATGCTTATTATTAGGAAATGTGTTTATTTGATTATAATGTGGAACTATCATTAAAACAGGAAAACCTGGTGCTAAAATTAACATTAAAACCTACTGTTGATATTTTTCCATGAAAATTGGCAAGGCTGAAAATTATTCTGCATTATTATTATTATTATTATTATATTATTATTATTATTATTATTAAGACTAGCACGTAAAGTCAAATAGTAGGAAAAAAAGAGCTATAAACAGGAAGGAAAGAGCAAGGAAAGGCTGCACAAAATATAAAAATATATATTTTAGCCATGAGAACATGTAAACCCCCAAGGAATGTGACTGCTCAGTAAAGCAAAGGGTCAGTGAAAAATAAACTTATAATGGTAAATAAAAAATATAGCTTCACTAAAGTCCTCTGGGTGAATCACCACCCACAAGACAAAAATACATGAAACATTTATATTAAATAAATACTACATAACTGCGACAAAAAGTGAATGCATAGTTAAAAAAAGGAATGTATTAATCAAATCATGTTAAAGAAATGCAAAGACTGAATGGCTGCAAAGTAGGATATGCTAATTAAGCATAAGTGATGCTTTGCAAGGATTGAAAGTTAATAAATTTACTCTATTTTTCATTTTTTCTATGTGTAAACCATAGAAAATGCTTAGAATATCTTTGCACCACTTACTGAGGGAAAGCGGGGTCAATCAAGACTTTCTTCAGGGACATTACACGCTTTGGCACTCATTATTACAACATATGGTTTAAGGATTAGTTATAAAGTATTGATAGACAAGAGTGATAGAGCAGGAAATATTAAAGTGAACCTGTCACCCCCCCAGGGCCTAAACTAAAATAGCTGAGAATCAGGCGCATGCGCAAACAGCATGACTGCACCTGTTCCCTCCACCAGATTCCCAGCCCCTCAGTCTGCATACAGCATAAGACCACACAGGGCGGGATCTGGTGCCTGTGTTATACGCAGGCGCTATATTCTGACATCATGTGACCTCAGCTCTTGGGCACAGCTCACGACGGAGCATGCCTAAGAACTGAGAAATATGAGCAGGTGCCGATGCTGCTCTCAAGGAAGAGAGAAGGAGGGTCCCAGAGGGTTGAGGAGGAGGGGTAATAGCAGTAAGGCGTTAAGGTCCAAGGAGGGGAGTATACCTCCCGGACCTAAAGTAAGTTCTTACAAAGTGATTATTTTAGTGTCCTGAGGGCAGAGAGATAAGTGCCACCTTCATAAAATGCAGCATAGGTGCTGCTGAAGGTGGCTCTTTTAGTTTAATAGGCCTGGAGGGTGACAGGTTCCCTTTAATAGGCATTTAATATGGATGTTTTATGTGTTCATATCTAACATCATTGGTGATCTTGGGTGGCATATCAGCAAGTCATTGATATTATATAATTAAATAGTTTACTATTTTACGGTTTAGCAAAGTAAAACAATAGTGGTAGCGGTGTTTTAAGTAAAAAAGAAGCATGCCCGATATTTAATTACATTTCATCTAAACTGTTACAAAGTGTTGCTTAATCCATTCACCTGGATTGTAAATTATGTTATGTAAAATGAACAGAGCACCAGATGCCTACACATTAATTACAGTGGAAAGGAATGAACACTGTCTCTACTGCATGGAATGAGGATCCGGCACCAACCTAAGCTCTTCAGCCGTGTCATTTATGCAGTACTCCGCCTCTCACCTCGCTTCATACTTGACTCACCCTTAACTGGAATCAGCAGTAGTTGGCAGCAGTCACTAAGTAATGAATGGGGCATAGTCCATCTATACCACTACTATGTACTGTCTGCAGTTAGATCAGAATTAGCTGGTGTACTGGACATCAGATCTTCACTGATCTTGTGAATGGGTCATCCATTCTTAGGTCACAGACCAAGCCTTTGACTACTATATTTACTTTTTATACCTACAAAAAACACACAGCAGGCCAAGTACAAAGCAGCATAAACATATCCTTTATTATAGATCAATAAAGTAATACACAAAAGCACTGATAAAAAATGTAGGGTAGAAATGAGTATATGCACAATGTCTACTATGTAGCAATAACATGCAATACCTAACTCAAGTGATAAACCACTTACTGTATGGGTGTGATTGGCAGGTGAAGATAATTGAGTTGATGCCACTATGTAACATACAGTATTTATACTAGTGCATCCTAATGAATTAGAAATAATCAAAAAGTTATTTTTTTTCATCAATTCAATACAAAAAGTGAAACTCATATTATATAGAGTCATTACATACAGAGTGATCTGTTTCAAGTGTTTATTTCTGTAAATGATAATGATTATGGCTACAAAGAAGGAAAACCCAAAGTTCATTATCTCAGAAAATTAAAGTGGGGAGGATGAGGGGTTAAAACCATGCTGCTGTATTCCACGAGACATTGAAGGGTGAATATAATATTGATTTATTAGTCAACGCGTTTCAGGGCTCCCAGAAACGACCTGAAACATCACAATATGATATTGATTTGTCCCGAGGAAGGGGCCAGGGAGCCCTGAAACGCGTTGAGTAATAAATTAATATTATATTCACCCTTTGATGTCCCATGGAATACAACAGCACCGTTTTTAACCCTTCATCTTCCCTACTCTATAAGCACCACGCTGGGGACTGCACCAGCTGTGGTATGCGTTTATAGTGGTTGTGACTCTCACAACCACACAAGGTGACCCTCTGATATCTATTTAGGCAATATTTTAACTCTCAGACCCTTCATCCTCCCCACTTTAATTTTCTGTGATAATGACCTTTGGGTTTTTATTGGCTGTAAACCATAATCATCAACATTAACAGAAATAAACACTTGCAATAGATCACTCTGTAATGACTCTACAGTATATAATATATGTGATGACTCTATATGTGTTGACTCTATATAATATATGTATACATTTTGAATTGAATTACTGAAATAAATTAAGTTTTGGTGAAATTCTAATTCATTGAGATGCACCTGTACTCATTCTTCCTTCTGAATTGGTCTATTCTGCCCGCTATTTGTTACTTTTGTTCTTGAATTTGTTTGCTCTTTATATATAAGGAAATTATTATCAGTGAGTAATAAAGGCTATTTCTTTCATATATTTGTACTTTGGTTGCGCAGTGTCTTTTGTGGATACTGAAATTTTGTCACCTGCTATGGACTGAAGGACCCGTTACACGCTTCAATGTCCCAATGATCCGACTTGGCCTGGATCGCTTGAACATCGTTCATTGATCGCTAGTGAGGTGTCACACGTACAGATATATTGAATGACGCAGCAACGATTCCGCGACAAGCGAACGATACTTGTGGTCATTTGGTCGCCTACGTGCTTCAGTTCTGAATAGGCGGTCGTAAACGAGATCTTTGGAAATGTGTCACACACTGATGTTGCAGGTTGAACGAACGACAGATTTATGGGCATGTTCATAAACCCACAATCAACGATTTAACGACTTATCATTAATCATATCTACGTGTCACACGCAATGACGTCGTTACGATGTCACTGCACTGCCCCAAAAGCCGTGATGTACCAACTGTATAGTTGACGATATCGTAGCGTGTAACGGGCCCTTGAGACTTATAGCTGACCATGTTGTATATGGGTTCACTACTATATATACTATACAGACATAGGGTAAATGCAATATACCACTAATAATACTGATGGAAATTTAAAGTTACTAATAAATCTTGGATTCTATACAAAGACGTCGAGCTGGACATTCTATAATTCTCAATAATAAATACAATATAATTATTTTATTACATTTCAGGTATAAGAAAGACAGCACTCACCGGAGTAAATCTTCATGCAGTGCAGCGTTTATTTCTAATGTGCAGGGTTACATTGTGCAGGGAGGGTTCGCAGGGAGGACTACATAACCGTTTCGCATTACGCGCGTCTACGGGTCCAGGACTGCCCTCATGAAGATCTACCCCGGTGAGAGCCATCTTTCTTATACCTGAAATGTATGACATATGTGCCTCTCTGGACTGAGCAACACCTGAGTTTGTTTCCACTGAGCATAGCTCTGAAGATTATAGCTGTTGCGCAAACCTGGTGCCCCGGTTTTCCTTCTTCGTCTGTACATAATTATTTTATTATATTAATCAAGAATATATAATATTTTTGTTACATTCAGTAGTGGTGCCAGAAAATATGTATTACACCTTAATCACTACCACAGCTCTTTTTCTTTGCCAATCTCAAGATTTCATGCATGCTAAATGAACTGATAAGAAAGAAAAGTTTTACAGATTTGATCTGATAGAGAAGATCAATAGCTTTGCTGTCATGCTTTCACTTGTTAAGATTGATTAGAACTTGGTGACATACAGTCTAGGCAAAACAAAACTAATGAATCACTCTTCTTTAATTGAAAATAGGTTAAAAGAGACAAACCAAAAAAAATCTTTTTATCTGTGCTCTGTGAAGGAAAATAGATCTAGAAATAAGGTGTGTTATAAAATGTAGTTTTATATAAAAGGATTTAGCACAAAGGCAGATTTAAATCTGAGTTGTCTTTGGGTACAAAATGCATGACCTTAAAGTGTACCTATCATTTCACCTTTTCAGAATTAAGATGGCATGTGTGTACACGAGCAATAGCGAGAATAACAATGGCTGCTCATTATGTGACTTGTATTTTACATTTTTCTCAAGTTTTCCTATCTACAGATGCTATCGCTAACTTTCAGCACTCTGAGCTTGTAGAAGGAGACTAGCTTCTGTGATGGCTCCCATACAAAGCACACGGATTCTTGCTCTTCTTTGTCTGTTGCAAGAGATCCAAGTGTAAGGCTAGGGTCACACTGTAATACAGAATTGCGTTCACCGCATCCAGATCCGGATGCAGTGAACGCAATTGTCTTCAGACATTCAGGAATCCGGGAACTGGATTGCTGAAGCCGCAATCCGGTAACCGGATGGCTCAGGATGTGTAATCCTGAGCAATCCGGTTTCCGGATAGTTTGCTCATCCCTGCTGCCGCCAGGATAAGCAAACTGTTCTGTGTACTGTAAAACTTTAAATTTAATAAATAAATGTTTGTTTAATGTCTCTAGGGGTGCCCAGTCCCCCTAAAGATCTTCCACCCACTCAGGTGGGCATATACTGCTGTAATCTGTTATGTACAAAAGCTGACTCCTGTCAGCTGTTGTACAGTTTTATGAATGAAAGCGCCGACTCCTCAGAGCGGCCGCACATACTATTGCTATTGGTATAGTATGTGCGCCGCTGTCTGAGGTCCTGAAGCCATTTACAGTAAGATCTATGGGCAGCGCTGCCCATAGATCTACTGTATAAGGCTTCAGGACCTCAGACAGCGGCGCACATACTGTAGCAATAGCAATAGTATGCACGCCGCTCTGAGGAGCCCGGCGCTTTCATTCATAAAACTGTACAACAGCTGACAGGAGTCAGCTTTTGTACATAACAGATTACAGCAGTATATGCCCACCTGAGTGGATGGAAGGTCTCTAGGGGGACTGGGCACCCCCTAGAGACATTAAACAAACATTTATTTATTAAATTTAAAGTTTAGCGAAAAACACAGAGCACTTTGCTTATCCCGGCGGCAGCCGGGAAAAGCAAAGTATATGCGGGAACCGCATTGCTCAGGATTACACATCCTGAGCAATCCGGTTCCCGCATTGCAGATTACAGAACCGCTCAGAAAACTGCAGCCTGCATGATTTTTCACGCAGGCTGCAGAGCCGGAGACGGAAACTGGATTGCTTGTGAAGCAATCCGGTTTTTATCATAGGCTCCTATGAGGAGCGTTTCCTGATCCGGTTTTGAGCTTTTTGAAAGCTCAAAACCGGATCAGGTTTTAAAAAAAAACGCAGACGTGACCCTAGCCTCCCGTATCTGAATAAATTAGAAAAAACTTCAACTTAATATTTCTGGTGGACAGCCATAAATAATTGTTCACACACAGGTCCAGATCTGACGAACATATTTTAGCAGCCATGTGTTTATATCTGTCACCCATAAAGTTTAAGTTGTTCTGTACTCCTCGAATGCAGAAGATAGCAGCGAAGAAAATCCTTCCGCCCGAGGAACCCCTGAGGACTTGTCTCTCCTGAAAGCACAGAACTGAATGCAAAAGCCATATGCACCAAAAAATGATAACCTACCAGTGGACTGGAGTAAAGGGGATTATTTTGTGCAAACTCAGCCAAGGGTAAATAAGATGATCAGTCTTTCTGATTTTAAGATACAAAACATCTAAGATATCTTTCCAGGCTTTGATTCAAGTGTTCAGCCTGACCATTGGATTGAGGATGGAATGCCGAGGAAAAAGGTAGATGTACCCCTAGACAAGAACAAAATGCTTTCCAATATTTAGGTACAATCTGGGTCTCCTGATGAGACACCATATTGGAGTGAACCATGTGGAGCTTTACAACCTCAGAGGAAGAGATAAGAAGAGTACTATTTTACTAAACTTATCCACCACCACTAAAATCACTGTTATTTTAGCAGACGAAGGAAGGTCAGTAATAAAATGCCTGGATAAATAAGTCCACAGTCTGTCAAGTATAGTCAATGGTATGAGAGACTCAGACGGGAGAGTATGTTGGGTCTCAGAACGCACAAAAACATTACAGGTAGATACCATCTTGGCCACCCAAAGCAACAACATAGCTTTACCACATGAGTGACCTGTATGTACTACATGAGTAGCTGAGTTATGATGCTCCCCTAAAATCTTGAGGCACAAATTTAAATGCATAAATCATGTCCTTGAAGAACGGGTAGCAGGGGCATCCCCCTGTGCCTTTAATACCTCACCCCCAAGATCAGAGCACATAATGGAGATTACCACCCCTGCCTGTAAAATAGAAATATAGTCTTCAAAATTACCCTCCCCAGGGAAACTCTGGGACAAAGCATTAGCTTTAAGGTGTTTAACTCCAAGATGGTGGCAACAAAATTAAACCTAGTAAAAAACAAAAGACACTTGACTTGCCTAGGATTAAGACGTTATGCAGATTTGAGGTGTAGCAGAATTTTATTATCAGTAATTACTGTGACAGGGTGAATAGCTCCCCCAAAAGATTGACATCACTCATCAATAGGTAACTTTATGGCTAAATGTTCCTTAGTACCAATATCATAGTTCTTTTTGGCTGGTGATAATTTTTTTTTTTTTACAAATATTTTTATTTGATTTTCCAAACATTTGAACATGGTAATCAGTATTATAATGGTTACAATTGTCAAACTCATACAATCCCAAAAAAAAAAAAAAAAAAGAAAAGATTGCATAACTCCCCCCCCTCCCCCATTCCCTCCCCAGCAGAGTTCATCCTCCCATCTAATAAATGCAGGCCAAAACTATAACTCTATAATATTCTAACTCCTGCTACCATCTACAGTCTCTGTTTAAATCATTCAGTATCAAGTATGTTAAGTGTGTTGAGAGACCTCCAGCCTTCCCAGGCTACCCTGCAGTTGTTCCATCTGATACCAGGTAGAGTCTCTGAAGGGCCACACCACTGATTTAACATCCTCATCGGAGAGATAGTTTAGAATAAACCCCTTCCATTTATCAAAAAAAAATTTCGTTAGATCGTCTTTATTGGTTTCTGCCTCTATGCGTTCAGACCTTATTGCCTCCTTAATGTTAAGTATTACTGAGTCATGTGAGGGTGGTCTGGCATCCAACCAGCGTCTTAATAAGGCGCATTTAGCTAAAATTGCCACCGTATGTAGCATACGTTGTTCACTTCTAGTGCCATGTGAGCTGTTTATGCAGTGAAACACCCATCCATCTCTACCCATCTCCTCTGAGCCTCCCGCAATCCTCCCTGCCATATCTTCCATGAAGGACCAAAGAGGGCGGATCAATTTGCATTCCCATAAACCGTGGGGAAGATCAGTGTTTGGGGTGTGGCACTTCGGGCTGGCCTGTAGTCTGTCTGTGTTTGACTTTGTTTGATAAGCTGTAAACCCATAAATCGCTCTATGCATCAGGCGAAACTGGGAGTCTCGCCACTGTTCCTTGACTACATTCTCTCTAAACATCCTCCATCCATTCAGTATTTTCTCTCCCAGGGCTTCTTCTTTCAGTCTGGATTCCCACCCTTTGAAGGGCCTTGGGTGTGTAGGCTGTGTTAATTGAGGTCCTAGTTCTTTGTATAAAATAGAGACACTCATATTAGTTATCCCCCTAGAAAGTAGATCATCCCATGAATTCGTCACACATTCTGACTGAACATTAACCAATCTATTCATGATATAGTGCTCCAACTATTTGAACTGGAGCATGTGATGGTCCGGTAATGCCATAGAATTTAATAATTCCACTCCAGTCAGCCATCTGGATTCTGAGTGGCAGATAAGGTCGTTGGCTTTCTCTATTCCCCCCTCCCTCCAGCGTTGGAAAAGACTATTTTCCCTTCCCAGCGGGAACTCCGGGTGTGCCCACAGTGAAACATATTTGCACATGCGCCAAGAGAGGCCCTGTTTTTTCCGGACAATTTTCCAGGCCGCTATGGTATCCCTCGTCACTATGGAATGTTTCATCAAAACTGGGAGATTAGATCTAGACGTGTGTAATACTGAAGCCAAACTCCATGGTTTACAGAGCTCTGACTCCAGCTCCCAATCTGAGAACTTATTTGACTTGCCCAACCAGTCTAGGATGTGTCGGACCAAGCACACCAGGTTGTAGTTCCGAACGTCAGGTATGGCTAAGCCCCTAGCTCTTTTGGCAACATCAGTGTTTTCAGGCGAATCCTTGGTCGCTTACTCTGCCACAAGAACCTGGTAAAGGCCCTGTTTATTCTAGTTATATCTCTGCTGCGTATCAATAAAGGCAATACTTGAAGCGGGTAAAGGAGCTTAGAAAAACTCATCATTTTGAGCAGGTGTCCACGGCCCAGCAGGGGAAGCGCCAACCCCTCCCATTTACTGAGGTCTGATTCCATCTTTGCTAATAATGGTTCGTAGTTTAGGCTATAGACTAGGTCAGTGGTCCGCTCTAGTTGTAACCCCAAGTATCGTATTGACTTCTTAGCCACAGTTATGTCGAGAATTTGGGTACGTTCTGACATCTCCCCCCCCCCCCCCGACGTCTTCCTCGTGTTGTCAGAAAAAGTATCTCACATTTTTCCTTATTTAGTTTAAAACCAGAAAAAGAGCCAAACCTCTCAAGTCGGGGCAATATAGCAGGTAGTTCCGTGTTTGGGTCCCCTAAATATAGAATTATGTCATCAGCGAAAAAGTTGGATCGTATCCTTTGGGATCCTATAGCTATCCCCTCAAAGTCTTCACCATTCGTCAGATAACGGGCAAGTGGTTCGATCGCCAGGTTGAAGAGGAGGGGTGACAGCGGGCACCCCTGGCGTGTCCCCCTGTGTAAAGTGAACGTACTGGACAAGAATCCTGGCATTCGCACCCTGGCTCTGGGGTTCGCATAAAGCGAATTCAAATATAACCTGAAAGGGCCCGTCAACCCCACCGCGTCTAGCACCTTGCCCAGCCATGGCCACCTGACATTATCAAAGGCCTTTTCGGCATCTAGTGTGACCATGGCTGGGTCTCTCTCAGTCCGCGTCTTCCTAGTCCCTGTGAGTGAATCAATCGTTAGCAGCGCCCTCCGTATATTACCCATTGCTGACCTTCCCTTGACGAACCCCGCCTGGTGATGGCCAACCAACTTTGGGAGAAATACTGCTAATCTGTTTGCCATTAACTTGGATAGAATTTTCAAATCTACGTTGATATAGAAATCGGCCTGTAACTGGCCGGGTCCTCAGGGTTCTTACCTCCTTTTGGAATTAATGTAATATGTGCCGTATTCATTTGATCCGGGTATTGGGCCTCCTTGTAGGATTGAGTTACCGTATTTTTCGCTTTATAAGACGCACCGGATTATAAGACGCACCCAGATTTTGGAGGTGGAAAATAGGGAAAAAAATATTTGAAGCAAAAAATGACTTTGATATGACAGTCAGGCCCTGCGACCAGTCAGCGCTGGCATCTGTCTCCTTCGGATGCAGGAGCAGCATGTGAGCAACACCAATGACTTCTTGCTCCAGTGTCTGATGGCGGGGAGACAGACGCCAGCACTGACTGGTCGGAGGGCTGAGTCTCATATCAATGTCACATGGGAGATGACTATGCAACTTCTGACAATGTTGGAACTGCTGCAGCATCGTGGGTAAGTATGGTCTTTTTTAGGCTGGCTTCACACTAGCGTTTCCCTCCGCTGCTTCCTGTGGAGGGGGACCGCAAGCTGAGTGCAGGCACCGCAAGTCCCTATGTTTAACATGGGGACGCGGGTGCCTGCGCTCAGGGGCAGATTGGCATAGCACCCATTCACCGCCATGTATGATTCGTACGCATGCGTATACTTGCGCACAAATCACACACTCTCGTCCACACCCTGAATGCAACATGTGTTCCTAGTGCGGACGAGACTGTATGATTTGTGCGCATGCATCCGCCTGCGTACAAATCATACATTGCAGTGAATGGGTGCGCACGCCAATCTGCACCCGAGCGCAGGCACCCACGTCCCCATGTTAAACATAGGGACTTGCAGTGCCTGCGCTCAGCTTGCGGTCCCCCCTCCGCAGGACGCCGCAGAGGGGGACACAAGTGTGAAGGCAGCCTTAATTATACAAGGGCCAAAAAGGTGAATGAGATGGGATTTGTTCATGTAGTGGCAACCCCTTTAAGAACTATAACTCCCAGCATGTACTGTAGATCCTATAGCATGCTTGAAGTTCTAGTTAAGCACAGTATTGGCAGTGTTAACTTTATTAGTGGTTATGTTACATATACATGTGCACTCACTTTAATGTATCCTGCTTTGCCATCACCCTGCTGAAATCAAGGAAGTGGCGATAGTCTGCAGATCAAGTTCTGATGTGATGTACTGTATGAGGGAGGGCCAGGGAGGGGGTCTATACACTGTGCTGAAATATAATGCTCCAGCCCAGTCTCCTAATTACAAGTCACCACAGCAGAGCTTGACCTGTAGATGCAGGATGTAGATACAGGAGCTGTACACTCTGTTATGCAGGCTCCAGCCCTGCTCTCCATACACAGAAGGTCCTCAACTGCAGACCGAGCTTCCTGGATTTCTGCACTGTGCAGGGCTCAGCAGGACACATTACAGAGAGCACCACACTGTGATAAGGTACCGATCTCCCTGCTCTGCCCCTGACTACATGGCAGTGAATCAGCACAAAGCTCAGTGCTGATTCACTTACAGCAGCTGTGCCCAGCTCCTCCATTCTCACTATCTCCAGCACACAGTCTCCCCAGCCACTGCAGGAAGCTGGGGAGAGACCATGTGTGCCGGCTAAGCAGCTTCTCCTGCTCCCTGTGCTCTCACCTCTCCTCGCTGTGTTCAGTGCAGAGAGGTGGGTGGAGACTGGGAGCAAGTGAAGTGAATATCTAAGTAGATAATGAGCCAGGGACACGTGGTGCTCCTGCCGCCCGGATTCTTCAGCAGGGACCATTCCCTGTCACTTCTGTCCCCACTTCACTGCTGTCCCCCCCTCCCAAGCAACTGAGGATGCTAGAATGTTATATTCCTTTTATAAGACGCACCCCGACTTTCCTCCAAAACTTGGAGGAAAAAAAGTGCGTCTTATAAAAGGAAAAATACGGTATATAGAAACATCAGGGTAGGTGTAATCAAAGGCTTAATTGCCTTGTAAAATCCCCCCCAAATCCGTCTGGGCCAGGTGCCTTATGTGCGTTCAGTTCTCTATTCACCCCGGTGACTGTAACTGGTCTATTGAGGCTCTGGAGATCCAGTTCATCGAGTCGCGTCATGGGATATTCCTGTAGCCAATCGTCCCCCCTTCCCCCCCATCTGTCGGTGTATTATATAGTTTTGCGTAGTACTTTCCCAGTACTTCTATTATTTGTTTCGGGTCTTTCGTAACTTTCCCCCCTGATTCTTAATTGCAGTGATCGTGGTATGTTCCCACTTTCCCTTGCCAGGTTGGCCAGTAGCTTGCCCGCTTTATTGCCATAGTGATGTAATTTGGCTTCCCAGTGTTGTCTAGACAAGGTTTCTTTTTGTCTCGCCCATTCATTAAAAGTATCTCTCCGGTGTTGCCAAGCAAGCTTGTTATCCGTTGACGGATTATCAATGACGTTTCTGTAAGCTGACCTCACTGCATTGCTGCTGGATAGGAAGGACTGTTCCACCAATCGACGCCTGTTCCTTGTATACGCTATTATTCTGCCCCTAAGTACTGCTTTGGAAGTTTTCCCAAAAGAGCACATTGTCTCCCAAGTGTTGTTCATTGTCTGATGAGAATATTCCCCACCATTCTCCTAGTAGTTTTTTAAAATCAGGGCTGTCCTGTAGCGTCGTGGGAAAGCGCCAAATAATGTCATTTCCCCTGGATAAACATCCGACATTGACAAGCTCACTGGGCTGTGATCAGAGATCACCAAGTTTTTTATCGACATATCCTCTATCCTAGACAGCAGATGATTTCCAACCAGTAGCACATCTATCCTAGACCAGGAGTCATGTCGGTGAGAATAATGCGTAAATTCCCTCTCTTGGGGGTTTCTCAGCCTCCATGCATCCCAAAGAAGCAGGTCAGATGTAAATCTCGCTAGAGAAGACGCTTTCTGCTGACTGTTCCTATCTCCATTCTTCTCAACCCCCTTGTCTCCCTGTGTGTTCAACTTCCTGTCTTCGCTATTATTCATAACTGAGTTGAAGTCCCCCCCAACTATTATGTTATTCTCCGTGTCCTGTAACATGGATGGCAAGAGGGACTCTAGAAAAGCGTCCTGACCCGTATTGGGAGCATATATATTGTGAATACTTAGGGTCATGCCTGAGCATTTGATCATTATGTGTACGTGGCGTCCCTCTGCCAGACTATCATGTGAGATAATTCTATGTGCTAAAATTTTGCTGATCAAGATGATCACCCTGATTTTCGACCCAGTGCACCCGAGCCAATCACTTCTCCCACTCAGAGTCTTTTGAGTCTGAAAAATTCATCCTCCCTTAGATGGGTCTCTTGTAATAGAACAATGTCCCCTCATAATTTCTTAATATGTCTAAGAACAATTGAGCGTTTGCCCGGTGAGCGGAGGCCTTTCACGTTCCATGATAGAATTTGAACCATTACGTGTCTATATCACGAGATTGGCTGCAAAGTACTGTGTAGGTAGCGCCCTCTCTCCTCCAAAAAACAATTCTGCCATGAACCTTAATGAAATCCCCACATAATACGATTAATGTACAATATCCCCAATTTGTAACAAGCAACGAAGAAAACCCCAACATTTTCCCCACCCATCGCATCCCTCGACCTTCCCAGAAATTGGTATAACTTCCAACATCCTGAAAGCCATTACTCTCCTTCTCTTGCAAAGTATTCACTGATCTCAGGGAGACCAGTCCAAGAAAACACTGCGGGCAGCTGGCTAAAGCCCTCAAACACAGTGAATTCCTAGGCACATTGCCCCCTGGGAAATATGAATATGCAAATAGAGTCTGTGGAGCCTCGGTTAGGAGTCTCAAACACAGGACTAGCCATATGGCTAGTCCTGTGTTTGAGACTCCTAACCGAGGCTCCACAGACTCTATTTGCATATTCATATTACTCTCCTTCTCGGCTCCCACCCTCCCGCCTTTTAAAGAAGAAAGCATATGATTAATGGCCATCATTATAACTATTCTTACGATAAAGGATAATTTGTTTAAGTTATCAGGTCCCCGGTATACCAAGTAGCCCATATTTCTGCTTCAAGTTTTGGAGTATAGAGGAGAGAAGAGTGAAAGAAAAAAAAAAAAAAAAAAAGGGAGAAGGGGAGGGGAAAGAAAAACTTGCACGCAGTCATATTGAGGGATCTTTCCAGCACAGCACCACGGAGACCGTCTGTTCCAATGCCTTTTTTGCCACAGAGGATGTCCAGATCAGTGTCCAATTAAAAATGGGTATATATGCCGTTAATCACGTTGGTCAATCGGTGACAAGCAGTCCCTCGGTGACGCGCTCCCTGGAAACACTCCTGGTTGGCGTTGTTACTGTAGCACGGGTTCGGCTGGCTCTTCTGGCTCTTACATCCTCCTGGTCGTTGTGTGTATTTTTTGGTGAGTTGGATTCAGATCGCCTGTCGGGGGTCTCCGTGGACGGGTGTCCTCACCATCTCTCATCATCAGTCTGCGCCATGCCTCTTCCGCATCCGTGTAAAATCGTGGTTTGCCGTCGCGGCCTGTCACCTTGAGTGTGGCAGGGTATAACAGATGAAACGGGGTGCCTCTTTTAAATAGCATGCTGCAGATGTCATTAAACAGCATCCTCTTCCTGACCACTTCAGGGGAGTGATCGCCAAATATAAGCACTTTATGTCCCTTTAACATCAGAGGTTGGCGTCGTCTCCTGAAAGCCATCAATAACTTTTCTTTGTCTTTACAGTCCAGGTATCTCATTATGACCTGCCTGGGTTTTATGTTGCTTGAGTGCTGTGGGTCATTTCTGTTGCCCATCTCTCGGGGTGGTGGGGGAGGGCCTATCCGGTGTGCCCTTTCCACCCTGCAGCGTCTCTCAAAACCCAGGGCTTGGGGCAGTTCGGTTTCGCAGATGTCGTCCAATTGGTTGTGAGATACAGACTCAGGCAGACCTATAATCCTCAGGTTATTGCGCCTGGATCTATTTTCTAAATCGTCTAGTTTAGCTTTCATCCATGTGGATTCTTTGCTGACAGCTTCCAATTGTAGTTCAAGAGCTTGCACTCTGTCCTTATAGTCTGATATTCTCTGCTCAGCTTCTGTCAATCTGGTCTCATGTTGCTGTGCAGTGAGTTGCAGCTCAGCCAGGGCCGACTGCACTATCTCTTTGACTGCCCTGCTCAGCTCTGCCGTGAGGTGAGCCTTCAATTCTGTGGCCAAAACTGAGTGTAGCTGGGGCTCCATTATGTCACCAACCTCCCGTTGTGTAGCTGGGGCCGCCGCTGTCATCCTTATCTGCGGGCTGGTCGTGTTTCTCTCTCCCCCCTGTTGCCTTGCATCTGCGTTCTGCTTGTTATTCCTCTCCCTCGTTCTCCCGCTCGCCTCCATCTTGCCCCCACCTCCTGTTGCTGTGATGTGGCGTTTCGTGCCTGTAATGGTGCCTGAGCTGCGCAGCCACGGCTCCATGCGATTCCGCTCCGTGCCCCTGCATCTCTCCTTGCCTTCTCTGGTGAAACCGAGGTCCTCCGGCGGCTATTGTGCGGGTATCTGGCGGTGGGTGTCAGGAGCTACTCGCTCACCATGCGGCCATCTCAGGAACCGGAACCGGAAGTGGGTGATAATGTTTTTGAGAAAAAGGTGCATGGATACCGCTAGGTGATGACCCCTAAGATAACTGTCACGTAGCATTTGGCTCAAAACTCACAGTTTCATGGCAGCATCTGGCACTTTTCTCACCCATTCTGACACTTCACACTATGGATTCTCTGATGTTTCTGAGTCCCACAGGTAGGCTTGGACATGAGCCAGTTGTGTTCTCATTTGCGATTGAGCTAGCAGGAGTTAAAATGACTCCTGATTACCTCTAGGATCACGTGTTCTGGGAAACCTATCACAGTTGCTCCCTGCCTTGTCAAGATGGTGGAATCTGTCTTCCCATGCTGATTATACCTTTTGCAATACCGGTCCATGTGCTGTGGTGATCCAATTGGTGGTGATCTTTTGAAGTGCTGTTTGATATACTGTGAAAATATTCTTTTCATCTGGTGTTATCCAGTGTAGAAAAGAATCCAGTACCACTCCAATCCTTAAAAACTTCCAGCTTTATTTAAACAGGGTGCATGAACAAATCAGGGAGAGGTGCAGGGTGTGTGTAGGACAACAGCCTGTTTTTTATCCTCTCTGTTTTACCTCTATTTGTCTGGTCTTCATCCCTGCTCTTTATTTCCATCTGTGTATGTGTGACAGCACAGGCTTTTTCAATGTGTGTCGTGGGTTAATGTTCTTAATTTAGCCAGAAGCGTTGTTCTTTTTTTTGTTGACTTATGGGAAGTAGGTTAATTGTTTCTTAGCAGACTGATTGGAGCCTCCATTGTCTTGGTATGTGGATTGCAAACTAAATGTAATTTACCCCAGCCCCCTTTTGTCTAAATGATGCAGAGGAAAATTATGCACTCAGATTGGACTGCCAACAAATAAGAGAACAGCTTTATTCCACCAATCCTGTAAAACCACAATATTCTGAGATGAAGGTGTGGGTTACATAAAAGAACTTAATTCAGTCACCAGTGGATATATGCTGCAGGACGTCAGCCTAGGGACTTTGGTCCCGGCTAGAAGATCATAACCTGGATCACATTCTGCAGGAGTACAGCCTAGGATCCTAGGATTCAGCTGGAAGATACCCAGGTTGGGACAATTTGGTCCCCTGGCTACATACTTTGCTGTGCTTGGTTATCTTCCTAAAATTGCCACTATCCCTTCTCAGTGGATGCTGCCAAAAGTGGGGTGCTGCTGGACTGGGGTAATTGGCCCTGGAAGCCCCAAAGGCACGAATATTCTAATCCCTGGTGAGCCAGTGAAAGGGTGAGACTGTGTTGCTTTTTTTATTGTGTGAGCTTGTTGTGTATGTGTTATATGCCTTTAACTGCTGGGGAACCAATAAAGTCTAACTAATGTATGTTTCCCTCACTCTGTGTTATCCGCGTAGTGTTCTGTCCATAGATAAGGAGTTTGGGCATTCAGTGGGATGGTCCATGCGGTCTTTCTAAAGACAGCAGGGCCAGCAGACAAAAGCATCCATTGACCCCTCTGTCTCCACAGCATGTTTTGTCTTATATCTCTGTGTGTATTGCTGTGAGTGAGTATCTTTGGTTTCCCCGTTGTTTTATTTGTGTGGGGTTTTACTAGTCCTCTCCTGCCATCCCCACGAGTGGTGGTGAGAGTGTATTAGACCAGGCCTGGGCAGGAGCAAGACAAGGGTGGTGGTTCAAACATCCTCACCATCAGAGGTAACACTGAGATAAGGGACAACTAGGGCACCCATAGAATGAGGGTCAGTCTAGGAGACTTGATTCCCCTGTTATTCCTTACTACCCCATGACAATAACACAGCCCCCCAACCTCTACTTTAGATCAACCTCAAAAATTAATTGGTTGAGAAACATCGGATTGAGTGAGAACTGGAGTCGTTTAAAACATTCTTTCAAGGAAGAAAATTTCCGGTAAGGGGGGGTCAGACCATCTCAAAAAGTTTGTAACATTTTTAGTTATATCATAGAGAAATTTGACAATCAGCAAGAAATTACAGACAAATGTCCGATAATAGTTGCAAACTCCAGAAAGTGTTGCGATGTTTTAAGATTTCTGAAGGATTCCATTACAGAACTGCGCAGACCTTATCTGGATCCATCTGGAAAGCCACAGATAACATGGAACCCAAAAATGAATCTCCTGAATGGCAAATATATACTTGGCATAGAGCTTATGATCCCGTAATATCTGCAATACCTGCCTGACATGTATCTGATGTGTCTTTCGATCAGGTAAGTAGATCAAGATATCATTGATGTATGCCACCACAACCTACCCACCAGGTGCCAAAAAATGTAATTGACAAAATGCTGGAAAACGGTGGGCGCATTAGTTAGATCAAAAGGCATGACCACCTTTCCATAATTCCCTTCGGGAGAATTAAATAGGGGAGCTAATCACAAGTTGCAGCTGGAATGTAGGTTAAGAGAATTCACAGCAAACAGGGAAGAGGGTATATAGAATGGAACATACATTTGGAAAACAATAGTCAAGTAAGTTCTACAGAAGGCCCATGATCGATTAAATGCTGAGACCTTCTGGCCTCAGGTCCTACAGAAGTGGCATCAAGACATGGCAAACCCATGACAATAGCTGAGTTACACATACTAAGACTGTAATATAAATAATAATTGTACCACAAAATGCTTTAAAATTTAAAACCAATCAAATCAACTTTAGAAAATAGAACCTGTCATATTAATGTCATACAATAGGGACAAATATAGCGTTGCCCTTGTAATAATAATGCCTGTCACAATGCTTGTTAATAATGTCAGCAAAAATTGCCTCATAGTATTGCACTCTTCGCTGTTCATGAAAAAAGCCCCTTCTCCTCTACAGTGTTTCTTCACACACAATAATATAAACTACAGGATATTACATCACTAAATAAGTGATATTCTCACATATTCATATTCTCACATTTATCTCATCATTTCAACAAAGTATACAGGTGTCGATCATCTCATTATCAAATTTTTATTTGTACACAACAGAGGCAAAGAATAATATATATATATATATATATATATATATAAATTTATGAAAATCTGAATATGGAAAATATTTTACAGCAGTCATTCAAACGTATTGCATAGCAATCACTGACTCAAGCATAATAATTACATTCATCAACCACTCATATACATCTAGCATGGCTCTAGGGCATGGTAGAGTGTCAAAATATGCAAAATCTAGATGTTCCGCTATTGATGTGGTGCCATGTTAAAATATGCAGTAAAAGGTTCTAAGGAAATCTAAACAATGCTAAGAAGACTGCAGCGCTGCAGCGTTTCTGAGACAAATATACCTGCTTGAGTCCGTACCAGCCAGCACCTGATACATGCTACCTATGGATCGAGCGCATGTATCAGCTGACAGATTAACTTTAATTTTTCCATAGACATGTTGATTGAAGGTTTATTTTTGTACAACTTTTGATCACTTTTTTTCTTACATTTTTGGCTCCCGGCCTACATACAAACGACATGCACAAGGACACAGGGTGAAACCACAGGCCAGCTATAGCAAAACTACATGAAAGATATATAAAGCCCAACCCTACTACCATAGCTAATGATCTAGAGCATAACTAACTATATCTATTAGGTTTATTTTTTGTTAAAAAATCTACTTTGAACAGATACATCCATCCACCTCATCAATCTGTTAGGCTAGGGTCACATTAGCGTCAGCCCTTAGGCTAGGGTCACACATAGAAATCCGTTTTTGGAAGTGATTTCCATGACCAATCCGTTTTTTTTTTTGGGTGCTTTTTGAGCGTCTTTACCTCTGAATGTTTTTGGACATCTTGAAAAAACGGATCCTTTTTTTAAAGGCACCCAAAAAAAACGGATCCGATTTTCCATAGGGCCCATGTTAAATTTTTTTTTTTTTTTTAAACGGACCCCAAAAATGTTGCTAGCAATGTTTTAGGTGCATAAAAAAATGGATAGGGTGTTTATTACATCTAATCCGTTTTTCTATCCGTTTTTGGACTTAGAAAAAAATAATCCAAATTCTGAAGCCAAAAACGGACCAAGGGCTTATGTGTGACCCTAGCCTAAGGCTGACGGACCCGTTAAAAACTTAGAACCCGGCAGCATGAGCGCATAGAGTTAACGGAGTGTCAGGCTGCGCTCAGACTGCCTATTCATTGCTAATGCTTACCCCCCGCACAGCGCAGCCGGCCGCTTCACTGACAAGGGTCAGATATGCGCTTTTGAACAGCGTACAGGAAACGCGGTCTGCAGCATATTCCTGTGCGCTGATCAAAAGCGCATATTCGACCCTTGTCAGTGAAGCGGCCGGATGCGCTGTGCGGGGAGTAATCATTAGCAATGAATAGGCAGCCTGAGCGCAGCCTGACACTCCGTTAATGCTATGCGCTCAGGCTACCAGATTCTACGTTTTTAACGGGTTTGTCAGGCTAAGGGCTGACACTAATGTGACCCTAGCCTTATACATAGAGAAACAGACAAAACCTCCTCCCTCCTTCTCCCCCCCCCACCCTTTCACAGCTACTCTACTAAAACGATCATAGTGGTGCCATCTTTAACTTAATCTAAGGCAGGCTTCACACCACGTTTTTCAGCTATCAGGTTGGATCCTGTTTTATGCAGGATCCACTGGGCAGAATCTGACAGTACAGGATGAACACAAAGCGTGGCCAAATATGCCCTCTGGTCCTGTTTTTTGCAGGTTTTGTTTTTGTGCTGCTTTCCACAGTGCTGAAGTCTACCTGTGTGAGCAGTGCTGTGGACCATGGTGCTGAAATCTCATCCGTGTGTGTAGTGCTGCTCTCCATGGTGCTGAACGTTCAGCCGTGTCTCTGATTCATGGTGCTGAATGAGCACGACAGCATTTCAGAGACTGCGCTGTGATGTACATTGGATCTGAGAAATAATCCAATTTTTTAATGGATCCAGGCATCCATAGACTACCATTTTATGGGCGCCGGATCGCCCTGGATTCAGGACTGTCCGATTTTTACACCAGAGGCACAAAATGATACAGAATTTTGTGCCCAGTAAAAAAATGGACAAAATCGAATCAGGGACAAGAAAAACAAAACGGATGGCCAAATAGGACCAATCTGGCACCATACGGAAACATAGGGGCAAAACCGGACAAACCAGACAGAACCTGACAGCTGGAAACCATGGTGTGAAGCTGGCCTAAGCTGGCTCATGACAAGGCTACACAGCATAGTTAAGTTAATCAATTCCATACAATCTGTCACATGAGTAAAGACAACTAAAGTTGCCAACCCACAAACTCCAGACATAAATTAGAACAAAGAACAAAGGAGACAAGGTGTGCATTTACAAAGTTATTTATATTGATTATTACTTTCACAGTACATATATGAAAAACAAGGAGGTTGGTCACATGGAGTCAGTGTAGCTCCACACAAATTATTAGTCATGTGACACAAAGACACACATTAGATCCAATTACAATACATAATACATAGATTTTACAAATAATAGAGGACGTACATAAAGGATAACGCACTTATTGCAACACCAGGGATAAGACAATTCAATGATATGCATGTGCATTACACAGTCATAACATCAAGTTGGCCATCAATGCGTGTGCAAATAAACATGAACCTCTATAAAATCATATGTGCTGAGAATTTCCACCCAGCAACATGGGCCTACTGTGAATTACATGAGGATGGGACAAACAATATAATTCTGATATCCCATCCTCAAAACTACATTGTGCTAAGAGAACATACACCAACCCTTCAGTGGAAAGAAGGTCCCACGCTCACTGTCCCCAATGTACATTTCTTTTTCTTTACATTAAAGCTTCATCCTGATTGGCACGGATGGGTCACAAGGCCGGTGACTCGCCGGAAACCAGGAAGTGCAGCTGAGACGTGGGAATGGGTGGATGGACGCCGAGGGGCGACCCGGAAATGGAGTGGTGGCCATTACATGGATGCTGGTATTATGACATTTAGATATAAGAGGAGTGGGAAGTTTAGAGGTCCCTGTAGCCCCCTGAGAAAGCCTTCAGGTGTAACTTAGGGGCTCCCCCCAGTGGAATAAGGCCGAGTTAAGCAACAGCATGGATGAGTGACAAATCCATAGTGCATATGTAGTATGATGTGTCTTGTTTATAATATTGGGTGGTTAAGAGGATCTTAAAGAGGACCTGTCACTCCCCTCCTGCATGGCAATCTAAATGCAGCACTGAATGCAGCATGTCTGCTGCATTCAGGGAAGGGGTCCCCCATGTGTCTGTGTTCTGTGTACCTCGAGATATAGCCTTTGTAAAACTTACAGTTAGAAACCATGGAGGCAGTCACTGTGACTGGTGTGAGATTGATTGACGGTGGCCATTACCTCCCCCTCTTCCTCTTTTGTTGCTTCTGCTTTGCTGTAAATGCTTTGTCAGGGCAGGAATCTGGAGCTGACCTCAGGACAAATCATTTGCATGCTGTGAGTGACAGAGAGGAGAAGAGGAGGAGGGCAGAGCCAGCACAACAGAAGCAGAACACAGAGGCTTATTCCAATATTACGCCCAGTCAACAGGCCTCACTACATATTAGATGGTCAGCCACTCCCTAAGATTGGCACATTCATATGACTTTTGCCCCATATTTATGGGGGCTTTAGATGTATCATTTTAAAAAGAGCACCATATGCTTTGCTTAATACCAGTCTCACCATCCGTATTTAACTAACCGCTCTTCTTCTAACCTAAATGTGATAACGCCATATATGTCAACAAGGCAGTCAAGTTTGGGTAAGGAGACTTGAGGCCAATTCCTGCATAGTGGTTCATAATAATCAGACGTCGAAGCATGGATGTTTGAATCTAAAGGTCAGCTCTGATGTATTTCACTGTTATAGAGTCATCAGATGTAAGGTAAAATATTTAATATACAATTGAGCAGTGACAGCTGCAAATGTTTTCTTAGACAACCCATCCCTGCTCCTAGCTTTAAGGTACTATGATGAATAACAAAATTAACAATTCTGTAATTTATGGATTATGCTTTTCCTTATTCTCCAACACAACATAGTTTTTAATACATTGCATATGATTATATATAGAATATCATTGATTACACAGGCATGAGCATAAATACCACAAGCAAAGTATTACATGAAAAATAGCTAATGGACGCGATTCATCATGACGGGCACAAAACATCTGTAATGATGAGAAGTGGGCTGAAGCAAGATGCATCAAGTGTCATCACTAGAAATGTGTTTCAATCATGGATGGCATATTTTTGCAGGAGCTAACATCATTTTTAGAGTTTAATGAGGACCAGTCACCCCCTGGTGCTATGCTAACTAAATGCAGCACTGAATGCAGCGTGTCTGCTGTATTCAGGGAAGGGGTCTCCCATGTCTCTAGTCACCCTGTGAGTTGTAAAAAAAGACTTTATAAAGTGTACAGATAAGTAGTCTGGAGGGACTTAGGCTAGGGTCACATTTGCGATGTGCCCCTAGCCTGCCGGATTCCGGTATTATCTTAGAACTTTTTCCAGCGCCGCATAGCGTTTCCGCTATGCGGTGCTGGAAACCGCTGCCCTTAGTTACCCGCTGTTTACCTGCACGACCTGTCACACAGGCAGCGGCTCGGAGGGCGTTTTACAGCGCCGCACAGGAAATCGTGTCTGCAACGGTTTCCTGTGCGGCGCTGTAAAACGCCCTCCGAGCCGCTGCCTGTGTGACAGGTCGTGCAGGTAAACAGCGGGTAACTAAGGGCAGCGGTTTCCAGCACCGCATAGCGGAAACGCTATGCGGCGCTGGAAAAAGTTCTAAGATAATACCGGAATCCGGCAGGCTAGGGGCACATCGCAAATGTGACCCTGGCCTTACTCAGTAATGAGTTATTGCTGTAGTATGGTGTAATCCCCCCCTCCAGCCTTCTCCATGCCACTGTGGCGCCCCATGATGTAGGTGCCACAAAAGGGGTACTACGCCCATAAAAGCGGTGTAGGCACCCCACTGCAAGTGGAGTTATGGCCAGTAGGTGGAAGCCTATACCCACACCCCACACTAGTAATGCAGTGGGAGGGACCCCAGGAGGGTATATAGTGACCCCCAGGGGGAACTAGTGGGCGGTTAGAGCCAGGCAGTTAGAGCCAGGCGGTTAGAGCCAGGCACGGAGCCTGAGGGAGAAAGAAGGGTCTCCTCGGCTGAGGGACCCAGGACAATCAGAATAGATCCCAGAAGGAAAGAAAGGAGAAAGAAACTCAGAAAGTACAAAGAGTTCAATCAATAAGGGGAGCAAAGTAACCAGAGAGTTTGCCCCAGGAAGGAAACCGGGTACCGGAGCCCGCACCTGTAATGACCTTCAATGCTCACAGAAATCAGTTGACCGGGGGTGTCTTCAGATACGGCCCTGACTCCCAAAGATCCATTAGGGGGGAACCGGATCAGCGGTAGGCGGCCGCGGTAATCACTAAGAAGTTTCACCAGACGAGTGCAAGGGAGATAAAGACAAGGAACAGCAGGAGGTCAGATTCTATCTTTATGAGGTCAGACTTCACAGCCACTGGGAGGCAAGGAAAAAGAAAGAATAGGAATGTCACACAGAGAGGGATCCATCTACCAACCATAAAATCCACTTGCAGCACCCGTAGCCATTTGTCGCTGTAACATCTTACTGCACTGAAGGACTGTAATGACTACAAAAAGGTTTTTCAGTAACGTACCTGGTGAAGTGACTTCTTGACTCTGCTGCATCTTTCCTTGCTTGAACTGATTCCTTCCACAGAATCGCTGCCCCGGAGGTCCAGTCCTGCCTGCGGAGGACTACACCATTATTGCCGCAATACCATTGACCACCAGAGGACTGTGGCGGCGCTGATGAAAATCACCAGGTACTGCAGGTGGTGTCACAAACTTTTGCTTTATTATCTTCCCTATTTATTGACTGCCAGGGTCACAGTCTCAGGCAGCCACCCGTGACATCCCAGACCGAGCCTGAGATCTGAGTACCCTGCCCTGGGTGCGTCACCACCTCCAGCCCCTTCTTGTTCAGCCTCCTGAGGGCTAGAGGCAGGGAGGACACCAGTAACACTGATGACACATACATGAGGCTGAACAAGAGAGCGCTGGAGGTGGCACAGGCGGGGAGGACACCAGCAACAGCGATGACACATACAGGAGGCTGAACAAGAGAGTGCTGGAGGTGGCACAGAGAGGGCTGGAGGTGGGGAGGACACCAGCAACAACGATGACTCATTACTGAGTAAGTCCCTTTGGACTCGTTTTCTGTACACTTTATAAAGTCTTTTTAACAGCTTACAGGGGGGCTAGAGACATAGGGGACCCCTTCCCTGAATGCAACAGACACGCTGCTTTCAGTGCTGCATTCAGTTAGCATAGCACCAGGGGAGGTGACAGGTTCCCTTTAAATTATGATAACTCAACACTCGCTTTCAGCTCTCTCCATTTTTTAGAAAGCCATTCCTGTTGTTAAAAAAGTCAAAGGTCACAGCAAAAATTTCCAACATTTCAAACTGTTTTCTATGAGAATTCTACCAAAAACGTCATGATGAATCGACCCCAATATGTGTCAAGAATATTGAATGTCTGGGTTTTATGCTTCCGTTCCTATCATTTCAACTGCATGATATTGCCATTTGCTTGACCTTTCTTAGTTCACCTTTTTCGCTGGTCTCTCTCATTAATTTTGCATTCTTCTCTTTTGATTGCTTCTATTGCCATAATGCATCCGTTAAGAAATGTGCTAGCAAATAGCTCCCAGTAATTTGTGTCAAGCCATGACATTTCATTTTTACCTGATTGTTTTGACTGGTGAATGTGTTTTAATCTTGTCACACTGTATTAAAACAATCCTTTCTCCTAAAGTTTACATATAGGTTGCTAAATACATACACCACTGGGATCAGACACATCCATGAGTCTGGGTAAGCCATGAAAAAGAACTAATTTATCATGAAATTAAACTACCTTAGCAGAGCGAAAGATTGGATTTGTAAATTGATGATCTGCAATTAACTAAGACACTATTCTAAGGAAGAAATATGATCGTTCATCATCGCTTCCTGTGCAACACAGACAACAAATGTAATCAATCAGCCCTAAACTTCTGGAAATAACACTTTAGTATAAATTTAAATTATGTGATTGGACTTAACTTTTTTAACAAGAATTGTTAACTTGTTTTATGTAGCTAGTTAAAAAAATATGGTAATCAGATAATACATATTATAATCATAGTATAGGAAGGAATTGTATTGGTTATAGACTCAAAACCCCATGCTCTTCTACTGAAATTGCTACGACTAAGGCCTAATTCAGGCATCAGTCATTTTTCACATATATAGAAACACAGATTGCTTTTCTTGCTTTGGATCACATTTTCATCAGTATTGAAGATCAGTGCTGCTCTTTCCATTGAAAACAAGGATAGAACACTTACACAACTCAAAGACATCTGTATGAGGCCATAGAGAAGTTGACTGGCCTAAGGCTTTAAGTCTGCAGTCAATCTATGTGACTGCAGACTTGTGAACCATCACAATTTGCACGGCATGCCGTGAGGAGTCTCCGATGTTGGCTCTCTGAGGGGTGAGCGCATGACCACATTTATAGTAGAAAATATTTTTCTAGAGTGGCTTAATTTGGGGGAAGTCATGTAACAGGGCTGTAACATGTGCCTTATGTTCCAAGTGTTGAAAGAAATAGAATATCACAAAGCTTATTTACAGTTTAAAAAATAATTTTTAGGAGGTGCTACTTCCTGGGCATCTGCTGGAAGGTTAGATTTACATCCTGGCATGATAGCCTCTCTGCAGCTTTATGAAGGCCAAATTAAATGCAAAAACAGACATACATAGTTAAATATCTCCTTTTGCTAGTGACTAATACAATATTTTGCAATGTGTAAAAAGGTTGAAGGTGTTTTTTTTATTCATGTGAATTTAATTTCAATATCAAGAAATTGCCAAGTCCTGCAAGTTTCATAAAATTTAGTTCAAATTTGATTCATGTGTTTTGATCATCTATAACTGATTGTAAGGCTTTTGGTGTAATATTCAAATGCCTGGTCATTTAATTTCATATATGCATCTACCACCTTCAGATTTAACCTCTTATGCTCAATGACATAACTATCATATCACTGAGTGTGTAAGAGAGTCTGGAGTGAGCTCAGGAGTTGGGCAGGATGAAGAACAGGTCAGATGCCAATCTTATTCCATAGCTAGCATCTGCCTTAAACAGCAGCAATCATACCACGGATCGCTGCTTATATCCTCTAAAATGCTGCAGTCAATTGTTGACAGCAGCATTTAAGCTCTATGGTCCATTTCAGTTATCTATTCAGATAACCAGGTAACCATTAGACCCTCCACAATGTGATTGTGGGGGACCATTTGGTTGCTATTACAACAAGTTCTGGGATGAGAAATACAACAGTGGAGGTGGCTCATATGCTTTTGTCACGAAAACATAGTCAGGACCCCCTTATACTGCTGGCCAAGCCCAGTATTGCCAGAGGATAAGAAAAGGAGCCCTGCTGCTCTAATTTATGTCGTCTACTGCGGCACGTGATGCGACCGGATATATATATACCACCAGTTCCTCCCAGGAATATATATATATACCTTGATCTAGTCACCCTCAGGTCCACAATATCACATAAATACAAAAATTATGCTTCCGCCAACGATCTCTTTCAGGTGGATTGGTAATCTGTTTGGTAACGTGTAAATAGTGGGGATGCGTGTCAGCTTATCATAGAACAGGAAGAACAAAACTAAGTAAATTTATAAAGTTCACTCCAGAAAGTTGGCAGTGTTTACAAAAGATATGCAAGTTATTGCAAAAGAGACAATTTACATATATGCATAAAACAGTTATTAAAATAAAAGGAATTAAATGAGAAAGGTACAAAACCTGAGCCATGTGGTGACAAACTCAGATTCAGTCGGGGATGGCTCCCCAGAAATGAGGTATGATTCCTCCACGCAGCGGTTGGTGCTGCATCTGACATCCCAGGGTGGAATGAGCCTAAAATAGACGCTTTGGTTTTATGTAATGGGACATAAAATCCAGGAACTCCCACTTGTGTTCACCTCCCTGGTGGGCTAGTTCTCTGAAACCCACCTCTTTCCCAATTCTCAAAAACCTCAATATTTCATAGCTTTGGTTTGGCCGCTCCTGCGTCAAAACCGTGGACATCATGTTTTCCCTCGGGAATTTACACAAAGATTGATATCAAATATGATATATCTATGATGTTCAGAAGGTCAGAACCCATTTCCCAGGTTTCTGATTGTTTCCCAGATATAGAGGATATACCATCATAACTGAAAAAAGGGTAAACATCACAAAATATGATTTATGAATTTGTGCCATGAACAGGTCTTATTAAATTTGACATTAAACTACATTAAACTACTGTAACTTAAGACAAAGAAATATCACAAGAACAAAACCAGGTTAGACTAGCTCTGAGTTCTGCTTAGCTCAGAGTTTTATGGCTTGTCGTAAAAATTCCTGACTGGCGGAAACCAAAGAGGAGATCTATGTATCTCCCTTATGAACAAACAAGGGGCGAAGAAGTAAAAAATCTCTGGCTGTCTTTTCAAACATTTTAAAACAATGACAAGAATTCATATTTTCCTGACAGCTTTGTAATAGTGAGATCACAGACATTCATGCAGGCACTGTGCAACACACATTACACAAGTCTGAAATGGTGACCTGAAAAATCCTCAACTTCAATATTGTCAAAAGAAGGGTTGGCTTAAAAAAGTACAAAAAGTAAACAGTGGAAGATTGGAATTAGGTAACTTGGAACAATGAGATAAAATTCAATAAACTAATTCTGGGTGCAAATTGATCTGGAAGAAACTAGGGAAAAAGGGGCCAATGAATCCAGAAATTGAAGGAACTGTCAAGTTCGGTGGAGGAAGCCGGATGATGTGGGGTTGTTTCAAGGCCAAAGGCATTGGATACTTGACAGGAATCAATGGTAGTCTCAATGCTAAGCTATATGTGAGTATAATACAGGATGAGTTACATCATACATTCGAGTACAACAGTGTGATACAGCAGCAAAAAAGGCAAACACTATTCTGGGATGTATTAACAGAAGTAAACAGTCTAGATCTCATGAAGCTATTATCACCCTCTACTACTCTTTGGTCAGACCTCATCTGGAACACTGTGTCCAGTTCTGAGCAGCACATTTAAAAAAAGACTCAACAAACTCAACTAAGTTCAGAGAAAAGCAACCAGAATGGTGGCCATGTTCTATGAGGAATGATTACAAGATTTGTGAATGTTTAGCTTGCAAAAAAAGAAGACTGAGAAGAGACTTAACAGCTTTATTCACGTTTGACTAGGAAACACTGGAAGCAATGGGATTAAACTGAATGAGAGGAGATACAGATTAGATATTAGAAAAAAACATTTTGACAGTGACGGTGATCAATGAGTTTAACAGGCTGCCACAAGAGGTGGTGAGTTCTCCATTAATGAAAATCTTCAAACAGAGGCTGAACACATATGTGTCTGAAATGATTTAAGGAATCCTGCTTCAAGCAGGGTGTTGGACCAGATGACCCTGGATGTCCCTTCCAGCTCTACCATTCTATGTTTCTATGAGTATCATGGGTATGAAAATAAGGACACAGTGTTCCAGCAAGACAATGACTTAGAGCATAAATCGAGATTGGCAAAGAAATGGTTTAATGACAATGAAGTAGTGCTGGATTGGCCCCCATAATTCCCAGACCTCAACCCAATCGAACATCTGGGGGTAGCATTGAAGAAAATGCTGTGTACATACCCAAGTTAATGAACCGGACCTGGTCTGCCTTTATCTGCGCTGCTTTTCTGGCGCCATGGGAGTAATTCAGTAATGCTTCAGGTACGTGTGCATTTGATATGGTTCTGCTTTTAATGCATTCAGGCACAGCGAATTAAAAAATGTAGAGTAGGACTGCCCCATCTGAGAATGCCGTGACGTGGCGGGGTAGCTCAAAGAACTGATCAATTGTTTGCCAAATGTCTCAGTTTAAAGTACAGTTAGAAATTATGTGCACATGCACTTTTTGTATTGCGTGCTAACCTTAGGCAGCGCTGGCTTCTTGGCTTTTCCAAGTTAGTGAACCAGTATGCGCCAACATTGAAAATGTGTAGAAGAGACCAAGGATCAGATTTCAGTCAAAACATGTTTGAATCTGATCGAGAATCCCAGAAGGAGTCAGGCGATGTTTAAAGTCAATGGTGGATTTAGAAACAACTAACAAAATAATAACAGATTTATAATAAGAAGATTTTTACAAACAAAATAGTAACAATGCTGTGATATGATGTGAAGCTGCATAATTAAACATACCGTATATACTCGCGTATAAGCCGAGTTTTTCAGCCCAAAAATTGGGCTGAAATGTCCCCCCTCGGCTTATACGCGAGTCAATACGGTCCCCCTCAAAGTTTGGCGCCCCCACCTCACTTTCTGGCCCCCCCCGCATGCAGCGATGCGCTCATACATTACCTGTCTAGCAGCTGTCATCCTCCGGTGGCGGATCGCGGCTCCTGGGCTCCGGGCTCCATCTTCCTCGGTGTCTTCCTTGTCATGTGACCGGCCGGCGTCGCGATGACGTCATCGCGACGAGCCCGGCGGCCACAAACCAGGAAGACAGAGAGGAAGATGGAGCCCGGAGCCCAGGAGCCGCGATCCGCCACCGGAGGATGACAGCTGCTAGACAGGTAATGTATGAGCGCAGCGCTGCATGCGGGGGGGGCCAGAAAGTGAGGTGGGGGTGCCAAACTATGAGGGGGGCCCTGCTGGGGCCCTGTATACTACCACTGGGGCTGCTGTATACCACTGGGGCTGTATGTATACTACCACTGGGGCTGTATGTATACTACCACTGGGGCTGTATATACCACTGGGGCTGCTGTATACTACTGGGGCTGTATGTATACTACCACTGGGGCTGTATATACCACTGGGACTGCTGTATACTACTGGGGCTGTATGTATACTACCACTGGGGCTGCTGTATACAACTGGGGCTGTATGTATACTACCACTGGGGCTGTATGTATACTACCACTGGGGCTGCTGTATACTACTGGGGCTGTATGTATACTACCACTGGGGCTGTATGTATACTACCACTGGGGCTGTATATACCACTGGGGCTGTATATACTACTGGGGCTGCCTGTATACTACCACTGGGGCTGTATATACTGCTGGGGCCCTGTATACTACCACTGGGGCTGTATGTATACTACCACTGGGGCTGTATATACTACTGGGGCTGCTGGATACTACCACTGGGGCTATATATACTACTGGGGCTGTATATACTACTGGGGCTGTATGTATACTACCACTGGGGCTGTATATACCACTGGGGCTGTATATACTACTGGCGCTGCGTGTATACTACCACTGGGGCTGTATATACTACTGGGGCTGCGTGTAGACTACCACTGGGGCTGCTGCTGTATACTACCACTGGGGCTGCTGTATATACCTCTGGGGTTGCTGTATACTACCACTGGGGCTGCTGCTGTATATATACTGGGGCTGCTGCTGTAACACTGCTGGGGCCTGTATATACCACTGGGGAGGCTGCTGTATACCACACTGCTGGGGGCTGTATACCTGTGCTGGGGTCCACCCTCGGTTTATACACGAGTCAATAGATTTTCCCAGGTTTTGGGGCAAAAATAGGGGGGTCGGCTTATACACGGGTCGGCTTATACACGAGTATATACGGTAGTTGAAAGTCAAATTTATGTATGAGATAGCCAAGATGATTGACTAGAAAATTAAGGTGGTCTCACACTCAAAATTGGACTGGATAGTGAGATATGGAGCATGAAAGTCAAAAGGTCAAAACATTATTACCATTTTGCCTGTCAGTGTATATACTGTATGTATATATATATAGTTCTTCACTTGAGTAGATGTTGTCAAGAGGATTTTCTTCACTTGTGAAAGGATATTGCGATCATCCACCACTGTTGTTTTTTGTGCATGTCAGGGACTTTTGAAGCTCACATTCTCACTAGTGATGGGCTAACCTGAACTGTAAAGTTCAGGGTTTATACTGACAACATAGTGTTCGGGCACAGATCCCGAATGAAGACTTCCCTGGGAAGTCTATATTACAGTTTGGGTTCAATTTGGGGGTGGGAGAGCTGTAAAAAAAAGAAAACAGTGAAAACCAGCATCATTATACTTACCAGCGTCCGGGCTTCTAATTGCACTTCGTGGGTCATTCATTAATTCCTGGATATTCAGTGCAGAAGGGTGTAACAGCCAATCCCAGAGAGTGGGTGCAGAGTCACCGCTGGGTTATTGTCACAAAGAGTGGGCTGGTTTCAGGTTGCTCTAACTGCCAATCACAGACACCCACTCTCATTGACAGCCATCTGTGATGGGCTGTTGGGCGCCTGACCCATTGACTGACATAGTACTGTAAAAATAATAAATATTTTAAAAAAGGACGTAGAGCTTTGCTGTATTTTTAATTCTCCACACAGATAAAGTTGGCGGCTACGGGCTGCCACCCAAGCTGCCTTTCTTTACCTTGACTGGTAATCAAAATACAGGAAAGCCCATTATTTTTTTTTAATTATTTAAATAAATACTTTTTTTTAAAAAAAATGCATGGACTTTGCCCTGTTTTTGATTGGTAGCCAAGGTAGAACCCAGGCAGCTGGGGGTTGGAATTTTCAGCATGGTAAGGTCCAAACATTCTGGGCTCCTGATGCTGAAAATTGCAGCCCACAGCCACCCACGAAAATTGCATGTTCTTTTTGTAGTGCCATTTTCTGGTGCTTTACCCGGCTCTTCAACCTTGGTGGCGATGGCACGTAGAGTAATAAAGGGGTTAATGCCAGCTTTGTATTGGCAGCTGGCATTACGTCTGAGGTTCATAATGTCGTGCCAATGTTAGACCCACCCACTATGAATTTCTAGCAAACATTAAAAATACACAACACAGAGAAAACATTTCTGTAAATGGCAACAACCAAGGTCAGAACATTTGTGAGGAGAACTGTTGGAGATATAGAAGTGCAATAGGGTCTTATCCTCATATAAAATCATACACAAATAAGCTGTTGCTGCTCACCTGGCCAGGTTGTGGGGCCCACAACCAGCTTGCATTGCATGTATCCACAGGAACCACACGTATAATTTTGTCACAAAGGAAAAAACAATCGGATTTAAACGTGGAAGATCTGTAGTATGTGGATGACCGATAGATGTGAAACTTGGATGATAAAGAAACAAGGCAAAAGAAGAACCAATGTCTTCAAAATGTAGTGCTGGATGCTAATAATATTATGGATAGCGAGAAGAACAAACAAATTTTGGAACACATCAAGCCAGACATGTAACTTGAAACAAGGATCACCAAGCTATGACTTGATTTCTTTGAGCAAGCACTGGAGAAGAACATCATGGTTGGAAGAATAGAAGAACAAGATGAAGACGAAGACCAGCAATCTGATGGTTTGATACAATCAAAATAATGGCTGAAAAGACCCTGGTAGACTTATCTAAGCTTACACAAGATCGATCTTCCTACAGATTGTTCATCCATCAAGTCCCCATGGTGCGAGATCGAACTGATGCACGATAAATATCTAAGGATGTGCGTAAAATGTAAAAGGAATGGAGCCCAATAGAGGGAAAATATACTGTAGAACTTAAATACTCTGCCATACAAGCTCAAACTGACGTGTATGGAATCCAACGGAAAACACCTCTTTATAAAATCAGATGCATACTAAAGTACTGAAGAGGCCCTTTATAGTAATTTTATCATTGTTCTGGAAGAAATAGAGCTAGAATATGGCTATATGCAATAGTCCTTACTTTTAGTCCTCAGGTTCTTTTTAATGAGTAGAAAAAAACACGACAAAACGGAAAAAAAGCTCATGAAAAATAAAGCTGAAAATTCAACGTGTTATTAAACTTTATTCCTTAATCAGACCTAACTTCATCTAAACTTTGTAGCGATTTTGTTCCACAATACAATAGCTTTAAAAAATAAAATGTTAACTGCAAACATATCCCTTACCACCGTGTGACATTTTCTGAAATGTATATCTGAAAACAATAAATATCAATTTGATGTTAGACGCTAGCAATTCACTTCAAAATTTTTAGTAGTTGCTATGGTGATTTCTGATAGTTGCAAGCAGATGCTGTGAGCAATAGTTATATTCCTATATCACACCTGTCAAGTGGGTGCCAAACCAGCATGCCTTTTGTTGCACTATACTGTTTTTCCTGCTTTGAAGTATAGGTCTCATTACAGCTCGGGTAGAATAATTACAATATTTATGTTGCATTCTATGCTCAAAACAATGACCTCCAGAAATTATGTTAAAGTGCCTTATTTATTGTATCAAAAGTCACATTCATGTTAGTATGACATCTGTAAATTTTTCTTTCAAAAGAATTAATTTTTCTTAACAGTGTAATACCATCTCAGTAAGCGATGGCATATGGCTTGAACATATCACTTAATGATTGTGGGGAATCTGACCACTGGGATCGTCTCTGAGCCTGAGGATGAAGCAGACTGAATCTGTTCACTCACCGCTACTAGGGTAACCTGCAGGGGGTCCCATTCAACTACACAGTAGATATGTGATCATTAAGTGATGGCAAATCCTAAAAGTATGGTGAGAGTGTAGGTAAAAGCAAATATAAGGTTGGTACTTGGTGGTATAAAAAAACAATGCATAAAATAGTGTAATGTTATTTTTTCTAATCAACGACTAATAGAAAAAGCAGAAAAAAGTTTATGAACAGTTTGTTTAAGTCTTACTAAAAAAAGTACATTTTTATAAGAAGACTAGTGATGAGCGAATTTCAAATTCGGCAAGAACATGGCTGATTCGCTTCAGTGATTGGAAACTTGAATGCTTTTCCCAAAAGTAGGTAAATCAGGCTAAGTTCGGGAAAAAGTTAATTTAAAATGGCTCTAAAACTTTACATGTTTATTTGGGGCCAAAAAACTACACCTAACTTATGCCAAAACCTGGGGCCAAAAAGACTACACCTAAACTACGGTTAGGAGTGTTCCCAGCCATCAGTTCTACCAGCTTGTGTTAAGCTCTAGAATTTTGGGGATTGTTTTTTACATTTTTTTTTTACTTTCTGTAGTTTGAATTTTGGAAACAGTGCCAATGTGGCAGCGCATGGAAAGTCCAGGAAGCTTACAATGTCCTTAAACATTAGCTAAAAGAGCTTTATATTTTTAAGGGATTTTTTTGTGAATTTGTTTAACATTATTATTATTGTTATTATTATTATTTTTTATTGGAGAGCAAACCTTTATTATTGCAGAGGGTCACCAGCATGCAAGGCTATCTGTTCTACACTTATGTGTAAGCTATAACATATATATAATATATATAGTAGATGGTGGCCCGATTCTAACGCATCGGGCATTCTAGAATATGTATGTAGTTGACATGCTGTGACTGACAGAACTTGTTCAGTCAATGTGACTGAACTAATATAATATAATATACTATATATAATATATATAATATATTATATTATAATATTTAACTAGCTGTAGTACCCGGCTACGCCCGGGTTAATAAATAACTGATGTTAGCTATAATAAAATAGAATTTGAATATGTCATATTAATGACCTGTAAGAAAATAGAAGCTGAGCTGTGATTGATTGCTATAGGCAGCCTGATAAATCTCAGCCAATAGTAAACCCTCCCCCTGGCCGGGCAGTATATGTTACCTAACACATACACATAATGACAGCTCATGTGACTCACATCTGCCTTAATTCCCTATATGGCACATGTGTTGCACATTGGCTGTTTTTAATCAGATGTTTATGTTTGGAAATTAAAGATAGCACACGTATGAGGCGAGTTGTGTGAGGTGATTTGTGCACATCTGTGTCTGTCTGTGTGGTGTGTGTCCCTGGGGTGTGTGTATGTGTGTTTCCCTGTGGGGTGAGTGGCATGTGTCCCTATAGGGTGTGTATGTGTGTGTGTCTCCTGGGGGGGGGGGTCTGTGTGGTGTGTGTCTCTGTTGTGTGTGTCTCTTTGTGGTGTGTGTGTGTCCCTGTGGGGTGAGTTGCATGTGTCCCTATAAGGTGTGTATGTGTGTGTGTCCCTGTGGGAGGGTCTGTGTGATGTGTGTGTATCTGTGTTGTGTGTGTCTCTTTGTGGTGTGTGTGTGTCCCTGTGCGGTGAGATGCATGTGTCCCTATAGGGTGGGCTATGTGTGTGTGTCCTTGTGGGGGGGTCTGTGTGGTGTGTGTGTCTGTGTTGTGTGTGTCTCTTTGTGGTGTGTTGTGTTTTTTCGGGTGCGTGGTGAGCATCCAATGTTGGGGCGCACCTTAGCGACTATTCACTTGCTGTTACTCTTTGTGTGCGTGTGGTGTGTATACATGTCCTCGTGCTGTGTGTGAATATCTCATGTTGGGGCCCCACCTTAGTGACTAATATGCTGGCATTGTGCTGTTAGTCTTATGAACGCTAATATACACAAACTTAAAGTCTAGCCCTCTCATTCACAACTGTCAACTGGTAACTGTCACTTTTTTCCCCATTATGTAGATAGGGGCAAAATTGTTTGGTGAATTGGAATGCGCGGGATTAAAATTTCGCCTCACAACATAGCCTATGACGCTCCTGGGGTCCAGACGAGTGACTGTGCAAAATTTTGTGGCTATAGCTGACAGCTGTCGATTTTCCTCCAACACTTTTCCATTCACTTTTTCCCCATTATGTAGATCAGGGCAAAATTGTTTGGTGAACTGGAATGCGCAGGGTTAAAATTTCCCTCACAACATAGCCTATGACGCTCCCGGGGTCCAGACGTGTGACTGTGCAAAATTTTGTGGCTGTAGTTGCGACGGTGTAGATGCCAATCCGGAATACATACACACACACACACACACACACACATTCAGCTTTATATATTAGATATATATATATCAGTGCTATGATATATGGTGGTACATTACAGCACATGTATAGCAGCACTATAGTATATGGCAGTACATTACATTACATGTATAGCAGCGCTATGGTTTATGGCAGTACATTTCATGTATAGCAGCGCTATGGTATATGGCGGTACATTACAGTACATGTATAGCAGCACTATCGTATATGGCGGTACATTACAGTACTTGTATAGCAGCACTATAGTATATGGAGGTACATTACAGCACATGTATAGCAGCGCTATAGTACATGGCAGTACATGTGTAGCAGTGCTATGGTATATGGCGGTACATTACAGCAAATGTATAGCAGCAATATAGCATATGGTGGTACATTACAGTACATGTATAGCAGCACTATGGTATATGGCGATACTCCGCTCCCCACGGCCCCCGCTCCTCCACGGTAAAAGTAAAAAAATCCTCTGTGAGGATACTCACCTGTCCGCCGTCTCGCTCCACCTCCATCTTCTAGGTCATATAGGCCTTTAGTTGCCTGGGTAACCGATCAGCTGATCGGTCACATGAGCGCTAACTGCCGGGGGGCAGGATGGAGCAGGGGGGCAGGATGGTGAAGGGGGAGGACGGGGGCAGGATTGTGTCAGGGGGCAGGATGGAGCGAGCGAGGCAGGATGGAGCCGGAGGAGCAGGATTGTGGCGGGGGGCAGGATGGTGGCGGGGGGGCAGGATGGAGCGAGCGGGGCAGGATGGATTTTGCTTTGCTCAAGACGCAAATAAGCCACCACACAGCCCAAGATCCCAAAAATTTAGAACGCTATGGGCTGCGGAAAATGTGCAAAAGCGTAATTCGTTTTCTTCAAAAATTGCTGATTTTTTTTAACACTAGATAAAAAGTAAAAGTATACATGTTCGGTATCTACGAACTCGTACCAACTGAAGCATCAAACAATGTCAGTTTTATCATATAGTGACATGATGATAAAACGAACAAAATGTAAACATGTAATTGCACTTTTTGCAATTTCACCACAGTTGGGAATTTTTTCCCATTTTCCTGTCACTATTTGGTAAAAAAAACTATGTAATTCAAAGTTCAACTGGTCCCACAAAATCAAGCGCTCATAAGTCATATTGATGGAAAATAAAAAGTTATGGCTTTTGGAAGAAGGAGAGGAGAAAGCAAAAAATGGAAAATGGAAAATTGCCCAGGGTTAAGTGATTAAGCACCACTCCAGTGATGAATAAAAATGGTGATTTAGCTAGAAAAGGGAGCAAAAATGTGCAAAAAATGTTCATATTAGACAATCAAATTATCTTTTATCAAGTCCATATAGTCTAAGTCAGTCTACAAAATATAAATATGTTTTAGATACGCCATTATATTGGAAGTAGTCGCTTAACAAGAAAGTTGGGGTCTCTAAAATGAGTTTCTACTGAATCATTGAAATGAATGTGGAACTTGAAATCGCTAATGAATAATGTCGCCTTCCCAGATTACCTGAGTTGCTCTTCTGAGGAAATTAATACAGACAATAAAAAGGCACAGAAAGAGCAACTCTCGTTTTAATGGCAGAATGAATCACCCACAGCAAAAGCAAGTTGCTTATTTTTATAGACTTGCACTCTTGCCAGTATGATTAAAAAAGTGATTGATTAATCTGCCCTGTGGTGCGCAAGTCTTCACTGGATGTTTGCAGTTTATTCCATACACCAAACAATCACTCAAGGCATTTTCTTATTTCTCATTTTGTTTTAAATAGGAAAGAGAATATGAGAGATTGATTCAGACGGTGCTACATAAAGGTCTACTCATGTTTATGGCAGGAGAGAATATACCTTTATTAAAGATAATTCTTAGACTGAGTGTAGAGATGAGTGGATCTCTTGTCCATGGGTCCAGGTCAGAACTTCCTGGATGTGAACAGAACTGTTCAAATGCCCTGACCTTCCAAGATACCCAGTATGGTATTTGACCGCAAGCCTGCATCATGTCATCTGTGCAGTGTGCGGTGCATAGGTGACCACGCCAGCCAGAAATCAAAAGCTGACTTTAGGGTTCTGAAGGTCCAAAAATTCACACAACTTCTGTCCATGGCCAGGTAAACTGACTTGAAATGTTGACCTGCGTTGAGTAAAGTGATCCACTATTCTCTACCAAAATGTGTACACCTAATGGCCTCTTTACACGCGGCAACAGGAAGATAGAAACCAGCAGTGTCGGAGACAATTGTAACTTTACTTCAAAACACCTGCAATACCTGATTTAGACGCAGCCACTTCAAGGTGTTTAAAGGTAAAAGGTACAATTGTCTCCGACACCTGCCGATTTCTATCTTCTGTTGACCGAAGTAAAGTGGCCATAAGGTTTGTTAAATCGGCTATTTGAATTGAATCAAACCAGTAAAAAAATGTGTTCACAATTCACTCTTAAAAAGAACTACAAAATCCTGAAACTTCCCTTGGAAAGAGTTCAGTGTGGTTTATATAAAATATATCGTAATGGTGCTACTAACTGCAGAGAAGAACTTTACTAGAATTCCTGTAATTCACAGGTCCCTGCGAATAAAAACACTCTATAATGATGCTTCAATAATGCCTGCAGCCGTTACACCATACTGTCTAGTGCAGCAATCAAAGGCGTCACAGGAAGTATGAAATATACGGAAATTTATGCGTAATGAGTATAGAGATAGGTGTCAGAGCTCACAGCTCATTTCTCTAGGATATAAAAAGACCTAATCTGATTGTGGTGTACTACTTTCTTGTACAATCAGATTGAGATTGTCTGTGAATACTAATCCAAAGATTCAAGTAATAGACACTGATGAGCAAAAGGGTAACAATGTTTTGAAACTTTTATTTTGAGTCTCCATATCTCACCATCCACTACAGCTTTGAGCGAGAGATTACCTTCATTTTATAGACAATCAGCTTGCCTATCTCATACATAAATTTAGCACATGATTAATTATGCTGATTCTTGTCATTTCACTGAATTGTTATTAGTTTGATCCGGGTGTTTGAAAAATCTTTTTCTTCCTGTATACTACAAATTATTACCTGATCTCACATTTACTAATAGCTCAGTGTGTTATTAGGTTGATTCTCAAGCAAAAGGTAACTGGTTTGAATTGAGGAGCAGCCATGAAGAAGATTTCCAAAAAATGAGAAACAGCATTATTGAGCTCACTGATACTGGTCACTTGGAGAGGAAAATTGCCAAAATGCATCATGTGAATGCCATGACAGTTGGAAGAACATAAAATGAAGTTCATCCATCCACTCAAAAGCCAAGATGTGGACATTCATGCAAAATATTGGAGTCAACAAGTCAGCTCATTATGAAGTCTAATAGTTCTAACATGGCATTAGAGGTGGCTCAAATGATTTATAATAATGAGATCACAGATATCTAGAGATGAGCGAACCCGTACTGCACTGAACACCTTGTGTCCTGTGCTGAACCCTGAATACAGGCTCTTAACTGTATGGCTGGCTAAAAGGCTGCAGCACTTTTAGAGCCATCACAGCCATGCCAAGTATTGACTTGGCTGTGATTGGCCGATGCACCATAAGACTTGGCCTATATAAAGGCCAGATAATCGACTGCGCTGCCATATTGCTTTGAATAGTGTAGAGATATGATGCTGTTGAAGTGAGGGGCAGAGATAGGGTACCTTTACACGTCGCAACATTGCAGGCAATTTCACTTGCAACTTACTGGTTGCAGTGAAATCATGGACACATTGTTACATTTTGTTGCTGTGTACAAATGTAACAATGTGTCCATGATTTCACTTCAACCAGTAAGTTGCAAGTGAAATTGCATGCAATGTTGCGCCGTGTAAAGGTACCCATAGATTCCATTCATTTTTTTGAAACTGGATACTGCACTGCAGCATGCACAGTGGTTAAAAACCAGCTGTATTCCCGCAGTGTGCAAGAGTTAATGCCAACATAATCTACCAAAAAGCTGATTGTGTACACAGTGCAGTAAGCTTGCTGTGTTTAATATCTCACAAACTGATACTGCACTGCAACAGGCACATTGTTGTGGAGCTCTAAAAAACAGATATATTCCAGCACTGTGCACCAGGTGTCGTCAGCTTTGTAGGAGTGTGAAAATATCTGTGCGTAGTGACAGTTCCCCTTTAGCCCCATGCCGCACAGTGTGTGGCAAGTACACTGAGGGTACTAGGAACCAGGGATTTTCCACCTGCAAAAGTGAGGGTTAAAAAAGAGAGGAAGTTGTTGTGGAAAAAGGAAGCATGGGAAAAGATTGTGCAGAGCATGTCAGACTTGCGTGAGTCTTTGAGGGTTTTGCTGGATGGACTAGAGACTGTGTGCTGAACGGGCCAAGCAACTGGGACCTAGAAAAGGACAGAGAATATCTTCCTCATGAAGAAGCAGACTGTTTGCTGCCAGGGGAACAGTGAAGTAGTAGAAATGTAGAGACTGGATTTTATGTCATCCATGTTGAGAGGATCCTAAGGTGGATTGCAAGCCCTGGTGATGTGTCTTTCCCTGAACAAACTCTGACTCCTGGAGACTGCAGAACTGTAAGGCCGGTTTCACACTGGTGTTAGCAAACTCTGCGCACCGAACGCAGCCAAATGCTTGCGCACTGCGTTCCTATGTTTAACATGGGAACGTATGTGCCTGTGTTTGGCTGCATTTGGCTGCATTTGCGCAGATGCGCACAATTTGTGCACCCTCCGTGCGCATTCTGGACGCAGCATTTTACATTTTTTGTGTGGACGTGGGCGCTTTATCTATCTGCAAGTGCCCGCATGCGCACAAACCACACATGAAGTCAATGGATCCGCAGTGTCCTCTGCATGACAGCGCAGGAGAAAGCTGCGGATCTCATTGAAATCTCTCCCGGTGGCCGCCGGTGATCAGCTACAGCCGCCACTGATCTCCCGCCGGTGTCAGCGGGGAGAAATAGCTGATCTGACAGTTGGTTAAATCTCCCGCGCCGACACCGAATAGGTGAGGTCGGCGCGGGAGATTTGAAACAGCGATCAGCTGTTTCTTATTTCCTGCACCGATATCGTCTATTCGGTGTCGGCGCGGGAGATTTAAGCAGCTGTCAGATCAGCTTTTTCTTCAAATCTTCTGCTCTGACACCAGCGGGAGATCAGCTGTGCCGGGAGGAGGAGATCTCCACCGCTGATCTCCTCCTCCCGGCCGCCCCGAGACAGCTGATTGGCTGGCCGGGGTACATATTAATGTGAATGCATGCGGAGATTCTCCGCTGCATTCACATCAGTATGGCCTGCATTTGCACTGCGTTTGCGTCTGCATGCCATACGCATGCAGACACAAACGCCAGTGTGAAACCACCCTAAGTTGCCTGTGTTTGGGCTCTGCAGGTGTCCTTCTGCAGACAAGATAATGGACTATTTTTTTCTTGTTACTGTTGTTTTTGCGCTAAAGCTCTCTGGGATTGGCTTCAGCCAGTGATATCCAGAGGCCTGGGTTGGACTCCAACAGGGTTTAACCATTCCATTGGTTCAGATACCTAGGTATCCACTAGCTGAGGTGATAATTAGATATGCTGTCTTTCCCTATATTTGGAGGTGTAGAAGTGATAAGATTGTACGTCCATGTATTGTCTCAAGGGTCCTCGCTAGTGCACAATCTTCCTGATTTCCACCTGTTTTGCTGTTGCATTATTGAAAGACTGTTTTTTTCATTATATATCTTCCTAGGTAAATGTGTTCCTGTTAATGGTGGTACATACCTGGTAGGAACCGTGTATGTAAATATTTGGTGTAGTAGCTCTGGAGAAGTCCCTTATATTGCACTTCACTCTGAAGATTCATGTTGTTTTCCCCAGTAAAGAACAGTGTTTCTGTTGCTTCTTACATTAGGACCTCTGGTCATTACAGGTTTATTCCACCCAAAAACTGAGTGTATACACAGTGCAGTAGGCCTGCTGTGTGTAATATCTCACAAACCTGATTATGCAGATTAGCATGGAGCTGTAACAATCATCTGTATTCCAGCAGTGTGCAAAAGTTACTGTCAATTTAATCTACCAGTAAACTGATTGTGTATACAATGCACTAGGCTTGCTGGGTTTAATAACTAGTGATGGGCAGTCCGGCTCTTTTTGATGAGCCGGCTCTTTCGGCTCAGTTCACTAAAAAGAGTCGGCTCTTTCGGCTCAAAAAACGGCTCTTTTTTACAATAATCCTCTGCTACAACCTGTCATGAATACAGAACCTCCCCTGTACAGTGAGAACCTTATTCTACACCTTTGTATGTATCTAGAGAAGCAGTAAAGACTGTTATCAGCATTATTGTTTCCTCAGATTGTCAGCTCTTCTGAACAGGGTCCTCGCTCCTCATTTGTATTCTCAACTTTTATTGCTTTCTAATATGTGGTGTTTTTTGTACATGTCCTTATTAGTAAATGCTCTGATATGTGTCAGTCCTAATTCTTAAATATAAAGGTTGCAATTACTGTGCTATGTCACTGTATGTGCAACATACACTGTACATAATACACACATTGTACACACATACTGTACACATATATATATACACACATTGTACACATATACATACACACATATTTTACACACACACTACACACATACTGTACACATACATACACACACTGTACACACATACTGTACACATACGGTACATACACACATTGTACACACATACTGTACACACACACACACAAGATATACACACACACGCTATATATACATACACATGATATATACACACACATATGATAAATACACACAAACATGATATATACACACACGATATACACACACACATGATATACACACACATGATATACACACACACACACATGATATATACACACACACACGATATATACACACACATGATATATACACACACATGAATATACACACACACACGATATATACACACACACACGATATATACACACACACACGATATATACACACACACACGATATATACACACACACACGATATATACACACACACGATATATACACACACACATGATATATACACACACATATGATATATACACACACATATGATATATACACACACACATGATATATACACACACATATGATATATACACACACATATGATATATACACACACACACATATGATATATACACACACGATATATATACACACACACATATGATAAATACACACACATTATATACACACACGATATATACACACACGATATATACACACACGATATATATACACATACACGATATATACACACACACACATGATAAATACACACACACGATATATACACACACATGATATACACACACACATGATATACACACACACACACGATATACACACACACGATATACACACACACACATGATAAATACACACACACGATATATACACACACATGATATACACACACACATGATATACACACACATACACGATATATACACACTCACATGATATATACACACACACGATATATACACACACACACATATGATATATACACATATGATATATATACACACACGATATATACACAAACACACACACAGCTCCTTCCACTAAACATTGAAGAGATGGAGACAGAACGTTTTGTTAAAGATTTTCTCTTTTTTTTATACCAGAAAAAAAAACTTAAGGGGTTAAACACCAGTCCTGGATGTCAGTAGGCCAACTACACTGGGCACTATGTGCTGACTTCCTATTACACTGGGCACTATGTGCTGACTTCCTATTACACTGCCTCTATATACAATTATCTCTCCACGTTTTGCCTAAAATCCTATTCCTTACCCAACAACAGGTCTATTCTCCCCCTGCAGTGTCCTCCTGACTAAAGACTGAGAAGATGATCAATGATAATAAACAAGCTGAGTCCTCCTACACATCCCATATGCCAGATAAGGTCAGGGAAACTTAACCCATAAACATGCTGGTGGTTTTGTGCCCACTGCTCTAAGGAAGAAACAATGTGTGTGTATAGCTTTAATTGGGAGAAGGGGCTTCACGCCATGTGTTGGAAACTTTGTTTACACTTCCAGTGTTAGCTCACTTATCTCCTGGCTGCTCCTCCCAGTCACAGTCAGGCTTAATAAAGCTGCCAGCAGAGGGTAAAAAAAAAAAAAAAAAAAAAAAAACACGGCTCTCTGGCTCGTTCACTGTGAAGAGTCGGCTCTTATCAGTCACATGAAAGAGCCGGCTCAATGTGTCGGATCGTTCGCGAACGACACATCACTATTAATAACTCACAAATCTAATAATGCACTGCAGCAAGCACAGTGTTCTGGAGCTCTAAAAGCCAGCTGTATACCAGCAGTATACACCAGTGATCTACTCATTAGCTGAGTGTGTAGACAGTGCAGAAGCTTGCACTATTTAATATATCACAAACATGACTGCGCTAAAGAATGTACAGTGTTGCAGAGCTGTAAAAACCAGCTGTATTCCTGCAGTGTGGAAAAGCTACTAATGGCTTAATCTACCCAAAAGCTGATTGTGTACACAGTGCAGTAGGCTTGCTGTGTTTACTATCTCACCAACCAGATTCTGTGCTGCAGCACATACAGTGTTGCAAAGCGCTATAAACCATCTGTATTCCAGCAGTGTGCACCAGTTATCGGATTAATCTACCCAAAAGTTTATTGTGTACACAGTGCAGAAGGCTTGCTGTGTTTAGCATCTCACAAACCTGACTTTGTGCTGCAGCATACTTCCGGGTCTGCTTCTTAATCACATACATAGTCACTGCTACCCCTCTGTGATTACTTAAAGACTTTGCTCTGCCCGCCCTATCTGCTGGTGTCTGTGATTGGTTGCCATACAGAGTAGCTCACTGGCTCCTGAAGTGCAGTGTAAAAATAAACAAATAATTGAAAAAATTGGTTTGGGGCTCCCCCAATTTTCATACCACCCAAGGTAAAGCACACATCTGGGCATTGGTATTCTCACCCTGGGGAGGCACATATCTATTGCCCCCTCACAGGGTAAGAATAGCAGCCAACTGTTGCTCTAGATTTGCCACATTTATTAGAAGCAGAAAATCCGGGCGCTTTACTCATCTCTTCCTGAAGCCCTGGTACAATGTCAATGGGTGTAATAAAAGGGGTTAATGACAGCTGAGAATTGACAGCTGTCATCAAGCCCTACATTTGTATTGTCAGGCCTCTATGAGACGTGCTCATTACCAATGTGGTGAGTAAATAGTTAAAAAACACTGACAGAGAAAGTACTGTATTGGAGATAAAATACTCACACACAACCCTCTTCTACCTATTTATTAACTGCAAACATACCTACTGATGGTAATCCACAGCACGATGTCCCTCGAAGAAGATCTGCAGCTTTGCTACATTGTGGTGAAAAGATATATTAGGTCACAGTCTCACACATCGGCAACACCTGGCATGGTTGCCTTCTCTCCAGAGAGGAACATCCATCTGCTTGTATTGCTATGATTGCTATGGAGCTGCACGCTCCAGTTGGGGGAGTGGGTGGCCGGGCCAAGTGATGCTGATGCCTAGACGCGACCACAGCATACAGTGTTCACTCACTGCAAGCAACTCATACACTGACAGCAAGCTGTGGGAGCGTGACTGCAGACAGTTCATCTGTGGTCACAGCTGATGTACTGAGGGAACCATGCCAGCTGTGACCTCAGATGAACTCTGTGACGTCACCGCTCTTATAACTGCAGCTCTTCATGCAATCAGTGTAAGTACTGCTTGCGATGAGTGGTCAGTTTAATATAACTAGCCAGCACAATGTAGCAGAGCTGAAATGCTTCGAGGAACATCGTTGTGGATTTACCGTCGGAGGATATGTTTGAGGTTAATAAATGGGCAGAATAGCGTGTCTGCATGATTTATTTAAAATAAAGAATTGTTCTATGTGTTTTATTTCATATAAAGGATTTTGTTTTGAGTGTCTGGTTTTCTACTATTTCATATAGGATTTGTGATGAACGAGTCTCATAGAGGCTTGAATATTTCCAATCTGGGCTTGATGACAGTTATCAATTCTCAGCTGTCATTATCCCCTTCCATTACCCTACTTGGCAATACACCTGAGAATGCGTATCCAAGGAAGGTGCCAGTTCTGGGGCCGCTGCAACCAGCTATTTTTAGGCTGGGGATGGGCAACAGCCATGGCCCTTCCCACCCTGAGAATACAAGACCGCAGCTGTCAGCTTTTCCTTGGCTGGTTTTCAAAATGGCAGTCCCTATGCTTTTTTTCTTATTAATTATTTTAAGCTAAATACAAGGCTAAAACATCCTTTAATGCAACATAAAAGACATTTAAGGGTGCAAGCTTACAATATATAGGGGGGTGGAACATTATATAGGCATTTTATATGTATCTATGTATCTATCTATCTATCTATCTATCTATCTATCTATCTATCTATCTATGTAGCAAAAATTGACCGCAGAACTCCAAAAAAGGTTTAGCATGCCTTTATTAGGCCTTCAGGACATCAAGGCGACGTTTCGGTTCAGAGAACCTTCCTCTAGCCAGCAACTCCATATCTTATACACAAAGCAAAAAAAAACTGCACAGCACTCAAAACTTTGTGTATAAGATATGGAGCTGCTGGCTCCATGACTGCACTTAGCACCCTCATCACCCACAGGTGGTCTGAGGTTGAGATGGTGTCCACCCACCTAACAGTGGGACAGGGAGGAAAAGGAGGACAGAGATGTCAGCGCAGGACTCATCAGACCTGGGGGCACCGTGACGTGGTTGGTGAGCAAGCAGACATTGGCCAATGTATGTACTAAGACCCCCAGAAAATAAAAATTGAGAATAATTAGTTTTTTGAATAAACGTAAGTTTTTACATTTTTTTCTATAGTGTTCAAAAATTTGAAAAACTCCTCTAAGTCTCCTTCTGTGCCCTTCCATAGAACAAATGTATCGTCTATATACCTCCACCACCTCGTATAAAATTACATGAATGTATTTCACTATATTATGCACGTAAATATAATAATTCTTATAAGCACAATGAAGCACTAGTGATTTTATTTATTTATATGAATGCACTAAAAGCACTTTAAGAAGGGATACCCCCTTAAATAATGGTATCGGATAGAGAAGTGACCCAATTGAATGATATAAGTGGTTGTTTTCTGGATATAAAGAAAAATACCCTGTTGAACCCAAGACAAGTGTACAGGGATAGCGGCCTAAAAACTGCGCACTGTATGCTGATAGGTGACCCTGCTAGGAGTGTCATAGGACGCTATACCAGGTAAACCCTGGGTGAAGGGTTAATATAAGAAAGAAGAGAGAAACAAAGCAGTACCACTAATAAACTAACAAGTAAAAGAGCCAGAATAGAATCAGAAAGAGAAAAAAAATAAAATAATCCATAGATACCATTTATAGTATATATGTATATTAAATATGCTATTTTTTATTGCCACTAGCACAGATAAAGTTTTATTAAATATTTTAAATTGTACCATATTCACTTAATTCATTTATAATCATATAGTGTAGAGGGGCGCCAGGGATGTCAGCATTAGGACTCATCAGACCTGAAGTCACTTTGTCGCAGTTGATGAGCAAACAGACATTGTCCATGTCTGCAGTTTGCACTCTCATCACCTTCAGGTGGTCTAGGGTCGAGATGGTGTCCGCCCACTGAGAAGTGGTATAGGGAGGAAAAGGAGGGCAGGGATGTCAGCGTTAGGACTCATCAGACCTGAAGTCACTTTGTCGCAGTTGATGAGCAAACAGACATTGGCCAATGTATGTACTAAGAACTTCAGAAATAAAAAAATAAGAATTTTGAGTTGTTTGAAAAAAACGTAAGTTTTTCAACTTTTTTTTCATATATACAGCTTGTTAGCATATGTACGTACATCACTGGTAGTAGCTGAGTGCTGCAGAGAATTTTTTTCTAGTTGTTTAACCCAGCATCCCTGCTGGATGCTGGACCAGTTCACATTTTGTCTGTGAGTGCTGTGCAGTTTTTTTCTTCTATCTATCTATCTATCTATCTATCTATCTATCTATCTATCTATCTATCTACAAAAAACAGAAAAAGCTGCACAGCACTCAAAGACATAGTGTGAACTGGTGCCAGCAGGGACGCTGTATCAAACAACCAGAAAAAATGTCTCTGCAGCACTCAGCTACTACCAATAATGCACACATTATGTTTGCTCATCAACCACAGTCTAATATGTGGAGTTGCTGGCTCCATGACTGCACTTAGCACCCTCATCGCCCACAGGTGGTCTGAGGTTGGGATGGTGTCCACCCACTTAGAAGTGGGACAGGGAGGACAAGGAGGACAGGGATGTCAGCATAGGACTCATCAGACCTGAGGTCACCGTGTCGTGGTTGATGAGCAAACAGACATTGGCCAATGTATGTACCAAGAACCTCAGAAAATAAAAAAATAAGAATATTGAGTTTTTTTAAAAAAGCGTAAGTTTTTAATTTTTTCCTCATATACCGCTTGTTAGCATGTGTGCATTATTGGTAGTAGCTGAGTGCTGCAGATACATTTTTTCTGGTTATCTATCTATCCTTTCTATGTATCTATCCATCCATCAAATTGTACAGCTGAAAACTCGGGGAATCTTTAAAATCTTAAAAACTTAAAACATTGTAAAAACAAAAAAAAGGCAGCAGCCATCCCAGGAGTGGTGACTCCATTAATTGTGCCACTCATGGCACTTTGCCCTGGCTCTCCTGATGCCCTGATGCACTGGTAAACAGGGCAATGGTATTTGGAGTCGATGCAACTGGGTAATGTCAGCTGACATCAAGACCAGAGATTAGTTATGTAGAGGTGTAAATCAGATAGCCAACATTACTAGCCAATTTAAATTTCAAAATAAAAATGGTCTGTAAATCCTGAAAACATGCATTGTTTGCGACCCTGGAGGACTGGATTTTCCCAGCTCTGTTCTACAAGACTGTGTGTATTGTCTTGCATTTCCATACCTGCCACCTTAAGGGCAGAGGCCTGCAGATTGTTCTCAAGCATTTGGAGGGGAGTATCAAAGCATCTCTTTGCACAGTCCAGCACACAAAGAGTTAAGTTGTGTTGCAGAGTTTAAAAAAAAATCACATGTTGGTACATGATGTCATTTTTCTGATTTCAGTTATAGAAACACTGATCGTTTTCACATAAGCACTTAGCATAAACTATGCATAGTAATTCCAATATAAATATAAATATATATACCGTATTTTTGGCTTTATAAGACGCACCGGATTATAAGACGCCCCCCCAAATTTGGTGAAGGAAATGAGAAAAAAAATAGTTTTTAATGTTAAATGGGGTCCGTCTTATAATGCCAGTGTCCGTCTTACAATCAGTATATATGTCCCTAATCCTGGTACATAAACCCCCCAATTCTGGTATATATATACCTCATCCTGGCATATATGTCTCTCATCCTCGTATACATGTCCCCATCCTGGTATGTATATTGCTCATCCTGGTATATATGCCCCCCATTTTGTATATATGCCCCCCATTCTGTATATATGGCCCCCATTCTGTATATATGCCCCCAACCTGTGTATATGTCCCCATCCTGTGTATATGCCCCCCATCCTGTGTATATGCCCCTCATCCTGTGTATATGCCCCTCATCCTGTGTATATGCCCCCCATCCTTTGTATATGCCCCCCATCCTTTGTATATGCCCCCATCCTGTGTATATGCCCCTCATCCTGTGTATATGCCCCTCATCCTGTGTATATGCCCCCCATCCTATGTATGTGCCCCCCATCCTGTGTATGTGCCCCTCATCCTGTGTATGTGCCCCTCATCCTGTGTATGTGCCCCCCATCCTGTGTATGTGCCCCCCATCCTGTGTATGTGCCCCCTATCCTGTATATATGCCCCCCATCCCCAACCCTTTGATTATGCTATATGGCCATCTCCCCCCCCAGACCCCCATGGCTCACCAAGGGGGGTACAGCTGCTCAGCGGGGGTGCCGGAGGGAGGTTCTCGTGGGTGGGGACACAGCTGCAGGACCAGAGCAAGCAGAGATGTACCGGCGGCAGTAAGCGGTGGGCGGCGCCATGTTTTTGTGGCTGGCTGCATTCATTAACACTGCAGCCAGCGGTAGAGGCTTCAACAAAATGGCCGCGGCCATAATGGAGACCCGCGGCCATTTTGAAGCCTCTACCTCTACCGGCCGGCTACCACAAGAAACATGGCGGCACCCACCGCTTGCTGCCGCCGGTACATCTCCGCTGCTCCGGTCCTGCAGCGGTGCCCCCCACCCACCGGTACCTGCCTCCGGCACCCCCACTGGGCAGCTGCACCCCACAAACCCCCCTTATATGGTAATATTTAATTTTTAATATTTTTTTTTTACATGCGCTTTTTAAGACGCACCCCCGTTCCCCCCCCAAAGTTTGGGGGGAACAAAAGTGCGTCTTAAAAAGCGAAAAATACGGTAAATAGTAACAGTGATGTCTTCAGTGAGGCACTGTAACCTCCAAGATAACTCTCCTCTTTAACCATGGCCGCACTCTGCCATAGTGGATAGCTAGATGCATTGTCTGGAAAGGAGAAAGCACAAATAGGGTATACCTGTGTGGTCAGGAAGAGAACAAAATAGGATATTGCTCACCTTTTCCAGATTGTGACAGGCACAACCACACCAAACAACATATGCAGATTTTAATCCTGATGACGGTCTGCAGCAGCTCCCCCAACTTCTAAAGTAATAAACAGGAAAACAGTGGAACGGGGTATCCAAACCACGCTACCGCCTGAAGAAAATATTTACTTCCAAAACTCAGAAAATTTGGTGGTGATTTTTTATTTTATACGCGTTTCGGGGGTACAAGACCCCTTCTTATGGAAAAAAAAAAATCACAGATGGTACCCCCAAATCGTGTAGAAAATAAAAAATCACCATCAAATTTTCTGAGTTTTGGAAGTGAATATTTTCTTCAGGCGGTAGCGCTATAGTGGATACCTGGAAGACTTGATGCACACAATTGCATATAAAACACAGGTAAAACATTATAAAAAGTAGTTTCTTCATTCTTTTGGTTGTCTCAACTCCAGTCTCACTGGGTTGAGAACTTGGAACTATTATAGTCCAAGTCCATTTTTTCATAAAACACTCCAGTAGGCTAACAGGAGCACAAAGTCCCCAGAGGCTCGCATATACTCCTTCTCTTATTGCAGCAGTAGCACAACACAAGGAGCATCCGCATATGAGTGAGTCCTTGAACGTTGCAAACTAATGACCCGACTGGCACATCGGGTACTTCAATTTTTGCCCTTTTCACACAACAGTCCATACGACCCACCAAGTCCCACAAGACTCAGCAGAATCCATTAAAACGGGGCACACAGCACCAAAAAAAATTGTGACCGTCCATCATGGGCACAGTCTATTAGGAATCAGTCCATTCAGGGTTTTGATGTGTAGCCCGAAGGTTGCAGTCTCACTAATTAAGCAGGGGAAAGTGCAAAAGGAGCAAAACTGGGAAAGGAGAAAAACTTGTCAGAAATGCAAGCAGTCCGGGGGGATCCAAGATGGCCGCTGTCTAGAGAGGACGCACACTACAGAAGCTCCACACCACCATCCACAATCTGCGCCATCCTATCCTAGGAGACTGGTGCGGTGGCACTGACTGGCTCTAATACTCTTCCCTTGGCACTAAGGACTTTTATTGGCACAGTAAAGAGGCATCCTGAATCCTGCACGTGCTCCACAGGTGGGTTTTATCAAACCCCCCCCTTCCTACATATTAGACCGAGCTGCGCTCCATGCTGGGAGCCCCCTCTGATCCCTGGTGGTTGATGGCACAGCGCCTAGAGGACATTGCCACGGCTCTCCGTGCGCTCCTGAAAGAGGGGACTGAAGCACCGGAGGAGCACTGATTGGCGGGAGCCGCATTGCGGCGGGGTATAGCGCTGCTCCCGGCCGGCCGCCATTAGTGAAGAGGAGCCGCTCTGCCCGGGAGGACGCCTGGGTCCCGGCGGCCACGCACGCCTGATCTATCCGACGCCTGTCTGGGCGTTGGGGCTGTTGGATGCGAGGAGGAGCGGAGGGCGGCTGGTTCAAGGAGAGAGAGGGAGAGGGAGCGCTTCTTACAGCACCGCCATTGCAGAGAGACTCCCGCCTGCGGAGTCACAGCAAGCAGGTAGAAGTCGCATGGGACGCATAGGGGACTGAGCTCTGACACACACCAGGGTTCTGTGACCTGCGTGTGGAAGGGGTGCGCTGCCCAGTAAAAAAGATATACATCATACAGGGCCGCCATTGAGGAGTGATTCCCGCCTGCATAGCCACATCAAGCAGGCAGAGGAGCTGGGTGTTGAGACGGAGGGTGACAGGAACAGAGCAGCGGAGGCCGGGGGAAGACAGAGGAGCCTGGAGAGGGGGTGTTGAGCCAAGGGATACTAACAGCGGAGCCTGGTACAGGAGGAGAATTGCAAGCCCCACCACCTGGCAGACACCCGAGGTGGGCGCCATTATACTCTCACCCACCAGAATTTCGTTGAGTGATATATCACCCCTGGCTACAACAGAGCCGCACTGCTGCGTTTATTAAAGAAGCTTGAAAATAATTGTAGTCACCACTGAAGCAAAGTCTGACTAATAGTTATACCGGGAGATTCTCCCCCTCTAACTTACAAATCAGTGAATGACTATAGTTAATATCACACTGCACAAACAATTTGTTGACTAGGGACGTCATCTAGTGGTCATCTTGAGACATTACCTAACCTTACACTTGTTAAAGCATCGGCCTGCCGCCTGGTGACCGGAAAGAGTCATTACACCTAACTGGCCCTTTCCGCATTTAAGAAGGACATTTTACAGTTTTGATGCCTCATCTAGTGGCCCTCTGGGGTTGACGCTGATGATTAATCTCAATCCCCTGACAGATAACAGAATGCCCTTTTTCCATTTATAAGGTGACCAGGCAATGAATATGATGTATTAACAGACCTATGAACCTCGAGTGGTGGAAAATCGACACCCGATCAATATTCTATAACAATGGTGCGCACACAAACGGATTGGGCAAAAAGCCTACCAAGACATAATATAGCGACAGGGGTTGACAACTCCCAGGGGGAACTTGATAAATACTTAACAAAAAAAAAGGACTGTACAGCAGCCCAACCTAAACTAAAATCGCATAATACACAACCTCGCCCAGGCTATATGACACTCAGACTTAAGTATGGGAAGAATCTGATTGCGACTCCATGACAGAGGAACCCTTAACCCGCCTTCATTACATGAGAAACATACTGTCAAGAGAGATCAACGCTCTACGGACGGATCTACAGCACATGGTCCATAGAGTGGAAACACTGGAGAACACTCAGGCAAACATTATAGATGCGTCAAATACGTTAAAAGACCAGTCCTCGTTCACCAGAAACAACTAAATAACATCTTTCTTTCTATAGAGGACCAAGAAAACAGGAGCAGACGTAAGAACGTTCACCTGAGAGGCATTCCAGAGTCCTTTGCCCCAGAAGCTCTCCACAAAGTTTCCATGGAAATCTTCTCGAACATTCTGGGCACTGAAAGAGCCAGTGTCATAATTATCGAACGAGTACATAGAGCACTGACACCGAAGCCGGCTGCAGGGGATTTGCCTAGAGACATAATATGCGGACTGCTCAGCTACCTTGACACCGCCGCCATCCTCAAAGGAGCAAGGGAAAATTCCCCACTAAAGTTACGACGGGCAACAATCCAGGTCTACCAAGACATCTCCCCAACCACACTGGCAAAACGTAGAATCCTTAAACCTCTGACTGATGCTCTGATTGCGAAGGGCCTGAGGTTCAGATGGCTTTTCCCGTTCGGCTTGGGATCTCTAAAGAAGGACGTCAAATTACCATAAGGACTCCGGAAGACTGACAGAATCCTGGGGAACCACTCCAGATTGAGCCAATAAAAATCCCTTCTTAGCTCCCTTTAGACATGGTATGGACTTCCCAACCCTAACCAGGCGGCGGATTGGTCCAAGAAGGAATCAAATTCACCAAAGTCTAAGAAGAACTCGAACAAAAGAGATCTCACTTGACTGCGAAACTGCCACTGACCACTGAGTCTAGGAAGAAAATCATACTTTATTATTTTTTCTTGTTTTTTCTTTTTTGGAGACACAACGACGGATGCTGACTGTCTTCTTCTGTGAAGTTTTAGGGTTCCGGAACGGATTGCCATCGGGACGGTTGCCGCCTGATGTGCAAGTATATTGAATTGAACGGGCTTTATGCTTGAGATATCCTTCCCTCCCCCTAGTTCCCTCTGCCCTTCCCCCTACTCAACCCCTTTTTCTACCCTTTTCCCTTCTATCTAACCCTTTCTACCAACACTCTCCTCCTTTCCCCCACCCTTTCTCCTCCTCATTGATCCTCTCCTGGTTATCCACATAAAATCCTAAGTTAACACTGCATGAACTAATTAAAGTCGGTGATGGAATGCCAGTGGGACTTCAAGACTGAACTGGCTCACTTCCTCCCCTATCCCCTCATAATCCTATCCTTTACAGCTCAAAGAAAGGATTTCTGTTTGTAGGTAAAGAAGCGATCTGTTGCTAATTGATCGTAATAATCTCCTTTCCCATATATTTTAGTTTTCTTGTGTTATTTTTATGATATAGAAACTACCTCCACCACTTGGGGTTCTACTAGATACACTCATCTTTCTAAGTTGGGAACTTTATCCCCCCTGCAAAAGATGAGTATGTTTTTTTTTGTATGTAAATAGTTTTGTATTTGTTCTAAAGGTTTTCTCTTTTGGATTTGTGCTACAGACGTGCTATTCAACAACTTCCATGGCTGTGACTGATGGAGGGACGGGGGGAACGGCTATCGTAGCTTCCTACAACGTGAAAGGTTTGAACTCACCGGCTAAACGAAGCCAGATTCTACATTTATTAAAGAAAAAAACGCACAAATTATATTCCTACAGGAAACACACTTTAAAAAGGGAAGGATACCTAACACCACCTACTCTCGTTATCCAACTTGGCTCCATAGCTGCTTAATACAGCATCAAGGGGAGTCAGCATTGCTTTTAAGAAAGGTTGTCCATTTGAAGTGAAAGACCATCTCTCCGATGCAGAGGGCAGATATATTTTTGTGAAGGGGGTTTTGGCCAACACGACAATCACACTAGCCAATCTCTATGCACCCAACCAAGGGCAGGTACACTAGGCTTCTTAAAGCCTTAGACACACTGAGCCTGTTCACAGAGGGTTTATTGGTAGTGGGAGGCGATTTTAACTTGACGTTGCACCCATTGTTGGATGCGTCAAATGGAAAATCCTCGATTTCTAAAAAACAGAGATGTGGCCTTTTAAATAGGTTGAGGGACCTACACTTAGTGGACCCATGGAGAATAGAGCACCCTACAACAAAAGACTAGTACATACTTTTCGATCCCACATAATACATACCACAGACTTGACTATCTTCTACTCCAGGAAAATTCTATCAAATTAGTCCGCAGCACCTCTATCGGTAATATTACGATTTCTGACCACGCACCTGTGTTGCTGGAGATTGAGGTATCCACCCTCCCCCGGCGGGCCCTGTCCTGGAGGCTGAATTAATCTTTATTGGGGAACCCTGAGCATTTGGCTCAAATAAAATTTTCTCTCAATAGATATTTTCGGGAAAATGTAACAAATAACAATGTCACACCAATAATCTGGGAAGCACACAAGGCGGTGCTAAGGGGAGAATTGATAGCCCTGGGCTCTCATATCAAGCGGCAGAGAGAGAAGGAAATCTCCTCCGTGTTGCAACCAGATCAGCACGGGGAGAGAATACACAAGAATGGAAAGGCAGTGTAACAAATCAGATCTGATAATGCTTCGTAATAGACTGAAGGATCTTCTGAACTTCAACTCGGCCAAAATATTAGCCCGTTGTAGACATAAGATCTACATGCACGGCAATAAAGGTAGCAAATTAACCTCGAAAATGCTTAAAAAACAAAAAGAGAGTTGTTTTGTTCGGCGGATGGGAGGTCGGAGGGGGGATCTGGTTGAGTCGGAGGACACTGCAGAAGCATTTAGAAAATATTATAATTCCCTATACAACCTTAGACCTTCAAATTCAATGTCAGATCCTGTCACTGCTAATGATAAAATTCAAACTTTTCTTAATACGCTCAAATTACCTGAGATATCCCCTGAAGGCCAATCATTACTCCAAGCCAAGATAACAAGACGGGAGGTTGAGGAGACTCTGGCATCTGTACCAAACGGAAAGGCGCCGGGCCATGACGAATTTTCTGTAGTCTACTATAAGAAATTTGCGGATATCCTAGTCCCACACTTGGAACATTTATTCAACAATTTATTTTCAGGTTTCACACCACCGCCACAGGCTCTTGAAGCCTATATCACTGTAATACCAAAGGAGGGGAGAGATGGTACCCTGTGCAATAATTACAGACCAATATCATTATTGAATACAGATATGAAACTATGGGCAAAACGTTTAGCAAATAGAATTAACTTGGTCCTGGGGGGCCTTATTCATCCTGACCAGGCCGGTTTGTGAAAGCAAGGGAGGGAAAGGACAACTCATCCAAGGCTCTACAGGCTGTCTCTTTTGCTAGGCGCCGGGGAAGCCTCTCGTTGTCCTATCAACGGACGCCGAGAAGGCTTTTGACCGTGTGAGTTGGCAATTTATGGATAGTGTATTACACAAATTTGCTTTCCCACCTGCCTTAAATAGAAGCGATTTTAGGCCTATATGCTTCTCCTACGGCTAGGGTCAGGGTGAATGGTCTTTTATCCAATAAGTTTAAAATTAGCAATGGGACCAGACAGGGTTGCCCTCTCTCCCCGTCCTTGTTTGTATAGTTATGGAGATGTTGGTCAGGCGATCCGACAGAACGACAAAATACAAGGCATTAATATTGGATCTCTTCAGATAAAGACAGAAGCTTTTGCTGACGACTTATTACTGCTGATATCCAACCTGTCGGTGGCAGGTGCCGGAGCTCCTTGATCTCCTGGATACTTTTGGGGAATTATCTAATTTTAAAATTAATTTGGACAAAACGAAAGCATTAAACATAACAGCCTCCAGGACGGAAGTTCAGGCCCTCAGAGACTCCACACCCTTCAAATGGCCCAAAAAAAAGCTTAAATATCTAGGTATACAAATCACAAATGATCCCCACTCATTATATACACATAACTTTATTCCACTCATTAGTAACATCAAAAGCATACTGAAGACATATGACTTGCCATTACTTTCATGGTTGGGAAGAGTCAATATTATAAAATCATATATCCTACCCAAAATATTCTACGTCATGAGTATGGTCCCAATTTTTTTACCCAGTTTTTTTTTTCGCTGTCTAAATCGAATAATCTCAAAATTTGTGGAGACACAAAAGGGCTAGGATATCACTCAAAATTCTTATGCTTCCTAAGAGGCGGGGGGGTTTGGGCTTACCAGACCTAATCTCCTATTATAGAGCCATTCATTTAGCGAGATGGTTGAAACTAACTCATATGGCCTCTCAAGATAACAACAACACATTGAACTTCAACTACTACATAATAAGATACACAGTCTATATGGACAGATAGCTTACCAGACAAAGACAACTTCGATGAGATTCTTGCCACTACATTAGTTGTGAGACGCCAGCTGGTCCCGATCCGTTTCCCTGAGTGCGGGTTTCTAGATAAAATCCCGATGAGGCTCATACCATACCTAATAGACGCTGAATTTACAGATCCATATGATCTGTGGAAGACTCTTCCGAACAAACCCATCTCCCGATTGCTGCGGGGAGACATACCGTGCCGAAATATGTGGCCAATAGAAGCCAAAAAACACCCACAGACGTTCTTACAAGAACTGCATGTGGCCCACTACATGAAAAAGATCAGGAGCCCACTGACGGATGACCACTCGGTGGAAATGCTGGAGATATTGGTAAAGGTGAAACCACCGATCCCTAAAATTATTTCCAAGATATACAATAATCTCCTTGACAATACATTAACTACTTTCCCACTTTCCATACATTCTTGGGAGATTGAGCTCGGTGTCACGCTTTCTCGAGATGATAAAACAAAACTCAGTCAGAACTCACATGGTTTCTCCAGATGTGTACTGCTACAGGAGATGTCCTACAAGCTCTTCTCGAGATGGTATTACACTCCTGAGAGACTTTTGCATTTGGGGTTAACAGAGTCCCCGAGATGCTGGAGATGCGGGACAACGAGAGGCAATCTGACTCACATATTCTGGACTTGCCAAAATTAACAGAATTTTGGAAAGGAGTAAATACTATATTAAAATCCATGAGTCTCACAGAATCTGATCTGACTGCGGTGGAAGCTCTTCTATCGCTACCGTCAGATAACTATAACCCTAAAAAGCATGGGCTCGCCCCAGTGATGTTAGGGGCAGCAAAACACTTAATTGCCCAGAGATGGAAGCAGCAGCAAACACCCACAGTGGAGGATTGGATGGCCAAAATCTCAGAATTGCATAGACTGGAAGAACTATCTAGCTGGGAAATGTGCTCCCATGACTCCTTTCTGAAGACATGGCAGCCGTGGAAGGAGAGAGCAGGAAACTGATGACAATGACGACATTGGTAATTGAATGGGGAACCGGGGTGGCCGAGTGTGATTTCCCCCACATTTTTTTCTATTACCTGCCCAGCCGACTGGGGTCCGCGAGAGGATCCTCAGAGGCGAAGATAATACTTCATCAGTCACCAGCCATGGGAGTTCTACAATTCTACTATTTTATATTACTACCTTATAGTTTTTCAGAAAATAATACAGATACTGTACCGTCAAAACATCTAAGTAAAAATAGAAAAACCACTTGTTTAAGTTTTAGAATAAGTTTATTTTGTTATTGTACTATACAAGATAGACATAGGTACCAATGGACAAAAGTAACATGTATGGAAAGATGCTGTTATGTACCATGTCTTTGTTATAATTGAAAATGAAATAAAGAATGGAAAAAAAAAGAAATGCAAGCAGTCCTCATCTGGCTAACAGGGCAATACCAAGACTATCAGCAAGGCTATTAGCCTGCAACTTTCCATCCTGCATGATGCAGGGTCCCAGCAGGGAAATTTCTTACAATGGGTCAATGACCCAACAATATGCCTTTTTTAGGGCAGTCCTCTTTAATCAGAGACCTTTTTGGATGCCTACCACTCCAGAACACTAACCATGATGGATGTGGCTGTTTCACATTGTAGGCAACTCCCGGTCAGTCTCAGGGGGTCTGAGGGGCTAGTTCTCCAGGGGCATTCTCCACCACCACCTTTCCCCCAGCACTCCCCATCAGGACCATGGCTGGAGAAGAGGACAGAGGAGTTAGGGGACAGCCAACTTCTCTAGTACACACTGGAGGAACTGGGGAAACCCCAACAGGCCCTTCAGGCTCTCTGGCTCCTGTTGGTTTCACTCCAGCTGGCTGGCTAACATGGTCTGGCATGACCCAACGCCGATGCTCCATCCACTCCATGTTGGCCTCCTGCTGCCACTCTTGGACATCCTTGTGGTGTCCACCCAACTTACCCCCACTGTGTACCTCCCCTTGCAGCCCATTACTTTGATGAGGGTGACCACCTCCCAAGCATAGATGGTACAGAGTCAGGAAGGCATATGATCATGCTGCAGGGTGGGTCGGTTGACATATAAGCTGTGACCAGTCCCATCTTCAGCTAGGAACACAAACCTTCTTTTCTGGAAGAAGGTCACCTCCTGGCTCCAGGTACATTGCTCCTCAAACTAATTGCAGCTATACCCCTGCAACCATTTTTTTGGCGAGGGTATCAGAGAGCCTGATCTCTTTAAGAAATGGTAAGGCCTGCGGTGGATCATGGCTATAAGCATACTTGCTGGGAGGTGGTAAGATTCACAACATAACATTCTCAAAATCGAAGGCCTCTGGTGGGGTTCAATAGAAGGCAGGGAAACAGGGATTTCTGGCACTACTACCTCCTCGTCCTCCTCCTCCTCGACTTGACAATCCACTGGTTACAGCACCGGATGAAGTTTTATTAAGGTCAGGCATGCTAAAGGGTCGGGTCCTACTTTGGACCTGTGGTTGTCCCAGCAGGCATACGGAATGGCTTACCTCCTGACTGAGCTCCATTCTGGTGTGACCTCTTTAAACATGCCGGACCAGTACCTCACTGCAAATCAGGTCCAATGCAGGGTTTGCTGTTGAACTCCAGCTCACATATGCGGGCATATCCTCTCCGGGTGGCTCCGGATGTGGTGAACTACTTTCGGCCCCTGTGGTGGTTAGGAAAATCAGCTCCTCTAGAGCAGGTATCTATTAGGGTGGATCCATCAGGCGACGGTCTCTAAAGTGTGGACTGCAGGCACGTGTTGCTTTGTCTGTATCAGCAATCTACACAATATGTGGCTTTCTTTTGCTCATTTCTTGCCTCTTCCAGTGCCAGGACCCAATTAGTTAGGGGATATTATTGTTTGCCCAATCTTGTTGCCTAGCATAAGGCACCTGACTTAGACATCCCGTAAGGTACCTTTACACGCCGCTACAGAAGGTTAGAAACCACCGGGTGTCTCACGTGCAAGTGTACGTTTCAACGGTTCCTAACGGTACCTGATACCGCATTTACACGCCGCTACAAGGTGCTCTACAGTAGGTTTTTTCTATCCCTGAAAGCACCGACGGGTGCCGCAGGTTACCTTCTGTAGAGCACCCTCCCTCATTTACACGCCGCTACCACAAGGCAATATGGGAGGACCTGGGGCAGCAGGAACAACACATAGGCGTGCCAGAGTTGTGGATTACGAGGCACTCGTACGGTGATTGGACAAAGCAATAACATCATGATTGGCCAGCCAGCGCAGGAAGCTGGCTAATACATGATGCTATTGCAATTGTGTAGTGTGACTGGTCAGCTCCTTAAATATGCCGGCCTATGCAGGGACAACCAATTGTAACGCAGGAGCTTCCACCACTGATCGCTGATGGGGCGCGGTATCCCGGAGACTGTGTCACGCCCCAGGGAGTTCACAAGGTGGCGAAAATACTTTCCTGTTCCTCAATGAAACGCCGCTACCATCGGGTTTAAACCTACCTGTTTTTGAGCACGGCTGAAAGACAGGTGTCGACAGTGACCGGTGGCAACAATCTGAATTACACTCCGCTACCTCGCGGTGTTTTGACGGTACAAGATACAATTGTCACGACACCCGGTGGTTTCTAACCTTCGGTAGCGGCGTGTAAAGGTACCTTAATGCCACAGGTAACACTAGGTTGGGGCTATTAAAGCCTTACATATTTGGAGGAGAAATAATAAAAATGAAATATTTTTTTCAGCTCATGACCAATTCATCTGGAATATTGAATAAGGCTAGTGGGCAATGCATGGATAGGTCCAAGATTAATGATACAAAACTCTTGTGCACAAAAATCCATATTCTAAACATATGGAATAAAAGGAAATAAAGTAATTGCACATTTTCAAGAAGCAATATCCATATTATAGTGTTTTATGAGTGTGAACAGACCTATAAGACCATATATGATAAGCATGTAATAAACATATTCTAATTTTATCTGAATTGCTAGCAGAGAAGTGTACAAATGGTGGCCTACTCTACAATACCAGCTTTCTCCCAAAAAAAATTAAGACATAAAAATAAAAAGCTCTTTTAATGAGATGTTTAAAGGGAACCAACCACCCCCAATGACCCCCCCGGACTATTAATATTGGTCCCTACACACAGCACATACATGTGCTGCAATGATTTTTGCTAAAAAAAACGGTTTTTAAAACTTGAGATAATGCTTTTGAAAGTTTAACACGAATGGACGGATGGGCGGTACTTATCTGTTTGAAAAGCCGGGTTGTAGCTGTCAGTCATCCCCCCCGTGTCCCGCAGCAGCAGTAACGTCCTGCCCTTTGCAGCGTCACAGCCCTGTGCACGGGCTCGCATGCCCGTGCACACGTCATCATCTGCAGCCGGGAAGCGAGCGCGCGCTCTGACATCCACAGCCGAGCGCAGGAAGTCAGAGCGCGCGCTCGCTTCCCGGCTGCAGATGATGACGTGTGCACGGGCATGCGAGCCCGTGCACAGGGCTGTGACGCTGCAAAGGGCTGGACGTTACTGCTGCTGCGGGACACGGGGGGGATGACTGACAGCTGCAACCCGGCTTTTCAAACAGATAAGTACCGCCCATCCGTCCATTCGTGTTAAACTTTCAAAAGCATTATCTCAAGTTTTAAAAACCGTTTTTTTTAGCAAAAATCATTGCTGCACATGTATGTGCTGTGTGTAGGGACCAATATTAATAGTCCGGGGGGGTCATTGGGGGTGGTTGGTTCCCTTTAAAGGAGATTTTAAGGTTCCTGGATTTTACAGCTTCTAGCAATCTGGCGTCCCTATACCTTGAAACTCAAGGAAGCTTAAAAACTTTCTTTTAAAGCTCCCTTAAATCCAGCATGTTGAAAGAAACTGGAAGACCCGATGACTGTGAACTTAGCTGAACTTAGGTTAGCAGAGTTCTCAGCCACTTGGTCTTCCGGCGAGCGTTTTGGCCCCAAAACTTTCAAGAAATATTTAAGGCCATTTTGTAGTTTCAAACTTTTTCCTGAACAAAGCAGAGTTTGACGAATTTTTAGTAAAATTGTTTGAGTTTACAATCACGAACCGATCCATCAATGTTTATGCCAGATTTGGAATTGGCGAACCTTGTTCAGAAAAGTTTGCTCATCTCTACACTTAACTACAGATATGTGAATCAATAAGCATGGGCTGGGACGGTATATCTCTCTAATTGTACACTGGGTAAATATAGTGGCGGCTGGTCCAGAGGTGCAAGTCATTCGAGCACATCTCCTACCACCACCTCAGACAGCTGAATGCTTGTCGGTCAATGTTCTCCTCCCACTCTGTTTCCTCAACCACCTCCTCATATGATCATAGCAAGACCAGCAGCACCAACTTCGGCACACCAAGGGTAAAATGACAGCAGGCTGTTCATAAACTCATCTGCCTGGTGGACAAATCTCATACCATGCAGGAGCTATGGACTAGAGTAAAAAACAGATGAGTGGCTGTTGCCAGTCACACCAGAAGCCAAGCCTAGTCATGTGTGATATCAGCCGAAATATCGTCACTGATCTAGGCCTAGGCAGCTTCATACACATCCCTTGCCTGTTCCATATACTGAACTTGGTAGTGCACAGCTTTCTAAAAAATTACCCGCATATGTTAGAGCTGCTGATGAAAGAGCATGCAGTCTGTGTGCCATTTTGGCGTTCTCATCCTGATTCTGCTTGCTTGTCTGAACTACAGAGTCACTTCGGCCTTCCCACTCATGGCCTTACATACGATGTACCAACTAGGTGGAACTTCACATTGCATATGCTAGAGAAACTGCGAGCAGCAGAAGCAGCAGGGAATATAACAAAAACATCACAATTCGAAAGAGCATCACTTCCTTACAAAGGCATAGTGGAAGAACAAGGTGAAGAAGGAGGACAATGCAGCTGTTGCACAGGCCTCACCTCACAGGTCTCATTGTGACAAAAATGAATGTGCAAAACGGACGGTGCTGTTTGATTCTCGCACACTGCATGCAATGAAGCGAACCTACAGTGGATGAGAGATAATGGTGCATTTAATCTCAAGGCGTTTCTGAGCGAATCCTTGCTCCTTCATCAGGAGAGCAACTATCTCTGGTGGTTGCTCTCCTGATAAAGGAGTGGGGATTCGCTCAGAAACGCCTTGAGAATAAAGGCACCAATATCGCTTATCCACTGGAGGTTTGTTTCATTGTATGCAGTGTGCACGGATCAAACAGCACCATCCATTTTGTTATTATTCCTACATCCACAGCGATTACGTGGAGTGTGGGTCCAGCAGCAACTGCTATACTCTTATACATCACTTGTGGGTCTCACAACTTAACAAGGTGAGCAGCAACATTTGCAAATCTGCACAGTCATTGTAAAAGGATAAGACACTATTGTGTTTCTGTTTCCTCTTTTTCTGTTTAGTTTCAAAAATTAATGTGCAGCATAACACACAATCCAGCAACAATGTCGCCTAAAGTGCGTACAAGCAGGAGGCAATGTTTATCCAACATGGTGAAGAGTATGTGTCTGTCACGGGGACTGTGGGGAAAAGGGAAACAGAGGTGCCTGATCTGCTTCTAAAGCTAGGGAATCCTGAACTTTACCTAACTGATGGTGAAGAGGCCTGAGTCTCCACTCTGACCCTGCTTCTGTAAAGCCCTGAGCTGATTCCCACTCCCCTTCCCCCAGAGCTGAAAAGTGAAGGAACCCACTGACAAAGACAGACAGGAGAGAGCCAAAACTCAAGCTCACAGTACTCACACACAAGGAGAGTACATTAAGTAATAAAGTAGAACACAAGAAAAAGCTGGAGTTAACAATAGAACAAGAAAGTATTAACCAAACACCTAAAAAAACAGCTACTGCTACCAGATTACTGGAACACCAAGACAGGACCGGCATTGATGGAGCAAAGCAGAAGCTATAGTCAGCATCAGAGACCAGATCCCACCATCTTAAAATTGCAGGGAGCAACTATGATTGGTGTCCTAGAACATGTGATCCAAGAGGTAACCAGGAGTCATGCAGAGATTAACTCCTGCTAGCCTGATCACACTGAGAACACAGCTGGATGATGCCAAAGCCAGCCTGTGGAACCAAGAAGTATGAGAGAAACCTCAGTGTGGAGTGAATCTGAAGTGTGAAAAGCGCCAGATGCCGCAATGATACTGCGAGTTTTGAGCAAAATGACATGTGGGCTTGCACAACACGCCTTGGAGGTGTTGGCCTCTTCTGCCACAAGTGTACTTTCTGAATGTGCGTTTAGCATGGAAGTGGGGGACATCACAGACAGGTGCATCCACCTGTCCTCAGCTAATGTTGATAAGCTAACTTTCATTAAAATTAATAAGTCGTGGATTACAACGTACTTGTCTGTACGCTAGTAGACAAGAATACCACCAGCAATAACAAATTGATATACTTTTTGCCATTCCCACTGTTTTGATATGCCAAAAATACAATAGCCCCTAAAAAAAATCACAATAAAAAACCCAATAAATAAATGGTTAGTTTCCGCCTCCTCCGCCTCTTTGAACTGGCACCGCCACGCGCACATGAACCTACTCCATTATGACCTCCTACTTCACTTTCTCTATCTCCTGGCTCCATTTGTTGTTTTGGGAGGTGTGAGGTATATCAGCAAAGTATATAGCCAGTGTGTATCACGCAGACAGAAGTCTGCTGAGATCTAAATCCAGTGTCACTTCTTCCTGATCATATGGTCTCTGATGCAAGGAAGGGCTCTGTGTGTTTGGGAGTGGCTGGAGGAGGTGCCATCCTCCTACAGACACACTGGAGACACACTTAGGGTATGTGCACATCGGATGGGTCTGCATCTTTGTAGACCGTCCTAAAACCGGTGTAGAATTGCAGAAACTGAGTTTTCTGAGCTCAGCAGTGTCCCTCGTTTTGTTAGCGTTTTGCTAATGTTTTGCGATCGGTTTATTAGCGTTTGTACAGCGTGTTCTTGCCGATTTCCCCGGCGTTTTTGTTAGCATTTTCCAGACTGGTTTTTGGTGCACTTGTAAGCTAGATCCGCTGGAAAAACGCTCAAAAGAAGTCACTTGCTCTATCTTGAAAACCGGTGGAAAACCAGTGAAGAAACTGGAAAGGAGAAAAAAAACCCGTTCTAATGTACACAGCGTTTTCTAAACTCCATTGACTAGCATGTTAATCCAACCGGTGGCTAGGATTAACATAAATTAACATAAAAATTAGCGGAAACCGCCGACGGAAAACGCTAAAAAACAGCCCACAAAACGTCCGATGTGTACATACCCTTAAGGTGTTTGGAGTCTGATGTAGGTCCTGGAATGATACCCTGTCTGGAGACAGAGTGAAGAGTACATGTTATGTCCCCTCAAGAGGTCCAAGCTGTAAATGGAGTGCAGAGCCTTTAAGGCACAGCTCTCTCAGAGCAGAGCTATCCCGCAACACTAAAGCGGCCAGACCCAGCAAAGGTAATGGACTACTCTGATGTTATTACCTGCTGAAGTTAAAGGAATGTATGCAGATTTCTAATGGTCTTAATGTCGGTTCTGGGCCTAAGTGGTTTATGGTTTTAATACACCGAATGGACTTATTTTGTAGAAAATCAGTGCTGTGTGCGTCATTCTGCTAAAAAGCAAGTGTTCCACAACATACTCAGTAAGCGCTACCTCACATTTGGTGGAGAATGGGGGCAGTGCAGCCTGGTCTTAGAGGCAATGGAAGAGGTGCACGTGTGTAGAGTAAAGCATCTGGCTGTAACTAGGCGGGGTTACAAAAAGTATGCCGAAATGGAGGAGTGGTTAGATGACCAGCTGCAAATGATCTTCAAACAAAATTGTTGCAGCAAATTTATGTTTTTTTAAAATTCAGCAAAGCCAGCAAATTAAAGTCTCAAACAATCTACTCATCTCTACCGGTGAACGCAGATATCATGTTTTTCATGCATAGTGAGATCACCAATACAGGGAGTCATTGATTGCTATAGTAAATGGAGCCATCAGAATATGCATTGAAAACATAAAATATTGAAGAGGATATGTAATGTTATTAGATAACAGAATAATGGTGTAATTAGTGGAATTTATTTGAGTATTTTGTTAATTATATTATTATTTTACTGATTTAAGGCTTTCTGAGATAGTTTACAGAGGTAGACTTTTTGCTAAGAAGATGTCTATATTATATGTGGACAGTTGGGTAATTGTTTTAGAGATCCTATAAATGGTCAAATAAGTGTTATTTATGGAAAATTAAGTAATACTCTCTGACTAGGTTAACTTTGCAATTCCGTTCACTTAATTCTGGATTTTTTTCAAGTTTTGTGCAAAATTGAAAATATCAAAAGTTTTCTGTATTAAAAACTTTACACTGTTCCTTCTTCCCGCGGTGGCCAAATGATATCTTTCTATAGAGTTGCTATAGTTTCTACCTAGTAACATCCCAAAGGAAGTCTTTTTCATCTGTATTATGACACACTAGATAAATATCTCTTGCCTTAGGCTTTTATTAATTAAGATTAAAGACTGACTATTTCACATGCGAGTTACTGTGAATCTATCCGTTTTGCCAAAGGTGTAATGCAAACACTTTATAATAATAATTGACTTGATCATTGTTTAATAAAACTTTAGAAATGCATGCAGTTATTGAGTATTGCTGAATATTTAAATTGAGTAATTGGTTATATTTTAAATATATTTTAGTTGTCAAGGCTGACTGCTTTTGTTAATGTAATCCGGAAAATACATTCCATTCTTTCTATGTGTTTTATTCAAATACAACGGAGCATGGCAAATAACTGAGTTGAAGTGTATTGTGGTAGCAAAAGGTTCAGGGGCAGGCAAAAATACTGATATTACCACCATATGGTGACTGTATAATGCATGGGCATACATAGAAATTATGGGGCCTTATAGCACAAGTTCTGATTGCTGTCCCCACATCATCCCAATGAAACAAAGCCCTTACAAAGTAATTCTCCTATTGAATCCCCTAGATTCCCCTTTTATTGCAGCTATAAAGTATCATACCAGCAAAAATTTCCCACAAAGATTGAATGATTCCCCCACAATGAATTACTCCACAGTATCCTCCACACTCAGTATGATGACCCTACTATACCCCTCCTCAACTGCCCCAGCAAATTATCATGACTCCAAGATAGTATGATATCCAACGGTGACCCCCACACAGCCTTCCACACACTATAATGGTCCCCACACCTCTTCACACTGTATAATGGCCCCCAACACAGTCCTCAAATAGCCTTCCATAAAATATAAAGGCTACTTCATATCCCTTCAAATATTATAATGACCCCCACATAGTCCTTCATATAGTATAATGCACCTCATAGTGGGTCTATATACTATAATGCATCCCCATAATTCTCCATATATTATAATTCAGACTCCATAGATTATACTTCTGCCTTCATAGATTATAACACTGCCTCCGTATATTATAGTGCAGCCTCCATATATTATAATGGAGACTCATTATTATAATGCAGTCCGCATAGATTATAATGCAGCCTTCATAATTATAATGCAGCCTCCATATATTAGAATACAATCTCCATAGATTATAATACAGCCTTCAATATATCATAATGCAGCCTTCATATATCATAATGCACCTCCATATATTATAATGCAACCTCCATATATTAGAATTAGGGATGAGCGAGTCTACTCGCTAGGACTCGTTACTCGGCGATTCTTAAGGGACTCGCTGGACTCGGTAATCGGCGAGTCTTTTAGCGAATACTCGCTCAGTAACGAGTCCAATGCAAGTCAATGGCAATCTTAGTTTTGTCAGAGTTTACTTTATCTCACTCGCTAGACTCGCTAGACTCGCTCTATCACATCGCTATATAGCTTGAATCTCCCCAAACAGCAGCGAGTCTGAGCGAGTCTACGAGTCCGAATCCTAGCGAGTCTGCGATTCCGAGTCCTGTATTCTCTATTCGGGACTCGCGAATCCAGAATCTTTTATGTTACTAGTCAGCATTGCGTGTTAGGTCAGAAAACTTGTGAAGAAGGACAAGCATGTTAGCCAATCATAGTCAGTAATGCCATAGCAGCTTTGGTTGTGTCAGGACTATGATTGGCTGCTGTCCATCGTGATGCCTATGTCATCTATGACAGGCAAGGCAGTATATAAGGCTTGCCCCCGCCATTTTGGGCACATTCCTGAGAAGAGCTGACCTAGTGCAGGGAGACTTGGAGCAGATCTAGGGACAGTTAGGCAGTGTAGGAGTCACATATAACCCAAAAGTTATTTTCAGAACTAACAGGACGGAGTGTAGGAGTCAAGATTCCTCACACATAACCCAAAAGTTCTTTTCAGAACTACCAGGACGGAGGATTGCTGTACAGGACTGTAAGGAAGGGGAGATAGGAGCAGCCTTACAGTGAATCCAGCACCATCCTCAGAGCTTAGTTCACCCAGCTTTCCGCAGAGCTGTAATCCTAAGCTTTTTCTTATTTTTGGCACTAGTCTACCAAATAATTTTGGTGCCATTTTTCCACAAAAAATTTCCTGTGCCAGTGCGTTGCTGTACGGTGTCCTGCCTGCAGCTCGCACGGTACTTGTAAACTTGCACGCAGCCAGCACCGCAGCCTAACAGTGCCTGGTTCTGCGTACTAAACAATTTTTTCCTGTGCCAGTGCGTTGCTGTACGGTGTCCTGCCTGCAGCTCGCACGGTACTTGTAAACTTGCACGCAGCCAGCACCGCAGCCTAACAGTGCCTGGTTCTGCGTACTAAACAATTTTTTCCTGTGCCAGTGCGTTGCTGTACGGTGTCCTGCCTGCAGCTCGCACGGTACTTGTAAACTTGCACGCAGCCAGCACCGCAGCCTAACAGTGCCTGGTTCTGCGTACTAAACAATTTTTTCCTGTGCCAGTGCGTTGCTGTACGGAGTCCTGCCTGCAGCTCGCACGGTACTTGTAAACTTGCACGCAGCCAGCACCGCAGCCTAACAGTGCCTGGTTCTGCGTACTAAACAATTTTTTCCTGTGCCAGTGCGTTGCTGTACGGTGTCCTGCCTGCAGCTCGCACGGTACTTGTAAACTTGCACGCAGCCAGCACCGCAGCCTAACAGTGCCTGGTTCTGCGTACTAAACAATTTTTTCCTGTGCCAGTGCGTTGCTGTACGGTGTCCTGCCTGCAGCTCGCACGGTACTTGTAAACTTGCACGCAGCCAGCACCGCAGCCTAACAGTGCCTGGTTCTGCGTACTAAACAATTTTTTCCTGTGCCAGTGCGTTGCTGTACGGTGTCCTGCCTGCAGCTCGCACGGTACTTGTAAACTTGCACGCAGCCAGCACCGCAGCCTAACAGTGCCTTGTTCTGCGTACTAAACAATTTTTTCCTGTGCCAGTGCGTTGCTGTACGGTGTCCTGCCTGCAGCTCGCACGGTACTTGTAAACTTGCACGCAGCCAGCACCGCAGCCTAACAGTGCCTGGTTCTGCGTACTAAACAATTTTTTCCTGTGCCAGTGCGTTGCTGTACGGTGTCCTGCCTGCAGCTCGCACGGTACTTGTAAACTTGCACGCAGCCAGCACCGCAGCCTAACAGTGCCTGGTTCTGCGTACTAAACAATTTTTTCCTGTGCCAGTGCGTTGCTGTACGGTGTCCTGCCTGCAGCTCGGCTCCAAATAAGAGAAAAACCTGCGAGTTTGGACTAGCACACTTTCAGAGACACATCAGCGATTTGGAAATAGCATTATTCGTTATTACTCGGTTCCCTATTCATTAACATTGGACTCGCTAGACTCGCAACGAGTAGCGAGTCCTGGGCTCGGACTCGTGCGGGTCTAGCGATTCCGAGTAATTTAGGACTCGCTCATCCCTAATTAGAATACATTAAATTATAATGCAAGCTCCATATAATATCATGCAGCTTCCATATATCATAATGAACCTCCATATACTATAATGCGGTCTCCATATATTATAGTGCAGCCTCTATATATTATAATTCAGCTTCCATATATTATAATGCAGCCTCCATATACTATAATGCATCCTCCATATATTATAATGCAACCTCCATAGATTATAATGCAGCCTCCATATACTATAATGCACCTCTATATATTAAAATGCAGCCTCCATAGATTATAATGCAGCCTCCATATACTATAATGCCGCCCACCTAATTGAACTTACAGCTGTATAGTTAGGTTCAGAAGTAAATGAACATAGACCAAATCTTCATGATATAGGCCATGCATACTAGAATTTTTTATTTTGAAGTATGGAGACAGAAAAGGGCAAACATCGCACTGCAGGGATACAAATAAGTTTCAGAATCACTTTGTAAACCGGCAGTGCAGCTGTAGCAGCTGTGGGTCTGTATTAAAAGCCTGTTCAGTGGTTGTGGCTTGACACAAACCATAAAGGTAAGAACCTTACACCCACTACGCATTTTAATTTGATACAGAGAAACCCTATGTGTGCTTTTTTGTCTTTCATAGCATTCTTATTTTTTAACTAAAATTAAACAACTGGGGTGCAATTAAAGTGTAGACCTTCAGGTTAAATAAAAGAGGTTCAACAAAAATATCCTGTGAAATGTTTAGGAACGGCAACCATTTTTTCTATAAAGACTCCTCATTTTGGGGGCTCAAAAGTAATTGGACAAAATATAGCGGGCGTGACCGGGGAGCCTCGTTCTGAGTAACTTATCATATGCCCATGGATTCCTACAGAGATTGGTAAATTCTGAGCCTGTCGCTGACAGGCAATTACCTGTGGAGCCTCATTCTCCGAACATTCTCAGAAAGAAACGCAATGAAATTGCATCAGAAATTTCAGGATTTATATTTAAGTAATAAATATGTGAATGAGGGATTGTGGGGGAGTCTATTTTTAAATAAACCTTTTTTTCCATGTCTGTATTTTTAAACTCTATACTTGCTGGGTTATTAATTGAGGTGTCTGATAGATATCTTTACATTACTATCACCAGGGCTTGATGCTAGCTGTTAATTCACAGCTTACATTAACACCAAAATTATTACCACCAATTGCCACTGCACCAGGGCAATTGGGGAGAGCCAGGTGAAGCACCAGAATTTGAGCATCTAATTCAGTGCAATACTTCGGAGAGGTGTGCTGGCTGGTATATTTAGGTTGGGAAGGGCTAAATAACCATACCCCTACCTCCCTGATAATACCAGCTCCCACGTCATAGGGTGGTTATGATGGACAAGCGTAATGTAGCAGGATGGTAGTGACAGGCAAGGGTAATCAGGGTAACTAGTCCAACCCTCAGACTGGGGTTCCCTAGCTGACCCTGTTCCCAGAATTACCTTTGAAGATGAGGACATCTGGGCCACCACCCTTGCCCTGGTCCTGACCAGCCCTAGGCTAACACCCCCTCACCTCCATCCATGGATCAGGAAAGAAACAGCAAAAACCCACACAATGCCAAATTACAAGGAGAAGATAGCTTCAGGAAGGCTTCAGCAGGAACTGCACTCAGCATCCACGCAACTCACAGATTAAAGAGAAAATGAACAGCGACATCAGGTGATGGGTCATGGGACTATTTAAAGGAGTGGTCAACCACATCACCTGATAAAGACAGTAGTAGCAATTGACATTAACCCTTAATGTCCAAAAGGAAATTTACTTCCATTTAACTATTCACACTACAGAGCAATTACGGAGACTGCAGAGCAGTCTAAACATGACACCTCGGTAGTCTGCTTTACTTTGGCTGGTTATCAAAAATAGGGCAGATCCAAGGTCGCTTTTTAAATTGATTATTTAAATAATTTAAAAATGGTGTGGGATCCCCTCCATTTTTGATAACCAGCCAAGGTAAAGAATACAGCTGAGAGTTACAGCACACAGCTATTTCCTTTACCTGCGCTGGTTAGCAAAAATAGACATCACAAAGCACCCACTGACCTTGTGGAGACCAGTGGAGGATAACACTGCGGGCACCAGTTAAAGCACTCAAACACAGTGAAACCCAAGGTGCATTGCTCCCTAGAATTTGAATATGCAGATGAAGTTCTTGGAGCCTCGGTTAAGAGTCTACAACATGGCATCTGCATATTCAATTTCTAGGGAGCAATGCACCTTGGGTTTCACTGTGTTTGAGTGCTTTAACTGGTGCCCGCAGTGTTATCCTCCACTGGTCTCCACAAGGTCAGTGGGTGCTTTGTGATGTCTGTCTATCAAGCATTGCTCCCACCCAGCCAGAATCCTGCGCCACATTGATGAGGGGCAACAACCCCGAAACAGCTGTCTGTGGTTGGATACCTAGTCCATGGTAAACTCCTGGCCATATCTTCAAGCGCGCAAGGGCTGGATAGTGACTTAAGGGCTACTAATACCCTGGGCTAGGTCCTTCCCTGGTGGGATAACTGGCTGGTGTCCAGGTTAGCAAAAATAAGCAGGAGCACATACTGTTTTTGTTAATTTATTGTATATCCACATGTTTGCAGGGAAATTCGCTGGATTTCTTTTGAGGGGGCAAGGGGGAAAAGCTGTTACATGAGTAGAGTGGTCATGTATAAAGATGAGCTAACCTTTCCCGAACATGTTCACCAAATTCAAATTCAGCATAAACATTTCAGATTCAGTTCGGGGTTGGAAATCCATACAATTTCCCAAAACGTTCGGAAAATAGATTTGAACTTTAAAATGACCCTAAAATTTTTCCTTTTTGTTTGGGGCAAAAAATTCTTGCTGGACAACCTGTGTATATTACCCCTGCCAGAGGCCTTTGACTGGAACAATGCCATGTGGGGAAGCCTACCCCATCCAAGCAACTACCTGGTATGATATGAACCGTCCTGTCTCCTTTATTGAGGATATTTGGTTTATGGATACCATCAAATGGGAGTGGTTGCATGGGTCTAATGCCAATAATTTCTACGACCAGTGTACCTGAGGCAAGGTGGTGGCATTCTTGCAGGATAAAAGGTTTAGCTTCCTAGTGGAACAAGGTACTGGGCATTGGTGCTCCATCAATCAGTCAACTCTGCTGCATAACCATCTGCTCAAAAAACTGAAAGATATGGGGCAGCAACAGTGGATCATGGTTTGCATATGTCGGGTTGCCACCACTGCCAAATTTGAGAAGTGGCAGGAGAATGCCAGCCAGGAGTCAATGTGGCATGGGGTGGAAGAAAGGCCTCTCTTGGTTAGCCAGCTGCACCCAAACCCTCAGGGCATGTTGGTGTTCCACAAGTTTGCCTCTGTCTGGCGTGATCATCCCCTAGTTCCTCCATCATCTTCTCCAGCAGTGGCCATGATGGAGTGTGCTTGGGGCCGGTGATGGCAGAGAATGCCCCTGCAGGAGTAGTCCCTACAACCCCCCGAGACCGTCTGGCAGCAGAGTACATTCACCAACAGCGACTTTCATCCCGAGCAGTGCTGAAAATACTTGCACACAGTTTTAACACCAACTAAAGTGGACTTTCCTAAAAAAAAGTCATCTTGTGTTTGTCAATGTCCCGTTCCTTTTTGTCCAGAGAAGGACTTTTTTTTAGTTCGTTTTCAGTTCTTCCTTGACTGAGGCCTGTGTTTTTGTTAATGTTGTGATGAGCGGGCATGAATACAGCCTTTGTGGTACAGCTCAAAGACCTTGATGGACACTACCCTTCATGGATTTTCTTTCCATCACTTTAAGTGGGATATCTGAGACTTGGGTTTGCCACAGTGATGGTGCAATGATCTGCCATACAGTGCAACATCACGATGAACCCAGAGGCTACAACAAGAGGACACTTGATCCATTGTTGTAATCTCTGGGGTCATAGTTATTGTGCAGTTCATTACCATACAGTGCACCATCACTGTGACCCCAGAGACTGCAGTAAGGGATCAATTGTCTTATTGTTGTAGTCTATGGGGTCTCTGTATGGCAGATTGTTTCTATACAGTGCACCATCATTGTGACCCCAGAGACTGCAACAAAAGATCAAGCGTCCTCTTTTAGTCTCTGAACTCATAGTGATATTGCACAGTATGGCAATGATCTACCATTCAGTGCTCCATCATTAAACCCTACAGACTGCAGCAATGGATCAAGGTACTCTTGTTGTAGTATGTGGGGTCATAGTGATGGTGCACTGTGTAACAATGATCTGCCATACAGTGCATCATCACTATGACCCCAGAGACTACAACAAGAGGATGATTGATCCCTTTGATCGCTTGCTGCAGTCTCTGGGGTCACACTGATGGTGCACTGTATGGCAGATCATTGCCATACAGTGCATCATCATTGTAATCCCAGAGACTGCAGGAAGAAGAATCTTGATCCCTTACTGCAGTCTGTGGATGTAGCAGAGGCGATCGAGCATTGTGGGACCATCGTTGTGGACTATGTCAGAGGGTAAAATAAAGATTGAGTCTAAATTTATGTTTATGTGGTTTTTTCTAATAAAAAGATTTCTCTGTGTGTGGTGTATTTTTTTTTTACTATTCACTAGAGATTCCTAATGTCCGGGTCTAACATTGGCTCGTCATTATGAATCTCGGGCTTAGTGCCAGCTGCCAATAAAAAAGCTGGCATGAATCCCTTTATTACCCGGTTTGCAACTGGCACCAGGGCAACTGGATGAGTCTGGGTACAGCTCTTCAATGAATGTGCCATTTTCTTGGGTGGCTGTGGGCTGCAGGTCACAGCATGAGGGGGGGGGGGCCAGAATGCTTGGGCCTCTCTATGCCGAGAATTCCAGCCCCAAGCTGCCTAGTTGCACCTGGCTGTCAACAAAAAAACACAGCAAAGCTCCATGTCATTTTTTTTTTCTAATTATTTCTATAAATAAAAAAACAACGTCAGGCTTCACTGTATTTTTGGTTGCCATCCAGGTACAACAAGGCAGCTGGGAGTGGGTGGCAGTCTGTAGCTGCCAAGTTGTATTTGACTGGTAGCCAAAAATATGGTGAAGCCCCACATTGTTTTTTTTTTTTTTTATTTCTACATATAAAAAAATGGCATGGAGCATGGCATATTTTTTGGTGCCAGCTAGGTGCAACTTGGCAGCTGGGGGCTGGAATCCTCATAGTGGACAGTCCCAAATGTTATGGGCCCCCCACGCTGTGAATTGCAACCCTCAGTCACCCCAGAAAATGGTGCATTCATTCACCATTTTCTGGTGCTGTACCCTGACTCTTCCAGTTGCCCTGGTGCCGGCGGCAAACTGGATAATAAAGGGGTTAATGCCAGCTTTGTATTGGAAGCTGGCACTAAACCTAAGATTCATAATGTCGGGTCAATGTTACACCACTATGAATTTCTAGTAAATAGTAAATTGTCACTTCAGTGAGGAAGTGGACGAACTCTAGCACCACCTTTGGGGTTCTGGTCTGGCACAAATCCTTGGTCATATTAAAAAGCTTGTTAAAGAGTCGATTATGACTTTGAGGATAGCTACCAAAAGGTGGCGCTAGAGTTCATCCACTTCCTCACTGAAATGACAATTTGCATATTTCCCAGAGTAGCACTGCGGCTATAAGCTTCCTTATCAACTTATCTGCCTTCTTAAACTGGCAGACATATTCCTCTCCATGAGGTAGAAAGCTAGTTCCCCAGACCTAGTAAATAGTAAATAATACACAACACTCAGAGAATAATAATTTTATTAGAACAAAAAACAAACATAACTCAAATCCATCATTATTAACCCTCCATGATCCTTAATCTAGAGACTGCAAGGAGAGAACAAGCGTCCTCTCCCTGCAGAGTCCGCAATCACACTGACCGCAGGGACTCAGTGAGTGACGTCACCCACAGCAGTCAGAGACTGCCACAGGGGAGTGATGACGTCAATCACTGAGTCACCAGGGCTCCCCGTGGCAGAGAACTCAAAATGTTGTCACTTATGAGGGTTTCTGCTATTTAGGCACATCAGGGGCTCTCCAAACAGGACATGACACCCACAAACCATGCCATCAAAATCTGTGTTCCAAAATGTCACTCCCTCCATTAAGAGCCCTGCCATGCATCTAAACAGTGTTTTTTCACACCATATGAGGTACTGGGGTACTCAGGACAAATTGCCAAACATATTTTAGGATCAAATTTATCCTGTTGCCTTTGTAAAAATGAAACAATTGAGGCTAAAAGAACATTTTTGTGGAAATAAAAGTACTTTTTCATTTTCACAACTTAATGTATGAAGCACCTTGGGGTTCAAAGTGTTCACCCTGCATCTAGATAAGTTACATGGGGGTCTAGTTTCTAAAAATGGGGTCACTTGTGGGGTAACTCCACTGTTTAGGCACACAGGGGCTCTCCAAATGTGACATTGTGTTAGCTAACAATTGCAGCTACTATTTCAGCTTGAAACGTCAAACATCACTCCTTCCCTTCTCAGCCCTGCCATGCACCCAATCAGTGGTTTTCTGCCACAAATGAGGGATCGCTGTCCTTAGCAGAAATTGCCCAACAAATTTTAGGATCCATTTTATCCTGTTGCCCTTGTGAAAATGAAAAATTGAGGCTAAAAGAACATTTTTGTGGACAAAAAGTATTTTTGCGTTTTCACGCCTCAATGTTATAAAATTGTGTGAAGCACCTGAGGGTTCAAAGTGCTCACTGCACATCTAGATAAATTCCTTGGATGGTCTAGTTTCCAAAATGGGATCACTTGTGGGGGAGCTCACTGTTTAGGCACACAGGGGCTCTGCAAACGCGACATGGTGTCCTTTAACATTTGCAGCTAATTTTCCGCTTGACATGTCAAATGTCGCTCCTTCCCTTCACAGCCCTGCCGTGTCCCCAATCAGTGGTTTTCCGCCACAAATGAGGGATTGCTGTCCTCAGGAGAAATTGCCCAACAAATTTTAGGATCAATTTCCTCCTGTTGTCCTTGTAAAAATGAAAAGATTGAGGCTAAAATAACATTTTTGTGGAAAGAGTATTTTTTCATTTTCATGGCTCAATGTTATAAAATTGTGTGAAGCACGCGGGGAAGGGGCGGAATGTTGAAAGTGCTCACCGCACATCTAGATAAATTCCTTCGGTGGTCTAGTTTCCAAAATGGAGTCACTTTGTAGGGGTGCTTCATTGTTTAGGCACATAAGAGCTCTCCAAATGGGACATGGTGTCCATTAAGAGTTGCAGCTAATTTTCAGCTTGAAACATGAAACGTCGCGCCTTCCTTTCTCAGCCCTGAAATGCGCCCGCACAGTGTTTTCCGCCACATGTGAGGTGATGTTGTACTCAAGAGAAAATTGCCCAACAAATTTTTGGATCCATTTTATCCGGTTGCCCTTGTGAAAATGAAAAAAGTGAGGCTAAAAGAACATTTTGTGTGAAAGAAAAGTATTTTTTCATTTTCATGGCTCAACGTTATAAAATTCTGTGAAGCACCTGTGGGTTCAAAGTGTTCACCACACATTAACATAAATTCTTTGGGGGGTCTAGTTTCCAAAATGGGGTTGATTGTGGGGGGTTTCCACTGTTTAGGGACATAAGGGGCTCTGCAAACACGCAATGGTGTCAGCTAACGATTCCAGCTAATTTTCAATTCGAAAACTCAAATGGCGCTCCATCCCTTCCGAGCCATACCGTGCACCCAAACAGGGATTTTTGGCCACATATGGGGTATCAGCGTACTCGGGAGAAATAGATCAACAAATTTTAAGGTTCATTTTCTCCTGTTACCCCTGTGAAAATGCAATATTTGAGGCTAAAGTAACATTTTTGTTGGTAAAAGTAAAATGTTCGTTTTTTCCTTCCACATTGCTTTAGTTCCTATGAAGCACTTGAAGGGTTAATAATCCTATTGAATGTGGTTTTGAGTAGCTTGAGGGGTGTGGGTTTTGGAATGGTGTCACTTATGGGTGTTTTCTGTCATATAGGCCTCTCAAAGTCACTTCAAATGTGATGTGGTCCCTAAAAAAAGTGGCTTTGTAAATTTTGTTGGAAAAAGGAGAAATTGCTTATGAAGAAAAATGTTGTTCCCAAAATTGAGCTGATGTAAAGAAGACATGTGGGAAATGTTATTTATTAACTACTTTGTGTGATTTAACTCTCTGATTTTACAGTATAAAAATGGAAACTTTGAAAAAGGCAAAATTTTCTACATTTGTGCCAAAATGGTTTTTTTTCAAAAAGAAACGCGAAAATTTTCAACCAAAATTAACAATTAACATGAAGTCCAATGTGTCATGAGAAAACAATCTCAGAATCACCGGGATCCATTGAAGCGTTCCAGAGTTATAACATCATAAAGTGACACTTGTCAGAATTGCAAAAAATGGGCAGGTTAGGAAGGTCAAAACAGGCTGGGTGGTGAAGTGGTTAAAGGGGCCCTAATTGCTCTGTGTGTAAACTGGGAAAACAAATATTGGAGGATGATGGGGGCTACAGAGGGATATTGGAGGATGATGGGGGCTACAGAGGGATAGTGGAGGATGATGGGGGCTACAGAGGGATAGTGGAGGATGATGGGGGGCTACAGAGGGATAGTGAAGGATGATGGAGATAAGACACCCCCCGAAATTAAGACATAGTGCAACTTTTGGAGCAAAAATTTATATAAGATGGTGTCTTATTTTTGGGGAAACAGGGTAATACAGTAGTTGCAGTGGCCAATGTCCAGGCATAGCCATAGAGTCTCCAAAATGTAGCCCATGTATGGACAGAGAATGCTGGGTCACCCTATTCTCAACCTGTTCTTAGTTCATCACCCCGTCAGGAGTCACAGGAAACATTTGACCCCAAGCTTGGCCAGTCCAAGGATATGTTTGGTCCATATCCTTTTCATTGCCTCTGGCCTCTCACTGCGAGACATTGAAGAGGAACATCATCTGTTCATGGCCAAATATTTGAAAACCCACGGCCAAAAGAAATCCACTTTCATCCACGTGATATACCGGATGAAGAGGTGGAGTCCAATGGTGATGAAACACAGTTGCTATCTGGCCAGCCAACTATCAACATGGACGTCATGGACGTCATGGAATACGAGGTGGTCGATGATTAGACCACCGATGTGACCAGGACCGCTGGCACGCATAGCCAGCACAACAGCACAGAGGACGAAGGTGGATATGTAGCACAAACAAAGGCACCAAGGGCTACTAGTTTGAGCAGAGTGCAAAGTGTGTCAACTGTTGCCAAGAGCAATACCTCTGTGCCCCAAGTCAAGGCAAGGGTACATTCAGCCGCTGTCTGGAAATTTTTTTCAGATAGTCCTTCTGAACCAAATGTTGTCATCTGTAGCATCTACCATATGAAGCTGAGCAGCGGCCAGGGCAAAGGCAACCAAAGCACCACCAGTATGCGGAAACACATGTAAGCCAAGCCCCCTAGTCGTTTGGAGGAACAACAGGGTACCAAATCAGTGTCTCCGGGTCAAACCACTGCCATGTCGCCTGTGATCTGTCCTTCCCAATCTGCTGGGCAGGAAGCAGGTGATTATACCTTTTGCTCACAAGCTGTAGTTGCACAGACGCAGGACACAAGAAGCTCATCCACTTGTTTGTCCCAGCCAAGCGTCCAGTTGTCCGTGCCTCATGAAAGGAGGCGTAAATACCAAGCCACGCACCCACAAGCACAAATACTGAATGCGCACATTGCCAAGTTGCTAGCGGTGGAGATGTTTCCATTTAGGCTTGTGAGGACACAGTCTTTACGTGATCTGTTGGCTCTGGCTGCCCCACGATACTCAGTTCCCAGTCGGCACTATTTTTACTGGTGTGCCATCCCCTCATTACACCAGCACGTCTTAAACAATCTAAAGTATGCTCTCACCAATGCCGTAACCGGGAAGGTCCACCTTACAACAAACACGTGTACAAGTACTTGTGGACAGAGACAGGGACAATACATCTCTGTCATGGCACACTGGCTCAACCTAGTGGAGGGTGGGACAAAGTTTCAAATTGAACCATCACATATCCTACCTACGCCACAAATAGCAGGCCCAACCTCAATCAGGGTTTCCGCATCATCATATGCCTCCTGTCTCCCCTCTTCCTCCTCCTTCTCTGCCTCGTCAACCTATGCTGAATTACCCTCCACATCACTCCCAAGTTGGGAGGTGTACAGCAGCACATCTACAGAGCGGCAACACACTCTGCTGAAGCTCATCTTCTTAGGTGAAACACCACACACTGCAGTAGAGCAGAAATAAAACAACAGACTGATCAGTGGCTCTCCCCACTGCAACTGCAACTCTGCGATAATGGGCGTAACTTGGTGGTGGCTTTAAAGCTCGGGAAGCTGGTACACATGCCATGCATGGCTCACATGCTGAACCTAGTTGTGCAGAAATTTATAAAAACATACCCTGACTTGCCGTACATACTTGAGGAGGTGCGCCCATTTCCACCATTCCTCAACCACTGTTGCCGGTCTTGCAGCGCTTCAAAAGCAATTTAATTTGTCAAACCACTGACTCATTTGAGACCTGCCAAGATGGTGAAACTCAACATATATGTTGGCAAGGATAAGTGAGCAGGGTAGGCCACTTGCTGAATACCAGCTTATACATGCCAGTCAGACTGAGACTCAGCCAAGACACATAACAACTGTCGAGTGGGTGTGGATCGCTGACATTTATTATTATTATTTATTTATATTGCACCATTAGATTCCATGGCGCTTTATATATGAAGAGGGGAGAACAAGGACAAATACAGTATATATGGACAATCAAGTCTTACAGATACAGGAGGGGAGACATTTGTGAGGTGCTTGATAACTTTGAGCAGTGCACCAAGCTTATGAGCGGTGATCAGGCTGTTATTAGCGTAGCCATCCCTATTATGCTATGTCTGATGAAAGAATCGCTGTATAATCTAAAAATTTAATCTTTGAGTGCCCAGCCAATCTCTTCAGGTAATATTGGGGATGAAGATGATGAGGAAGACGAGAAAGGAGAGGACTTCTTTTTCAGAGGTACTGAGGGAACCCCTCATGCTACAGAGGGGACTCCCAACGCCAGCTTCATGTCTGTCCAGCATGGGTGGGCTGGAAAGGAGGAGGTGGAGAGTCAGTGTGAGAGGAGCATGGGTATTGTTCCTCCTTCTGGGGACTCAGAACATTTACCTCTTTGCAACTTGGCACACATGGCACAATTCATATCTAACTCTCTGTGCCAAAACCTCGCGTGATCCACATTTTCAACAGCAACCTAATCTGGTTGACCACCTTTCTAGACCCACGGTACAAGGATAAAGTTCCTTCTCTACTGTTGCAGTCATCAAGGGGTTTCACAATTGAATCCTTCAAGAGTGCCATTGTCGATCATTTGATGGCAACATCATCTTCAGACACTGATACTAGCAGAGGTACCAGCTCTGTGCGACAGCATGCATTAATGGGGAGAGACACGCCCAGCAGGTACAAATAGGTGGTGGTAAAAAAAATTGCTATGAGCGTTAAGGCGATATATTACGTGCACCAGTCACCACACAAGACAGCGGTGCCGACTGCGTGTCAGTTGTGCAGTACCGTGCGTGCTATTCGGTGTGAACAGAGCACCGCTACAGCAGAAGAAAATTGCCCTGAGGTTTAAGGCGATATATTATGCGCGCCAGTCACCACACAAGTCAGCGGTGCTGGCTGAGTGTCAGTTGTGCAGTACCGTGCTTGCTATTCGGTGTGAACACAGCACTGCAACGGCACAAAAACATTGCTCTGTGGTTTAAGGTGGTATATTACGCGCGCCACTCACCACACAAGTCAGCAGTGCTGGCTGCGTGTCAGTTGTTCAGTACTGTGAGTGCTATTCGGAGTGAACACAGCACTGCAACGGCAGAAAAAAATTGCCCTGAGGTTTAAGGCGATATATTATGCACGCCAGTCACCACACAATACAGAGGTGCGTGCTGTTCTGTGTAAACACAGCACCACAACGGCGCAAAAAAATTGCCCTGAGGTTTAAGGTGATATATTACGTGCGCCAGTCACCACACAAGACAGTGGTGCTGGCTGCGTGTCAGTTGTGCAGTATCGTGCATGCTATTCGGTGTGAACACAGCACCGCAACGGCAAAAAAATTGGCCTGCAGGCGTAAATGTGACCCCAAAAATAGCTGGGAAAACTGTCACTACTCCCTGACCTTATACTTTCAGCTCTAAGAAAAGCTGGAATATTTCTGACTGTACTATGTGGTACTGTAATGCTCCTGCCTGTCTCCCTGCACTACAGTCACCTAGTACTACAATACTGCTTTTGGGTTTTACAGAGGATTTCTGTACGATTTGCACAAGCACAACTCTCCCTAGCAGTTGCTCACACTTTCCCTACACTAGCTGTGTTCTGAATGCAATGTGCAGAAAATGGCGGCAGCAGGGCTTATATAGAGCCTATGAGTCATAGGCTGTGACTCATGTATGGCGCTGGGTGGCCAGCCAATCATAGTAATGTCACAACCAAGAAGGCTGTGGCATTACTGTGATTGGCTAATGCTGGGCAGGAGATCCGAATATTGCGAGGCGAGTAGTGAGATACTTGCTATGTTTCGAGTGCCGCGAGTACCACACTACTCGCTGAGTACCGAATAATTGCGATTATATTCGCTCATCCCTAGTTTTGTAGCTTTTACACAATAAAAACTATTTTATAGAAAAAAAGAATTGTTTTGCATCGCTGTATTTTGAGAATTATAGATTTTATATTTCTCTGGTGACGGAGTTGTATGGTAGTTTGTTTTTTGTGGGACAAGATGTTGCTTTCACGTATGCTATTTTTATTTACTTGTAACTTTTTGATCGTGTATTCCACTTTTTTTGGTGATATGACGTATAAGCAAAAAATGTTGTTAATATTTGTATTTATTTACATTTTTTACCATCTCACAGTTTCATAGATAGGGTTGTTCAGGATTTGGCAATACCAAATACCGTATATACTCGTGTATAAGCCGACTTTTTCAGCCCAAAAATTGGGCTGAAAAGTCCCCCTTCGGCTTATACACGAGTCATATACTGTTTGCTGTGGTGGGGGCTGTGTCCGGGCACAGGAGGAGGCGGGGGGAGGCTGCAGAATGAGCGGCACGTCACGTGGTGCCGCTCATTAATTATGCATGGGGAGCAGCGCATAGTACATTGCTGCTCCCCTGCACAATATAGCCTCCCCCGCTGCCTCCCCGCCCCGGTCACATGATCGCATTCAAACAGGAAGAGCGGGGAGGACGCCGGAATTAGAAGCCGCGCACGCAGACGGAGCAGCTGGGGGACCCGGGTGCCTGCAGACCGAGCCGAGGGGGTGAGATTACCCCTGCTGGGGCTGTATTACCCCTGCTGGGGGCGCCTGCATTACCCCTGTGGGGGGCCTGTATTACCCCTGTGGTGGGGGCCTTCATTACCCCTGTGGGGGGCCTGCATTACCCCTGTGGGGGGCCTGTATTACCCCTGTGGGGGGGCCTTCATTACCCCTGTGGGGGGCCTGCATTACCCCTGTGGGGGCCTGCATTACCCCTGTGAGGGGCCTGTATTACCCCTGTGGGGGGGGGCCTTCATTACCCCTGTGGGGGGCCTGCATTACCCCTGTGGGGGGGCCTGCGTTACCCCTGTGGGGGGGCCTGCGTTACCCCTGTGGGGGGGCCTGCATTACCCCTGTGGGGGGCCTGCATTACCCCTGTGAGGGGCCTGTATTACCCCTGTGGGGGGGCCTTCATTACCCCTGTGGGGGGCCTGCATTACCCCTGTGGGGGGCCTTCATTACCCCTGTGGGGGGCCTGTATTACCCCTGTGGGGGGCCTGTATTACCCCTGTGAGGGGCCTGTATTACCCCTGTGAGGGGCCTGTATTACCCCTGTGGGGGGGCCTTCATTACCCCTGTGGGGGGCCTGCATTACCCCTGTGGGGGGGCCTGCGTTACCCCTGTGGGGGGCCTTCATTACCCCTGTGGGGGGCCTGTATTACCCCTGTGGGGGGCCTGTATTACCCCTGTGGGGGGCCTGTATTACCCCTGTGGGGGGGCCTTCATTACCCCTGTGGGAGGCCTGCATTACCCCTGTGGGGGGCCTGCATTACCCCTGTGAGGGGCCTGTATTACCCCTGTGGGGGGGGGGCCTTCATTACCCCTGTGGGGGGCCTGCATTACCCCTGTGGGGGGCCTGCATTACCCCTGTGTGGGGGGCCTGCGTTACCCCTGTGGGGGGGCCTGCGTTACCCCTGTGGGGGGCCTTCATTACCCCTGTGGGGGGCCTGTATTACCCCTGTGGGGGGCCTGTATTACCCCTGTGGGGGGCCTGTATTACCCCTGTGGGGGGGCCTTCATTACCCCTGTGGGAGGCCTGCATTACCCCTGTGGGGGGCCTGCATTACCCCTGTGGGGGGGCCTGCGTTACCCCTGTGGGGGGCCTTCATTACCCCTGTGGGGGGCCTGTATTACCCCTGTGGGGGGCCTGTATTACCCCTGTGGGGGGCCTGTATTACCCCTGTGGGGGGGCCTTCATTACCCCTGTGGGAGGCCTGCATTACCCCTGTGGGGGGCCTGCATTACCCCTGTGAGGGGCCTGTATTACCCCTGTGGGGGGGGGCCTTCATTACCCCTGTGGGGGGCCTGCATTACCCCTGTGGGGGGCCTGCATTACCCCTGTGGGGGGCCTGCGTTACCCCTGTGGGGGGCCTTCATTACCCCTGTGGGGGGCCTGTATTACCCCTGTGGGGGGCCTGTATTACCCCTGTGGGGGCCTGTATTACCCCTGTGGGGGGGCCTTCATTACCCCTGTGGGAGGCCTGCATTACCCCTGTGGGGGGCCTGCATTACCCCTGTGGGGGAACCTGCATTACCCCTGTGGGGGGCCTTCATTACCCCTGTGGGGGGCCTTCATTACCCCTGTGGGGGGCCTGTATTACCCCTTGGGGGGGCCTGTATTACCCCTGTGGGGGGGCCTGCATTACCCCTGTGTGGGGGCCTGCATTACCCCTGTGTGGGGGCCTGTATTACCCCTGCTGGGGGGCCTGCATTACCCCTGCTGGGGGGCCTGTATTACCCCTGCGTGTGTGGGGGCCTGTATTACCCCTGCTGGGGGGCCTGCATTACCCCTGCTGGGGGGCCTGTATTACCCCTGCGGGGGGGCCTGTATTACCCCTGCTGGCGGCAACTGTATACTAGTTATGGCTGCTATATACAGGGATGGTGGGCTATATACCAGTGATAGGGGGCTTTATAACAGGACAGTGGTCTGCTGCATTGGTAGTTTACTGATTCTATTTAAAATAAAAGTTCAACATTTTATTCGTATCTATTTTCATTTTTAAAATTTTTCAGTACCGGTAGCTGCTGCATTGTCCACCCTAGGCTTATACACGAGTCAATAGGTTTTTCCTGTTTTTGGGGGCAAAAGTAGGGGGGTCGGCTTATACACGGGTCGGCTTATACACGAGTATATACGGTATATGTAATTTTTTTCTATTTTTTTTACATTAATTAACATAGTTATTGGTATTGTGACATCTATTCAAGGCCGCAGTCTCAAAACAACTATCTTGGAGAGACTTGGCACAAGTCACTCCGTTTGGTAAAATCTTAAGAAACCCTGACACCTTTTTAGTCTATATAGGGATCTGGATTTACAACTCGGTCCAAAATATTGCTATGGGTGGACTGCTGTCCCAAGGGGTAAACTAGAGGCAGGAATAGTCGCCAAGCAGGGTCATAGCCAGGAGGTCACGAAAAAGACAAAATCAGGATCTGTTAGAGCAGTCAAGAATCCAGGTAAAAACTGAGTAGGCAGCAAGGTACAAAATTGTCAAGCAGAAGCGTTCAAAAAAATAGGCCATGGCAAAACAGGAGAACACTGATACAGGGTTGAAGAACAAAAGACCTAATCAGGAAGTTTCAGGAAGTAAGCTGAAGGTGTTAGTAGGGTGTGGTGCCTACTAATAGGCTTAAGCCAGGAGCTGATGACTTCAGCTGGCAGGACACACCTCCTCTCTGTCAGACTGGAAAGTAGTGTAGGTCACAGTTTACAAAACTATTTATTTTAGAGACCACATCACATTTGATGTGACTTTAACAGGCCTATAGGACAAAAAATTCCCAAAAGTGACACCATTCTAAAAACTGCACTCTCAAACTGCTCAAAACCACATCCAAAAACTTTACTAACCCTTTAGGTGCTTCACAGGAACTAAAGCAATGTGGAAGGAAAAAATTTAAATTTAACTTTTCTCCTCAAAAATGTTACTTTATCCCAAAATTTCGCATTTCACAAGGGTTACATTTGTTGTGCAATTTCTCCTGAGTATAATCATAACCTAGACGTGGTAGAAAACAACTGTATGGCAGTGCTCGAAAGGGAAGATGCGTCATGTGACTCTTCAAAATTGTGTGGTATCATTATCAGATGATATTTCTTTTTTGGAGAGCCTCTGATGTGCCTGAACGTTAGAAATACCCAAAAAGTGACCCTATTTTGCTAACTAGACCCCACAAGATGTGTAGTGAGCACCTTGAACCCCCAGGTGATTCACAGTTTGTAAAAATAAATAAGAAAACAAAAAACATTTTCTTCTCAAAAATGTTTTTCAACTCAATTCTTTTTTATTTTCAAAAGTGTAGTAGGAGAATATCAGAAAGAAGATGGGAATGCAGGTGTGTCACAGTCCGTGCTGCTCCAGGCTCAAAAAACTCACCAAAGAGTCAAATTTTCCTTAAGCAGATTTCCAAGCTTTATTCTCCTTCCTCCTACGCGTTTCGGCGCCTATCCTGGCACCTTCATCAGGGATATCCCTGATACCCTGCATTCCCATCTTATTTCTGGATTTCACCACTGGTTAGTGGTCGGTGGAGGTCTTGCAGCAGCTCTTGATTGCTTCACGCTTTCAAACCAGTTGTGGGGATCACAACTGCACCAGGTGAGTGGCTTCATTACACCACCCTGATTCAGTGTCACTAGTGATAGGGCACTATTGCGCCTCTTGTCCCCCACCCCTTTTATATTTTCTATAGTAGGAGAATATGGACCTCAAAATTCGTTGTGCAAATTCTCCTCAGTACAATAATACCCCATATATCGTGGAAAGCTATTTGTTTGGGTGCACAGTAGAGCTCAAAAGGGAAAGAGTGCAATTTGACTTTTCAAACAGAAAATTGGTTGGTATCATCATCAGCTGCTATGTCGTTTTTGGAGAGCCCTGATGCCTAAACAGTAGAAACACCCTATAAGTAACCCTATTTTGGAAATTAGATCTCTCAAGGGACTTTTCTAAGTTTGTGGTGAGGACCTTGAAGCCACAGGTGGAATGGTTTACAGGTGCCATGCTGCATTGGCAGAGCCCCTGGGGTGCAAGAATAGCAGAAATCCCACACAACTAACCCTATTTTACAAACTGCACCCCTCAATGAGTTACTTTATGGGTGCAGTGAGTATATTGACACCACAGGTGTGTTTTAAAATGTTATGTTATTGGGCAGTGAGGAAAAATTTTACCACCAAAATTTTGTTTTAACCCCAGATTTCCAGTTTTAGGAAGGGAAATAGGTAAAAAAGAGTCCCAAAACATATTACACAATTTCTGCTGATCATGGCAATACCTCAGATGTGACTGTACAATATTGTTTGGCCACACACCTGAGCTGGGAGGGAAGGAGTGCCGTATGATTTTTGGAGCACAGATTTTCCTAAAATAGTTTGCAGACTTCATTTGCAGAGACCCTAATTGTCAGAACAGCAGAAACGTCTTCAAGTGACTACATTTTGGAAATTACACCCCTTTGGAAGTACATCTATGGGTGTAGTGCTGATTTTATCCCTGGAAGACATGCATGGAGTCAAACCCAGTGAATGTTGCAGAATTAAAAATTTGAAATAAACCTTTGAACATTGTTCCCAGCTTGTTCTTCTAGAGAAACACAACCCGTAAATTAAGGAGGCTTCCTCTCTATAACAATGCAGATTTTACAATGTAGATTTTAACTGTGGATTAGATATTGTGGGGCTCAGAATGGAAGAGAACATTAGGATATTGGAGCAGAGGTTTTGCTGTTTTTTGTTCGGGGATGAGGAGTCATTGCGCTTTTCTAGAGCCTTTGTGCTATCAGTAACCCCTATATTTCCCCTATATTTCCATTACCGCATGACATACCTTGGTAGGGGTTGATTTTTTGTGAGTTGAGTTGAATGCTTTTAGTAGCAGTTTGGGAAGAGAACATATTGGATCATTTCACATTTATCCTGTGCTCTATGCTGAGCACTTACATTAGGATTTCCATCTACATCTTTGCATCTTAGCCTCTCATGCAGCCAGATCAGATATCATAAACTTCACTGATGAGGGACAATCAACCCGAAATGCAGCATCTGCAGATTGGTGCTCTGATCTGGCATAAATCCTAAATCATATGGAAAGGCTTGTTAAAGAGTTAATTATGACTTTTAGGATCAATACTTTCAATAGGTGGCACTTCATCTACTTCCTCCCTGAAGTGACAATTTGCATATTTCCCAGAGGAGCATTGCAGCTAAAAGTCTCCTCACTGCTGGCATGCAGGATTAAATCTCCACAATAAGAATAGCTATTCCCCCAGACATCATTTACATCTCCAAAATATATGATTCAGGTGAAACACCCTGATGAATCCATTCATTAATAAGGAAGCAGAGTTACTCTGAACTCTGTTTGCTCTCTGTTCAGATGTGTCCTTTTTTTTTTTCAAAGGAGCATGAAACTGTGGTTGACTGCACTTTTGTGCACGCCTAAAAAGACGCGCAAAAAAATGGACACCACCGGTAATTAGCCGGTAATGTTTAGGGAAAGATGTGGGTTTAGCATGTGAGCCCCCAGCAAAGGCAGGAAGGGGTAAAATGAAGAGAGCCTTATGGTTCCGGATACTCAATCTTGTGATCACTATGGTTCCTAAAAATAGAATCCTAAATAAGGTTGGTAAAATCTACAAATATTTTATAATCATACTTGCAATATTACTTTGCACTGCACTATAATGCAGGTATGCACACATTCTCAATAGGAGAAAGTAAAGGAAATTGTCCTTGCATCGGTACGAAAAAAAGGAGAAGAAATGTTTTCATTTCTCAGTCTATGTAGTGTTAGACATCAGACGCATGCCATATGTATATTGGGAGTTTGGTGTTCAATTATTCATGTGAATATATTGGTCTTTACCAAAGTCAATGTTGGAAACAACCATATGTTAGAAATGTATTGATTGTGTATTGCATTACATTTCTTTTTTACTGTGTACATGCATATATAAGTGACAGATAACCTTTATTCTTTCAAGTTAGATACTTAATCAATGTGGTAATCATTGCATTGAATATCTATGAATCATTTAAATGTAGTCTTTAAATTGTGTAGCCAATCTTCTCTTTGGAAAGAAGGGAGTCAATTAATGCTGAATCACAGCTTTGAGAATATATGGATGGATTTAACTCACGATACATATTTTTATTAAAGAATAGCTCCACTTTTGCTGACATTTGCAGAATACATTTCAAATTTTGACAGTTGACCCTTAACATCTGATATTCTCATTTCCACAGTATGTGATTAAGGTGACAATTTGTTGTCAAATTCTGAGAAGCAACTGTCATTTTAAATGTTATACATCATATACTGTATTACTGATAGTAGATTTATGTTGTAAGTAAGGCTACGTTCACACATTTGCGTATTTTGCTGCGCTTTTTTGCGCGCGCTTTTTGCCGCGTTTTTCGGCCGCGCAAAAAAGCGCAACAAAATATGCAAGGGCTTTCATACACTGCGCTTTCTTTACTCCAGAAAGCGCAGTGATGTCACAGAGGGGAGGAAGAATCCTGCTTCCTCCTCCCCTCTGTGACAGCCCCATTAGATTTCACAGAGTATTAATATACACTATGAAATCTAAATTAAACAGAGGCAAATGTATGGAAAATAAAAAAGAATGAATACATCACCTCTCCGGTGCCTTCTCCCACTGTCCGGTGCCTTCTCCCGCTCTCCGGTGCTAAGTGAGAGGTGTACTGATAAGACCTGTGGTGACGTCAGAGGGGGGGCGTTCCCGGGGCGTTCCCAGCGCTGATTGGCTGTTCGCGGTCATGTGACATGTATCACATGACCGCGAGTGCCCGGGAACGCCCCTCTGACATCACCACAGGTCCTGTCAGAAGACATCTCACTTGGAACCGGGGATCGCACAGCGGGAGAAGGCATCGGACAGGTAAGTATTCATTCTTTTTTATTTTTCATTCACTTGCTTTTGTTTCATTTAGATTTCGCAGTGTATATTAATACACTGTGAAATCTAATGGGCGGCCACAGCTGTAACAGAGGGGAGGAGGAAGCTGGATTCTTCCTCCCCTCTGGGAGAATACGCAGAAGTAGCTGCGTAAACAATTGACATATCAATTGTTTACGGAGCTGCGTTTTCTCCCGGAAAACGCACTGCGTATTTTTACGCAATGTCTGCACTGCAAAGTGAATTTCCCATTCACTTTGCAGGCAGACAAAAGGCACATTGCGTATTTTGAAAAGCGCGCGTAAAAAAACGCAATGTGTGAACGCAGCCTTAAGGCCCCTTTCACATCAGCGTTTTTTTCTGGATCTGGCTGATCTGGACAGAAAAACACATCTGCCACATGTGTTGCCTAATGGCCGCGCTTGCGGTACACTTGCGTCAAGCCTCAAGCATTGTCTATGGGGCTTGCGGTAAGTGTGGCAAGTGCGGTATTGCCGCGATCCGGCACTTGCGGCAGTTGCGGCCGTGAAGAAAAACGTGGTCAGCTGCGGTTATTTTGCATGGCTGCACCTTCCACAAGTGCCGGATCATGGCAATACCGCACTTGCCGTACTTGCCGCAACCCCCAATAGACAATACATAGGGCTTGCTGCAAGTGTACTACAAGCGCACCGCAAGTGCGGCCATTAGGCGTCACATGCGGCAGATGTGTTTTTTTGTCTGGATTGGCCAGATCCAGACAAAAACGCTGATGTGAAAGGGCCCTAAGTTGAAATAACAAAGATTGCAAACAGTTAAGGCACATCTTTTAATTCAATTAGCTTTTAAGTGGCATAAAATGCTAAATAAGCATTAATAGGCATAAAAAGGAAGCATGTCTACAAACAAGAATGAATAGAAGTGACTTCACCACACTTAGAATAATTTGTTACACTCCTTGACCAGCTTTACAAGTTTTCATGCTCACTTTTTTGTGCATCTTCTTTTTGCAAAAAATAATTATTAAAATATACACCGTATACACCAGAGAAGATTGAACCTTTTGAAAGTCAAATTCGCCAACTTTGACAAATTTTTCTTAAAAATTTGATTTGTGGAGAAATTATTTCAGATCAAATAGATATAGATACTCACATTAAGGTGCATGTGCTTAAAGCGAACCTGTCAACCCCCCTGGACATCAAAAGCTATAATAGCCACCTTCTGCAGCACTAAGGCTGCATTCAGGGAAGGTGGCTATAGGCTTTTGATGCCCTATATACTGTTAAATATTCATTATATAACTGCTTACAGTTTAGAAGACCTAAGACCAGGAGGCGGGGTTTCGCGCTCCTCCGACCCGCCCCCTCCGACCCGCCATTCTCCTCTATGGCGCCACGCATGCGCTGTGCGCCGGGTGTCCAGGAAGTCGACGGGCTGCGCGCACAGCGCATGCGCGGCGCCATAGAGGAGAACGGAGGCGCGCGTTCATGCTAGACTGTGAGGGGAGGCAGCAGCAGGCGACCAGGCTGATTGACAAGAGGGGCGGGTCGCAGGAGTGCGAAACCCCGCCTCCCGGTCTTAGGTCTTCTAAACTGTAAGCAGTTATATAAGTGAATATTTAACAGTATATAGGGCATCAAAAGCCTATAGCCACCTTCCCTGAATGCAGCCTTAGTGCTGCAGAAGGTGGCTATTATAGCTTTTGATGTCCAGGGGGGGTGACAGGTTCGCTTTAAAATATAATAGCACATGCACTCTAACCCATTCACAACATTGGATGTACTGGCATGTTCAAGATCATGTCCCTGCCTTTGATGCATGCTCACACACTAAGCCCTCATCTTTCCCTGTACAGTTTTGCTGATCTGACCTGTTGTATTGTGCCTCTGATATGGGCATGCAGACAGCGGGATTTGACACACTTCATTCTCTGTCCCGGGACATGATTGCGGGGTGCTGATGGGTTGTAACGACAGCCAGGGTCATTTGATACCCCTGTATCTGTTTTACGTACTCTCTGTGAATGCTAGCTAAGCACGGGCATGCACCATAGGTCATTATTTGTGCTGTAGAGAGCAGTGCTGATGTACCACTCAGTACAGCACAAGTGATTAGGCAATCACAGCTTCAAATTCCCTAAGAGGACTAGTAAATTCAGTAAAAAGTGGGGGGGAAATTATTTTAAAAATATGAACAAATAAAACACAAGTTGAAATTACCCCCTTTTGCACCATTGAAAATAGCAGAATTAAAAAATACACATTTTTGGTATTGCCACATTCAGAAACATCTGATCTATCAAAATATAAACTAAATCAATCCAATCTTTAAACTGTAAAGAAATTAAAAAGTGCCAGAATTACATTACTTTGGCCTCTGCATGACTGCAATAAAATGCAACAAGAGGCAATGAAAACGTCACATCTACCCCAAAAATGGTATTTCTAAAACATCTGCTCAGATATGAGCCTGTGAGCTTGATTTTTGTACCAGGAAAGCTCTTTGAACAAATTATTAAACAACATGTATGCAAGTACCTGGATCAGGATGAAGTGACTTACCAAAGCCAGTATGGGTTTGTACCTAATAAGTCATGTCAGACTAAGATTTCTTCCATGACAGAATCACTGACTGGGTGGATCAGGGAAAAGCAGTAGATATAGTATATCTTAACTTCAGCAAAGCATTTGCCAAATTACCAGCGCCCCTGCCATCCTCAGAGACTGTCCCGTTATCCAACAGCCTGACCAAATCCCTGCTCCATCCCTCATCATCATCACCAAATACCCCAGGGATCCAGCTCCGCCTGTGGGGAACTTCAACACCTAGCTGCTCATCTATCATCCCTGGAGGCCCCACACAGCGCTGGTGCAATCACCAGATACCACAGGTGGCGTCACAAAAAACTTATAAACTTTTATTCCCATTTCAACTACCCCTTTTTAGTTGACCACCAGGGCCACGGGTCTGGGCAGGCCACCAGTGACATCCCTACCACAACAGAGGGCCCAGATACCCAAGTCCCCATACCCTGGGCTAGTCATTAATACTGGAGAGGAGAGAGGATCTGAAAAGATCTAAACAAACTGAAATAGTGGTCAGCAACTAAAAGAATGGTTTTAATTAGGGAAAAATGCAAAGCCCTACACCTGCGCAAGAAAATGAAAAAAACATATGCATGAAATGCATGCTCAATTGGGTTAAGATCTGGTGATTGACTTGGCCATTGCAGAATGTTCCACTTTTTTGCACTCATGAACTCCTGGGTAGCTTTGGCTGTATGCTTGGGGTCATTGTCCATCTGTACTATGAAGCGCCATCCAATCAACTTTGCAGCATTTGGCTGAATCTGGGCTGAAAGTATATCCCGGTACACTTCAGAATTCATCCGGCTACTCTTGTCTGCTGTTATGTCATCAATAAACACAAGTGACCCAGTGCCATTGAAAGCCATGCATGCCCATGCCATCACGTTGCCTCCACCATGTTTTACAGAGGATGTGGTGTGCCTTGGATCATGTGCCGTTCCCTTTCTTATCCAAACTTTTTTCTTCCCATCATTCTGGTACAGGTTGATCTTTGTCTCATCTGTCCATAGAATACTTTTCCAGAACTGAGCTGGCTTCTTGAGGTGTTTTTCAGCAAGTTTAACTCTGGCCTGTCTATTTTTGGAATTGATGAATGGTTTGCATCTAGATGTGAACCCTTTGTATTTACTGTCATGGAGTCTTCTCTTTACTGTTGACTTAGAGACAGATACACCTACTTCACTGAGAGTGTTCTGGACTTCAGTTGATGTTGTGAACGGGTTCTTCTTCACCAAATAAAGTATGCGGCGATCATCCACCACTGTTGTCATCCGTGGACGCCCAGGCCTTTTAGAGTTCCCAAGCTCACCAGTCAATTCCTTTTTTCTCAGAATGTACCCAACTGTTGATTTTGCTACTCCAAGCATGTCTGCTATCTCTCTGATGGATTTTTTCTTTTTTTTCAGCCTCAGGATGTTCTGCTTCACCTCAATTGAGAGTTCCTTTGACCGCATGTTGTCTGGTCACAGCAACAGCTTCCAAATGCAAAACCACACACCTGGAATCCACCCCTGACCTTTTAACAACTTCATTGATTACAGGTTAACGAGGGAGACGCCTTCAGAGTTAATTGCAGCCCTTAGAGTCCATTGTCCAATTACTTTTGGTCCCTTGAAAAAGAGGAGGCTATGCATTACAGAGCTATAATTCCTAAACCCTTTCTCCGATTTGGATGTGGAAACTCTCATATTGCAGCTAGGAGTGTGCACTTTCAGCCCATATTATATATATAATTGTATTTCTGAACATGTTTTTGTAAACAGCTAAAATAACAAAACTTGTGTCACTGTCCAAATATTTCTGGCCCTAACTGTATATAAGGTGAGTGCTAGCTTTATATGGTCCACTTTATGTTTATGTTTGAAGTCGCATGACACAATAAAAATAAAAAATTTATAGAGTAGGATCACCCTATTTGAGATATGCCTTGACTTTGGCAGGGTGGCTCAAAAGATTATTTAATCTTTTGCCAAATGTCTAATTTTTTTACAGTTTGGAAGTAATATGTGTATTTACACAATTTATTTTTCAGTATTTTGCCTGGCTGTGCTGGCTCCCTTTGTTTTTCTGGTGATGTATCTTGCTGGACCTAACCTCTAAATGAGCTCATCGATTCAGGATATGCGTCAAACTTGGAAACTTCATTCAACTTGTGATAGTCATTACAAAATCACCATTCTCCATCTGATTTCGGCACAAGTACGATGGGACTGGACCAGCCACTTTTTGATTCTTCAATCACACCAAGCTTCAATATTCTCGTTACCTCCTTCGAGATCACTTCTCAACGAGCTTTAGGGAACCGGTTCAGCTTTCGTTAACCCTCACATGCAGTTGTCAGAACTTCGTGTTCCACCACCTGGTCTGAAAAGAGATCTCTGTTCCGATGAAGCAACTCTTGACATTTTTGCTTCTGAGCCCTTGACAGTGCATGCACCACTGTGACCTCCATGATGTCTGCTTCAATTTTGGCCACCAGACATAAGGGTTCCATAGGGTCCCTGTCTCACCATGGCTTCAGCAAGTTGACGTGGTACACCTAGTAGGGCATTTTTATATTCCAGGTTGGTGAATCTTGTAGTTTACCTCGCTCAATTTTTCGACCACTTCATAAGGCCCTGGCCACTTGATGAGGAATTTAATTTCAACCGTAGGTATCAATACTAGCACACAATCGCCAGGGCTGAACTGTCTCACCTTTGTGGAGCAATTATATACCCTTGCCTGTGCTTCTCGTGCTCGGAGCAGACTTTGCTTTACGATGGGCATCACCTTTGCCATTTTCTACTGCATCAGAGCCACGTGCTCAACGACACATCGGTGGTGGGTCACCTCCGCTTCCCAGGTCTCTTTTGCTATGACCAAGAGACCTCAAGGATGTCGACCATATAAGAGTTCAAATGGAGAGAATCCAGTTAAGGCCTGGGGAACTTCTCTGATAGAGAACAGGAGGTATGGAAGGAGACTGTCCCAGTCTCGGCCATCTTTCTCCACCACCTTCTTAAGCATGGACTTCAACGTTTTGTTGAATCTCTCCACGAGGCTGTCTGTCTGCAGATGGTACACTGAGGTCTTCAATTGTGCAATCTGTAGTGCTTTACACAGTTCCCTCATGACCTTGGATATAAAGGGGGTTAATTGGTATGTTAAAATCTCTTTTGGAAGTCCCGTTCTAGAGAAGATGTGAACCAATTCTCAGGCTATATTTTTAGCAATGAAATTACTCAAAGGCACCACCTCCGGGTTCCAAGTTGCCTAGTCCAGAATTACTAAGATGTACTGGTGGCCTCTTGCAGACTTGAACAGAGGACCCACCAGATCCATAGCAATTTGATTAAATGGCACCTGTATAATTGGTAATGGCACTAGCGGACTTCGAAAGTGAGCAACAGGAGTGGTCAACTGGCAGGTGGGACACGACCTACAATATCTTACAATCTCCCGATGGCATCCAGGCCAGTAGAACCTCTGAAGGATTTGCTCCTGGGTCTTATCTACCTCTACGTGACCACCTAAGACATGAGAGTGGGCCATGTCTAATACCTTGCGTCTATAGAGCCCAGGAACCAACAGCTGTTCTATTACCTCACCTCTCACCTGGGTAACCCGATATAGTAACTCCCCATTTACTGCAAAGTGGGGGAATCTGGTGTAAGCCCCTGGCAAGCAGTCCCAAAATTGTTACTGGAAATCATCAACTTCGAGAAGTTAGCTCCATGAGACTCCAGATCGTCCTCATCACCGAGCAATACACCCAGGGGAAACTCATCTGGCTCCGGCTGTGGAAAGGTCTCTTGGTGAGCCAACTGTCTTTCACACGAACTGTTGGGTACTGCCCCCTTTTGCTAAAAGTCCCAAAACAGAGTAAAGTCCCGTCCTATTATCAGTGGGTGCAATAAGTCTTTCACCTCCCCGACTTCATGTGACTCAGTCCCACAGTTTGTTTTTATGGTCACAATAGCAAAGGGGTAATTCTTGGCATCTCCGTGGATACAGTGGACACCCACCAATTTACCAGGTATCAGCCGATGGGGAAGTGTGGCCTTCATCAGGGTCACCAAACGTCCTGAGTCCAATAGTCCCATCACTTGGGCCCCATTCACCTCCACAAGACATGCTTGTGGACCCTCTCTGGGTTCACTGTCAATGCTGCAGACCGGGTAGGCATAATATGAGGAGCGCTGAACCATGCTACAGTCCATTGGCTCAGTGGTCAGAGAACAACGGGCGGCTACATGACCTGGGCCCTGACACCTCCAACAGATTATTTGACTGCTTGGGGGTTTTGCCCCTTGGAACCTTGGGCTCCCACCACCTGTAGCTCTACTACTCTTCCTTTGGGAGTCGTACACTGTTGGTATCCCCCAGTATGTAGCTGGCAAGTCCTGTGGCTTCCCTGGGTACTCTCTACCACCTGCTACTTTTCCACCAGTCCAACCAGATCATCGGCATTCCGGGGGTCTCCCTGAGCAACCCAAGTTTGTACTGACTTAAAGAGGACGTGCACAAACCTGTCCATTACTACTCGCTCCACCATTTGCGCTGGGGTGGAGGACTCTAGCTGTAACCATTTTTGCACGACATGCAGCAAGTCAAACGTCTGGGAGCGAGGGGTTTGTTGTTATGATATGCCCACTGGTGGACCCGCTGAGCTTTAACAGGCATAGTCACACCCAGGCATGCCAGAATCTCAGTCGTTAGCTTCTCATACTCCTGAGCGTCCTTTAAGGCTAGATCATAATAGGCTTTTTGGGGCTATCCTGTTAAATGTGTCGCCAACACCTCTGCCCATTGTTCTGGTGGCAGTTTCTCCAGCTTTGCGACCCTCTCAAATACCATCAGGAAAGCTTCCACATCATCCCCTGGGGTCATCTTTTGCAATGCACGCCTTACTGCTTTCCAGATGCCAGAGTTATCATCTTGACCTTGCCACTGCTGATGTTTGGCCGCCTTCAGTTGCTGTCAATACTGCTCCTGCTGCTGCTCCCACTGCTGCTGCATTTTCTGGATCAAGAGCTTATTCGTCTCCTGTTGCGCGAGCTGCTGTTGCTGCGTGGCCAGATGCTTAAGACGCATTCTCCACCAATTGTGGTAAATCCACTCACGCAGTTGCCATTCAGGATAGTCACAGGAAGATTTGACGTTTAAACGCCTGTTTATTAACGTCATACACCATACAAAACAAAACATAAGCAGTCTGTTCGGCAAAAGGAAACAAATAAAGTACAATCCGCTGTGTTCATCTTTGCTTCACACTGAGCACTGCACTCTCCAAACTCACAACAGAAAAAAAAATCAGAGGTGAACATTTACCTTCTCTGACCACAGCCTGCGGTGGAATGATGTGGGGAACAGCCTCCAGCTCAGATCCCAAAGTGCAATAACCTTGATGATACATATCTCCCATCTCTTACAGTATCATTAATCATATTACACCACACACACGTACATACACACACAAATACACAAATACACATACACACATACATACGCACATACATACACATACACACACATACACACTCATATACACATAGACACACATACTCACACATACATACACAAACATTTACACACATACACAAAAAAAAACACACACATCTGATCTATCAAAATATAAAATAAATTAATCAAATCATTAAAGGGAAAAAATAAAAAGTGCCAGAATGACATTATTTTGGCCGCTGCATAACTGCAATAAAATACAATAAGAAGCTATGAAGACATCGCATCTACCCAAAAAATGGTATTTCTAAAAACACACATGTTGTCACATGTTGACTTCCTTGCAATTCATGTGTGATGCTGCTGTGATTTAAATCTGAGTTAATTTCCTTTGGCCTGTCAGAAAGCTGCTATAGTGGGTTGCTCTCTACTAGGACCCCATGCAGTGAAGATGTGTGTGCTGTGCTTCTTCTGTTAGCTTCCTTAGAAGTTACTGTGCTTTCCCAATCTGTTAGTGGAGGTAGTGGCTCATAGCCTAGGGCTTATCTGGAGCATAGAGCTAGGGTGGCGACCCATACCTCCTCGTCATCTGAGGTACCTCTGGGAGCCAGGGACTCCCAGTCTAAGGGTCAGACTAGCTCCCCTGAATGTTTTAAGGCATTTTTATTACTTTCTGCAAAGTTAAAAGTTTACATACACTAAGATTACTATGCCTTTAAACTATTTGGGAAAGCCAATATAATGATGTCATGTGTTTGAAAGCTTCTGATTGGTTTATTGACAACATCTGAGTTAGAGACACACCTGTGGATGTATTTTATATCACACCTGAAACATGCTGCTTCAGAAAGAGAATTGTGGACTAGCATAAGTCTGTTTAATCCTTGGGTGCAATTTCTAGATACCTGAACTTCCCTTGTTCACCTGTACAAACAATTACACACAAGTACAATAAAAATAGGAATGTCTAGCCATCATAACGCTCAAGAAGGAGATGGATTCTGTGTCCCAGAGATGAACATGATTGGGACCAACATGTGCATATCAACCCAAGAACAAATGCAAAAAACCTTGTTAAGATGATGGCGGAAATGAGTACTGTGTCAACATGGGTTAAAAGGCCACTTTGGTGGGAAGAAGCCATTACTCCAAAAGAGACATAATAAAGCCACATTAATGTTTGCAAATGCACACATGAACAAAGACCTACATTTTCGTAGACATGTTCTGTGGTCTGACAAAACTAAAATTGAACTGTCCATAATTGCCATCATTACATTTGGAGCAAAAAGGGAGAAGCTTAGAAAGCTAAGAACACCATCCCAACTGTGAAAAATGGGGAGAGGGTAGCATCATGTTGTGGGGTTGTTTTGCTACAGGAGGCACTGGTGACCATTACAAAATAGATGGCATCATGAGGAAAGAAGATTGTGTGGCAATACTAAAGCAACATCTCAAGACATCAGCCAGGAGGTTAAAGCTTGGGTGAAAATGGGTCTTCCAAATATACAATGACCTGAAGCATACTGCCAAACTGGTTACTAAGTGGCTTAAGGATAGGAAAGTCAATGTTTTAGAATGGCCATCACAAAGCCCTGATCTCAATCCTATTGAAAATGTAAGAGCAAAGCTGAATAGGCAGATGTGAGCAAGGTGACCTACAAACATGACTGATTTAGACCCTTTCTGTCAGGAGGAATGGGCCCAAATTCCTACCAAGTATTGTAATAAGCTTGTGGAAGGATATCCAAAAAATTTAACCCAAGTCATACAGTTTAAGAGCAAAATGCCAGAACTAATACCCATAAACCCATACCTGCTATAGACCACCATGTACAGAGAGTATTAGTGACTAGTGATTACCCATAGCAGGTCAAAAGTTCCTGTGTTTCCAAAAGGGGAGCCCCTATGCATTTTGCAATATGGCTTCCTCGAGGGGTTGCAAGCATCATATCAACATGAACCCTATTTATAGTGAGCTGGATAGGTGAGTATCCAATCATTGAATGTTTCATGGCTGGCACCACAAGTGCTGCATGCACAATGTGAGTGCACCTGTAGGGTGCTACATCATGTGTAATGGCAATCATATAGGGAATCTAAAATACAGAGAGTGTTTGCACGACTATCATATATATGGAAGGTTGGACAATGCCTCATATAGGAATCTAAGAGACTGTAAGAAACAGTAGACTGCAATAATCGTTATGGTATGTATATGTTGCAGAGATACATGATCTCGATTGTCATATACTGGCCTGTTAGATTCACATGTGAGGCAGTATTTTGGATACTCTATATGAACATTACACTGAGTTCACCAAGAAATGGGGTGTTTTCCTTCCTTTCTTTATCATCTTACTTTCACCATCCTGGCCATGTTCCTTTGGGGGGGACCTGTTATACAGCTGCTATTTCTATTTAAGAGTTTTTTTCCTTCCTGTTCTCTCTCTTTCTCCTTGTCCCAGGAGACACATATATACATATCCATTTGGGTGTATGGTATTTATTAGTTTTGGTTGGGTCTGTGTTCCCACTGGCTTACAGACCTCTTCCCCCCGTTTTTCTTGGTATCATTCTATTCCTATACATTATTGCTTATTCTATCTTATTGTTCTTTATACCTCTTATGACATTCATGACACTTGAATACCTGGTCTTTTGTTCTCACACTGTATAGGCTGACATCTGCTTGGGTGTTCCTTGTCCAAATTTTGACATTACACTGCGGTCATACAGGCATATTTTTCTAATCAAAAAGAAGGATTAGCTCCAACCACCTAATATTCCCAGGACTCCCAGGCAAACCGGAAAGTGGCTTGGCAACCACCAGTAGCAATAGAAAAAGGTGTAGAATCCGGTGCCACAAAATTCCTTTTTATTTTCAAAAATTTTAAAAATCACACATGCTCCAAAGGAGCTCCTGGATGCGTTTCGTGGGTCTAGCCCACTTAATCATCTTATGCTCTATATGCATTCTCATTATATGAGTGCTATGAGCCATTTTCAGCTTTGGGCTTGTGCTCTTTATGGGCCATTCCGCCCATTTGCACCCCTTACTGTATATCAGTAAGCACTTTATGGGCTATTGTGCCCTCTTGTGCCATCTGCTGGCTATTATGCTCCTCAGTGGCCCCCTCCCCCAATATGAGGACTAATGCATTATTGACTATTTTTCTGTTTCTGTACACTCCTGCACGCATTTGCAACGTGTGAATGCCTGTCTGCACTGGCTCCACCCACAATGCAGACATCACACTGGATCCTTCTTTTATATGGACAACATACATGCACCACATCAGCACACTGCTGATTTCTGTATTTTCCTGCGTGCAAGCATGGTGCGCGAACGCCTATCTGTACTGATTCCACTCACTATGGACATGTCACACTAGCTCTGTCCATCATATAGACATTATGCACATGCATATCTGCTTCTTGGTCCCAACCGCATGCTACCTTGAATGGATTTTCCAGTTATGGTAAGTGTATATACATTACTGCTCAAAAGTTTGGGGTCATTTAGAAATTTCCTTATTTTTGAAAGAAAAGCACATTTTTTTTCAATGAAGTTAACATTACATGAATCAGAAATACACTCTATACATTGTTAATGTGGTAAATGACTATTCTAGCTGCAAACGTCTGGTTTTTAATGCTATACATACGTGTATAGGGACCCATTTCCAACAACCACCACTCCGATATTTTAATTGTACATTGTGTTTACTAACTGTGTAAGAAGGCTAATGGATGTAAACCCTAGAAAAACCTTGATCAAGTATGTTAGCACAGCTGAAAATGGTTTGGCTGATTAGAGATGCTATAAAATTGACCTTCCTTTGAGCTAGTTGAGAATCTGGAGCATTACATTTGTTGGTTCTATGAAACTCTCAAAATGGCCAGAAAAAGAGAGCTTTCATGTGAAACTCGACAGTCTATTCTTGTTCTTAGAAATTAAGGCTATTTCATGCGATACATTGCCAAGAAACTGAAGATTTCCTACAATGGTGTATAGTACTCCCTTCAGAGATAATCACAAACAGGCTCCAACCAGAGTAGAAAGAAAAGTGAGAGGCCCCACTGCACAACTGAGCAACAAGACAAGTACATTAGAAATCGAAGCCTCACAGCTCTTCTACTATCAGCTTCATTAAATAGTACCTGCAAAATGCCAGTGTCAACATCTACAGTGAAGAGGCGACTCCAGGATGCTGGCCTTCAGGGCAGAGTGGCAAAGAAAAAGACATATCTGAGACTGGTTAAGGCTGGTTTTACACTGCAGTTTTTTCCCTGATCAGGTTCGATCAGGTTTGTGTGTCAAAACCAGGAGTGTCTCCAAAACTCAGAACAGGTGTCAATCTTTCAATTATAGTTTTTCTCTGCAAGTTCCTTTCCTGGTTTTGGCACACAAACCTGATCAAACCTGATCAGGAAAAAAACTGCAGTGTGAAACCAGCCTAATGAAAGGAAAAGATTAATATGGGCAAAAAAACACAGACATTGGTCAGAGGAAGATTGGAAAACATTTTTATGGATAGATGAATCAAAGTTTGAAGTGTTTGGATCACACAGAAGAACATTTGTGAGATGCAGAACAATATAAGATGCTGAAAAGATGCTGGAAGAGTGCCTAACACTACCTGTCAAGCATGGTGCAGGTAATGTGATGGTCTGGGGTTGCTTTGGTGCTGGTAAAGTGGGAGATTTGTACAAGGTAAAGGGGATTTTGAATAAGGAAGGCTATCACTCCATTTTGCAACGCCAGGCCATACCCTGTGGACAATGCTTGATTGGAGCCAATTTCATCCTACAACAGGACAATGACCCAAACCACACCTCCAAATTATGCATGAACTATAAAGGAAGTAACAGGTATTCTATCTGTAATGGAGTGGCTACAAAATTGTCTGGGTGACTCTAAACTTTTGAACGGTAGTGTATATTTGTTTATCGTTCCATAGATCCACACTTGCCCTGACAAAGCAGTTCTTTACAGCAATACATACAGTATGGGGCTGCTTTTGTTGATACCCTTGCTGCTCTCAACCATGCCTCTGCATTATTTTCTTTTTAACGAAGCAGTTAAAGGGAACCTGTCAGTTAGTTTGTGCCCCTCCAGCTATCACTATCTGTACCTGTAGCTTTATAATACCAGTCTAATCATCCCTGTCTGAGCTCATAAAGTAATGTGAAAGGTGAAAAAAAAGCATTTATATACATACATCTTCTTATGTAATGAGGCAGTCAGTCTCCAGCTTCAAGGATGGAGACCGTTTGGCAGGTTAATAGTTAACATTTCAGCCTTATGTTAGAATATGTTTGTAATGTCATAACCATGTGACTACAATAGGTGGAGCTAAGTCCCTATAACAAAATGAGTTTGCTCGCTTGGCTCCGCCCACTATGGTCACATGATCGTTACATCACACAGGTCCTTTAGCCATGCAAGGTAATAGTGAGTTAACTATTATCCTGCCAGACAGTCTACCTCCTCCAAGGTGTAGACTGAAATGTAAGTATATAAATGCTTTTTTTCACCTATAACATTACACTATGAGCTCAGACAGGGATGATTAGAATAGGACTATGATGCTGCAGGTACAGATAAGTGATAGCTAGGGGGCATAAACTAGCTGACAGGTTCCCTTTAAGGTACTGTGTTTGTTGTACAGGTTCCAGCACCCTCTAGGGGTTATCTATAGGATTGCCTCATCATTTACTCATGGTTGAGCCCAATACAGTCCCTGCACCCTACTTACATTATGACATCTTGAAGTCCCCTTTTGGTACATATCACAGGTGGTTATCTACATATGCATGTCTCTGTATGTGTTTTTCCTTATGCAGAGGGCTTCTTTGTTATATGCTTCTTTTGATTCAACTGAGGATTTCGGGATTGTTCAGCTTTATGTAATTAATATGTATTTAATATGTATGTTTATATGGTTGTCAATAAAATTACACCATTTATTGTACAGTATATGAGGCATGGACATCTTTCTATGCTTAGCCTTTCATTTTCCTCTCGTCCCACTTTTTAAAAAAGACATTAATAAACTGAAGCAAGTATAGAGAAGAGCAACCAGAATGGTGACCAGTCTGCAAACCATGTCCTATGAAGAATGGCTACAAGATTTGAGAATGTTTAGCTTGTTAAAAAAAGACTGAGAGTCTTAATAGCTGTCTACAAATATCTCAAGGGCAGTCACACGTTAGAGGAATCAGCTTTATTCTTATTTGCACAAGGAAAGACTAGAAGCAATGGGATGAAACTAAATGGGAGGAGACACAGATTAGATATTAGAAAAAACTTTTTGACAGTGAAGGTGATCAACAAGTGGAAAAGGCTGCCACGAGAGGTGGTGAGTTCTCTTTCAATGGAGGTCTTCAAACAAAGGCTGGACAGACATCTGTCTGGGATGATTTAGTGAATTCTGCATTGAGCAGGGGTTGGACCAGATGACCCAGGAGGTCTCTTCCAACTCTACTATTCCATGATTTTATGTACCATATTAGAATATTGGATTTGTTAGTTATATGCAATTTTCTTTCTACTTTTTCTTGCATCTTTTCTTTTTCTTTTTTGCTCCTCTAAACTGTTGAGTAAGCCAGGTTAAGAGTGACAGATTAATATAGAGCCTTTTGTCAATAATTAACAGGTTTCAATGCTTTAGATATTTTGTTCTATCTGCATATACATGTGTCAGCTGCCCACACAGTGTAACTGACAGAAAGCGCTCGCTATGCTTGTACAACTCGTTTTCTTAATCACTTTAAATAAATATTAAGACGAGAAGGTGCACAGTGGGTAAGTTTAATCTACTTTGAGCATTAGTGAAGTGAAAAAGCTCTTACAGTCTATTGTGTAATCAACAGATAGCGTCGGGAAGGAGAAATATATGCACTGGTTGCAACATAAAACATGAACTGTAGCTTTAGTCTGAAGTGCTATAATGCGGCTGAAAATAATTGTGTTATTAAGTTACACTTTTTTTTACAAAAAGTAATATTAAATAGTTTAACTTTACTCAAACTGACTTTTAGGAACTTATAAGAAGAAATATACAGCAGTTCAAAGTTTAGGTAATATCTGATCCTTTAGTTATTTATTACAGTAAATGCACTCTTTTACCTTGTGTATAACGTTCAGTGTTTGCTTATGTATAGCAGTTTTTATGGCCACTTTACACGTCCCAACGTCGGTCCGATATTGGATACAACGACGTGGGAACGCGCTTTTTTTGGGCAGAATTCCAAGATCGCATAGGAGACTGCGATGTGTACGCCCCCTTGTACGGCCGACCCAGGAACGACCATTTAACATGGGAGAGAATAGGGGAAGTTGTACTCCAAATCATTGTTGGGCTTTCACACAGCACGATCCCGCCAGATTGTTCATCCAATATCGGGCCGTTGGAGAGCCTGCTCATTTCTTCCCCGATATCGTTTTGGCATCGTTCTTGCATCGGATTGGACTTTTAAACCATACAACGCACGAATGATATCGGGCCAAACGCACGAATCACGTGACTTTTTATCAGAGTTGGACGCCGATATCGGGACGTGTAAAGTGGCCATTAGAATTTGACTTATTCATCCTTACCGTGTAAAAAATATTGCAGTTAAATATAGACCGTATTAATCAAAGATTTGTTTTTAAAAATAACTATTTTAAAACACTAGTTTTCATAAATGCATACTTTATCGAATACAAATGAAAGATGAGACAGATTTTAGTAGCCTATAGAGTGCTGTGTTGTACATGATATAATTGGTTATGCGCCATCTCATTTGTATGCATGCTACGCAACATTTTTACTTCTCCTTTCTCCTGTACACATTTTTCCAGATGTATAGCCTGGTGCTTTCTACAGGATTGGAAAAAAGGTCCTATGTTTTCCTTTGCCTAGGTAGAGCTTTATTCACCCATATAGAGAATAAGTATCTGACTCAAAACTGCAGAAAATAGTGGCAGTCTGTGAGTGAAGAAGTTCTGTTCATTATTTTATTTCAGCTTATGTAAGCTCAGAAATAGACAGACAAGCCAGCAGACACTCCTCAGCACTGGTAAAAATAGAATGAAAAATCCTCAAGCAATTACTACATTTTATGGCAAAATTGTTAATGACACAGAGTATGTATTGAGGTACATGAACTGCTCTATTAAAGGGCCAGTAATTGCTCACGAAAGAAGTTTGCAGAACCTATATATTGACGACTTATCCTTAGGGCAGGGGCAGACCGATAATACAACAGCTTGTATTCCGACCAATGTTGGTTTATGGGAAAGAAAAAAATCACTGCATGTCTACGTTTGTTCCAATATTCAGATAGCACACAGCAAGGTAAGCAAATGAAAAACATCCGAGGACACCTGAGTGCAGTCCAATTTCCGCAGAGTCACAGAATCAAGGAGTTTGAAAAATATTGTTCCCCATCTTCTCCTTATAGTGAACTGAGAATCTCTCCCAAGAGAATTGAGAAAAGAAAAAGGAACTGTTAGAAAAGGCTTATAAACTGCACTGCCGATCCCAAATAAATAACTAAAGATAATAACGGAGCTAAGATGAATGATTTATTAGCCAATGCATTTCAAAACTACTTCCTTAGGACAAATCATAATCATGATAAACAAGTTTTTTGCGGCTCTACCCCTGGTGTATGGTGACCCTGATGGCGTCTCCTTGGCTGAGTCTAAACTTTGTAAGCTCAGTCGGGGAATGCAGCCAGCTGACTAGGATTGCTCTGAGTTCAGGAGTTGGGCCACTGACTTAGTGGAATGACCCTGCACTGAAGAGTTAGTTCTGTCTGGGTTTGACTACAAGAGTCCATGATTCAGTACGCTGCTCCGGAGTCACTGGAGGCTGCTATTGTACTTGCTATGATTATGATTTGTCCTGAGGAAGAAGCTCGTAGCTTTGAAATACGTTGACTAATAAATTATTCGTCTTAGCTCCGTTATTATCTGGAGTTATTTATTTGGGATCGGCAGCACAGTTTATAACCCTTTTCTAAAAGTTCCTTTATTTGATGATTACATGTCTGTCTGCAACAACCGTTTGATAGACTAGTATAGTGGTTGTGACTCTCACAACCCAGGAAGTTGAACCTCCCTATGTCTCCTTTCACTACCTAATTACTAGCAAAGATATGACCCTATTTGCGCTTTTATTTCTTTCCAGCTTTCACACTCATACCAAGAGAATCAAAGCACAAAATGCTGACACTCAGATCAAACTCTAATCAGAGTTTGATCATAGATTAATTTGCACAATCAGTTGGAAACATGATGTTACACTGGAGCTAGCTTATATATTTGTGTTGCTGCAGTAACTCTAATGGCCACTTTACACGCAGAAACATTTCTAGCTTATCCACAGGTAACTTACTGGCTGCAGTGAAATCATGGAGACATTATTCCATTTGTACACAGCAACAAGATAGAACCATGTCTCCATGATTTCACTGCAGCCAGTAAGTTACCTGTAGCCACCCTAGAAATGTAGCCGCGTGTAAAGGTACCCTAAGGTGTTACCGCATGTGTTACACCTTTAGGGTGTTTTGGATATTAATTAAAGGTAGTGAGTTACGCGCTACACTTTGTATTATGGCTCCCAATAAACCACATAGGCACTGGTAAGTTAACCCTCCTTTGGGATGTTTATTCAAACTAGATCAATACTTTACATAATATCCACCCGGTTTAAGTGTGGTTGGTGTTAATTAAACAATACATTTTTTGTTAAAACCTTATATATAAAACTTTAATAAAAACTTAATAAAAAATTGAATAAAAATGATCTTTACTTTTTAATTTGATCACAGTGGTTGTTGTTTAATGACCATTTATTGTATTTGAGATCATATGATTAAAATTATCGTATATACGCCGAGTTTTTCAGCCCAAAAATTGGGCTGAAAAGTCCCCCACTCGGCTTATACACGGGTCAATACGGTAGGGCTGGGGAGGCTGGAGGAGGTGGGGGGGAGGCTGCTGTATGAGCGCGCCGTCATGTGGGGCCGCTCATTATACAGTGCCTACAAGTAGTCTTCAACCCCCTGCAGATTTAGGTGGTTTGATAAGATGCCAATAAGTTAGAGCCTTCAAACTGCAAACGAGAGCAGGATTTATTAACAGAAGCATAAATCTTACACACCAAAAAGTTATGTTGCTCAGTTGAATTTTAATAAATTTTAAACATAAAAGTGTGGGTCAATTATTATTCAACCCCTAGGTTTAATATTTTGTGGAATAACCCTTGTTTGCAATTACAGCTAATAATGGTCTTTTATAAGACCTGATCAGGCCGGCACAGGTCTCTGGAGTTATCTTGGCCCACTCCTCCATGCAGATCTTCTCCAAGTTATCTAGGTTCTTTGGGTGTCTCATGTGGACTTTAATCTTGAGCTCCTTCCACAAGTTTTCAATTGGGTTAAGGTCAGGAGACTGACTAGGCCACTCCATCACCTTGATCTTTTCCCTCTTGAACCAGGCCTTGGTTTTCTTGGCTGTGTGCTTTGGGTCGTTGTCTTGTTGGAAGATGAAATTACGACCCATCTTAAGATCCTTGATGGAGGAGCGGAGGTTCTTGGCCAAAATCTCCAGGTAGGCCGTGCTATCCATCTTCCCATGGATGCGGACCAGATGGCCAGGCCCCTTGGCTGAGAAACAGCCCCACAGCATGATGCTGCCACCACCATGCTTGACTGTAGGGATGGTATTCTTGGGGTCATATGCAGTGCCATCCAGTCTCCAAACGTCACGTGTGTGGTTGGCACCAAAGATCTCGATCTTGGTCTCATCAGACCATAGAACCTTGAACCAGTCTGTCTCAGAGTCCTCCAAGTGATCATGAGCAAACTGTAGACGAGCCTTGACGACGCTTTGATAGTAAAGGAACCTTACGGGTTCGTCTGGAACGGAGACCATTGCGGTGGAGTACGTTACTTATGGTATTGACTGAAACCAATGTCCCCACTGCCATGAGATCTTCCCGGAGCTCCTTCCTTGTTGTCCTTGGGTTAGCCTTGACTCTTCGGACAAGCCTGGCCTCGGCACGGGAGGAAACTTTCAAAGGCTGTCCAGGCCGTGGAAGGCTAACAGTAGTTCCATAAGCCTTCCACTTCCGGATGATGCTCCCAACAGTGGAGACAGGTAGGCCCAACTCCTTGGAAAGGGTTTTGTACCCCTTGCCAGCCTTGTGACCCTCCACGATCTTGTCTCTGATGGCCTTGGAATGCTCCTTTGTCTTTCCCATGTTGACCATGTATGAGTGCTGTTCACAAGTTTGGGGAGGGTCTTAAATAGTCAGAAAAGGCTGCAAAAGAGATAATTAATCCACACATGTGAAGCTCATTGTTCTTTGTGCCTGAACTACTTCTTAATACTTTAGGGGGACCAAACAGAATGCTGGTGGTTTGAGGGGTTGAATAATAATTGACCCACACTTTTATGTTTAAAATGTATTAAAATTCAACTGAGCAACATAACTTTTTGGTTTGTAAGATTTATGCTTCTGTTAATAAATCCTACTCTCGTTTGCAGTTTGAAGGCTCTAACTTATTGGCATCTTATCAAACCACCTAAATCTGCGGGGGGTTGAATACTACTTGTAGGCACTGTATATGCACTGCTTCCCCCTGTCAATCAGCGGCAGGGGAAAGCAGTGCATAACTGCTTTTATGGCCCCCAAATGCTGGCACTCGCCCCCCTCCATTGTAAGGCCCCCCCCGGCTGCTTAACTTGGCCCCCAAATGCTGGCACTCACCCCCCTACGTTGTAAGTCCACCCCCCCGGCTGCTTAACTTACCATCCCTGGTCTTCTGCACCGCGCTGGTCCTCTGTGCTCCCGTCCTCTGCAGCATCCGGGGTCATGTGACCGGCCGGTCGCATGACGTCATCACTACGTGACGGCCAGTGGGGGCAGTGTGGGTGAGTAGGGGGTAAGCAGGGGCAGTGTGGGGAGTGAGTGAGGAAATACGGGGGGTAAGAGGAGCGAGTAGGGGCAGTGTGGGTGAGTGGGGGGTAAGCAGGGGCAGTGTGGGTGATTGGGGGGTAAGCAGGGGCAGTGTGGGGAGTGAGGATATACAGAGGGTAAGAGGAGTGAGCAGGGGCAGTGTGGGTGGTTGGGGGGTAAGCAGGGGCAGTGTGGGGAGTGAGAGAGGAGATACGGGGGGTAAGAGGAGTGAGCAGGGGCAGTGTGGGTGAGTGGGGGGTAAGCAGGGGCAGTGTGGGTGATTGGGGGCAGTTGGGGTGGGTGAGAGGGGTAAGCAGGGTGTATGGGTGAGTGGGGGGATAAGGAGGAGCAGTGTGGGTGAGTGGGGGCATGTGGGGGAGGTGAGAGGGGTAAGCAGGTACAGAGTGGGGGCATGAGCAGGGGCAGTGTGGGGAGTGAGTGCATGTGGGGTGGTAAGAGGGGTAAGCAGGGGCAGTGCGGGTGAGTGGGGGGTAAGCAGGGGCAGTGTGGGTGACTAGGGGCAGTGTGGGTGAGTAGGGTGTTAAGCAGGGGTATTGTGGGTGAGTTGGGTGGGCTATGCAGGGGCAGTGTGGGTGAGTGGGGTGAGCTATGCAGGGGCAGTGTGGGTGAGTGGGGCAGTGTGGGTGAGTAGGGGGTAAGCAGGGGCAGTGTGGGGAGTGAGGGCATAGGGGGGTAAGAGGAGAGAGCAGGGGCAGTGTGGGTGACTGGGGCAGTGTGAGTGAGTAGGGTGGCAAGCAGGGGCATTGTGGGTGAGTTGGGGCAGTGTGGGTGAGTAGGGGGTAAGCAAGGGCAGTGTGGGGAGTGAGGGCATAGGGGGGGTAAGAGGAGTGAGCAGGGGCAGTGCGGGTGACTGGGGGCAGTGTGGGTGAGTAGGGTGGCAAGCAGGGGCATTGTGGGTGAGTTGGGAGGGCTATGCAGGGGCAGTGTGGGTGATTGGGGGGGTAAGCAGGGGCAGTGTGGGGACTGAGTGAGGACATGGGGGTAAGAGGAGTGAGTAGGGGCAGTGTGGGGAGTGAGGAGATATGGGGGTAAGAGGAGTGAGCAGGGGCAGTGTGGGTGAGTGGGAGGTAAGCAGGAACAGTGTGGGTGATGGGGGGGTAAGGAGGGGCAGTGTGGGGAGTGAGGAAATACAGGGGGTAAGAGGAGTGAGCAGGGGCAGTGTGGGTGAGTGGGGGGTAAGCAGGGGCAGTGTGATTGATGGGGGGGTAAGCAGGGGCAGTGTGGGGAGTGAGTGAGGACATGGGGGGGTAAGAGGAGTGAGCAGGGGGAGTGTGGGGAGTGAGAAGACGAGGGGGGGTAAGAGGAGAGAGCATGGGCAGTGTGGGTGAGTGGGGGGTAAGCAGGGGCAGTGTGAGTGAGTGGGGGGTAAGTGGAGGCAGTGTGGGTGATAGGGGTGGTAAGCAGGGGCAGTGTGGGGAGTAAGGAGACGGGGGGGTAAGAGGAGTGAGGAGGGGCAGTGTGGGTGAGTGAGGAGATAGGGGGGTAAGAGTAGTGAGGAGGGGCAGTGTGGTTGAGGGGGGTTAAGCAGGGGCAGTGTGGGTGCAGATGTGCGGGCCACCGCCCCTGTAGCCTTAGTTGAGGACCGGGGGGGTTGGGTGGTATGAGACTGCAGCCCCGCCGGGCCTGCAGGCTACAATGATAGTGCGGCGCTGCCGCCATCTTACCGAGGTACGCTGCGGCGGGCAGCGTCATTGAGGAAGGCGTCAGCTGATGGTGGCGGTGGTCACTTTTCTAATGGCGCTTGGGCCTGAGGGCTCGCACTGTCCAATGGACGATGCGGCCCTGGCGGCGGGGGAGCGGGAGCATGGGGCAAGGGAGCGGGGGAGCAGCGGGCGGTGTGTGTAGTGGTCATTGGTGGGGGTCAGTGTTGTGCGGCAGCAGGATTAGTGCGTTTGCGGGTAGAATCTGCGGCTCGCGATGGCGCATGCTCGCCATCACTCGCAGTGCCGCAAAGGATTTTGGGATTTGGCTACAACACCCGAATCCCAAACTCCCGATTATATAAGTAGATTTATCTAGTTTGAATAAACATTCCAAAGGAGGGTTAACTAAACAGTGCCTCCGTGGTTTATTGGGAGCCATAATACAAAGTGTAGCGCGTAACTCACTACCTTTAATTAATTTGCACAATCAACCCAATTCTGCCGGATGATCTACGGCCATCTGCTTTCGCCCTTAGAATGAATTAAAATCAAAAGGCCAGTCTTGGGTCCTGCTGCTCAGGTCATATTGAAGTCCATCACCAACCAAGGCTTTTTGTCTAAAGTATTAGATACATGTCAGTAACAGTAAGCGTGTCGAATACTTTTTCCTGTGTCATTTCTCATTATTGTAACTTGATTTATTGAAATACGTATATGGTTTGATTTATTTGCCTTTGTGGATTGCATGGGTTATTTCCAATATCTTGTGAGAAATTCATGTCAATAGCACCTTTAGATATATATTAACTTAGACAAATGATGAGATGTTCAATACTAGTGCTTGCATTTGTTAGAGAGTAAACTTAATACATTACCAATTACATCACTTCAAGAGTATGGTATTCCACTGCTATTGGCATGAATATACTTTATTGTTCTCAACACTATTTATATTTAATCCTTTGCATGGAGGTTTTTTTTTGCAATATTAAGTGTAACCACATTAAGGTGAGGTTATGGAAAAAAGCTTCTTAAAAATATTAAAGTGTGGTGGAAGCCACAAAGGAGGCAGGGGTCTTCTGATGCCAGAAAAGCAAAAGGAAAAATGGGACATTGTGGTGTAATAGGTTAACTGGAACCTGACAGGTCCTCTGTGCCCTTGGAATCAACAGCAGTTGTGTCTAGCTTTCTAAATTTCCTGCCTAACAGCCCCTTTATTACATTGGACACATAAACAGATCTTCAGAAAACATATTTCTTTTTTTTTTTTTAAATATCTTTTTTATTGATTTTTCAAACGTAACATATCATAACATAGTACAAAGTATATCGAAAGACATTGTGAATTAGCTTTTTTCAATAAACCCTCAACCACCCTTCCCTCCGTATCATTCCCTAATCCCGCCCCCCAAACAATAATATTTGTCTTGCGTAGATCAATCATGTAGACCAAATTCCCTTTAGGTGATGTTAGTGGTTATCTCCTCTCGTCCTTGTGCAAGTTCATGTGTGATAAGATCCTAGCATAATCGTAACATTTCCAAAATAAATGCGTGTTTAGCATTAGTATAGACAAGGTATAGTGATATGTTAGACTCCCTTATATCTTAAGTGCTCCCAACGTTCCTTTCAAATCTTCATTGAGATACCAAGTAGAATGCCTGAATGGTGAGACTGTTTGCTCCAGTTTCCTCCAGCGACAATTTTGTTATTATAAAATTCTTCCATGTGTTGAAGAATTTACCTGTCATTAGATCTTTTTGTCTCTCTGCGTCCATCCTTTCTATTCTCATGGTCGCTTTTAGGGCCTGGAGCAAATCTGGAATCACCGGACAGGATGTGGACAGCCAGTCTCGTAGTAGTATCTTTTTGCATAATATGGCAACAATATGGCAGAATCGTGCTCTGTTCCCCTTCCAGTTTTCAGAATTCGAGATGTGAAGGAGCCATGGTTTAGGTTCTATAGGTATTTCCTGGTCAGTGATCTCCCGCATGATTCCCCTCACTGATTCCCAAAATTTGACAACCCCTGGGCAAGTCCATATGCCATGTGTAAAATCTGTTCGAAATGCGCCGCACTTCGGACAATTTTGTGTTCTTCCAGGGACATGTGGTGTCGGGGGTATGTTGAAGCCATAAATTGCTCTGTGCATGACCCGGAATTGTGTGTCTCTCCATTTTTCATTATGTATAAGTTTTCTAAACAGCCTCCACCCCTCCAGAATCTCCTCTTCCCTTTCCTCCTCTGGTATGAGATGTCTCCAGCCCCCAAAGAGTTTTCTCGATTCTACTACTGGGTAGACCTCACGGAGAAAGTTATATATAAATGATATGTTTAATTGTGAGGTGTGGGTCTGCGTTAATTTATCCCAGATATTTGAGATACACTCCTGGGTCACATCCTGTAGTTTTTGTAGAACGTGATAGTGTAATTGTTTATATTGTAGTATCTGTGTAGACGGGAGTACAAAGTGCTCCATCACCTCGGATCCTGACATCCATCTCCTCTCTTCTTTCTGGAGTATATCACCCAATTTCAGTATGCCGTTGGTTTCCCATACCCTGAACAAGGCATTTTCTCTCCCTAACTTGAAACTAACATGTGCCCAAGGGTTCAAATATTTGGAAATCTTCCATGGCAAATGCAGTTTCTTACGGACTGCTTTCCAACACATGGCGGTGTCTCTAAAAAGCAATGAGTTTCTTATGTAAGCAGGGACATCGGACCAGGACGCGTGTAGCAGACTGGCCAGATCCCAAGGTCGACAGAATTCCCTCTCCTCCACCCAGTTGGAATGTTTGGAAGTTCTATTCAACCAGTCTATTACATGCCTGGAAACACAGGCCAGATTATACCCTTTGATGTCTGGAAGGTTAAGACCTCCTCTATCTTTGGGTAACATCAATGTGGTGTATTTAATTCTCGCTCTTTTGAAATTCCATATGAATTGTGTTATGGCTTTATTTAGTTTTAGCAAATTGCCTTGGCGCAGGAGAAGAGGGAGTGTCTGCATTGGATATAGTAATCGGGAGAAACTGATCATTTTGACCAGATGGCAGCGTTCTAGTAGTGAGAGGGGCAGATTTTTCCATCTTTCTAGTTCTAGTGTTATTTTCCTAATTATCAGATCATAATTGAGTGAGTATATCATGCCTGTAATTTTGCTCAAATGTATCCCCAAATATTTAATGTGATCACTTTTAACAGGGATCCCCAACGTTCCCTGAAACCTACAGTTTGATCGGGTGTTCCCTCCGGTGGTCCCTAAGTTTAATATTTCACATTTGGCTTTATTAAGCGTGAAACCCGAGAAAGTGCCATACAGTTCTAATTGGTCTAAGAGATACCCGATATCCCTATCCGGGCGGTTGAGATAAAGAATTATGTCGTCAGCGAAGAGTGCCGAGTATATAGGTATGTGTCCTACTTTAATCCCTTCAAAAACCGTTCCCCCGTTAAGATATCGTGATAAGGGCTCTATAGCTAAATTAAAGAGTAGTGGGGAGAGTGGGCATCCCTGCCTCGTTCCCCTCTGTAATTGGAAGGAATCCGACAGGAATCCAGGGTATACACTTTCGCTCGTGGGTTAAGGTATAGGGTATTCAAGAACGTACAGAAGGGTCCCTGCACCCCCAGTGTGTCTAAAATTGTATTTAGCCACTCCCAATTTACGCTGTCGAATGCCTTTTCGGCATCCAACAAAAGCAATGCTGGGGGGTCCTGTGATGGGATGTTGTGGTTTTTGACCGTGTCGAGTACCAGGATGGTTTTCCTAATATTCCCCACTGCTGACCTCCCCTTGATAAACCCGGACTGTTGGGATTCAATAAGGCGAGGTAACATCGTCGCTAAGCGATCAGCCATAATTTTAGACAATATTTTCAAGTCTTGGTCTATCAAGGATATGGGTCTCTAGTTTGACGGGTCTGTTGGGTCCTTTTCTCCCTTGGGCAGTAGTTTTATATATGCTGTGTTGGAGGTATCAGACAAAGCCACTCCTCCCAAGATATTATTAAATAGTGACATTAGACATGGGGCTATCAACTCTTTAAGTTTTTTGTAATATTCTCCTGGGAAGCCGTCGGGGCCCGGGGCTTTATTATTTCCCAGGTTATTGATGGCCTCTAATGTTTCCTCTAGAGTGATTGAACGGTTTAACGTGTTCAGTTCATCGTCAGAAAGTACTAGCATTTCAATCCTCTGCAACCATTCCCTACCCATTTCTCGTTCATTTGGTTTAGCGGTGTATAGTTTGGAATAATATCTGCCCAAAAGTGAATTTATCTGTTTTGGGTTTGAGGTAGTTGTCCCATCTCCGACCTTCAGAGATGCGATCGTGTTGTGTGGGCGTTTCCCTCTGGCCAGGTTGGCTAAGATCTTTCCTGATTTATCTCCAAATTTGTATAAATCTACCTCCCAATGTGCTTTTCTGAAGATCTCCCTCTGTCTTGCCCAGGCTTCGAACTCCCTCTTCGCCAACAGCCAAGTCTCTTTCGAGTCATCGGATGGGGTTGTTAGGAATTGAGCGTAAGCTTCTCTCAAAGCCCCACTACGAGATTTAAATTGTTCTTGTGTTTTGCGTTTCATTGTTTGAGTATAGGCCATAATTTTCCCTCTCATCACTGCCTTGCTAGTTTCCCAATATAGTCGGGCATCTGCTTTATGATCCATATTATCTAAGGAGAATTCGGTCCACCACTCCCTCAAGAGCCTGTCGAAGTTTTCATCTTGACATAAGTAAGTCGGGAATCGCCATAGGAAGTCAGTGCCATGCGGGTAGAGATTCCTCAGGGTCAGGGACACCGGGCTGTGATCAGATATTACTAAGTTTTCAATGACTACCTCTTCCACTCTGTCCAGCACAGCGTCCCCGACCAAGAGCATGTCCAGCCGAGACCACGAATCGTGTGGGTGAGAATAATGCGTAAATTCCCTCTCTTGCGGATGAAAAGTCCTCCAGGCATCATGGAGCCCTGTATTGTCCATCAAGCGTTTTAAACCTCCTCCACCCCTTTTAACTAGTGTGGTATGTTCCGTTTCGGACCTCGTTTGTTGTCTTTTCTGTCTATCTTCTCCCGAAGATATCACTGTGTTGAAATCCCCTGCTATCAATTTGCTAGGTTCTCCATCTGTCAGTAGCATCTGTTCTATTTGTATAAAGAACTTCTCTCTATCTGCATCAGAGTTGGGTGCATATACATTGTACAGACTTAGCCTACCTAACTGACATTCAATGATCACATGAACTCGTCTTCCAGCGTCATCTATGGTTTCGGATATCAATTTGTGGGAGAAAGTTTTGTTAACCAACACCAAAACCCCTGCTTTCTTTTCCACCGCTCCCAAGCCCCAAATTGCCCCCACCCATAATTTTTGCATTCTGAAGAAATCAGACGCTGGAAGATGAGTTTCCTGTAAGAAAACAATGTCCACATTCAGTTTCTTTAAATGTCGTAGGACCATGGAGCGTTTCTCCGGTGAACGCAAACCTTTAACGTTCCATGTAATAATATTCACCATTGTAGATGAGTGAAAAGTGGAATAATGCTGTGTAATGGCCCCATAAAAATCGGACATGGGAGTACCTTAGGTCGTATGAGATAGTGTGGCAAAGACATTTAGTAACAAACCCCAACACAATCAGAACTCTTCTAACTCCCTCCGAGGTAGGATATTTTATCAAGATTAACGATTCCCCCTCCCCCACATTTCTCCCCTCACCCCCCCTTCCCACCCACACCCAACAACTCAAGTTATAGACTCCCAAATTCTGAAAAGGACGCATCCTATCTGTAATCTCCCACCCGGCGGTGAAAATTCGTTTGAAATCTTCGCCGGCTTACTAGTGAAAGTGTGAGAGAGCGCATAGATTTGAGATTAAAAATCAAAAATCCCCCAAAAAAATATCCAAAAAAAAAAAAAAAAAAATTTATATATATTTTATCGTCACCGTGTATACTGTCTTCAAGATAAAAACCAGGTTTGTGGAATACGTAACACGAATGAGTCTCCGTAGGATAACGAAAAAAGCATGTCCGGCAAGTTTGTTGTCAATCACTCAGGTGCCTTCCAGCTGTTCCTCCCTGTCATCTTGGGTCTCTGACTGATGCTGACGTAGATGTCGCTGTTCTTCGGACGTTTCCCCAATCTCTCGTGCGAACTGTAGGGCAGACGACCTTTCATCAAGGTGGGGGATGGCTCTGTCGGATTTAGTTTGCGACTCTTCTAGGATACGATTTCGGCGTGTGGGAGTGTGATTTCCATTGCCCTCTTTCCTCACGGTTTGTGAGTCCCGTTCACCCTTTCCCGAGTTATTCTGCGTCAGCTGTCGTAACGCTTCTTGTGGATTCTGGAATGTTCTGAGACGACCATCTGGCCCCCTGTACCTTAGGGTTGCAGGAAATGACAACTGGAATCGGATGTTTCGTTTATACAAAATGCTGCATGCTGGACTAAAAGCTTTCCTCCTCTTCGACACCTCTACGGAATAGTCTCCATATAATCTAACCACGTGGTTAGGCACCACAAGGGGGCGGCGTAGGCTCTTAAACGTCTGCAGCAACTGTTCTTTATCTCTGTAGTCTAAATATCTGACCACCACTTGGCGGGGCGAGACTTTGTTGGCATTGTTGTTGTTATTATCTCGGGCATTGGTTTGTGAGGATCCTGATCTCTCCCGTGTGCGAGCAAGGGTCTCCGGGGGTGCCCCAACTCTATGAGCTCTTTCAGCTCTGTATTTGTGTGGAAACCCCAGGGCACGAGGCAGATCTCTCTCACATATATCAATTAGTTCATTTTGCAGGATTGATTCAGGGAGGCCTATTATCCGTAGGTTGTTACGCCTCGACCTGTTTTCTAGGTCTTCTAATTTGTCTTTATTGTACACAGAAGCTGTCATAAGGTCTGCCACATGTGCCTCTAACTGCATCACTCTATCTTCAGAGTCAGATAGTCTCTGTTCAAGCATATCGAGTCTATTTGTATGTTCTGCAGTTTTAGCTTGTAATCCTAGTAGAGCTTCTTGTATGGCATCCTTAATCGTGCCCTTCAGCTCCTCTGCCAAGTATGCTGATGCTTCTCTGGCTAGTAATTTGTAATCAACATGGGGAATTGTGTGCTGCATTCTGTCCTCTCCTGTGCTTTGCACGGTGTATTGTGCTTCCTGCCCCCTTTGTTTGCGTCTGTTCTCTGTCTCTCCAGCTTGTGGCTGGCTGTCACCTTCTCCCCTTCTGTCCTCCTGTCTCGTGGCGTGGTGTGTGCCGTGCTGTATCGCTCTGCTTTTCCCGCCTGCCGCCATCTTATCTGCCCCCTTCACCTGTTTATCTGAAGAGCGCGGGTTATCTCCTGCGCCTCCCGAGCTCCGGAGCCACTTCTCCATCTTACCGGTCGGTGCCGGTGTCCCCGCTGGCTTCCGTGCACTCATCCTCGGTGCCTTTGTGTACGCCTGATGCGGTGCGGGTGGATATAATCACCGCGGGTACGGGGAGCTCTCCTTCAGCCCTGCGTCCTCATGCAGGCCGGAACCGGAAGTCAACATATTTCTAAAGTTTGCTTATGACATGTAAATGAACCCTTTGACTAGTCAATGGGGCCTTAGTTTCCTGAGTCTAATAGGCCCACTTAGTATGTTATCGCCCTTGTGGGTCATTTACATACATTAAAAGGACTTTGGAAATCATTTTTTTAAAGACCTGTTTATGTGTGTAATCTAATAAATGGACTGTTAGGCAGGAAATTTAGATAAGTAGATACAACTGCTGGTGGTTATGGGGGCCCGGTAGACCTGTTAGGTTCCCAAAACTGATAAAACTGATATAAATGAAAGCATCCACATAATAGATGAGAGTCCTAATAAAATGGAAATTACCATAACCCCCACAATTGACGCTAACCAACCGCCACTTGATGGAGGTATAAACAGTAACGTTAATAATAATAGTAACAAAAATAAGAATAAAAATAAGGATAATAATACTCAGTTGACTAATAAACAGGACAATATAAATAAAAACAATAAAAAAAGTAATGTAACGAAAGAAAACCAAAATAGCGGCAAGAACAAAGATACAGCTATTCCAGACATTAGTAAAATATTAAAAACTGCCGAACAAAGGAAATATTATGAGAAACATAGGAAAACCCTAATAAATGGAGGCAAACAACAACAACACAAAACAGACAAACAAACAGAACTAAATATTGCAATTAATATAAAAGACAATATGAATAACAAGGATGATATCATTACTAATGACACCACAAAGGGAAATCATACACAGAATTGTATGAATGAGGAAATATTACTAGATATACATACTGACACAAACGATAGGATAGAAATAGAAGACAGTAATATAACTCACGGCGTGAACAACAATGTGGAACAACAAACAAATATTAATAATCAGAAAACTAATGAACCGGAATTGAAAATAGTAGTGCAATCACTGAACAGACGCCATTAATAGATTTTTTTGAGGTTTTCACAGATAAGGAAATTCAATTAACAAACGCTAATCACTCTTTTGAATTATTCACACTTCATGCCACTTCACCATCACCTTCCCAAAACCACATCAATCACCTTGATGACACCTTTTATCAAGAATTACCGACCTCACCCCCAAAACTTGTAACACCAATTTCAACCAACACTGATAACCTCACACCATCAGAGAAAGATGAAACACCTATTCCAACTAATCTTAACACTGGTAAAATCACACATTTTTTTCAAATGGTCACATGCAGAAAAACAAAAAGAAAAAGACAAGGAGAGGATGTAGAGGGGGAAAATCAAAAATCCACTCAAAATTCACCCAACACAAAGAAAGATGTGAAAAAGACCAAAGTAGATTAATTAAACTTAATGAGAATAAACACCATCATCTTCCTAATTGTTGTCTCAATAGTGATGATGCCTCCAAAAATGATACCAATCCTAGTTCTGTTTATAACGGAGTTTTCAATTTGTCCGACAGTAAACTCACACAAGATGAAATGAAACTATTGGGACGGGGTTTATCTTTTTGCCCCAAATCTAATATTGATCCTTTTACTCTGTATTTGGACTTCAATGAGTATATCAGGAAACTAACGGTCCAACGCCATTTTTTGATAGAAAAAATGAGAGGTTCTACACACGAGAAACTAGTTTCTCTCCCTAATGAAACTAATGGAATGGTTCCCTCTACAAATGACACTTGTGAACAGGTTGAATACTCCCATGTAAATCCATCAATGAAAAGCAAATTCTATCCCGCACATCATAAAGGATCTTACTTAGAAACCTTTCAGCACCTGGCCTTAAAAGAAATACGAGACATTAGGGATATTAAACAAAAGGATAATCTAACCAAGGGAGAAAGAATATCTATCAAAACTATAACTGAGAATAAAAAATTGATCATTCGACGAGCAGATAAGGGGGGTGGGATAGTAATCATGAATAAAGATTGGTATAACATGAAAAGTGATATTATTCTACGTGATAAAATATATTACATTGAATTGAAGAACAGCCCCCTACAGGATGTATTCAATCAGTATAAAATTATGATCAAAAGTGCCAAGAAAGTGAACATTTTGAACAAAAAAGAATTTAAATTCCTCAATATAGAGGAATATAGAGTCCCACACTTTTACTTCCTCCCTAAGGTCCATAAATCTATTAATGACCCCCCCGGACGCCCCATCATATCGGGCATTAATTCTATAACAAGTAATTTATCCCATTATATCGACTTGTTTTTACAGAAATATAACATTAGGCTTTCATCTTATTTAAAGGACTCCACTCAACTGATAGAATTAATCACCAATTTGCCACCCCTCCCAGGAGCCCTACTGATCACATTAGATGTTAATTCTCTATATTCCAATATTCCCCATGAAAAGGGATTGAAAGTCATAGATCAGATATTATCTAGTGATGATGCTATACCCACTTTACAAAGAAGTTTTTTGTTGAATGGGATCGAGTTTATTCTATATAACAACATATTCAGTGATCAGGAGAAATTATACAAACAGATTAGGGGCTGTGCGATGGGCACTAGGTTCGCACCCAGTTATGCTGGTCTCTATATGGGTGCCTTCGAATCAGTGGCCATCGCACAGTCCCTTATAGGTGGTAAACATATCAAATTCTACAAGAGATTTATTGACGACCTGTTCCTGGTCTGGTCAGGCACAGAAGAAGAAGCTAAGGAGTTTGTCAACTCCCTTAATAATAATAATTGGGGACTCCGATTTTCGATGAATATTTCTAAATCCCAGATTCAATTCCTTGATTTGCTTATTGGGATGAATGGGGATGGTCACCTCAGCACATCCACATTTTTCAAGAAGGTGGATGTGAACAGCTACCTCGAGTTTAATAGCAGCCATTTGCCTTCTTGGATCAGAAACATCCCATATGGGCAATATCTGCGAATCAGAAAAAACTGCACACATGATGATAACTTTACCGCTGAAGCGAGGATATTGAAAAAAAGATTTGCTGCGAAAAAATATCCCCATAAGTTATTAAAGGATGCACATGACAGGTGTAAAGATCTCTCACAAGAACAATATTTGAAATGTCTGAATACTAACAAAAATAAGAAGAAGGAGAAGGGAATTGAAAATACCTATAATTGCAACCTGGTAACTACCTTTAATAAATCTTATAAGAACATCTACAATATGTTGAATAAATATTGGTTTATTTTACAGGGAGATCCCATCTTGGCAAAAATTATCCCTAAAAAACCTAAAGTTATCTTTAGAAGGGGTAAAAATCTTCAAAACATCCTGGCCCCCAGCAGGATTCTTCCAAATAGGGATAAAGAATCTAACCCCCTGGCACCCCCCCTGTTCTCTAAGAAGGGTTGCTACAGATGCGGTGTCCGCCGGTACAAATGCTGCAAAATTATAAATCATGGTGTTATGAATTTTAGATCCAACACCACCAACGCTATATTTGATATTAAACAGAAACTTGATTGCTCCTCCAGATTCGTGATTTACTTATTAGAGTGCGCCTGCGGCCAACAATATATCGGCAGGACCACTCAAAGTATGAGGGCAAGGTTAAATAAACATAGATACAACATAAGCATTGGATTTCCCAATCACAGTGTTTCAAAGCATTTTGATCTGGCGCACAATAGGGACCCCACTAAACTATGCTTGACGATCATTGAACAAATAGGGGACGAAGTTATAGATAAAATACATACCCTTAACAGAAGAGAATCCTTCTGGATTTTTAAAATGGGCACCCTGCAACCAGAAGGTCTTAACAACACTGTGGAAAGTACTTTTTAATCTGGTTTTTAATCCGGTTCTTAATCATAATTTAATCTTTTATAAGATTTTTTAACTTTTTTAATAATTTTCAATATTTTTAATATTGTTATTAATATTATATATACAAATTTTGGATATTAATTAATTTACAGACCGAGTCTTTATAATAACTGTTATATGTTTACATTTATATGATATATGTCGGTATCTAATACTTTATAATTGTTTTATAGTTATATATATACAATTGTAAATGTCATATTATTATTTTAGTTGGAATGGCACTTAATTATCTTATATCAATTATTTTATATCAATTATTTGCACAGTTTGCTGCTCTTTGGAGATCAACTGATCCCCTTTAGGATCCATTTCTTAGATTGCAATATACCGGTGTATTATTCCCTCCCCCCCCTCCTGTTTTTAATTGTGTGTGTATATAAGTAATTGTTATGGAGAATCCCGGCAACCACTTGATAAAGACGCCTGCTGCGTCGAAACGCGTTGTGGAGACTGGTTCTACATATTGATTGAATAAAGCCTAAAGGTAATACTTGCTACAGCAGTGTCCTGGCGTTGCTTGAGCGCTGATTATATCACTTACTTGTTTTCGGTTAAACCAGGGGTGGGGAACTCCAGTCCTCGAGGGCCGCAAACAGTGCATGTTTTCAGGATTTCCTTAGTATTGCACAGGTGATAACATAATCACTTGCACTGGTGATGATTCCAATCCCTGTGCAATACTAAGGAAATAGTGAAAACCTAAACTGTTTACGGCCCTCGAGGACTGGAGTTCCCCACCCCTGCCTTAAACAATGATAAAATAGCAGGCTGCCAATTCAGAGACAGGCTTATGGACTTTCTTAGATAGTGAGTAAAGGAATGCTTGTGTATCAATTTGGAAATATGTTTGTTTTTGTTGTGATGTTGTTGTCACATGAATCTGCTGTTTATGTGTTATGCAATTTGTCTTCTGTATTGTCTCTGCTCTGTTTTAGGCTCACTTCACACCACGTTTTTTGGGATCATGTTCTTCCTGTTTTGAAAAGGACAGAACAGGATCTATTTTTGCTTCCCATGTGCCCCTATGGTGCCGGATTGGCCATAAACAGCCATCCGATTCTGCCAGTTCAGTCCCGGATTCGATTCTGTCCTCTTTTTTCCCAGCTCCAAAATCAGAGACTGCTCCGATGAAAAAAACGGACCAAACCGACAGAAACGAACCCAGGGCGATCCAGCGCCTATAACATGGGAGTCTATGGGCACTGGATCTGGGAAAAAACATTATCCTTGCCCGGTTCCAGTTTCAGCGTACTGAGAATGCTCAGTACACTAAATCTGGTCTGTTCCCGTAATTTCACTGTAGCAGTGTATCTACTGTGAGGCATGCCAGCGCTATAGCACGTAGCTGGTATGACTTACATGGCCTGCAGAAATCTGGGTGATTGCTGGAGCTAGTGGTACACACAGGGTTAATGGCAGCTAAATGTGTGCATGAGTGAGAGGTGCATTGCCACTGTGTTGCAGCTGTGGGTTTGTGAAGCGGCCCTTAGACTGCCCAGTGCTGTGTGAGGCAGTCTTCCAGAAGCCTGCAAAGGGGCAGGACACATGTTAAGGCTGGAGAAGCATATCCCAAACCTGTGCACCTGTATGTGAGGTAAAGACAGAGACTGAGACATGGAGAGCCTACAGCTTGCTGAGCTGTGAGAAAAAGGCAGACATCCATGATCTGAAGAAGCCGTCCCTCAGAGGCCCTGTGTGGACTGATTACAGGTCGTGTGTGAGGTAACTGCACTGAGTTATTGTAAAGCCAAAGGAAGGCTCATGTTTTACTTTGCACTATGCGATTTATGCTGTCTTAAATAAACCTGCTGGACTTAGTTCATGAAAGAGACTCTAGCAGTGTTAATGGTTCTATGCTGCTAAGTGAGTGTACCCCGACCTGCTCTGTGATTGCTACGTCACACTACATACACTGCTAAAGTGATTTTAAAGATAGGAATGGTTAAAAATAAAAAAATAAATGCTGACCTCTCCGCCGAGTGTCCCGCGATGCGAGGCATCCACCTCCGATGGCTGCAGGACCTTAATCAGCTGACCGGGAAGAGGCGGCAACCCGATCAGCTGATGTGTCACATGACCGCATCAGCTGAGAGGTTTAAATCACCTGCCAAAACCGATCCCCGGGCGATTTAAACCGTTCAGCTGATATGGTAATGTGACACATCAGCTGATCAGGTTGCCCCGCCCATTCCCAGTGAGCTGATTAAGGTCGCTCAGCCATCGAAGGTGGATGCCGCGCATGGCGGGACACTCGGCGGATAGGTGACCATTTTTCTTCTTTTTTTAACCATTCCTTTCTTTAATTTCACTTTAGCAGTGTATGTAGATACACTGCTAAAGTGAAAGTAACAGCGCTGACACCACTTGCCTGGCTCAGCTCCTCCCAGCTCTTTCTGATCCCTCAAAATCCCGGATCCGGACACAGAAATGGCATCTGGAGTTTACAATCCCGACCTGTCCGTTTCTGTGCGTGTGTGGTCCTGCAAAAAACAGGATCCCACGGACAGGAACAAAACCATGGTGTGAAGCCAACCTAAGTGCCTGTCACCACACCCTGTCAGAGTATTTGAAAGCAGTGTCATGAATGTGTCTCACCTTGGGGAGAGCTCTGGCGAGTCTGGAACCAGAGGGTCACAATGGCTTATTGATTGCAAGACTGCAGCTTGAGTTTAAATGTATTTTGCTTTCTTTTGGCACTGCAGGAGTTAAGACCCTTTCCTTGTTGGCTGTTTTATTTTTGTAGCCTCAATCCTATGGTGTAGTTCTTTTGCCACTCACCACAACTATAAGTAGTCACATGTCTGATCATCTGACGCCAGTGATAGAATCATTTCAATGCAGTCCACATTGGAAGAAGCTTGTCTCTTGAAGAAGGCTTGGAGTCGTGATTAATGCAGTTCTAGAATCTTGCTGCATTTGAGGAATTCAGAGTGCTTATCTTTCTATGTTTATTCCCCTCTGTTTGTTTACCTTACCCCTGTGTTTTATTATTTGTAGAGGTGAGGCTAGCCTCCTTGCAGGCCAGCACACTAACTAGGGTTATCTCAGAGCGAGAGAGAGAGCCCAGGCACTTGATAATGACAGGGGGAAGGTCCCGTATAGCAATGTTATGGAGCTCAGTGTAAGACATAGGTGAGTGTCAGGAGGTGACCCATCTCCCTCTCCCTATCACCAGGTCCTTCCTTTTTACCATCCCGGTCATCTCCCAAGTCTTTCGCCACATGCTACATATCCAGAAGCCCCAGAGTGACAGGGAAATATCATTATTTACCTAGCTGTAAATTTGCAGGAGATGTCACTATGGGTGCATGAAGAAGATGAGGCTGACCTACGTTTCGTTTTGGCACGACGGTGACACAGAGTGCTATCGCATAGTATCAATACAGAGAGACAGTTGGGGAGCTAGCTTAGGGAAATATTCTCTATACTGCAGGTGGTGTGAAACATTTAGTCTCCTTAAATGCCAGCCCTGAAATACTGCATACCTTTTTTCTTGGAGGAGTTGAGTCAGTGAAGCTGTGTGAAACTTTCAACTTTGTTGAAAGCTATAGTAAGGCTTGTGTGACACAATTCATCCTTTTTCATCTAAAAGGGGGCAAGTGGTCCACACCCATCATTGTTCCACACCCATCATTGTAGATTGGTCTATTAAGTAGCTTGAGTGTGATCCAGTCTAGTATTGGGCTATTGGAGAACCCAGGAAAAAAAAAGGAAAAGTCATATTGTGTGAAAAGTAAACTCATCTGTTCAACTGTAATATTTAGTAATCCATTCTCTAAAGCAGAACCCACCAACAACTAGTTCTTATACGTTAGACATTGGACCATTCAAGCAGAAATCGACTTCCTGGATTCCACCCTAAAAATTCAAAATTTCATTATGCATGAAAGAATAATGGCAAAGGCTACTAAGGCTACTATGTAGTTGAAATGCTTTGAACAAGTTTATCTAATCACTGCTTGTCTTGATACTTGTCTGACCGATATACGTAGAAAGCATTTTCTAATCTTTTTTCTACTTTTGGAATAAATTGTAATTTTATAAAATCTCACCTGCTCATGAAGTTCCTTTTATCGCTGGATCACTCAACACCAGTTTGAAAATTTCAAATTGGTGTAATCCAGATATCAGTATATTGGAAACCAATTGACCGGCCCACATACTTCTGATGGGATATCTTCTACTCGAAACTTAGTAAAAAGTCCATCATCTACAGCCAGGCTCTTATATGCAATTGTTTCTGTTCCAGCCTAATGAGCATTGGTGTGCAAGGTCATGCTTATTAGTCATTAGAATTATGGGTGCTTGAATGGCAGCATGATTCATGGCTGTTTTTCAGTCATTGCACATGCTCCTTAGGTCACTCCCAGTCAGCGCCAGAACCCAGAATTTCTGACGTACAGTGATATCACTGAGTTACTGGCATTACCATGTGTAAGAGACTCCGGGTCTGGTGTTGAACGGTACTGACTGAAGTCTGCACCAGTCTGCTTTACTTGGTTGGTGGTGATCAAATACAAAGGAGACACCAGGCCTTTTTTTAATTATCAGCTGACATCAAGCCCTGGTGTTAATAATGGACAGAGGTCTTTCAGACACCCCCATTACTAACCTAAGAAGTGTTAAGTTAAAAAAAACACACCGGAAAAAAATAGTTCATTTGAATAAACCCTCCCCTACACTATCCCTCATTCACCAGTTTGTTAAAAAAGAAATGTTCTACAAAACTCTGACATAATCCATGAACCACAACTGCAGCTCTGGCGACTATGAATAACAGTAAACTACAGCTGTACAAAGATGTGGAGTATGATGATAACACCTATTAAAGCTGTGTGGCCTCACTGAGTGCAGTGTTGAATTGGCAGGTCTGATGGGAGTTGTAATCAGTACTTGATGCCCGTGAATAGCTGTACTTTACCCTATTCTCATTTGCTAGAGCTGGAGTTGTGGATCATGGATTATGTTAGGACTTTGTGGAAACTTGTTTTTTTTTCTTTATAAATTGGTGAATGAAAGTGTGTGGGAGTGTTCATTTAAACTAACTATTTTTTGCTGTTTGTGTTTTTTTAACCTTACACTTACTGTTTTAATAATGGGAGTGTCTGGTAGACCTTTCTCAATTACTAACACCAGATCTTGATAATTTACCGTGGACATAAACCCCATTATTTATTTCTCTGATTGCCACCACATGGGTGACAATCAGGAAGAACCAGCATGAAGTGCCAGAATTGGCATATCTAATGTGATTACCGTATATACTCGTGTATAAGCCGACCCGTGTATAAGCCGACCCCCTACTTTTGCCCCCAAAACCTGGGAAAACCTATTGACTCGTGTATAAGCCAAGGGTGGACCCCAGCACAAGTATACAGCCCCCAGCAGTGTGGTATACAGCAGCCTCCCCAGTGGTAGTATACAGCAGCAGCCCCAGTGGTATATACAGCAGCAGCCCCATTGGTAGTATACAGAAGCCCCAGAGGTATATACGGCAGCCCCAGTGGTAGTATACAGAAGCCCCAGAGGTATATACAGCAGCCCCAGTGGTAGTATACAGATGCCCCAGAGGTATATACAGGCCCCCCCATCAGTATACAGCAGCCCCAGTGGTAGTATACAGATGCCCCAGAGGTATATACAGGCCACCCCTATCAGTATACAGCAGCCCCAGTGGTAGTATACAGATGCCCAAGAGGTATATACCGGCCCCCCCATCTATATACAGCAGCCCCAGTGGTAGTATACTGATGCCCCAGAGGTATATACAGGCCCCGCCATCTATATACAGGCCCCCCCCCATCAGTATACAGGCCCCCCCCTGCCGCAATCCTGTAAAGGAAGAGATTAGTATACTTATCCCTCCGCTGTCCCACTGCCGCTGTCCCGCCGCCATCGCGATCCTCCATCTTCATATAGTATAGGCCCCTCTCTAAAGAAGGGAAAAACAAAATAAAAACAATTGGTACAGTAAATTCAAGGGAACCTGCCATGTTAACAAATGTTATTGACCTGCAGATATAGGGTTAATCTGCAGGTTAATAGTGCTCTTAACTTGCCAAAACATAGACCCCCTACTGCTGTGTGGAAATTAACTTTATTCCTCCCAGCAGAGTTTGTCTTCCAGTTATTGGGGTGTTTCCAGCACGGGATCAGTCTCGCTCAGTGTATAGTAACTGCTGAACCCACGCCGCCACAACCCTAATAACTGGAAGACGAATGCTGCCTGGATGAATAAAGTTAATCTCCTCCTGGCAGTAGAGGTCTAAATGCGGGCTCCGGGCAGATTAAAAATGCTATAAACCTGCAGATTAACCCCACATCTGCAGGTTAACCATTATATCACAGGACAGGTTCCCTTTAAATATTTTTGTTATAAGCAGGGGCTGGTTGGCCCAGGGGGCAAGAGGGTAGATGCCCCCCAGGCCAGTGGTCAAGCAGCAGTTTTGTGGCTGCCCGGCTATCTGTCATGTTGGTCTGGTCTCACTGCTCATGGGCCACTCACGTGTGCTTGCCCCCCAGATTGAAATGTGCCAGCCAGCCCCTGGTTATAAGACACAGTATATTTCTGTATAATGCTGTAATTGCAATCTATTAAGACTCTTTAAATTATCCTAACCTAAAACAGAAAAGTGTTTTTTCTGTATCTTGTCTTTCTTTGGAACAAGAGTATTTTTGGAAATGTTCTCACCAGCTGTTGAGTTTATGCTTGATGGCCTATATAACATTCACACCTTTAATATTCTGATAGACTGACTTAGCTTACTGTATGCAGCACTGGTGCCAAAATTATAACTGTTTTAATTACCGCTGAAACACATCCTTCCCTTTTCTGTAAATCTAGGTATTGCAGAAAAATTATTATAACTCAAGCTCTTATGCTAAGAAAAAAGTAGTAAGGTGCATGCGACATGGACTTTAAAGTAATTTAATAAATGTACAAATAAGTACTCCAAAAAAAGAATCACATTTTATATTTTTCATGTATGATTTCAATGAGTTTAAGTTAGAAATCAAATGTCAGAATTTATGGGAATTAAGAGATTTTGTAGAGACTAATCCGAGAAGCATGAAAATCGCATATGATTTCTGCATATGATTGATAAACTTAAGGAGATTTGCATTTAAATGAAAATCCATATTCAGGATATTAGTGATGCAATTAATTACAGAAATTGCTACTTTTTCTTGCATATCATGGATGAAATACAGTATTTACATTTCTGTAATTCCTGTAATTTTTTTCTGTTATTGCCAATGAAATTTTAATTTGTATAAATTATGAGCATAATTTACGTAACCTAGTGCAGAAAAGAAGTATAGGTGATTTCCATTTCATCTAGAGATGAGCGTATATGGTACGATTTGAATACTCCAAATCCACTGGATTTTACCAGACATTTTGATTCACAGAGCATTTATTCTCTGCAAATTGAAAGTCTTAATATGCTCTGGGGCCTAAAACATAGCATATGCAAAACATGTTCTCTGGAGCCTAGTAAATATAGGATGTAGAATAAGGCTGTGTGCTCACGGTCCAGAGGAGCTGCGTGTTGGACGCAGCTCCTCCGGACCTGAGTGGAGCCGGGGGTGGCCGCAGGGAGACCGCAGCCGCCCTGTACTGACTGTGTGAGGTGGGTGCGGGGTGACTTCTCCCTGCAGTCACCCAATGGGAGCCGCTTCTGACTCCGCAGCGTGAAATAAACATGCTGTGGAGGAGCGGACTGCCGGCAAATTGCACCGCAGCTCCAAACACGCTGTGGACGTGTAAAGCATAGTGAGGATGGGATTTCTTACAATCCCATCCACTATGCTTATACTGTATGACGCAGCGCTTTGGACGCAGTGCGTCCAAAACACTGCGCATACTGACTGTGAGCACACACCCTAAGACATAAAGCCAACATTCACCTCAGCTGTTCACTGTCCCCCATAGGTCCTAGGCGCCACTTACTACTGCCACTACGTGTTGAAACTCCAGGCATGTTCACTCTAGGATAGGACTTCCAGCCACAACAAAGCCTTAGATGTTGCAACCTAGAACGCCATTCATAAGGTTGCATCCTGGATCTTGATATTACAATTTTTCCCAACCTTATGACACACATTTACAGAGGTGTCCCAAAACTAGTCTCGGACAGAAGTTCCGGCCTAAAGTGTTTTAACGCGGCAGCAGTAAGAAAGTCGACCAAACAGGAGAGAGTGTGCAGTGGAGGCAGCCAGAAGATGAGCAGTGGGTTGAATATTAGTATTTTTTTAACCTTTTGCCAACCCTTTATAGTTAAGCTAAATAACAGCGAGCCGACAGTGACCTTGACGAATTTGCATGGAGCGAATTACAAAAAATCTGTATTCTAGAGAATATAGATTTTTGTAAAATTTAAGTAGAATTCAATTCCACTTAGATAAATTTTTCCAAATAGAAATACAACCAATCTCCTTGCTTCTCTAAATTTGGATTTGAGAGTTGTAATCTGGCAACTTTGGAGGCTAGAAAACAAACCAAGAATGGTGAAGATGGTAATAATGCCGCTTTAGCATTTATTTTGTATATTGCTCTGGAAAAATAAATATAAAGTAAATTGGTTGTTTTATACCATATATACCATTATATAGTTAGGTTTGTATTTCCTCTGCTGGTATACTTCAATCTTATACTCTTGTCCATGTTCACAACCTCATGCAAGTGAAAGAGGCTGAGCGTAGTCCATAGGCAAGTGCAGGGCTGACTATAAGTTTTCATAGGCACCAGGCGAAAGAGTTTTAGTGAGCCCATTTCCCACATACCCTCCGAAAATAAGACGTAGTGGGGATTTTGGCCAGGCTGCTAAATATAAGGCAACCCCCGAAAATAAGACGTAGCAAAAAAAAAAAAAAAAATGTAATACTCACAGCCTGCCTGCCTGCCTCTGCCACTTGCCGCCGTTGCTTTATTTATTACTCCACATTCTCCTGTATGCACTGTACTTGTCCGGGCACCTCTCAATGTAGATGTATGGTAGTAAGCCGTCGGACAATCAGGCGGCAGCTGATGGAATCTGATTGGCGGCGTCATTACCATAGATCTCATGTATGGGTGTCATCTGTGTACCGCTCAGCGTAGATGTACGGTAATTTGGCGTCCAATCAGACACCAGTAGCCGCCGCCTCATTGGCTGGTGGCTTACTACTGTACATCCACGTTGATCGGCGCCAAGGTATGCATGGTGCATACAGGAGGAATGAAGCCGTGGCGGCAGGCTTCGGCAATACTGGTACTGTGTGTGTGTGGCTAGCTGCATGTGTGGCTGACGATGTGTGATGGGGGCTCCAGAGGGATATTGGAGGATGATGAGGGCTACAGAGGGATAATGAGGGATGATGGGGGCTGCTGATGGATGCTGGGGCTGCATATGGATGATGAGGCCTGCAGATGGATGAAAGGAGCTACAGATGGATGATTGGATTATTGGGGGATGATGGGGGCTGCAGATGGATGATGGTGCTGCAGATGGTTGATGGGAATATTGGAGGAGGATGGGGGCTGCAGATGAATGAATGGATGGATGGATGGATGACACAGTTTGGTTATGCTAGTTTGTGATGACAACTACTGTACAGTATATAATAAATGTTAATTTTTTTTGTTCATCAATAAATGTGAATTCTTCATCATGGAGATATGACACCCCCTTTAAATAAGACATGGTGAATCTTTGGGAGCAAAAAAGTAATATAAGATGGTGTCTTATTTTCGGGGAAACAGGGTACCTCAGTTCATGAAGCACAGATACCGCATAAAAATATGTATATATTACAAAGCCAAATATTTCACTTACTTCTTACATTACATCCACTGCCCCCCCACTTCATCCTTTGTTTACAGCCAGAAAAGATGGGAACACTGGGAGAGGAGCTTATAGTCACCATGAGCCAAGAATAATCACACGCTACTGTGAAGATATGTAATTTGAGAGGATGATGTGCAAATGGTCAGCGCTGCTGTGTGTGAATAAAGACCACAGAGGATCTACAGGCAACAGTGCTTTAATTCAACGCATTTCGGAGAAATGAAGGAGTGAAGTTTGCTCCGAAATGCAATGAATTAAAGGAAAACTGTCAGGTCAAAAATCCACATGTAACTGATATCATTTTCTAATTATTTTCTGTAAGCTCTCTCTGTGCATGTATTTCTTTTATTTACATTCCCCTCCTGTCTTCTGTAAACTTCAAATAAAGATATTCATTCCATCTGTCACTCACAGTGAGTGATCTACTTAGTTCTCTGCTATCCACTCCTCATATGATGAATATTCATGTCACAGCACAGGAGATCACTGGGGGGGGCTGTATTCTCCTCTCTGCTCTCTGACTGCCGCATCATACTACAACACAGAAACTGTCACAGCACAGCAGGGTATCTGCTTTACAGAAACAAATGGAGTCTAGATTAGGCAGATCTGCAGTAGCTCTCTCCCTCCGTGGTAAAATCAACTGAACAGACCTGTTAGTGAAACCTTACACTGCCCTATTAGCAAAGGAAGGGGAAGGAGAGAGCTGCAGAAAAGGCATGCATAATTACATGACAGTTTATACAGCACAGGACTAATCATCTCTGATTATAATAAGACAGGACTAATGTGGCGCCCCTGCGACCAGGGAGGCCACAGGTAGGAACTGCAGCCAGGTAGTTAGTGACAGGTTTTACACAAACCACCTTCAACACACACCCACACAGCACAACACCCAGAGCCCGGGACTCTAGGCGGGCAAGGGGTGGTAGGATTTAGAGAAAAAGTGGGTGGGATGTAGGTCAGGTGACGTATGGGGTACAAAAGGGGGGAACAAGGCGATGGTGTGAGGAGAAAGCCAAGAAGATCCAAGCAGCAAAGACTAAGGCGTAGGCGAGAATGACACTTCCCTGATGGTCCTGGGTTGCCCTGGAGGCGCAAAATCCTGAGAGACACCGTTCCCTGGAGAGAAAGCCTGCTCCATGACCTGGGAGTTAAGGGAAGGGGAACAGCTGAGCACGGACGACTTGTGAACCGGACTCCCCTGACGTACCCGGATAGTTACATGGGTAGGAACAAGCCCGGTGATCCCCCGCAACATAGGGACACCCAAGGCTAGGCTGGGACCAGAGAGTCGGCTCTGTGTGACCATAGCCACACGCCGGTACACTAACACACCGACGGGGAGGCACAGATTCCAGGACTGGTCACCTAACACACGGGCTGGAGGATTAGTAGCACATAGGGCCCAGGCTTACCAACCACACACATAGGGGGAAGCCAGACAAGGGACCAAGCTTCCCCCATACATCCTACAGGGAAGACAAGCACAGAAGAGAGCCTAAAAGGATTCAGAGAACGTGAAGGGTCTCAGAGAGGTAATCTGGCTGCAGAGGGTTCAGAGACTGCCTGGAGTTAACTGTGAATAAGAACTGTGTTGTAAATTGTTGTAACTGTGGAAGAACTTGCAAGTAAACCTGGTGAACCCTGCTTCAGTCTCCCATATGTGATTCCCTGCAAACAGAACTCTTTATTACATCTTTCCACCATGTCAGAAGCTTCCCCGACCCGCGGCAGGCTCATCCATTTTGCTGCAGCGTCATCCATCCATCCTCCTGGCAGAAGTACACTGCAGCGGTGGTCCCCTTATTGACCACAACCTGTGGGTGGCGTCACGACAAACCCCTGTAAATATTCCTCTTTTACTTGTGGGCTCGGGACATGGTCCGGACCAAGACCGCCGTGATCATCCCCAGTGTAACCCCGGTCCGGTAACGAGTACCCTGTCCCAGTGGGCTCCACACTATTGCCTTTATTCACACAGAACAGCGCGGACCATTTGCACATCGTCCTTCCGAATTACATATCTTCACCACTGCATGTGTGGAAGTGGAGGTCCAGCAACAGCTGTATGAAGCGTTTAAACTGGTTGTGGGTACCACAACCAGACCATGTGAGCAGTTAAAAATATCACCGCTTGCTTCTATAAAAGATAAGACTCCATTGCACCTTGTGTTTCCCATTGTGCAGATATAGCTCGCGTTACTGTCACACAGAGTTTTGCTCAAACTTCGCCAACTGTCATGGTGGTGTTGGGGTCAGTTCAGATTGCAGATTCTGATGCTCCACTAAATGGTTTCCAGGTGTCCAAAATACTTGATTCTCATTTTGTTCACTGACCTGTAAAGCACTTGGTTCATTGGCGAGGTTATGGCTCTAAGGAGTGGATTTGGACACCAGCCTCAGATGGTTATGCTGAGAGCCTAGTTAGGTTGCTCCGTCGTCTTCATTCTGAGCTATCTACTATATAATTGCCGTAGGCATTTTCGTGTCGGATCCCGAAAACGCCGTGGCTATGTCACGCTGTGACGTCACCACGCGCGAGCAATGGCCGCGAAGCGGCCATTGCGAGTCGCTGGCCGAAAATAGAACCAGAGGCTCGGCCACAAAATTAGCGATGTACCGCTGAGGTAGCGCGAGCAATGGCCGCGAGGCCATTGCGAGTCGCTACCTCAGCAACCGCACCTGCCGCAAGTCTCTCTATACTTTCAATGGGGATCCATTGAGAGTCGCTGTGTAGCGCGAACAATGGCCGCGAGGCCATTGCGAGTCGCTACCTCAGTCGCCGCACCTGCCGCAAGTCCCCCTATACTTTCTATGGGGATTACCGCAATCGCGCCGCAAGTGGACTTGCGGCAGGTGCGGTAGCGAGTCGCTGGCTGAGTGCGAGCACTTGCGGCGCGGTTGCGGTAATCCCCATAAGGATTACCGCAACCGCGCCGCATTGCGAGTCGCTGGCTGAGTGCGAGCACTTGCGGCGCGGTTGCGGTAATCCCCATAGAAAGTATAGGGGGACTTGCGGCAGGTGCGGCAAGTGCGGTTTTGCCGCACCTGCCACAAGTCCCCCTATATTTTGTATGGGGATTACCGCAACCGCGCCGCAGATGCGGTTTTTAAATAAAATAAAATAATTTTAATACAAATAAATTCAATTAAAATAACAAATAATAAAAAAATTTAATAATAATAAAAATTGTAAAAAAACAAAACAAAATAAATAATACAATAAAAAATAGCTATCTACTATAATCAAATTAATGCACGTTCTAGAATCCCGATGCATTTGCATCGGGCTCACAGCTAGTATATATATATATATATATATATATATGTATATATAATATATATATATATATATATATATATAAAAACCAGAAAAAATTCACTGCAGCACTCGGCCACTACCAAAAATGCACACATGCTAACAAGCGGTCTAAATATGAGGAAAGTATTAAAAACGTACGTTTTTTAAAAAAAAACTCAATATTCTTATTTTTTTATTTTCTGAGGTTCTTGGTACATATATTGGCCAATATCTGTTTGCTCATCAACCACGCCATGGTGACCCCAGGTCTGATGAGTCCTGCGCTGACATCCCTGTCCTCCTTGTCCTCCCAGTCCCACTTCTAAGTGGGTGGACACCATCTCAACCTCAGACCACCTGGAGGCGATGAGGGTGCTAAGTGCAGCTATGGAGCCAGCAACTCCACATATTAGACATAAAACAGAAAAAAACTGCACAGCACTCAAGATATAGTGTGAACTGGTGAAAGCTGCGATGCTGGAACAAACAACCAGAAAAAATTCACCTGCGGTCACCGTGGCGTGGTTGATGAGCAAAGAGATATTGGCCAATATATGTACCAACAATCCCAGAAAATAAAAAAATAAGAATATTGAGGTTTTTTTTAAAAAACTTAAGTTTTAAATTTTTTCCTCATATATAGACCACTTGTTAACATGTGTACATTTTTGGTAGTAGCTGAGTGCTGCAGTGAATTTTTTCTGGTTGTTTGTGCCAGCATCGCAGCTTGCACCAGTTCACACTATATCTTGAGTGCTGTGCAGTTTTTTTCTGTTTTATGTATAATATGTGGAGTTGCTGGCTCCATAGCTGCACTTAGCACCCTCATCGCCCCCAGGTGGTCTGAGGTTGAGATGGTGTCCACCCACTTAGAAGTGGGATAGGCAGGACAAGGAGGACAGGGATGTCAGCGCAGGATTCATCAGACCTGGGGTCAACGTGGCATGGTTGATGAGCAAACAGATATTGGCCAATATATGTACCAAGAACCTCAGAAAATAAAAAATAAGCATATTGAGTTTTTTGGAAAAAACGTAAGTTTTTAACTTTTTCCTCATATATAGACCGCTTGTTAGCATGTGTACATTTTTGGTAGTAGCTGAGTGCTGCAGTGAATTTTTTCTGGTTGTTTGTTCCAGCATCGCAGCCTGCACCAGTTCACACTATATCTTGAGTGCTGTGCATTTTTTTTCTGTTTTATAAATAAATATATATATATATGTTACATAGTACCTTCCTTTGTTATATGTAGCACAGTAATAAATTGAAATGACTGCTGTTGGAATATGGAAAAGACTCATTTCTTGGACTGGTCTCCTGTTCAGATGCTGTTCCATCAGCAGTTATTTTATATCTAACAAGAGAGGAATATATAATAAAGAGAGGTCACTATGATAGCAACAATAAAGGGAATATGTTATGTAAGAGAAAGTGCTATACATAAACAGAGGGGATGCTATATAATAAAGGGTAGCATTATACATAACTAGAGAGGATGCTAATAAAGGACAGTGTTATACATAATAAAAGAGGGAATTATGTGCTTTGCATAGTAAGCGAGTACATTAAATACTAATGGATTGTTCTATACACAATAAGTCGACATTCCTGTATTCATGTGCAGTGCCAGTGTGCTGCCTGATTTTTTTCTCGAACACAACACAGACCCTTTGAATATGTCCTATTCCTCATAATCAGATCTGAACATGATATGTTCCGAGTCTCACAGATTTCATTCTCAAATCTGTGATTTTCATGGATATGTGAATGGATCTATGAAACTCTGAGTTTGTGTGATGTTCAATAATAAACTTTGGCAGCACACAGACATATCATGAGAATGTGGCCTAAGGTATTCAACAAATATCAGCTCTAATCTATATCATAAAGTAGAGAATAAATATTACCATCCAGTAACTTACCGCTGACGTCTCATCTGACTAGTTTTCTATCATTTCTTCTCCATCTGATCAGACTTTCCTGCCATCATCTTCCAGCCATGACTTGTCTTTTCACAGTGGTCACTGTAGTCCTGACAATAACATGATTAAATATTTTGAACAGTATATATATATTCATTTGTATTCTGAATAAAATATCTCCCACACAGCACCCCTGAATACTAAAATGGACACACAATTGAAATACAGATTGACACGCACCATTCAAAATATGCAGGTATAAATACGGAATAAATGAATACCTACTATACCCAGTCTCTAGTCTGTGCCCCTTCACAATTTTCTGATCCCATACTGTCCCCTCACTACCTCCCCACTCATTATCCACACACCGTGAATCTGAATTTTTGACCTTTTAAGACTTTATTAAATTTCTGAACTTCCTTCTCCTAATTACAATAAATCTTCGATGTCTTCAGTTCCACTGTAGCGCTTACACGAACACTGTACATGCCTCTGTGGGGCCAAGAAGTGACATCAACAGTGTGATCAGTTCACCTGATCATGCTGCAGACGTTGCCCAGGAAGTGGCGACAGTGAGGGCTTTAATTGTACTTGCGTTTGAAAGACGCGATTACAATTGATTGATGGGAGGCGGATTGCTGCACCTTCTCTCTGAGTAGGCTGTTAGTTTGAAAGGAGGTTGAGAGAACATCTGACTCCCACTACTGGAGGTGGCAAAATGCAGCCACCTTGGAGACATCTTGGACCACCGCATCAGGCAACCTGACGGTGCCCAACTGCCGGCTGCGCCTGGGATACACACCCTGCCTTCTTCCTCCTCGATAAGCATATGTGTCTGCTCCTGGCAAATGGTATCGCCGATGGTAATTGAGCTCCCTGTTTGTCAAGGGCACTTGTCCTGGTGCATCAGGTGGTGACACCAAATCAGGGAAAGAGTCTTATTGTTCAGAAAGGAACATTTTTTTTTCTAATGCCATACAACCTATGTATTGTGGCTCATGTTGCACTGAATTGAGAATATTTTCTTGATTTTAACTTTCTATGCTTTCCTGCAGGCAGCACAAAAAAGAGAATATGAAGCCAGTAATTGTAGTCCATGGTGGTGCATGGGCAATACCAGATGATCTTGCAGAGAACAGCAAGATTGGTGTTAAAAATGCAGCAACTTGTGGGTTTTCCGTGCTTGCTAATGGTGGAAGTTCCTTGCAAGCTGTAGAGGCTGCTGTGAAAATCTTAGAAGATAACATAGCATTTGATGCAGGTATTATTATGTGTCTATAATTCTTTTTTTTTAAGGATTAAGTTTTAATTGAATTTCTTATATTGATATTAATAGTTGTACACCCTTGTGCCATTTCTCTTAAAATAGCATTGTGAAAAACCAATGAACTCCTAATATAAAGAGATTTTCTACTACTGATTTAACCCCCTTTCATATCCTAATGCATCCTAATAATCAGTTTCCTAATACACTTCTTTTACCTGTCTTGCGTTTTTGTAAGCTAATCTTTGTGGGTCCTATATTCCTCTGTTTTGATTCCGTCAGTGCAACTTCTGATTTAGGGACTGGAATCGGACCAACTGAGTAGCACATGTCATTGTTGAGGGTGGGGATACCTCTCAGTGAGTGACTGCAGTCTGAGCAGACGTGTTCAGGTCCGACTTCACTCTAATCTTCTGTACAGATCTTGCCAAAGTTTTGGAGCTCTGTCCTTTCGGTTGACAATTGCTGTGATGTGCTGCGTTCTGTTTTAAACTTTGCACCAGTGCCATCCTAGCCTTGGGTAGCATTTCTACAGACTAATCTGGTAGCAGCACATGCACAGATTTAAATCTCAGGTCAATGACTAGACGGGTTCTCAATCTGCGCAAGTGCTGACCTCAGCGCCATGTTACTGGAGCCAGCCAGGAGATCGATCTAGGATGGTACTGGTACAAAATTTAAAGAAGTAAAGGATCCAGCACCAGACAGAGCTCCATATAAAAGTTTCTTCTTTATTAAATTACGTCATCAAGGCATAAAATTAGTATTGCATGCAAATATGGGAACGTAGTCCCAAGATAGGCTGGATGCGTTTCAAACAACAGTTCTTTATCTACAGCATAACAAAAATGAGTGCAAACAATCCTTATATAAAGATAAAACCTTGCCCCTCAGACACAGCTGTCATAATTAAATGCTAAAGAAGTTAATTAACTCATGATATGCAGGTTTTAGGAGCAATCCTGCAAATATGATATAGCAAACCAACCTATATTAGTAACCAATGCAACTTATTCCAGTAAAATTTACATGTATTGCATTATTCCATATCATATGATATCAATAAAAATAAGTTGCATCGGTTTTGTAGTTGAGTCCATTGGGAACTCTCATATTCAGTGTCATTATCCAAGAAAATTCTTTACATCTAACTTGTCGCTCCCAGTCCCCTCCCCTTTTGTTTTTATTGATTCTATCGATACCCATAACACGCAGGCTGGACATATCTCTATTGTGTACATCTTTAAAGTGTCTGGACAGATAGATTTCTAGTGGAGGCTCTGGTGTTTGGATTGGACGGGGTAATATGCTCTCTCAGGCGTATTTTTAAAGATCTAGTAGTACATCCCACATAGTCTTTATTACAAACTAGCTGTAGTACCCGGCTACGCCCGGGTTAATAAATAACTGCTGTTAGCTATAACAAAATAGAATTTGAATATGTCATATTAATGACCTGTAGGAAAATAGAAGCTGAGCTGTGATTGATTGCTATAGGCAGCCTAATAAATCTCCAGCCAACAGTAAACCCTCCCCCTGGCCGGTAGTATATGTTACCTCACACATACACATAATAGACAGCTCATGTGACTGACATCTGCCTTAATTCCCTATATGGCACGTGTTGCACACTGGCTGTTTTTAATCAGATGTTTATGTTTGGAAAATAAAGATAACACACGTATGAGGCGAGTTGTGTGAGGTGATTTGTGCACATCTGTGTCTGTCTGTGTGGTGTGTGTGTCCCTGGGGTGTGTATGTGTGTGTCCCTGTGGGATGGGGTCTGTGTGGTGTGTGTCTCTGTTGTGTGTGTCTCTTTGTGGTGTGTGTATCCCTTGGGGTAAGTGCATGTGCCCCTATAGGGTGTGTATGTGTGTGTGCCCCTGTGTGGGGGTCTGTGGTGTGTGTATCTGTGTTGTGTGTGTCTCTTTGTGGTGTGTGTGTCCCTGTGGGGTGAGTGCACGTGTCCCTATAGGGTGTGTATGTGTGTGTGTCCCTGTGGGGGGTGTCTGTGTGGGGTGTGTGTGTCTCTGTGTTGTGTGTGTCCCCGAGGGGTGAGTGCATGTGTCCCTATAGGGTGTGTATGTGTGTGTGTCCCTGTGGGGGGGTCTGTGTGGTGTGTGTGTGTCTCTTTGTGGTGTGTGTGTCCCTGTGGGGTAAGTGCATGTGCCCCTATAGAGTGTGTATGTGTGTGTGTGTCCCTGTGGGGGGTGTCTGTGTGGGGTGTGTGTCTCTGTGTTGTGTGTGTCCCTTTGTGGTGTGTGTGTGTCCCTGAGGGGTGAGTGCATGTGTCCCTATAGGGTCTGTATGTGTGTGTGTCCCTGTGGGGGGGTCTGTGTGGTGTGTGTCTCTTTGTGGTGTGTGTGTCCCTGTGGGGTGAGTGCATGTGTCCCTATAGGGTGGCTATGCGTGTGTGTCCCTGTGGGGGGGTCTGTGTGGTGTGTGTGTCTCTTTGTGGTGTGTGTGTGTCCCTGTGTGGTGAGTGCATGTGTCGCTATAGAGTGTGTGTGTGCCCCCTTGGGGGTGTGTGTGTGTCTTTGTGGTGTGTGTTTGTTCGGGTGCGTGGTGAGTATCCAATGTTGGGGCTGCACCTTAGCGATTATACACTTGCTGTTACTCTTTGTGTGTGTGTGGTGTGTATACATGTCCCACTCAGATTGGCCAGATCGCTCATTTGCTGGCAGTGCGGCCACGTGACAAACCCATGTGACCGCTAGCCGCATGCTGATTGGCTGAAATCTCACAGGTCCTTCAGCCCATCTTCTCCCGGTGATCTGAGGTCTTGTGACGTCTGGAGGTCTTCGGTACCGGTCCCGGTACATAAGGTACAGGCCTCACAGAAAGTGAGTATGAATGTTTATTGTTTTTAACCCCTTAGATTAACTTTTAGGGTACTTTTGTAGTGTATCTGTATAGATACACTGCAAAAGTACAGGGACTCGCTACCCCCGAGTAATTCCTAAGGAAACTCGGCGAGTAGCAAGTCCCCGAAGTCCCTACTATTCGGGCGAGTCCCGAATAGTAGCGAGTAGATTCGCCCATCCCTACAGTGGACGTTAGTCAGCAAGGATACTAACACTGGTCAGAAACTGCACATTCATATACACTGCAAGCAACAAGGCATTATATGCAGCTTGTTGTAAACTAGTTTTAGCATTTTCAGCAATTTGTGCTACCGTGCTCTTCATGGGGTTATTAGTGACTCTGTAGCCATTTTTGACCCGTTTGGTTAAGAACTAACCACTACATACCGGGAAACACTTCAGAAGACCTGCCGCTTTAAAGATTTTCTTTCCCAGATGTTCAGCCATAAAAATCCACTCAATTTTTCCTGCTTAGAAAACATCAATGATGCCCCACTCACTTTAATAGGTACCATTGTGATGCCATAGTCAATGTTATTAGTTCATCTGTTAGGGGTTGGAATAGTATAAGTAATTTGTGGAGGTGTTGATGAAAGAACACAAGAAAATGTCACCAGTATGAATAACTTAAAGTTATTCCCAATATATGTGGTCATAATAAAAATTAAAAACGATGAATTTTGCCAACCACAAAAAAACAAGTTTGCATGTATTTTCCATCCTGCATAATGTATTATATTTAGAACTATTTCTATTCTGCTTTTGTGTGACTGCTGTTTTTAATATTATGTGTGATCTCATCTGGTGAGAAAAACACCAGCTACCCAAAGTATTTAGCGGCAGAATGAATGACACCGGTGCCCTGCAGACGTTATGATTAAAAAAAAAAAGCAAGACAGAAATTTTTATGACTAAAACAGTGAATGATATTATTAGATTGCCAACAGCACCGTATTTACTTAAAAGCTTGTGACAATAAAAGCAAATATTTTTCACTGTAATCAAGTCTAATAGCTGCCAGGATAGTTGTAGTAAATAGCTCTGAAATGGTTTTTCTAAATATTTTTCCAAAGCTTTAGGGCAATAATGTTTCCTATGTTTCAAACTGAATTGCTTCCCACAGGTCATGGGGCTGTGTTGAATGCGGATGGTGATGTGGAACTTGATGCAATTATAATGGATGGCAAAAATCTTGCCGTAGGTTCGGTTTCTTGCATCAGAAATATTGCCAACCCTGTCGTGTTTGCACGTACAGTCATGGAACAGGTAAAGTACTATTCCGTCTTCATCTCGATTGTAAATTGCATGTAAACAGAAGTATCTAAATACCAAAAATGTGGGTGTAAATACATGGATGTAATTGTATAAAGACTGGTAATCTATACAATTCTATACAATTCTGAACTCAATTAGAATAAGGCTACAATACACTTAGCACCTTGGTTTGCCGTTAAGGCAGTTGTAATAAAATCATGAAAACCATAGAACTAACCACCATAGAATGTATTTAGGCCCACTTTATTTTCAGGGATAATCTGAGAGTTGCTTGCTATTGTGTTTTCCTTAGTAAAACATTGGCGTTACCTCGATTTTACTTCCACTCACAGGCAACCAATAATCACATTGTAGCCCTAGCCTTGGGTTAAGAAAATGGTCATTATCTGCTTGGAAATATTATATTACCCACTTTTATAATCAACATTTTACTTTTCTGATTTTTTTTTTTTATTTCTGGTCTGATACTTGGGATAGGCAAGTATGCTCACCATCGCTTGAGCGTTGAGGTCCACTAACTTCCATTATACTCGACACTCAAGTCAAGCCAGAGGACCCATAAGCTCGTTCGAGTAACAAGCTGTACAAACACTCTTGCTTATCATTACCAACTACCTAAGAAAAAAAATATTTTTACTGATATCTTTAATTAAAGGAGCTGTCTGGAGATTTAGCATTGATAGCCCATCCTTTGGATAGGTCATTAACATCCAATCATGGGTGTGCAACACCTGACAACCCCACTGATCAGCTGTTCCCAGTGACAGCAGCTGATAGAAATGTCCAGTTGTAGACCTACACAACAGAACTCCGTAACTGAATAGTGCCCATGGCACCAACTGTGTGTCCACCACTGAATCTAAAGCCATGGTTTTGCACATTCACCCCTTAAAAAATTAAGTATGGGGTGGATGTGCAGTACCCAGCTGCTGACACTATACAGAGAACACTAACCAAAAGACACATAAATGTGGTAAAAAGTCAATATTGGGTTCCCAAAGTACAAAAAACTTATAGCAAGGATTATTCATCTTCTACTGCGGTACCTTCCACATATAAAAAAGTAAAAGAATAAGAGATAAGAGTAAAGGTAAAACATTTGCTCAAGGGAATCAGATATATTTTTATGGATTTTTCATATACCGTATATACTCACGTATAAGCCAAGTTTTTCAGCACAAAAATCGGGCTGAAAAGTCCCCCTCTCGGCTTATACGCGAGTCACTGTATACTGTATTACACTGTATACAGTGTATACAGTATACAGGCCCCCCCATCAGTATACAGGGCCCCCCTTACTGCCGCAATACCTGTAAAGGAATAGATTATTATACTTATCCCTGCCGCTGTCCCGCTGCCGCTGTCCCGTCGCCGCCATCGCACTCCTCCGTCTTCATCCGGCTTCTTCAGCTTCCTCCGGTGGGCGCAGGCAATGACGTCATTGTCTGCGCGCCAGAGGAGGAAGCCGGAGAAGAGGAAGACGGAGGAGCGCGATGGCGGCGGCGGGACAGCGGCAGCGGGACAGCGGCAGGGATAAGTATAATAACCTATTTCTTCACAGGATTGCAGCAGTAAGGGGGGCCCTGTATACTGATGGGGGGGCCTGTATATACACTGGGGCTGCTGCTGTATGCTACCACTGGGGCTGCTGTATATACCTCTGGGGCTGCTGTATACTACCACTGGGGCTGCTGATGTATATACCACTGGGGTGTGCCCTGCTGCTGTATATACCACTGGTGCTGCTGTAATACCACTGGGGCTGCTGTATACTACCACTGGGGCTGCTGCTGTATATACCACTGGGGCTGCTGCTGTACTACTACCACTGGGGCTGCTGCGTATACTACCACTGGGGCTGCTGTATATACCTCTGGGCTGCTGTGTATACTACCACTGGGGCTCTGCTGTATATACATGGCTGCTGCTGTATACCACTGCGGAGGCTGCTGTATACCACACTGCTGGGGGCTGTATACTTGTGCTGGGTCCACCCTCGGCTTATACACGGGTCGGGGTTATACACGAGTATATACGGTAATCATCTGGTCCCCTGTTCAAAGCAGGATTCACTAAATCATCCCAGACAGATGTCTGTCCAGCCTCTGTATAAAGACCTTTGTCACCTCTCGTGACAACCTATTCCACTCATTGATCACCCTCATTGTCAAAAAGTTTTTTCTAACATCTAATCTGTGTCTCCTACCATTCACTTATATCCCATTGCTTCTAGTGTTTCCTTGAGCAAATGAGAATAAAGCTGATCCTTAAACTGCATAAAAAACTTGAACGCTATAATCTGATTATTTTATCTGATTTTCATAAGAAGAAGTCTTCAATATCTTCCTTTATCTTCCTTTCTTTATCCATGTTCTTTAGTTTGCTATCCAAGAAGGACCTAACAGGAAACTATTCCTAAAAGTTTATTTCATTAGATATACTTTAAAAAGCCAAACATTTCAAAAAGAAGTCCAAAAACTATTACAATTTTGAACAAGGCAGAACAAGAAAGAAAAGTACAATAGGGAATACAGGGTAAATAAATAAGATATTAGGGTAATGCAAGGATCAGAGTTTCTCACAGGCAGGCTCCTGCTGCCTGCGCAGCATTTCAGTCTACCGCTCCACAGGCGGGAAATTAACAGTCACACACAGTTCTGAGTTCCAAACCGGGTTTACTTCACTTTCTCTGCTCACACCTCACTTACAGTTTAGGTTCAATTGCAGTCCGGGAAGGCCTTTGCAACTAGTATGGTTTGTCCAGTACACCCATTTTGTGTTCCTTCGTTCTCGGGTCATTACTCCTCAGCGCTGCCTGCTCGCCTCACTCCTGCACGTGTCTCTGCACAGTGCCCCAATCCAGCAGCCACGGACCTTGTCAGGTGACCGTCCGTGTTCTCCGACCCTTGTATGGTTGCCTTCTCATCGAATGTGTTGGGAGTAGGCCACAGCTCCTCTAGATCTCGTGGCCTCCGGTTCTGTGAGCCATCCCACTATTGGGTTCACTATTGGGTTCACCCGTTGTCCCTGTGACTGGGTGTGTTGGGTGTGTTTGTGACTTACCAACCTGTTTACTGCGTAGGGAGGCTCCAGGCACTTGGACACAATCCACCCGCATCCAAGCTCGCCTGTCCTCCCTACGCACCACCAGCTCCATTGCCGTCACCCCTGTGCACCCCACCAACCATCCGGGCCACGCACCTCCATCCTGTGGCCGGCCGTGCCCTGCGGCCCCCACTCAGGCCTGCGACCCCGCACTCAGGCCTGCGACCCCGCACTCTGGTCCGCGGCCCCAGCTGCACCGGCACCGCTCCCTCCCCGGAGTCCCCGCTCTACTCACCCGGCGTGACCTGCTACACCAGGAGGCACCATCACTGTGGGTGCGGGCCTCCTCCAGCAGCGCCCGGCGCCACTTTGAACTGTAGGCCCCGTGGCCACCTAGCCGGCGGCTCGTCTCTCTTGCCCACCACAGCGGCGGGACACCCGCTCCGGGACCCCGCACGCGCGCAGCGGTGACTGCGCACTCCGCCGGCGGGCCCCACACTCCCGGCCGGATTCCCGACCCGCAGCAGCAGCACCGCGCCTGACGCCCTGAGCGGCCGCCCGCCCTGCCAGCACCGACCAGCAACAGGACAGGAGCACCAGCGCTCCTATAACACCACGCCAGACAGGTGAGGAAACAGGGGCCCCCACCATGCACCGGCTGCACCAGCCCCAAGGCACAAGCAGGACCCCAGGCCACCCCTGGCCCCTGTACACTGCACCTGGGCCCTTGACTGCTGTCCTGCCCCCTGCTACTTTTAGCCTGTCTCCACCTGGGCCCCAACTCCACCTGGCTCCAGTCCGCACCCAGCCCTGCGGCTACAACCTACCCTCCTGGCCATGTCTGACCCCCTCCTGGCTGCGCTTGACCCTCCTGGCTGCGCTTGACCCTCCTGGCTGCGCCTGACCCTCCTGGCTGTGCTTGACCCTCCTGGCTGCGCTTGACCCCCCCTGGCTACGCCTGGCTTTTGGCTACCATCGACCACCTGCCTGCTGTCAATCTCTCCTGCTACCCTGGACCCCCTGGCTCCACCACCCCATCCACGGCTGCACCATCCGATCCCCGTCTGCACCATTCCATCATCCGACGGCACCATCTCATCATCAGACAGCACCACCCGGCTCCATCATCTCGTCTCCGGCATCATCATCTCGTCTCCGGCCCCAACATCTCGTCTCCGGCCCCATCATCTCGTCTCCGGCCCCATCATCTTGTCTCCGGCCCCATCATCTCGTCTCCAGCTGCACCATCCGATCCCCGGCTGCACCACTCCACCATCCGACGGCACCTTCTCATCATCCAACAGCACCACCCGGCAGCGCCACCTCATCTCCGGCTCCATCATCTCGTCTCCATAACCTCGTCTCCGGCTCCATCACCTCGTCTCCAGCTACAACACTCCATCGACGAACTGCACCCCACTTGTGACCACGACGGCACCCCCTCGCTGTACCCCAGCCCTGGCTTTTATGCATCCTGGACTATTCCTGTGTCCCCAGCTATACCACTTCCCTAGCAGTCTTCCACCCCCAGCTACACACCCACCCTCCTATTAAAATCCCTGACTCCACCCCACCCCAGGCTGCACCCCACTACCTGACCGCACCCTACCCCTGGCCACACCACACCCCGCACGCCACCCCCGACTCCACCCCGTCCTCCGCCACCCACCAGCTCTACCCACACCCCTTCTCCATCCACGCACCTCCCCTGCCACATCCCACCCCTGTCACTTCTTACCACCAAAACCTGCTGCCCACAATGTTTCCCCTCCTCCTCACTCTCACCCCCATCCTACTCCACTTCCTCCTAACCCCGAACATCCCTCCACCCACCAAGGCCATAACGATCTCCCCATCCTTCCTACCCACCCACCTCACCCCCTCCTCCGAACTGTTCCTCCACACCCAATCACTCTTCTCCACACACGCACGGCCCCCACGCAAACTCTCCTGCTCCCACCTCCTAACCCTCTCACTACTTCTCCTACTTGCAGGTGACATATCCCCCAACCCTGGACCCCCCCACCACATCCCTCCACTCACCTCCAATTTTCGCCCATCCCCCATCACAAACTCTCGCAACCCCCGGAACCTTATACCCATTCACCCAACCCCAGTCCCCCTGTCTGGAGCACTCTGGAATGCCCGCTCAGTGTGTAACAAACTCTCCTACATCCATGACCTCTTCATCACCAATAAATTCAAATTCCTCGGCATCACCGAAACTTGGCTCACCCCCGCCGACACAGCCTCCCCTGCCGCCCTCTCCTACGGCGGACTCACGCTCTCCCACACACCACGCCCTAATAGCACCCGTGGGGGTGGTGTGGGTATACTCTTGTCCGACAGCTGCTCCTTCATCCCTACTCCACCGCCTCCCTCTGCCTCCTTTCCCTCCTTCGAACTGCACTCTATTCGCATTTTCTCCCCCTGCAACCTCCAACTCGCGGTCATCTACCGACCCCCGGGATCAACCACCTCCTTCTTTGACCACTTCAACACTTGGCTTCTCCACTTCCTCTCCTCCGACATCCCCACCATCATCATGGGCGACTTCAACATCCCCATCGACACCCACGACCCGCCTACCTCCCGACTCCTATCTCTGACCACCTCTTTCGGCCTGTCCCAATGGTCCTCCTCAGCCACTCACAAAGACGGCCACACGCTTGACCTCATCTTCTCCCGCCTCTGTTCCCTCACCGACCTCTCAAACTCACCCCTCTTCCAATCTGACCACAACCTGTTGACCTTCTCCTCCCTCTTTCCCCCACCTCACCCCCCCTCTCCGAAAACTCAGTCACCCACGCAGAGACCTAAAAGCCATCGACTTCAACTCACTCTCCCACTCCCTCCTCCCTCTCACGGACCTTGCCTCCTCACCCGACGTTAACACTGCCGCCACCCTCTACAACTCCACACTAACTGCGGCTCTCGACCAGGCTGCCCCCCTCACACACACCAAAACCCGCATACACAGACAACCCTGGCTCACCCCTCTCACAAAAGAGCTTCGCCGAACGTCCAGGGTCGCTGAACGGAGATGGAAGAAATCCCACTCCACGGCCCACCTCACCATGTACAAGCAATCCCTCTCCAACTTCAAGGACGCACTCACTGCCGCAAAACAAACCTACTTCTCTTCTTTAATCAACACACTGTCCCGAAACCCCAAACAACTATTCAGAACCTTCAACTCCCTTCTCCGTCCCCCAGCACCTCCTCCTTCCCCCCTCATCTCCGCTGACGACTTCGCCACCTTCTTCAAACACAAGATTGACAAAATTAGAGAAAGCTTTGGCCCGACGTCCCCCCAACCCACCACCATTACCGCCCAACCCTCCTCGACCAAAGGAAACTTCTCCAACGTGACTGAAGCCCAGCTCTCCACCCTCCTGTCACGATCTCATCTCACCACCTGTGTCCTCGACCCTCTCCCTACCCATCTCATCCCAAACCTCACCACTTCCCTCATCCCTGCCCTAACCCAACTCTTCAACCTGTCACTCACTACTGGCGTCTTTCCCTCTTCCTTCAAACACGCCTTGATCTCACCCATCCTCAAAAAACCCTCCCTCGACCCATCATCCGTCGCCAACTATCGCCCAATATCCCTTCTCCCTTTTGCTTCCAAACTACTCGAACAACACGTCCATTCTGAACTGTCGTCTTACCTATCCTCCCGCTCCCTCTTCGACCGCCTGCAATCTGGTTTCCGACTTCATCACTCCACTGAAACAGCCCTTACTAAAGTCACCAATGACCTCCTGACCGCAAAGAGGAAAAAACACTACTCCGTCCTCCTCCTCCTCGACCTGTCTGCCGCCTTCGACACAGTCGACCACTCCCTCCTACTCCAAATCCTAGAATCCCTTGGTATCACCGACCTCGCCCTCTCCTGGATCTCCTCATACCTTACGGACCGCACTTTCAGCGTCACCCACTCCGACACCTCTTCCTCGTCCTACCCCCTTACTGTCGGCGTCCCCCAGGGATCGGTACTTGGACCGCTACTTTTCTCCATCTACACCCTCGGCCTAGGTCAACTCATTGAGTCCCATGGCCTCCAGTACCATCTCTACGCCGACGACACCCAGATCTACCTCTCCGGGCCCGACATCACTTCCCTTCTGTCTAAAATCCCCCAATGCCTGTCCGCCATCTCATCTTTCTTTTCTGCTCGCTTCCTCAAGTTGAACATGGACAAAACAGAGTTCATCGTCTTCCCCCCAGCCGCCCTCCCCCTCTGCCAGACCTGTCTATCCGAGTCAACAACTGCTCTCTCTCCCCAGTCCCCCACGCAAAGTGCCTCGGGGTCACCTTGCCACCTTGCCACCTCCTGCCGACTCCAACTCAAGAACATCTCACGCATCCGCCCATTTCTTAACCACGACACCGCCAAAACTCTCGTCCACGCCCTCATCATCTCCCGCCTTGACTACTGCAACCTACTGCTAACTGGTCTCCCTGCCTCCTCCCTTGCACCTCTCCACTCTATCCTGAACTCAGCTGCCCGTCTAATCCACCTGTCTCCTCGCTACTCCCCTAGCTCCCCTCTCCGCATGGCACTTCACTGGCTCCCCACCCCCAAAGATCTAAATTTAAAATCCTAACCCTGACTTACAAAGCCATCCACAACCTGTCCCCTCCTTACATCTCCGACATGGTCTCCCAGTACCAACCTGCACGCAACCTATGCTCCTCACAAGAACTCCTCCTCTCCTCCCCCCTCATCTCATCCTCCCACAACCGCATACAAGACTTCTCCCGTGCCTCCCCTAGATTCTGGAACTCCCTCCCCCAGCACGTCAGACACTCGCCTACCCTCAAGAGCTTAAAAAATAACCTGAAAACTCATCTATTCCAACAAGCCTACAACCTATGATGAGACCCAGCGCCGCTCCACCAAACGCTTGGAGCTTTCCCCCCCCTATCGTGTCCTCCCCCACCCCTGTAGACTGTGAGCCCTCGTGGACAGGATCCTCTCCCGTCGTGTATCAGCAAGCCTTGACTGCTCATATGTACTGTACCTGTCCTTGTTACCCCTACTTCTTATGTAAAGCGCCATGGAACCAATGGCGCTATATAAATAAATAATAATAATAATACTGCAGACAGGAATACCACACCCATGGATTGGGTGCAGTACCCCTCTGCGACCAGATGGCAGGAGCACCACAAAACCATGGGGCTATGATAAAAGGAAATGGCGGTACTTTAGATGATGCCTCTAGTCATGACCGCAATGCATTTGCCCTCCTTATCAAGTTTCATCAGGAGACTGGTTAAGAACAGGACTATCGTTGTCCAGCTAATGACAGGACCAGATAAAGCTGTGTCCAATACATAACAGTTGGTTTAAATAGTATATGGAGGCTGTATCTAAATTGTAGAGTACAATGACTAAGGCTTGTCTTTGGACTAAACTTATGTAACATATAACAAGGCACTCCTTGGCCTTTGTCAATTCACTGATGAGGTCTTGAAAGGGTAAGACATACTTAACTCTTGACCTTTCAAGACTTCACCCTGCATAGCCTGTCCTGTCGCTCAGTAGAGATCAGTTTGTGGTCGGTCATATGTCAGGTGGACTTCTTTGCTCTATGATTGGTGTTGGAAGCTCCACGGCAGCTCATCAGTGAATTGACAAAGGCCATGGATTGTGGGCAAAATGTCTTCACTTACTGGACTAACAATTTTGGAAAATAAAATGTAAAGTTGCTTTCACCTTTAAACAGGAGTGCCTTGTTATATGTTACATGACGACCCGTAGAAGCGGCATACGGCCACGAAACTGTGAACCGTCGTCCGCCTCCCTTGCACTCCCCTCCCTGCTCAGCATGGTCATACATTTTGAAGATGGACTATAAATAAAGAATGAGATCTAATGTCGGTGAGTGCGGCTTTTTGATTCTGTTTGCTGTTATTGAATATGGCACCCAGAACCCATCAGTAGTGTCTAACTATTGTTTCTTTTGGACTAAACTTGTCCCATAGAGAATAATGTGCAAGCTCATACGCACACAAATGCTAGCGCACTATCTTGTGGTTGAATGTGCAGATGACACGAATTGTGTCACAGGTCACATGATGATTGTAGCAGGGGGTTGCCTAATGCAAAAATGCAGATTACATCAAGGACCACATGCTAAGTCATGTAATTGATGGTGGGCGGCTCCAGGCACTGCGATCTGTTGATGTGAATTGAGTCACTGGTCACATGTGCAAGGGCGTATCAGCCCATTTGATCTGATGATGCTAAACACATCACAGGTCACAAGAAAGTCACATAGCTGGCCTGCTATATCAGCTTCAGCATACAAGACGCGCAAGTGCGAATCATCTAAGACCTGTGCCAAGGCTGGCTCAGGTAAGGTGCACATGCAGTGTATAATATGATATTGAAGTCACTCACATGCAGTTATTAAATGATGAATAATAAGAGATATATACCAGTCTACTGAGTCTACAGATGGAGAATGAGGATATAATGAAAATGTAGTGCCATTTAGTCAAAGCAAGATAAGATTTAGATTTATATACAGGATGTAAAAACAGTCAGCGTTAATAGCTGTAATGTGATAATAATCGTAATGTTTTGATAATTACCATAATGTTCAGGTTAATGTTTATGAATATTATTCCAACATATAAATAAACAATTGTTAATTGATGATAATGTTTTAATTGATAAATATCTCTTACTAGTAACAAAGCATTTTGATAGATGATTCTCAATTTATAAAAATGAACCAACTGTTCCGAGACAAGGTCCATTTATTAGTAAAGATAAATGAGAGTGGAAATATATATCCACAATAGATACAAGCAGAAAAAGAACCTGCATTCATGGATCAATATAAAAGGGCATTCATCCAAACAAAATTCCAATTACATAGTAAATGGTCAATAATACATTAAATATACAGAGGGCAAGGAACATGGTACCAGTTAAAATTTAAATGGAATACCAGACGGCAAAATCAGTGGGGATAATCACTGGTAAATATACAGTAAGTGTCCAGGATCCAGTGATTTACTGCCTTATACCAAATTATTATCATTTTTGTGTTTTTGGCTTTGTAATGTATATCTAATAAAATTAATTTTTTAGACATTTTTTACTGTTGGCTCCTTCACTGGATCCATTCTCATGTCAATGTATTGTTAATTTATAGTGATGAGTGAATCTAGTGGTCACTATTCAGTACTTGCACAGATATTAAAGTAATCGGGCTACTCGGTTCTTGTCCAGTATTTGTGTGCTCATCTTGTGAGATTCCAGTGTCCCATCCAACATGTTTGGCATTATAGAGGTTGGGTGGCTGACCAGCGTCATAGGGTCTGTATAACCCCTGCGGCTGCCATCCTTCGTACATTGCATCTGGAAACAGCATAGTGTGAGCATAGGGACAGAGTGAGCAGCGTCTTGGGATAATGTTTCTGCCACGTTAATATAACACAGCAGCTCTTTTAACAGCTACATCAAGTCTTTACTAACTCAAAATTGTGTAGGAAAAACTAGAAAATGTTTAGACTGAGATTTTCACCAAACATTGCATACTATAAAACAGAGTAGTTCAATTTTCTGGTGTCCTTTAAAAACCACTGGTCCTTCTGCCACCCCTATTTCTTGGCATCACATTTTGCTTGGCCTGTGCCAAAAAGTTCAAAATATTAACAGCGTGCTAGTGTGCTATTTAAATACTGTCAAATAGAATAGTTCCATTTTCTGGGTCCTTTAAAAAACACACTGGTCCTTCTGACATTTCTAACTTTTGGGGTCATATTTTACTTTGCCTGTGGAAAACGTTGAGAATATTCGCAGTGTACTAGCGAGCTACTTCAAATACTATCCAATATAGAACCACCATTTTTCATTGTCGTGTGAATACTGGAACCTGTGCACCCTAAGTTTGGGGTTACATTTTTCTTGCCACCTGAAGTATGTACGATATACGTACAAAAAAATCAATATGCCAAAGTCTGGCCTTAAGGGACAGGGACGTGGGCATGGTGTTGACGGTGGTGCCTGCCAACGAAGTGTGACAGGTCAGAAAAAGATTGATGTATCTGCTTCTATGTTTCTGTCACAATTTTCTGGGCCACACCATGAATCTGTGTTGAAGCCAGAAGAGTGCAAGCAGGTTCTAGGTTGGATGCCACACAATGCCGCTAGTAAATTCACAAGCAGCACCATCAAATCTTCCAAATAGTTCAGTCTCGGTAGCCAAGAGGGTGGGACAGCCAATCCTCAACTTTGCAGCAAGAGGGAAAATTCCCGGCACTTACTCAGATAGATGCGCAGCAGATGACATCCACAGGGACCTCGGACCGTCAATTTAGTGATCCTGGATATGCAGCCACTTCACAGGACGTTTGGGTGTCAGCTAGCAATTTGCAGAGAAAGACTTATGGAATATCGGGTGAAATGAAAAGATGGCAGTCCACGTCCATTAAACATCCGAAGCTTTATTGCAACAACATGTAATAGCCCACAGGTAACGGGATACGCAAGGACTGCGCGGAACACAGAATGTTAAACAAATGCAATTTTAATGCAACTGAGGGAAAAGAAGGGGAAGGAGCGGGAAGGTGTGCAAAAGTAAATACAATACATATAACCACTGTGCCTAGTCTGCAGCGAATGCAAGGTCTCTGAATGTCTTTAAATAAAGAAATGCAAAGTCTTTATCGAGCGAGACGCAGAGTGTTCGTTTTCTTTCTACAGCTTGTATATCGAACTGCAGTCTTTTCCTATCTGTCCCTAACTAAAACAGTGTGCACACTTTACTACAAGTTTTACTGCGAGGTACCTCGTTGCCGTTGGGGCCCGTAATTCGCTGACAGGCGTGTGGAGTGCAGTCAGTCTTGGATCTCTGTCCTTGATCTCAGCTTGCACGTGCCGTCTGGCCCCTAACTCGACATCAGTCTCTTTAGGTCTGTCTCTCTCTGCAACACACATGGAAGTTCTTTCTTCTCCTTCAGGAGACCCCTCCCATCCATCTCCTGGACTGTTCCATGTCACTCTCAGCAGCAGGGGGGTTTCTCTGCTATCCTTTCCTTTTTGGCAGCAGGTGACAGTATAACACAAAGAAGAGTCCACAACACATTCCTTTAACCATATATATAAATGTTAACAGGTCTTACATTTCCCCCCCTCTTTAACATCGGCCGTCCCGGCCGATACTCTCTTGGGGCCCTCTGCACAGGAACACACGATGGCAACCTCTGCCGTGCTTTACAACCGGTTGCCTGGGAGTCAATGTCTTACAACCGACTCCATTGACAGAATACACAAATTCATCTGCCAAGTACCGATCAGGGGGAATACCAGCATTAGCCCGTTCAGTCCTACGTGGGGGTACGGCTAATTCACCAGACGCTGGTGTAGTAGCAGGGAGTACAATATCCTCATCATCATCTCTGGAGATTGGTGGCTCATGCTCTGCAGGGGTGGCACCTGCATCTTGAACGGATGGGGGTTGGACCCTCCCCAGTCTGTTGGGTTGGACGGGGCCCGCCACCATTCTTCATCGTCAGAGCCCTCCTCGAGAGTAGCAGGAACGGGCACGGGCACAGTCCCCGAGTCGCTTTGTCCGGTCCTGTCTTCTGAATAGCAGGGCCTCAGCATGTTACGATGCAGGATGAGGGTGCCGCCTCCCCGCTCGCTTCTCACTTCGTACACTGGCCCATTGGGAGAGACTCTTCTGGTCACAATGTACGGTTCTGGTTTCCAGCGCTCACTCAACTTGTGTCTCGGGTGTTTCTCTGCAACTAGCACTCTGTCTCCTGGTAAGAACAGGGCCTCATGTACAGGTTCCTGCCGGGGGTATATCTTTTCTTGCTACCGCTTGGTGACAATTCGATGGATAGTCTCCAGCCGTCGACGGTGACAGTCAACCCAAGAACCTACGCTCTGACTTTCACTGATCTCGGGTGGAGCCAGGTTTAGTTCTTCAATGCCTCTTCCGGCTCTTCCGAACAATAGCACGTATGGGGCGTACCCAGTGGTGGAGTGGACACGGTTATTGTATGCCCATACGAGTTCTGCAAGATAACTGGGCCAGTGACTCTTACGATCATCTTCCAGTGTGCGTAGCATTTGTAGGAGGGTCCGGTTAAACCTCTCGCAGGCTCCGTTGCCCTGTGGATGATAAGGCGTAGTTCTTGACTTTTGCATCCCGTAGATCCTTTGCAGCTCTCTCATGACACTGCCCTGAAAGCAGGCCCCTTGATCAGAGTGTATCCTTTTAGGGCAGTCGTATACCCGGATAAAGTCATCACTGATGGCTCGAGCAGCCGATTCAGCCGTCTGATCTCTGGTGGGCGTCACCACCGCAAATTTTGAGAAGTGGTCTGTCATCACAAGGCAGAACTGATAGCCCCGGTGGGAGTGGCCAATCTTCAGGTAATCTATCATAAGTACTTCCAATGGCTCTTTGGTGACAATGGTCTGTACTGGTGCTCGCTGTGGGAGAGCTTTATTTAACTCGCAGGAACGACACAGTTTACAGGCCTTCTCCACTGCCCGAAGCATCTGAGGACAGTACACTATTCTTTGCAACCACTGGTAAGTCTTGTCCGGCCCAAAATGGGCTCCTCTCTCGTGCGCTTCTCGGGCCAATGGTACTGCCATCTTCTGGGGTATCACCACTTGCCACCGTACTTCCAGCTCTGTAGCTAGGTGCACCTTCCGATACAGCATCCCTTCTTGCACCGATAGCTTGTCCCACTGGCTGAGAATCTGTAGGGCCGTGTGTGACAGCATGGCCCGTATTTCCTTCCTAGGCTTACGCTGCCGGATCACCCACTCTTTCACTTGAAGCAGTTCTGGATCAGATGACTGGATCTTCACCCATTCCTCTCTGGTTTGGCCAAGCAGGAGCGATGTTGTGCCCGACGTAATCTCCAGCATACAAGCCTCCACCACTTGGGCGGTGAATTTACTGAAGTCTGGAATTTCGTCTTCCTCTAACTGCTCGTCTCTTTCCCCACTGGGGCTTCTGTGGTAACACGAGAGAGGGCATCCGCATTCTGATTTTCGTGCTTGGAACGGTACTGCACATGATAATTATATCTGGAGAGTCGTGCCAACCACCTCTGTTCCATTGCCCCCAGTTTGGCGGTGGAGATGTGAGCCAGTGGATTATTATCCGTATAGACTTCAATGTGAGCTCCCGTGAGATATTCAGAGAACCTTTCGGTTATTGCCCATACTAGTGCCAGTAACTCCAGACGAAAAGAACTGTAATTCTCAGGATTGCGTTCGGCTTCTCGCAACGTCCGACTTCCATATGCAATCACCCGTTCAATACCGTCCTGTACCTGGGCCAGTACTGCACCCAGACCGTAGAGGCTCGCGTCTGTATATAACCGAAAGGGGAGGTTGTAGTCTGCATAGGCAAGCACAGGGGCGCTGACCAAGGCCTCTTTTAGTCGGTGTAAGGCTTCTGCTTGTCTTGGTCCCCAGCAAATTTTCTGTATCTTTGGTCCTTTCGCAGTTCCTCGGAGCAATTCATGCAAAGGTTCTGCCTCCTTCGCGAAGTCCTTGATGAAGCGACGGTAGTATCCGGCCAGTCCCAGGAAAGCTCGAACTTCTCTCACTGTGCTGGGTGTGGGCCATTGTAGCACTGCTCTCACTTTCCCATCGGACGGCTGCACGCCAGCCTCCGTCACCTTGTGCCCGAGATATTCAATCTCTTTTTGAAAGATCCGGCATTTTTTTGGTTTCAGTTTAAGCCCATGGTCCCGTAACCGTTGAAACACTTGACCCAGTTGTTCGAGATGTTTTTCGAAGGTTGCAGAGTACACTACGATGTCATCCAGATAAATCAACGTGGCTTCAAAGTTCATGTCTCCAAGGCAACTCTCCATGAGGCGCTGAAAAGTTCCTGGGGCATTATTTAGCCCAAACGGCATGCGATTGAACTCGAAGAGTCCCATGGGCACAATGAATGCGGTCTTGGCCTTGTCTTTCTCTGCCACAGGGACCTGCCAATATCCGCTTGCTAGATCAAGGGAGGAGAAGTAGCGTGCCTTTCCCAGCGCAGACAGGGACTCCTCTATCCGGGGCAGAGGATAGGAATCACGAACAGTGCATCCATTAAGCTTGCGGTAGTCAACACAGAAGCGAGTAGACCCATCCTTTTTCTTGACCAGCACGATTGGGGCAGCCCATGGACTCTGACTCTCTCTTATCACCCCGCTCTTCAGCATCTGTGCCAAGAGCTCCTTCACCTCTTGGTAATATTTTGGGGGTATTTGTCTGTACCTTTCTCTGATCGGTGGTGCATCTCCTGTGGGTATTTCATGCTGAATCTTGTCAGTACAGCCGAAGTCTTCTGCATGATGGGAGAACGTGGCTTGATTCTCCCAGATGAAGTTTTCTATGACCTGGGCTTGCTCTGAAGCGAAGGGGGTCAGGTCCACTTCCATCTGTCCTAGGATAACTTGACTGTTCCACTGATCAGTGGGCTTCTCTTCTCTCTCTATAGAAACAGCCAAAGTCCAGGTCTCCCCTGCCATGGGCTTCAATTCAATCAATTCTGCGTTCGCCACCTCTTCAGGCGCCAGGTAGACATGGGCCAGAACAACTCCCGAGGTCAAGGTGTAGGCCTGTTCACCGGTGTTCACGCAACGGAAAGGGACTCTTCCATTTCTTACTGTTGCTAAAGTGCAAGCCACCAACGGTTCGTCTCCGTTCTCTTCACCACGGTAAGGTTCTACCAACACCTCCATCCCCTCGAGCATACGATGGGCCCCGACTGGCAAGGTGAGGACTGTCTCCCGATTTGGAGGTAGAGTAATTGTTGTCTGTCTTGGGACTCGAACCCTCCCCACTGGGTAGCGGCTCCCACCATTCCTCCACAGCCCCCTGGCACGGATAAGGTGTTGGAAGACCTTTTGAGCGGGCCCGTTAGCAGCAGTCATTTTCCAGTAATCACAGCCTTCCTTGTTGAAGAGCAACTGGTCTAGTTCCTTCAGGATGTTCATGCCTACGATAGCCGGCACTTCTCTGTCATACCGGCCCTCCGTTAACACGATCCGTTTTTGGCCTAAGTTCTGACCACAGGCACGTATGTTCATCCACACGACCCCTACAACCGGAATGGGAAGATTATTCGCAGCCTTCAGTCTGATATGTGTCCTCTTATCAATGGATACAGTTTGTCCAAAGTGTTGATAGAAGAACTGTTCTGGCATGGTGGTCACTTGAGACCCAGTATCCATCAGGCATCTTACTGCTTTCCCTTCAAATTCGGCTGTGATTGTTGGCGTGCTGGCTGCTATATCTTCAGGGCGGTTGTTTTCTCTAAGCTCAGTTCGTCCCCCCCCCATGTGCCCGACCATAGAGGGAGGTACTAGTTTAACGGCGGTCTTTCTTGAGACATCCTCCTCTCCGGGCAGTGCCGTGATATATGGTCCCGATTTCCACAGTTCCAGCATTGGTAGTCTCTAGCGGGTCTGGATCGCCTCTGCTCGATCTGTCCCCTCTCTTCTCGATAGGTATACACGCGGGTACCCGGCCGCGGTGCTGCCGTTCGTACTTCTGACGCTGGGGCTTGCATATTCTTCAGCAACTCTTGTAGAGCAGTAACAGTCTCTTGTAACTGATCCACTTTAGCTTCAAGCTGGCTTGGTTCTCGGTTTCTCTCACTCGGGACTACTCTATGAGCACAAACTTCTCCCCCCGCGTTCTGCGGGTCGCAATTTTCAGCTTGTGTGCGGGAGACTGCTTCTTCCAGTACTTCCTGAAAAGTTAATTTTTTTTCTACCCTGAGCCGTTCACGGAGAGCACTTCTGATCTTGGGGTTATGTAATCCTCTGAGGAATTGATCTCGCAGGGTACGGTCAGCGTAACCAGGAGTCTGTGCTAGCTCTGGCTCTGCTGTAAGCATTTGTCTCATTATTCTCTGGAGGGCATTCGCATACTGTGGCAAGCCTTCCTCTTCACCCTGCAGCCGGTAGAACAGTTGTGCCTGCAAATCACCTGCTTCTGGCTTGCCGCCATACACCCTCTCCAGAATCTTCACCACCTGTTCTAATGTCTTTCTTTCACTCTCAGGGCGCAATAAAACAGTCTCTTGAGCATGGCCCTCAAGGGCAATCAACAGTATCTCCCCTTGGTTTTATGCAGTTACTCCTGCTACTTTCAACATGCCCCTCACTCTCTGCGCCCAGTCATGGAGAGGTATATTGTTGCCAGTAAATTTTGGTATATGGGTCAGCATGGCACCCAGGGACAGTTGCCTTGCTGGTATTCCCCCATCAGGTTGTATTGGAACATTTACATCAACAACATCCCTCTGTCCTTCCATTGTTCAGTACCAGCCTGCGTATCCTGCCGGCTACGCCAAGTGTAATAGCCCACAGGTAACGGGATACGCAAGGACTGCACGGAACACAGAATGTTAAACAAATGCAATTTTAATGCAACTGAGGGAAAAGAAGGGGAAGGAGCGGGAAGGTGTGCAAAAGTAAATACAATACATATAACCACTGTGCCTAGTCTGCAGCGAATGCAAGGTCTCTGAATGTCTTTAAATAAAGAAATGCAAAGTCTTTATCGAGCGAGACGCAGAGTGTTCGTTTTCTTTCTACAGCTTGTATATCGAACTGCAGTCTTTTCCTATCTGTCCCTAACTAAAACAGTGTGCACACTTTACTACAAGTTTTACTGCGAGGTACCTCGTTGCCGTTGGGGCCCGTAATTCGCTGACAGGCGTGTGGAGTGCAGTCAGTCTTGGATCTCTGTCCTTGATCTCAGCTTGCACGTGCCGTCTGGCCCCTAACTCGACATCAGTCTCTTTAGGTCTGTCTCTCTCTGCAACACACATGGAAGTTCTTTCTTCTCCTTCAGGAGACCCCTCCCATCCATCTCCTGGACTGTTCCATGTCACTCTCAGCAGCAGGGGGGTTTCTCTGCTATCCTTTCCTTTTTGGCAGCAGGTGACAGTATAACACAAAGAAGAGTCCACAACACATTCCTTTAACCATATATATAAATGTTAACAGGTCTTACTAAGAATGTTACATTTATCCATGTTCTTCATCTGAGGCCTTTGTCATGGTCTCTTCCTGCAGGTATAACACAACCCCCAGGGCTAATTTTTGGAAAGCCAATGCACATTCTGTACTGGCCCAATTACGAGGCTAATCCTACTGCTTCCAATATGAATGTAATGTTTTCCATCGGAGGCTCTTGTCACGGTCTCTTCCTGCATGAATGACCCAGTCCCCAGGGCTAATTTTTATAAACACTGTTCACAGTATGCCTTGGCCCAACTATTAGACTGGTCCTACTGCTACCAATGTGAATGTAATGCTTTAATCGAAGCCCCTTTTCATGGTCTTTTCCTATGTGTATGACACAGCCCACAAGCCTATTTTTTGGAAAGCTGATACACATTCTGCACTGACTGGACTACTGTAGTAGTCAGACTCTCTACCAATTAAAAAAAATGTTCTGGTATCCTACTCAAGCACTCTTTCAGCATGTATCAGAGAGCCTGATTTTGATATTTGGGTCTGCACTTGGACAGTTTGGAAAAAACCTGTCACACAGCATTTTGCTCAAAAGTCATAGACTAGTCTAAGGAATATTTGTGTATATGATCTGCACTACCATACTATGAAGAAACCACAGGAATATATCATGCAATGGTGACTTCAGGAAACCAACCATATCTGAATGAAGAAGAAGCAAGGATAACACTCCGAAATGAGTAGAATAAATAAAGCCACCATTGCATGATACATTCCTGTATTTCCTTTATAGTACAGCAGCGCAGATCATATAAACAAATTTTCCTTAGGGTACTTTCACACTAGCGTTTTTTTTCGCGGCCGCACCTGCCGCAAGTGCCAAAACCGCACTTGCCGCACCTGCCGCAAGCCTGCCTATACATTGTATGGGGCTTGCCGCAACCGTGCCGCAACCGTGCCGCAAGTGCAGCCGGTATGCGGTAATCGCGGCAGATGCGGTTTTTTCACCGCATCTGCAGCGATTTGAAAAAAACACTGATGTGAAAGGGGCCTTAGACTAGTTTTTGCTACCGCACATTGCACACGGATTGTGGCTCCTGCATCAGCCATCTAATATGCTTTTGAACTGGTTGTGTGTCACACAACCAACCCAAGTGACCAGTGACAATTGTCTTAAAATTATTTGTACTTTAAGAGATAAGACCCTACATGTGCTTTTGTATCCTTTTACAGTTTTTCCAAAACTCATAGATTGTCATGGTGGCATCTTGCTTTGTTCACACTTCAGATTCTGACACTCCACACTGAGGTTTTTCTCAATCTTCTGAGTTCCACAGGCAGGCTTAGGCATCAACCAGCTATGTTCTCATTAGTGATCGGGCTAGCAAGAATTAAGCTCTGTATGACTCTTGATTACCTAATAGATCACATGTTCTGGGAGACCTACCACAGTTGCTCCCTGCCTTTTTAAGATTGTGGAATCTGTTATTTGATGCTGACTATAGCTTCAGCATTGCTTCAGCAATACCGAACCTTTTCTTGGTGTCCCAGTAATCTGCTATCAGTTGCTACTTCTTTGGTGTTTGGTGAAAATGTCCTTGTTGTATTTTTAATTCCTGCTTGTACTTGTTTTCTCCCTCATTATTTATTATATTCTCCCTGTCTGTCTTTATCTGTGGGTTCCTTTGCTTCCCAGCTCCATTGGGAGGAGGAGTGGAAATCAGTTCAGGGCAGTACGGGAGCAAGGCCACAATGGAGACTCAGGCCTGTCAACCATCAGGAGTACCCCTGAGTTAGGGATAGTTCAGGGCTCCCTAGCTTGAGGAGCAGATCAAACGCCCAAGTTTCTCTTTTCCCACAGTCTACATTACAGCACCATTGGCATGCTGTGGCCTATGAGGTCCTTCACCCAAACTCTCTAATAGTGTCCATCACCTCATTAATATGCTCCACACACTTCTTCAGGTCTCAGCCTTACACATAAGAATAACCAGAATAATGAAAAATGTTCTATGCTACTCATTGGCAATTTTTAACCACACATCCCTTTAAAAAGTGAATTTCTACATAATACCTCTGTTACCATAGACCAAATACTTCTAACATACGCAGCAACCCAGTAGATGGTTGGAACGCGTGAGCAACAAAACTGTCTTTGAGTGTAAAACCACTGCCACTTCCCTATCTTACTTCCTTCACAATATGCTGTGCAGGAAGGAGCCGTGGTACCTGCAGCCCACTATGTGCATTTGCATATACACAACAAAAATTGAGCAATCAGGTACATTTTTTTGTCCCAGTGCAGTGTTCAGTTTTCCCTCTTCACCATTTATGTGTAGTTCCACATTGTTACTTAGGGAAAAAATATTCAATAGCCGGTGCTGGCACAAGCAGGGGCGTAACTACAATAGGTGCAGGGGTTGCGATCGCACCCGGGCCCTGCAGCAAAGGGGGGCCCCAAAAGTCCCTTTAGCCCATAGGAAAAGACTAATATTATTAAAGATTTGCAATAATTGGGGGCCCCGTTGGAGCTTTCGCTTCGGGGCCCCTGGGCCTGAAGTTATGCCACTGGGCACAAGGACATGTCTGGGTTGTCCAGGGGCTGAAATGAGACAACTGTCTCTCTTTCTCTAAATCATCATTTATCCTAAATTAGCCCAAAATTGTGGTGGTTGCTGTATGCTCCATTTTCAGGACACTTCTTCTATGCCTGAGAAGTAGGGATGATATGATCTACAGACCTATTCAGGTCACAGCCTTTCCTACGCTGGACTGTTTAGCTCAGCTCTGTACCAGTCACTATTCTTGGGGTAATATGCTCCGCAGACCTATTAAGGTTGCAGCCTTACACATATTGGAACATGTCCATTCCCACACTGGGCCATTTAGCTTAGCTCTATACCAGTTACTATTTCAGGGGTAATGTGCTCTGCAGACCTGTTTAGGTCACAGCCTTAAACACTTCTGAACATGTTCATTTCCACACTGACCGGTTTAGCTTAGCTTTGTACCAGTCACTATTTTGGGGGTAATACGCTCCACACACATCTTCTGGTCACAGCCTGAAATGTATTAGAACATGTCCATTTCCATGCTGGCCCGTTTAGCTAAACTCTATACTAGTGACAATTCTTGAGGCACTACGCACCAGAAACATATTCAGATTGCAGCCTGACATGTACTGGGACATGGTACAGAGCTGGTCTTCATCATTGTTACTATTATTGATAAAGCTACAAGATTTATTTTATTCTGCGAATAATTAGGCAATACTATTACATTCCTTTGCCCTTCTTCAAACTACCTATAAATTTTAACTTTTCAATTTTGGAGATTTCTATAAGAGTCCATGATAAGGTTATAGCATTTGTCAGGATTGCTTATCTCAGAATATTTGATCATGTATGATTTGTAAAAAGTCCATGATCCAATAGTTCAGTTTATTTTCTTTTGTCAGTAGTGAAGCTTGTGTCCCCCTTTTGTGACAGACCTGTGGGGTAGTGAAATGTAACAGACCATTCTTTATATTTCTAAAGCAGTTGATTCTTTTTTTCTCTTTATAAAGTTAGTTGAGGTGAGATACACAGCTTGAGGCTTTTCCATGTACTATCCACTTTGCTGTTCTTTCTCACTGGTAATTTGATTTTATCCGAGGAAGTTCTTTTTTCTTCTTTCCCAAATAAATAATGTATCTATTAATGAAGCCTCTCATGATCTTTTTTTTCACTATATGTGTGTATGTAGCGTATGTGTGTGTTATTATATTAATCCGCTGCTGTCTTCTGTATTCAGAACTGTTATGCTCCTCCTCTGAGTGACATCAATGTTCGGCCTTGTTCACACATACCATCATTTTTGGCATTCTCTGCGTTTTTTATATGTTAATAAAAAACGCACATGCGTTAACGCATGGTGCACTTAAGTGTAGCTGCGTTTTTCAACAGCACGTGTTTTTTTTTCACCATTCCAAAAAACACTGCATGCAGCGTTTTTTGGGTGCTGTAAAAAAACACATGGGTTTTGTAAAAAAATGCATGCCTTTTTTTAACATGGGGCCCTATGGGAAACGCATGCGTTAACGCATGGCACATATAGGCACATGCGTTAACGCATATGTGTTTTTAATGAAAAAATGACTAAGTCCAAAAACTTGCCAAAAATGTTTAGTACCTCAGGGGACACTATTTGGCACCCTTAGAAAAACGGATCCATTTTTCTAAGGGCTAAAAAAACGCATTGGTATGTGTGAACAACGCCTTCTTCAGACACTCCGGTTAACTTCTCACGATATAAGTGAGTAGGAAGTCTCGTTTACACTGTAAGTCTATGGACCTTCATTCAGAGCCTCATTCTGATGCTCCTTAGACTTACATTGTAAAAGTTATTTACAGATCACACACATCGCATTGTGACCCAGAGAGTCTGAAAAGCAGTGTCGTCACTCAGAAGAGGAGCAGAGCAATGCTCGGTCCCACAGAACAGTGGCATGCAGCACATGGCAACAGGCCACGTATTCTCTATTGGACCTGTGAGTCAGGGGGGGCCCGGTACCAGCACCGACACTGAGCCACCTGCCCGGAATCAGACTTTCAACTGTATTGGCATCATAACTGATACAGTTTAAAGTAGTGATAGAAGAGGGTGCTGGCAGCTACCTTTTCCATCATTCTCCCTTTTACTCAAAGGAAACAATGGGTTTTACTTATGGTTGACTAGGAGTGTGTCTACCGATTAGTCGCTAACTCACAAAGACAGACTCAAACTATTTAATGCAAAAAGTGAAAAAGGTTTATTATATCAGAGTCTAAAATGTGGATATAAAAGCGACTTCAGCTCATGGGAAGAGCTCACGGATATGCCCGAGAGCTGAGAGATGTGCGCAGGTGCCGACGCTGCTCATAAGGAGCAGAGAAAGCGGGTCCCGGAGGAGGAAAAATCAGCAAGGGGTTTAGATCCTTGGAGGAAAGTATACCTCCCGGACCTAAACTCATTTCAAATGAAGTGTTTATTCTGATGTCCCGGGGGGGTAGGGGGACATGAACCACCTTCAAAAAATGCAGCATAGGTGCTGCTGAAAGGTGGCTCTTTTAGTTTAATAGGCCCTGGGGGGTGACAGGTTCACTTTAATAAATCTGATTTCCCAATATTACCATGTGGGACACAGAGTCCTAGTACCATATATGTAGAAATGTGCACCCCATACTGTGTACTCTGTGCCCCCTGTGCTGTGCACTCTGTGTCCCCTATGCTGTGCTTTGTGTGCCCCCTATGCTGTGCTCTTCGTGCCCCCTGTGCTGTGCTCTCTGTGCCCTCCCCTGTGCTTTCTGTCCCTCCCCTCTCCTGTGCTGCCTGCACTCTGTGTCTCATACAGAGAGCAGGGAAGCAGGACTGTACAGGACCTGTGGTGATGTCACAGTCATGTGATCAGTCATGTGCACTGGCAGACCCAGGTTCAGGCAGAGTTTATCAATGTCAGTGGCGGTTGCGTTCCATGGTTCCAGGCATCAGTTTCAGTTTCGGGTGGTATTGGGTCAGGTTGTCTGCGTCACCACTGACTGACGGTAATGTGCGAGGAGTCACTACCGCTAGTGGGCATCCATATTTGTACACTCATAACTTGGTTGTGCAAATATCGCTGCTGCCAGCGCCTGATAGAGGGTCAACTGAACGGAATTGGATGACGGACACCACTTTGTGATTATGTAAGTAGATGAAGCTATTGCGTTTGGGTCGGGATACCAGTGATCTGGTGTCAGACCATGATTGTAAGATGTGGGATATTGGTCAAATGCTTGTCTCTTATGTTAATTATATACAAGATAATAGTTTTTCTTAGTTTTTATTGTGTGGCAATCAAGTCACATTTTGTCATTATATCTTTTGTGACATACAGATACATATATTATTTCCATTGTATTTCGTAGACTCCACACATCATGTTAACTGGAAGTGGAGCCAATAAATTTGCAGAAAAGATAAAAATTGAAAAAATTCCAACAGAAGAATTGGTAACTGAAAATGCTGTTAAGGAATGGGAACAATATCAAAAATATAAACAAAGTGTTAAAAGTTTTTTCAACACTGAAAAGTAAGTGTTAGAAAAAGGATCTGTGTACTAAAAATAAGAGAAATTAATAAATGCATGATTTTGTCATTTGAAATGTATTATATTATATTTTCTTTATATTTTCTATAACATTCAGCAGTTCTGTTCCTCGGGTTAAGGATGTCTGCACCGCCCCAGTCATATCTTGTGACAAAGGATGTCTGGGAAGTCTGTAATAAGGCCCTTTTCCATCAGAACAGACAATAGATGTATACCAAAGCCATATCCTCAGCAACTGCATTTTCTCTACAATTTCATCGTACAAAACAAAATGTCATTTTTGTATGTGGACATAAAATGAGATGCCATTTTGATGTACAGGCTTCGTAAAGGGTCCGTAAAAATCAAGATATTGTGGAGGACTCCGAGGATGGCATCAAATCATAATGTAGCTTCCCATTCTTAGCAATGGCCCATTCGATGAACTCTTGCTATATACAATGCTTTATCTCAGACTGCTATTCTTTTTATCACTTGCAACACATTAGCTTCTAGACATCTCTCTGCAGTGCCTTTCAATAACCATTGTTACTTTAGTGTGTATTATGTGTATTATTATTTTCATTAAACTGGCCCTATACTGCTGAGTACATAGCCCGCTTACATATGTATTAGGAGGAAAAAAAGCAGAGTGTAAATGAGGTCATTCAGGATATTTGTTATCATTCTAGAGGATACTAATATTATTTAGTGGAATATGTCTGGCAGTTACTTTGTAGAGTCAGATTTAGTCGCCTTATTGCTGGGTTAAAGAATATGACTGCCTAGAGTGGAAACGTAAGTAAAAGTTGAATGGATGAAATTGAACGCTATCTCTCTGTTTCGGTTCATAAAACTGCTCTTTTCTAGACAGTAGATCCTACAGCACAGGTCACTTAGGGCTTTCAGTGTTAAAAATAATCCTCACTTGACAGCTGCATCATCCTGTTAATGGTAGTTTAAATATATGCATCTCAATAAATTAGAATATCATCAAAAAGTTTTTTTTTTCAGTAATTCAATACATAAAGTAAAGTAGAGTAATTACAAACAGAGTGATCTATTTCAAGTGTTTTTATCCCTACTCTATATGCACCACGCTGGGGACTGCAGCAGCCGTGATATGCTTTTATAGTGGTTGAGACTCTCACAACCACACAAGGTGAAGCCTCTAATACCTATTTATGTAATATTTTATCTCTCAGACCATTTATTCTCTCTACTTTACCTTTCTGAGATAATAACTTTTGTTTTTTTTTTTGGCTGCAATCCATAATCATCAACATTAACAGAAATAAACACTTGAAATAGATCACTCAGATGAGCTGATAAGGAGACTTTTAGCCGCAATGCTCCTCTGGGAAATATGCAAATTTTCACTTCGGTGAGGAGGTGGACGAACTCTAGCGCCACCTTTAGGTAGCAATCCTCAAAGTCCTAATCGACTCTTTAGCAAGCCTTTTAATACGACCAAGGATCTGTGCCAGATCAGAAAGGATGAGGTCGGGAGAACAAGCTATTTTCCTAATGGAGAGGAATCTGTCTGCCAGCACAAGGATACAGATGAGCTGATAAGGAGACTTTTAGCTGCAATGCTCTTTAAAGGCTTGTTAAAGAGTCGATTATGACTTTGAGGATTGCTACCTAAAGGTGGCACTAGAGTTCGTCCACCTCCTCACTGAAGTGACAATTTGCATATTTCCCAGAGGAGCATTGCGGCTAAAAGTCTCCTCATCAGCTCATCTGTCTCCTTGTGCTGGCAGACAGATTCCTCTTCATGAGGAAAATAGCTAGTTCCCCAGATCTCGTCTCAGCCTCTCACACAGCCAGATCAGAATTCTCACACATGGCACTGATGAGAGGCAGTCACCCCGAAATGCAGCGTCTGCAGTTTGGGGTTCTGATCTGGCACAAATCCTTGGTCATATTAAAAGGCTTGTTAAAGAGTCGATTATGATTTTGAGGATTGCTACTTAAAGGTGGCGCTAGAGTTCGTCCACTTCTTCACTGAAGTGACAATTTGCTAATTTCCCAGAGGAGCATTGTGGCCAAAAGTCTCCTTATCAGCTCATCTGTCTTCTTGTGCTGGCAGACAGATTGCTTTGGGGTTAGGGTTCTGATCTGGCACAAATCCTTGGTCATATTAAAAGGCTTGTTAAAGAGTCGATTATGACTTTGAGAATTGCTACCTAAAGGTGGCGCTAGAGTACGTCCACTTCCTTACTGAAGTGACAATTTCTATATAATATATGCATTTCACTTTATGTATTGAATTACTGAAATAAATTAACTTTTTGATGATATTCTAATTCATTGAGATGCACCTGCATATACTGAACAACAATATGAACGCAACACTTTTCTTTTTGCGACCATATTTCATGAGCTGAAATAAAATATCTAAGACTTTTTCTATGTTCACAAAAGGCCTTTTTCTTTTAAATATTAACAAAATTTTCCCAGAAAATTATTGCAATGTTACAATTAATGCAACAAATATTTTGTTTCTTTGTGTGCATTGGAACAACAAATAGAAAAAAAAAGCTAATTGGACATAATTTCACACAAAACCCCCAAAATGGGCCAAACAAATTGTTAGCACCTTTCTAAAATTGAAGGTAAAAAACATTGCTTCAAGCATGTGATGCTAATTTAACTCATCTGTGGCAAGTAACAGCAGTGGGTAATATTAAAATCACACCCAAAACCAGATAAAAAGTGAAGAAGTCTCAATCTTTGCACTCAGTGTCTGTGTGTGCCACACTAAGCATGGAGAACAGAAAGGGGAGAAGAGAACTGTCTGATGACTTGAAAAAGAAAATTGGTGAAAAAAATCAAGAATCTCAAGATTACAAGTCCATCTTAACAGATTTTGTTGTTCCTTTGTACACGATGCGCAACATAATCAAAACGTTTACAATCCAAGGCACTGCAGCTAATCTCACTTGACGTGGACGGCAGAGAAAACTTGATGAAAGTTTGTAATACAGGATAGTTCAGATGGTGGAATATCAATCCCAATCAAGTTCCATAAAAATTCAAGCTGTCCTGCAGGCTCAGGGTGCATCAGTGTCAACGCGAATATTCCGCCCACATATAAATTAAATTAAACAATAATGCAGGAGCTCCAGGAGGACCCTACTGCTGACTCAAGCACATAAAAAACTAGACTGCAGATTGCCAAAATGTATGTGACTGATGGTGGGTTTACACGTCCCGATATCGGGGCGATATCGCTATACAACGGCGCGGGAGCGCGCATTTTTTGAGAACTTTTCCCGATATCGCATCGGCGGTTTACACGCTGCGATATTGGGAAAAAAACGTCCCTACGATGTGTACGCCCACCAACCCAGTAACGACCATTTAACATGGGAGTTAATGGGTGAGGTGCGAGTACACATCGTAGTTGGATGTTTACACGCAACGATCCGGCTGCAACAGGCATCCGATATCGGGTGGTTGAATAGCCCGCTCATTCGACCCCCGATATCAGATTACTATCGTTCCTGCATCGTATTGTACCTTCAAACAGTACGATGCAGGAACGATATCAGCTCCAACTCCCAAACCACGTGACTTTTTGTCGGAGTTGGACGCCGATATCGTGGCATGTTAACCCACCATGAGCCAACAGCCTCTGTAGTAAGCATTTTGTGGGTAGATGAGACCCAGATATAGTGTTTTGGTAAAGCAGATAATTCTACTGTTTACTAAAAATTGAATAATGCCTACAAAGAAAAGAAGACAGTACCAAGAGTAAAATAAGGTGGAGACTCAAAGATGTTTTAGGATTGTTTTGCTGCAGCCTGCACTGGGTGCCTTGACTGTGTGCAACGTATAATGAAATCTGAAGGTTACCAAAGGATTTTGGGTGGCAATGTAATGTGCAGATTCAAAAAGCTGGGTTTGCGACCTAGATCATAAGTCTTCCAGCATGACAGTCACCCCAAGAAGCACCAAGAAATGGTTGGAAAAAAGCGCTGAAGAGTTCTATAGTGGCCAGCAATGAGTCTGTATCTAAATCCCATTGAACATCAGTGAATATATCTTAAAACATCTGTCACAGGAGAAGGCATCCTTCAAATATGAGAGACCTGGAGCAGTTTACAAAAGAAGAGGAGTCCAAAAATGGAAGGAGCATGGCACAACTGCAGACATACCAAAACATGACGGTGGACCTAAACTGCAATCCCTAGCAAAGAGAGCACTGATTAAAGAAGCAACTGAGAGGCCTATGGTCATTCTGGAGGATCTGCAGAGATCCACAGCTCCTGTAGACAAATCTGTCAACAGGACCGCTATTAGTCGTATACTCTACAAATCTGGCCTGTATGGAACAGTAGATAGAATGTAGACATTTTTTTAAAAAAACAATCCATAAGTAGTCCAGTTTGCAATATGCAAAAAATCATCTAGGAGTCACAGATAGACTTTGGAAGAATGTGTTCTGGTCTGATGAGACCAAAGTAGGAATTGTGGGGCTAAATACAAATTGCTATGTGTGGAGGAAAACTGATAAAAACATTTGCTACTTTTTGTTGGTATATCATATAAAATCCAAATAAAATATATTTAAGTTTCTGAGTGTAATTTGAAAAAATGTGGAAAAGTTCCCGAGGTATGAATACATCATGGACAATATGCAAACCAAAGACTAAAGCAGCACTGTATAAGTGCTAAGATGTATTCAAACACTGAATATAAGAAATTTGGACTGCATTACTGTCATATAGATTATACTTTAAAATTAAGTTATGAAGTGCATAATGTGGCCATTTAATAAGCACCTACCAGCCACGACAAGGCGTACATTTCTTTGATGGGACTCTAAACTCAATACTTTTCAAACATGCCTCTCTTGGGCTAAAAGGTCTTCAAAGGGAAAGTAGAATACAGCATTATTTGAAGGCAGCTTTAGGCAGGGGCATACGTGGGAATAATGGAGCCTCATAGCAGAAGCCCTAATAGGACCACCCTTCACAAAAATATACATATATATTTGGCGATGTCACAGGAGAGCATATCTAACATCTTGGCAGATTTTACAAGCTAATTTTCTGCCTATTGATGCCCCTTTGTTTACCCATGCAGAAAGATACCCCTTTTGTGACCTTCGTAAAGTAAGATGCAAACAAAAGTGCTCCCAAACACAGTATGATACTCCCACTGTGAAATCCTCAGCACAACAGAATTACCCTATAGTACCACACCATGCGAAGTATAATACCCCAACAGTGACCCTCAACACAGTATGATTGCCTTTACACAGCCCTACTTGCAACATGATGACACCCCACCCACCCTTCTATACAGTCTCCTTGTCCTCCATACAGTATACAGTGGGTACAGAAAGTATTCAGACCTCTTTACATTTTTCACTTGTTTCATTTAGGCCATTTGGTAAATTCAAAAAGTTCATTTATTTTCTCATTAATGTACACTGCACCCCATCTTGCCTGAAAAAACAGAAATGTAGACATTTTTGCAAATTCATTAATAAAGAAAAACTGGAATATCACATGGTCATAACTTTGACTTGACTTCAATGTAAATGCTGTGAGTGATCCGTTTTTGCTGCAGAAACTGATTACCAAAAACAGTGTTCAGTGGGGATATAGCCCAAGACACACTTTTTAGCAAGAAATAGCAAGAAAAACTCCTGCTCAAAAGTGTGTGTGTCTAATAGCCCAGAGACAGCTTCCTATGATGTAGGAAAACACTGTTATTATGTCCTCCTAGAAAACAAAGCGGTACCCTCTCTCCTCTTGCCCCACACTGATTTATATGATCGGTGAAGAGCAGGAGAGGAAGCTAACCCTCGCCTTAACAGAGGCTGCACCAGATGAGCAGCTGAAGAACCTGCAAGATGTGGTAATGTATAGTGAGTCAGTTAGTGAGTGAGTGTTTGTGTTCTTGTGTGAGACTGTAAGATGTGGTCATGTGTGTGGGTATGTGTATGAATGTATGTCTAGTTGCAACATGTACACTAGTAATGTAAAATGTGTGTGCATATGTGCATGGAGCAGTGCTGTATTTGTATCTATGTGTGAATGTAGCAGAGCTTGCATGTAGCAGAGCTATGTGTGTCTATGTGTAAGTAGCAGAGGTGTGTATCTATACTGTAAGTACATGTAATGTGCATGTAGCAGATTTGTATGTCTGTATATGTGTATTTAGTTTGCATATAGCAGAACTGTTTGTGTCTACATCTGTATGTAGTTTGCATGTAGCACAGCTAGGTGCATATAATACACACTGAAAAGAGACATTAACAATAGATTTATTACTTCCCTATTCTATCCTAGTACATTAAAATTAGCGCTAATGGCCTCTCTACTTGAAACGGCAAGGGATGTTTTAGGGTGCCGTCACACCTGGCGACGGCACGGCCGATGTTTTAGGCGATGTAGGGGCGTGGTCTATTGGCCCCGATATCGCCCCTGCATCGCCTAATGTAAAGGGGCGATGTCGGTGCCTCTGAGTGCTCACCTGGTTTCACATCAGTGATGTGAAACCAGGCGGCCGATCTGGGGCGATGTGTACACATCGCCCCATGTAAACGGCCGCCGGCGACCTGACAGGCAATGGGAGCCATAGGCTCCCATTGTACTGCATCGCCGCTGGGGTTTTGAGACACTGTCAGATCGCCGGGGCATCACCGGAGGTGTCTCCCCGTGTAAACAGGGGGGTGGCGATGCTGACGGGGCACCAAAAACGTGTGCGCTCCCGCCAGTCGCCGCCGACATCTCCGGTGCCGTCGCCAGGTGTGACGGCACCCTTAGTTGATAGGAAAAATGTATTTCTTATTTTCTGCTGTGTAAACCTAGACCTAGACTATGGTAAGGAGCATCTTTAAGTCCAACAAATACATTAGTACTGTCCGGGCTGCGGTTGAAGAAGAGTAGTTCCCCACTCTTGGCGACGTTCTCTAGGGTTCAATAAAAACTACTTGAACTTCTCCAAGAATGTGGAACTGCTCTTCTTCAACAGTAGCCTGGTCAGTATCATACATCTATACCTGTATCATTTATGAAAATTTTGATGCTCATACATCGGGGTGGGATTGTCAGTAGGGTCTTCATCTCTGTCAAGGCCCCTGATCTGCCTCTCATGTAAGTGTCTTCAAGCTGTTTGAAACCATCCTTAGCTGTGGGCGACTTTTGTGCAGGACGATCTGCTTGCAGGTTTCAGTAAAATGGTGTCATTGCCGGCACATTTGTACATTTACCTCCTGGAAGTCTTCAGGAGAATGGCGCCATGCGCAGATTGAGATCTCATCTCGTCATGTGCCAAAAATTGCTCCTTTTTACTGAATAGATTTTCTGTTAAAGGCTCATTAGTTGCATTTTGCCTTCTTTCATTCATTCACACACTGAAGAGATGCATACTTATATGTTCACAAGTACGTTTTGCTCAATGTCTTATCTTTTGTTTGCTGTAGATATGCAAAAAGTTTGTGCCAGTTTATTTTATTCAGATGTGTTGAAAGAAAAACAGCTCGGTGTGTTGGGTAAATTTTCCTTCTAGTAGAACATAGCAATGCCATTCATATTGAAGACATATGGGATGGGATTAAAGTAGACCAGCAGGTGCACTGGGAAGCCTGCCAAAAGAGTTTTACAGAAGTGCGCTTTCATTGTCACCTTGAATTTACCGTGATAGGAGCTAGCCAGAAAACATGTGAACAGCTCCTCAACTGATAGCATAAAATAATATGATTTCCTACTGGGTAACAACAAAAATAGCCAGGTATTTCTCCTACATGGCAATGTGCTAATTTGGTGCCATTCATCTTGTGTCTAAACTTCATTACTGATGACACTTGTGTGAATAATGTTCCCTCTATAAGAACTTTCTTCCTCTGATCACAGAACATTTAGAACTCAATTACTGAAGGCAGATCGGAGATAATTTAACTGTTAAATGTAATGGTCTTTTCTGACAATCTGGGAAACTTGCCTCTTAAATCTTTCAACTACTTACAAAATGTGTTGGATTATCATAGTGCGCTAGTCCCAATGAGTTTAAAATCATCCTCAAATTACAATCAATAGCAGACCACAGTCCCACTGGTAAGAGATGTGTGGGAGACATGCGTGAGACTTGCGTGACTCTCACATCAAATCACTCAGTATGGCTGCCCGCTCTCCAGACCGGAGCATGTCAGCTGCATGCATTTCTATGTGGCTGCACGCTCCAGTCCGGACAGCAGGCTGCCATGCCGGGTGATTTGATGTGAGACTCACGCGAGTCGTACTCATCTCTCCCACACGTCTCTCGCCAGTGGGACCACAGTTGTAATGTGAGTGCTGGCAAGCATTTCAGACATACTAATGCATCTCAATGAATTAGAATATCATCGAACATCAATGTAACATTGCCTTGTTTCAGGGTGTCTCGGGGAGTCCTGAAACACGTTCACTAATAAATCAATATTACATTCACCCTTTGATGTCTCGTGGAATACGGCAGTGTGGTTTTTAACCCTTCATCGTTCCTACTTTAATTTTCTGAAATAATCACCTTTGGGTTTTCATTGGCTTTAAGCCATAATTATCAACATTTACAGACATAAACACTTGAAATAGATCACTCTGTAATGTCTCTATATAATATATGGGTTTCACTTTATGTATTGAATTACTGAAATAAATTAACTTTTTGATGATATTCTAATTCATTGAGATGCACTAGTATATATACTGTATGTAATATAGTGGCATCAACTCAATTGTCCAAGTAGTGAGGCTCAGATCTGCAGACAAATGTGGTACCTTAAGCTCAAAATTCCTGAAATGGAAAAGCATAAAATAATATAAGGATCAAGTACTAGTGATGGGCGAGTCCTAAATTACTCGGAATCGCTTGACTCTAGCGAGTCCGAGCCCGGGACTCGCTACTCGTTGCGAGTCTAGCGAGTCCAATGTTAATGAATGGGGAAGCGAGTAATAGCGAGTAGTGTGCGATTTACAAATCGCAGATGTGTCTCGGAAGCTTCAGCCTAAAGCAATCCTAGTTTTGTCAGAGACTCTGACAAAACTAGGATTGGCATTGACTTGCATTGGACTCGTTTACTGTGCAAGTAATCGCTGGGAAACTCGCACAGTAAGGAGTCAGGCTGTCTGCTCTGTGCTGGCTGCCGCAGCTCCAGGGTCCTAGAGCCCGCCTGCTGCCTGATGTAGCAGAGCTGAGATTGTTCTCAGTCTGCTCATCCCTGTGCATAGACATCTATATCTATGCACAGGGATGAGCAGAGAGGACATCGCGTTTTGGACTGCGTCGGACGGAAGAGGATTTTTTTTAATTAAAGATGGAGTCCCTAATGGCTTTTTTTTTTATTTCTAATAAAATTTTTTCTCTGTGTTGTGTTTTTTTTAAAACAATTTAATAGAAATTCATGGCGGTCATGTCTAATATTGGCGTGACCGCCATAAATTTCGGGCATAGGGCCGGCTGATAATACAAAGCTGGCCCTAACCTCTTTATTACCCAGCGTGCCACCGCCACCAGGGCCGCTGGAAGAGCGGGGTTCAGCGCCAGAAGAAGGCTCTTTAATGAACGTGCCATCTTCTGGGGCGGCTGCGGGCTGCAATTTGCAGCGGGGTGTGCCCAGAAAGCTTGGGCCTCCCTGCGCTGCGGATTCCAGCCCCCAGCTGCTTAGCTGTACCTGGCTAGACATAGAAATTGCGCAGAGCCCCACACATTTTTTTTTTATTATTTCATGAAATTCATGAAATAATAAAAAAAAAAGGGCTCCCCTATATTCTTGTGTTTGGCCAGGTGCAAATAGGCACCTGGGGGTTGGGGACAGCCCGTCGCTGCCTGCTGGATCCGGCTGGTTCCAGAAATATGGCGAAGCCCATGTAATTTGTTTTCTGAAAAATGAATAAAACAATCCTAAAAAAGGGACTGCATCTTTATTAACCCCTCGCCCATGGTCCAGGGGTTAATAAAGATGCAGTCCCTTTTATTTACATTGCTTTATGGATTTGTCAGAAAAAAAATTTCACGTGGGCTTCGCCGTATTTCTGGAACCAGCCGAATCCAGCAGGCAGCGACGGGCTGCCCCCAACCCCCAGGTGCCTATTTGCACCTGGCCGGACACAAGAATATAGGGGAGCCCTTTTTTTTAATTATTTCATAAATTTCATGAAATAATAAAAAAAAAATGCGTGGGCTCCGCACAATTTCTATGTCTAGCCAGGTACAGCTAAACAGCTGGGGGCTGGAATCCGCAGCGCAGGGATGCCCAAGCTTTCTGGGCACACCCCGCTGCAAATTGCAGCCCGCAGCCGCCCTAGAAGATGGCGTGTTCATTGAAGAGCCATCCTCTGGCGCTGAACCCCGCTCTTCCAGGGGCCCTGGTGGTGGTGGCACGCTGGGTAATAAAGGGGTTAATACCAACTTTGTTATACAAGCTGGTATTAAGCCCAAGATTCTTAATGTCAGGCCACGTTTGACCTGGCCACTAAGAATCTCCAATAAAGGGTTAAAAAAACACAACATAGAGAAAATTTTTTATTAGAAATAAAAAAAAAAAAGCCATTAGGGACTCCAACTTTAATTAAAAAAATCCTCTTCCGTCCGATGTAGTCCAAAACGCGATGTCCTCTTTGCTACATCCCTGTGCATAGATATAGATGTCTATGCACAGGGAATGAGCAGATTGAGAACAATCTCAGCTCTGCTACATCATCTCTGTGAGCAGGCGGGCTCTAGGACCCTGGAGCTGCGGCAGCCTGCACAGAGCAGACAGCTCGGCTCGCAAAGTAACAGCAGTTACTTTGCGAGTTTCCCTGCGATTACTTGCACAGTAATGAGACCAATGCAAGTCAAAGGCAATCCTAGTTTTGTCAGAGTCTCTGACAAAACTAGGATTGATATTGATTTGCATTGGACTCGTTGCTGTGCGAGTAATCGCTGGGAAACTCGCAGAGTACCGAGTCCTGCGAGTCCCTTACTACTCGCCGAGTAACGAGTCCTAGCGAGTAGACTCGCCCATCCCTATCAAGTACAGCTCCAAATAATAAAAATGCAGTGAGAAAATGACAATGAGACTTTCTCTGTTTTAAGGTTATCAACTTTTGAATAGAAAATATTTGATACTGGAATTCAATGAGGTTCACAAACATCTCATTCTGTGATCATAAGATCATGTCATGACCTTTTTTATTATTTTTTCCACAATTTTCACACTGGCCACCTCGGTTATTTTACACTTTTTAATCTAATAAATGTATGCAAAGATCATTATGAAGGAGTAGAAACAGAGTCAGCTGCGACTTCATCTGTTGTCAATGGTGGATTTGTATAGAAATGGTACCAGTCATTATAATTTGCCTCTATGTCAGCATTCTTCAGTCTGCTATTTTCACTCCTTACCATTGTTCTTTTGCATTATCTAAATGTATTTTACTAAAATGGCCAATAGTGTTCCTATGGAAGCCATTTTATTTTCTGTTTGGGCCCCCATAAAAGTGTTTTTCCCATTAATAAAGTTCATTTTTTTCTGTAGGTCTTGGCATAATAATAAGTTCCACAATTGGAAGTTATTATAAATAATACAATGCTGACATAATCTTATAAATTTTCCCCTGCTATGTACTGTGTAATGGCTGTGTCTGTCCATGCTGGAACATGGTCTGATCATACCACATCTCATGTACTGAGATATTCTTATATATGTGTTCCTTCTAAGTACTGTGTATTGGCCATGTCTGACCATACAGAGGCATGGTTTGATCATACCACAGCTCTTGTGCTGACATCATCTTATATATGTGCCCTGCTATGTACTGTGTAATGGATGTGTCTGTCCATGCAGGAACATGGTCTGATCATACCACATCTCCTGTGCTGAGATAATCTTATATGTGTGTCCCTGCTATGTACTGTGTAATGGACATGTCTGACTGTACAGGGACATGGTCTAATCATACCACATCTCCTGTCCTGACATAATCTTATAAATGAGCCCCTGCTATGTACTGTGTAATGGATGTGTCTGACCATTCAGGGACATGGTCTGATCATACCACATCTCCTGGGCAGGTGAGAATGGAAAAGAGTACACAAACATTACAGCAAGGGATTGCAAATAATTATTTCTTTGAGGTAAAACGTTTTTCAAAAACAGGCAGGGAAATGTTTTACCTCACAAAAAAGTATCATCTATGATCCCATGCTGTTATGTCTGTATACTTTTGTGTTCTCCTCTGCCCAAGATATATATAATATATATTTATTCATTTATATAGCACTATTAATTCCATAGCATTTTACATACATCAGTAATGCTGTCCCTATTGAGGCTCACAATCTAAATATTCTATCAGTATGTCTTTGCAATGTGGGAGGAATCCAGAGTGCCTAGAGGAAACCCATGCAAACACAGGGAGAACATACAAACTCCTTGCAGATGTTGTCCTTGGTGGGAATTAAACCCAGGACCTTGGGACCTCAGTGCTGCAAAGGCTGCAGTGCTAACCACTTGAGCGACCATGTCTCTGTACAGTCAGACACAGCCATTACACAGTACACAGCAGGGACACATATATAAGATTATCTCAGCACAGGAAAAAAAATTTAAACATACAATTGTGGAAATTATTATTATTCAAAGATTTTTTGATGATTAAAATGAATTTTAAAATTTACTTTGTCCAGAGGAAAATCCCTTTGAGAACACATAGAACACTGAGGCATTACTTGAGTATCCTATCTATTTTTTTATCTCAAATCTTCAGTTCTTGTTAACTGGCTTTTTAATAATACTTCTAACCATCACAGGATTACTCCTAATATTAAAAATTATCAATCTCGAGTATGGGTTATCTGCTATTTGCTGTGTTTTCTCATGCTCTTCCGGCTGTTATTCTCCAACAGTGCATCATAAGTATGTAAGGGTAAAGGAGGGAAACAAAACAGGAAATATGAGCCTACAATAGCCTCAGTGTGAAAATTGAATCTTATAGGCTGCCTTCACACTTGCAGATGCATCTGCAGCGTTTTGCAGATGCATCTGCAAGTATCAGCATGCAGACCGCGGTCCCTATGTTTATAATAGGGCGCACCGCGGTCTGAATGCTCTCATTGATTCCTATATGTGAGCCGTAAGCAGGCGTATGCCTGCTGACAGATCACACACTCCCGCCCCGCACCTTGGACGCAACATCTCGCGTCCATAGTGCGGGCGGGAGAGTGTGATCTGTAAGCAGGCATACGCCTGCTTACGGCTCACATATAGGAATCAATGAGAGCATTCACACCACGGCCGTGGTCTGCATGCTGATACTTGCAGATGCATCTGCAAAACGCTGCAGATGCATCTGCAAGTTTGAAGCCAGCCTTATGCACTTACATTTCCTTTAAGTCCTTTTAAATTTGTATCAATTTCCATTTAAAGGTATTACTTTTAGAATAGGTGAATCTCAAACAGTGATATTTAGAGGTTTCAAATTAATCAAGCTTTTTCAACAGTGGTTTCAGAGAGTCTGTGAGTACTGAGAAAGTATAATAGATTTTTAATATATGTATTTTTCAGAATAAGAAAAAATGTAAGAGCTCACCATGCCTGGAATTTCTGTGCTTGGTTTTACCATCCGCAGGCAAATGGTGGTGCATTAACTGCGCAGTGCTCGATTCCACTGAGGCTCATGCAATCAACTTGCAACAAGGAGGAAATGGAATAATCTGGCACATCCAGGTGTATTAAAAAGACTTCATCTTTATTGAGATTCTTTAAAAAGGTTACATAAGGGTCTACAAGATCTTAAGGCAGTCTCTCTGACGTGTTTCTGATGCTCACAGCATCCGTAATCTTAGAAACGTCTATGATTAAGGACGCTGTAAGAGACAAAAACACAAGAAATAATTTTCTTCTTGTCTATAAATAAGAAATGTTTTTAATACACCTGGATGTGCCGGTGTCAGGACTCTGAGTGTTTTGATTACCTTTTGGGCATTCTTGCTCTCTTCCAAGATGGGGTCGCTTGTTTCATGTGCCTTCAGTCTTCCTGCCTATATAAACCCCACACCAGCTTCTAGACATTTCTAGAGTATTCTACTTCTGTTTCCTCTGTCTGTGTGAATCTCTTGCTGCTGTTCATCAGAGGTTCTGCTTCCTACACCTGTTACCAGCGTACCTTCTGCTCTGGCTGCTTGTGCTATTGCCTCTGCGGCTACTCTTGCCTCACCTACATTTGCTGACACGTAAGCTGTTTGCTTTGTTAAGTGCTCCGTCGCTTCCTACATTAAAAAAGATGTAGAACCTGAGACTGTTCTGGACTTTGTAATTGCTCTGCATCTGGTTCTGGACTTTCTAAAATACTTCCTTCCCAGGCCTTCCTGAATGATTTAATATATTATATAGACTTCTTGAACACATTGATGGGGGAACGGGAGTGCAGAAATGAAGGACTTCGTTTCTGCACTCCCCCTCCCCCATCGATGTGTTCATCAACTAATTTCTGGACCAATAAAAGTATGAAGATTTAGCCCTGGTGAGTGTCGCTATTTTTCTTTTACTGCATATGTTGGAACAGTGACATTTACTGGCGTACAACACCTTTTGGGTAGCTGTACTATTATAAGTCACAGGAGTGACGCGATCATCCCCTGTTTACCCACTAGTGCCCAGCATTTTCCTCTTTTCTGCATATTATATAGGCTTGCTTAAAACATCTCCCTGTTTGGACTTGCCATAGACTTTACTGTTACTGCATCTCCAAGTGTAAACTGCCCTTTAAAGACTGCTCCGCTGATTGCATTTTACTGTGAGGTTTTTCAACAGACTTTTTGTTATGGCTTCATTCAATATCTGCACTGTGCGCTTATGGACTTTGAGTTTTCCTCTGCACTGCTTGTGAATCACCATGTGTGATAATATAGACATCTTCACCTATAAACTGTGTTCTGCAGGGCCGGACTGGGACCAAAAAGCAGCGCTGGAAAACAGGCCACACCAGCCCACACACTATATAACCCATCAGCCCCGATCCGTAAATGTTGCTTTTACGTTGTCATGAACCTCACCACTTTCTTAAAAGAGTTATTTGAAGAGCCACATGTGAATGGTGCAGCAAAAGGAATAATCAACCACAGCTCCATTTACATGGTGCTCTTCAAAGCTCCATTTCTCAGGATTGTGGGGTTGCAGTGGTCAGCCACATACACACACAGCCAGCCACACACACAGCCTCAGACAGCCACACAGCCTCAGCCAACCACACAAAGACATACAGCCAGCCACACACAGCCAGTCACATGGACAGCCACACACACACAGCCACATACACACAGCCAGCCACCCACATACAGCCACACACATACAGACAACCACATGGACAGCCACCAGCCACACAGCCAGCCAAATAGACAGCCACAGCCAGCCACACAGACGCAGCCAGCCACATAGACAGCCACACACAGCCAAAGCCAGCCACACAACCAGCCACAGACGCAGTCAGCCACACAGCCACAGCCAGCCACACACACACAGCTACAGCCAGCCACACACAGACACACAGCCAGCCACATAGACAGCCACACACAGCCAGCCACATAGACAGCCACACACAGCCAGCCACACACATACAGCCATATAGACAGCCACCAGCCACATAGCTACAGCCATCCACACACACAGCCAGTCACACATACAGCCACAGCCAGCCACAAACAGCCAGCCACATAGACAGCCACACATACAGCCAGCCACAAACAGCCACACACTGATACAGCCAGCCACAAACAGCTAGCCACAGACAGCCACACAGCCACAGCCAGCTGCACAAACAGCCAGCCACAGCCAGCCACACACAAAAAGCCTGCCACATAGCCACACAGCCACAGCCAGCCACACACAGCCAGCCACAAACAGCTAGCCACATAGACAGCCACCGCCAGCCACACACAGAGCAACAGCCAGCCACACACAAACAGCCAGCTACACAGACACACAGCCACACACACGCAGCCTGCCACACACATACAGCCACAGCCAGCCACACACACAGCCAAAGACAGCCACACACAGCCACAGAGCCAGCAACATAGACAGCCATAGCCAGCCACACAAAGACACACAGCCAACCATACATCCAGCCAGCCACACACAGCCACAGCCAGCCACACAGACACACAGCCACACACATACAGCCACAGCCATAAACAGCCACACACACAGCAAAAACCAGCCACAGACACAGACAGCCACACACAAACAGCCATCCACATAGACAGCCACACACAACCACAGAGAAAGCAACATAGACAGCCATAGCCAGCCACACACAAACACACTGCAAACCACACAGCCAGCCACACACACACAGCCACAGCCAGCCAGCCACAGCCAGCCAGCCACACAGACACAGCCAACCAACCACACACACAGAGCCACAGCCAGCCACACAAACAGCAACAACCAGCCACATAAACAGCCACCAAGCCCCAGCCACGCAGCCTCAGCCACACACAGACATATAGTCAGCCACACACAGCCACGCAGCCCCAGCCACACACAGACATACAGTCAGCCAGCCACAGCCATGCAGCCCCAGCCACACACAGACACACAGTCAGCCACACACAGCCAGCCACGCAGCCCCAGCCACACAGCCCCAGTCACACACAAACAAGTGTCTCAGATGATAGTGAATGTGCCTTAGATGATAGAGAAAGCGCCTCAGATGATAGTGAAAGTGCCTCATATGATAGTGAAGGTGCCTCAGAATCTGCGGCACTTCCACTAATATCATCTGAGGCTCAGATGACAGTGAAAGTGCCTCAGATGATAGAGAAAGTGCCTCTGACTGACAGTGAAAGTGCCTCAGAATCTGATGCACATTCACTCTCACTATCGTCTGAGGCACATTCACTATCATCTGAGGCACATTCACTATCATCTGAAGCATTTGCACTATCATCTGAGGCTTAGATGATAGTGAATGTGCCTCAGATGATAGTGAATGTGCCTCAAATGATAGTGAATGTGTCTCAGATGATGGAGAAAGTGCCTCAGATGATGGAGAAAGTGCCTCAGATGATAGTGAATGTGTCTCAGATGATGGAGAAAGTGCCTCAGATGACAGTGAATGTGCCTCAGATGATAAAGTGCCTCAGATTATAGAGAATGTGCCTCAAATGATGGAGAAAGTGCCTCAGATGATAGTGAATGTGCCTCAGATGATAGAGAAAGTGCCTCAGATGATGGAGAAAGTGCCTCAGATGACAGTGAATGTGCCTCAGATGATAGTGAATGTGTCTCAGATGATGGAGAAAGTGCCTCAGATGATAGAGAAAGTGCCTCAGATGATAGAGAAAGTGCCTCAGATGACAGTGAATGTGCCTCAGATGATAGTGAACGTGCCTCAGATGATGGAGAAAGTGCCTCAGATGATGGAGAAAGTGCCTCAGATGATAGTGAATGTGTCTCAGATGATGGAGAAAGTGCCTCAGATGACAGTGAATGTGCCTCAGATGATAAAGTGCCTCAGATTATAGAGAATGTGCCTCAAATGATGGAGAAAGTGCCTCAGATGATAGTGAATGTGCCTCAGATGATAGAGAAAGTGCCTCAGATGATGGAGAAAGTGCCTCAGATGACGGAGAAAGTGCCTCAGATGACAGTGAATGTGCCTCAGATGATAGTGAATGTGTCTCAGATGATGGAGAAAGTGCCTCAGATGACAGTGAATGTGCCTCAGATGATAGTGAATGTGTCTCAGATGATGGAGAAAGTGCCTCAGATGATAGAGAAAGTGCCTCAGATGACAGTGAATGTGCCTCAGATGATGGAGAAAGTGCCTCAGATGATGGAGAAAGTGCCTCAGATGATGGAGAAAGTGCCTCAGATGATAGAGAAAGTGCCTCAGATGACAGTGAATGTGTCTCAGATGATGGAGAAAGTGCCTCAGATGATGGAGGGAAGGAAGTGCCATCAGATGATAGAGAAAGTTGCCTCAGATTAGGAACAGATGAATAGTGTCTCAGATGATAAGTTAGAATGTGCCTCAGATGATAGTGAATGTGCTCAGATGATGGAGAAAGTGCCTCAGATGATAGAGAAAGTGCCTCAGATGATGGAGAAAGTGCCTCAAGTAATGTTAAGATAGGAATTGTGTCTCAGATGATGGAGAAAGTGCCTCAGATGATAGAGAAAGTGCCATCAGATGATAGAGAAAGTGCCCTCAGAGATGATAGTGAATGTGTCTCAGATGATAGAGAATGTGCCTCAGATGATAGAGAAGTGCCTCAGATGATAGAGAATGTGCCTCAGATGATAGAGAATGTGCCTCAGATGATGGAGAAAGTGCCTCAGATGATAGTGAATGTGTCTCAGATGATGGAGAATGTGCCTCAGATGATGGAGAATGTGCCTCAGATGATAGAGAATGTGCCTCAGATGATGGAGAAAGTGCCTCAGATGATAGTGAATGTGTCTCAGATGATAGAGAATGTGCCTCAGATGATGGAGAAAGTGCCTCAGATGATAGAGAAAGTGCCTCAGATGATAGAGAATGTGCCTCAGATGATGGAGAAAGTGCCTCAGATGATAGTGAATGTGTCTCAGATGATGGAGAAAGTGCCTCAGATGATAGAGAAAGTGCATCAGATGATAGAGAATGTGCCTCAGATGATGGAGAAAGTGCCTCAGATGATAGTGAATGTGTCTCAGATGATAGAGAATGTGCCTCAGATGATAGAGAAAGTGCCTCAGATGATAGAGAATGTGCCTCAGATGATGGAGAAAGTGCCTCAGATGATAGAGAATGTGTCTCAGATGATGGAGAAAGTGCCTCAGATGATAGTGAATGTGTCTCAGATGATAGAGAATGTGCCTCAGATGATAGAGAAAGTGCCACAGATGATAGAGAAAGTGCCTCAGATGATGGAGAAAGTGCCTCAGATGATAGTGAATGTGTCTCAGATGATGGAGAAAGTGCCTCAGATGATAGAGAAAGTGCCTCAGATGATAGAGAAAGTGCCTCAGATGATAGTGAATGTGTCTCAGATGATAGAGAATGTGCCTAAGATGATGGAGAAAGTGCCTCAGATGATAGTGAATGTGTCTCAGATGATAGAGAATGTGCCTCAGATGATGGAGAAAGTGTCTCAGATGATAGTGAATGTGCCTCAGATGATAGAGAAAGTGCCTCAGATGATAGTGAATGTGTCTCAGATGATAGAGAATGTGCCTCAGATGATGGAGAAAGTGCCTCAGATGATAGTGAATGTGCCTCAGATGATAGAGAAAGTGCCTCAGATGATAGTGAATGTGCCTCAGATGATAGAGAAAGTGCCTCAGATGATAGTGAATGTGCCTCAGATGATGGAGAAAGTGCCTCAGAATCTGAGGCACATTCACTATCACCTGAAGCATTTGCACTATCATCTGAGGCTCACACATACACACACACATCACACACACTCACACACTCACACATACACACACACATACACTCACACACACATATACACACACATACATACACAATCATACACACACATATACACATACACACAATCAGACATACACACACCTACACACACACTCACAACCACACACATATACACACACACACACATACATACACATACACTCACACATACACACACACACATATACATACACACACATACACACGCACACACATCATATACACATACACACTCACACACACACACACACACTCACACATACTCACACATACACACACTGACACACACATATACACATACACACACTAACACATATACACACATATACACATACCCACACTCACACACACACACACTCACACATACACACACACATATACACATACACACACTCACACACACACACATATTCACACATACACACAAACACGCACACACACACATATACACATACACACACTCACACACATACACACTCACAAATACACACACACACACACACACACATACACACACATATACACATACACACACTGACACACACATATACACATACACACACTAACACATATACACACATATACACATACCCACACTCACACACACACACTCACACATACACACACACATATACACATACACACAAACACGCACACACAACACACATATACACATACACACACTCACACACATACACACTCACAAATACACACACACACACACATACACACACATATACACATACACACACTGACACACACATATACACATACACACACTAACACATATACACACATATACACATACCCACACTCACACACACACACTCACACATACACACACACATATACACATACACACACTCACACACACACACACACACATATTCACACATACACACAAACACGCACACACACACATATACACATACACACACTCACACACATACACACTCACAAATACACACACACACACACACACACACATACACACACATTCACACATTAGTGAAAGTGTCTCAGACAGTGAAAAATACCTTGCCTTGTGCCTCCCTCGGCTTGCTGTCCCGCACTGGCAGCTGACAGGTCACAGGAGCGAGCAGGAGACTGTCCGCTGCCGGCCCGGCCACCACTGCCTGGTTCAGGTCAGCTCCCACCACCTTCTAATGGCCAGCGTTGTTATGGCGTTTCTCCACCCTCAAAGAACGTGCTGTCGCTGTGTGATTTCGTCACACAGCACAGCACAGCACTGAAGGATATTGTGTGGTCCGCCCTCAGCCGCTGATTGGTGTGCGTCTCAGTGCGACTTCACTGTGCGACACTGCAACTGGCTCACTCTCATTATGATGCATAATACCGGCGGGCGGCGCGGCGGCATTGCCGGCAACTTGGCGGCCAGCCCCGCTCCCCGCTATACCGGCAGGCGGTGCGGCGGCATTGTCGGCAAATTGGCGGCCGGTCCCGCTCCCCACTATGCCGGCGGCCGCGCGCCGGCCGCAAAATCATTTATACAGCCAGACCGCTGCGGCGGTAGGAGCGGGCGGCCCCCGCACCCCGCCACCGGCCGGCCCATAGGGAGAAGTCCCGTCCTCCCGCCTGTCAGTCCGGGCCTGGTGTTCTGTTTTGTTGTCATCCATGCAAAAAGACTCCTGAGTTATCCATTATAATTATTACAGCCGGATTATTCCATTTCCTCCTTGTTGCAAGCTGACTATATTTTTTATTAAATTTATTGCAAACTAATGTTCATTGTGTATATGATGAAATTATGATATCACAATCTTCATTATTGTGTTACACAAAATATTTTGTATTTCAGGTTTACTTTAGTATATTGTGTGTACTGCATCAATTTAAAATGCAATTATGTGATATTTTTATTAAATGCTGTATTTTACTTTTTTCCTTAGGATGCATGATACCGTTGGTGCTGTAGCAATTGATTCACAGGGCAACATCTCCTGTGCTACATCAACTGGTGGGATAACAAATAAAATGGTTGGACGGGTTGGTGACAGCCCTATAATAGGTAGGTTATAAAACTACTAGTGCATCTCATTGAATTAGAATATCATCAAAAATTAATGTAATATTGCAGTGTTTTCAGGACATTTTTGGGAGTCCTGAAATATGTTGACTAATAAATCATTATTATATTCACCCTTTGATGTCTCGAGGAATACAGCAGCACGGTTTTAACTCTTCATCCTCCCAACTTTAATTTTCTGAAATAATGACCTTTAGGTTTTCATTGGTTGTAAGCCATAATCATCAACATTAACAAAAATAAACACTTGAAATAGATCACTCTGTTTGTGATGACTCTATATAAAAATATGTGTTTCTCTTTATGTATTGAATTATTGAAAAACTGATGATATTCTGTCATTGAGATGCACTAGTATTTTCAAAATGTATAACATTTTTCTCTGCTTGTGGAAATTCATGGATTGACTAGAAAATTATTTGGGAAAAATAAATAACTTATAGTGAATCACTTTTCTCTTTGCTAAGACGTCAGAACATTTGTTTCCCTTGCTTGTTGAGAGATACCGTTTTTGGGGGCATTGGAAAGGTAGGTCCCTATGCTAAGATTTGGTAGATTTTGTATCCTCAGATATAAAATATCTTTATCTGACCCTTTTGTATGATTTCTTTATCCTTCACTAGGAAGACAAAGGACTAAATATGATCCACCCAGTGTTTCCCAAACTCCAGTCCTCTGGCCCCTCAACAGGTCATGTTTTCAGGATTTCCTTAATATTGCACAGGTGAGAGAAAATATGTCAATTTCTCATATCTAGATAATGATACTATCACCTGTGCAATGCTAAGAAAATCTTGAAAACGTGATCTTTTGGGGGCTGTAAAGGACTGGAGTTTGGAAACAAGAGAGCAAGAAAGATCATTCAGACATTGGAATTCTTGCTTAAGTGTACGCACAGATGTGTACGCACACTTAAGCTTCACTGACCACAACTGTTTGACTACGCATGAGGAATTTTGCGGGATCCTTTTAAAAGTAAAATTTCTATTTGAAGAAATAAATACTTAAACTGGATGAGTTGCATTATATGTGAGCAGCCTTGCAGTTTAGCAAATTGGAACATGAGTATATCATATACAAGTATCAAATACTTTATTATAAGGAGGTGGTTTAACATATAGCGGCAAATAATGACCGCAGCGTCTTCAATAATGTTCACTTTGTATCAGGAAGAGGACTCATTCATGTTATAGACTTAATTGTCTAATGAAATAAATTATACGTTAAGCAAGTACAATCACTGTATAGGGAAAATGCCTGATGACTCTGCTAGTATAGTTTCCTGGAAATAGGAATCTTGTATAGTTGTAAATACTAAAGCTGCAAGCTAGACAAGACAATAAGTGTTCTTTTGAGTTCAGTGAAATTGTGAAAGCAACAGACACCAGCATTTTTGATGTACTGTGCATTAAAATGAATTATTTAGTGCACGTTAATAAAATGTTTAGATTGTAATGTCTTTTTAGAATACAAGTAAATGCTTTGAAGTTCAACATATTGCTGAAATAAATTGTAAATGGCTTCCATTTTAAAACTTAGCCTTACAATGGAGATCATATAGTGTAATAATTGCTTTATTGTCACTTTTTATATCTTGACATATTGCAGTGCTCACATGTTAACCATTGGAGTTTTACGCAATAAACAGATTGAAATAGACATTCAATAAACACTAGTAAGCCTTGCTGCATAGCCAGTGACATGATAGTGTGGAAAATTAAAAAAGGACTCCCATCAAATGTTAGCCTCTTATCATATTGCAGTCATAATATCGGATAGCACTGTGTACTTTCAATTCCTCACTTTGCCCTTCTACCCAGATAATTCTTCTCTTTTCCAATAACTGTATGACATTATGTGATTAAACTTGCAAATAAAGTCTGTGGAGCCTCGGTAGGAGTCTCAAACACAGGACTAGCCAGGTATCCCTCCAGGGATAATTATGTGATTAAAAAACAGATTAGCTGAATTTTACTAAGCTTTATGTAAAAAATAGGAAGTCTCTTTCCCTGCATGAGTCATTACTGCAAAGTCCCTGACAGGAAGGAGGAATGGAGCAGCTTGGTCAGGAGTTAAAGTGAGGGTTGACTGATGCAGGAAAAAGAGGACTTTGTATTTCAGCATAGAGCTTAGCTTTCACGTGATGTGAAAAAAATAATGGAAAAAAAGATAAATTAAATGGGTAAAAGGGCAAAATGAGCAATTGTAAATATGCAGTGCTAAGAGGATAAAAACTTTTATGGACAAGCTTGTTTAAATAATTAGTTTGTACTGGTGAAAGGGCTATTCAAGTAAGCATTTCCTTCAAAATGTTTAGACCTTTTAGAGCTATTGCACTTTGTGTTTCAGCAATTTGCAACAGAGTTCTGTAGCTTCACATTGTCTCCAATTTGCGCTTAGGTGTTGTGGTCCCTAAATGCCTCCAATTTTCATAAATACCACTCACAATTGATTGTGGAATATCAAAGAGGGGAACATTTTATGAACTGTCTCATTACAAAGGTGGCATCCTATTACACTAACATGTTTGAATTAAAAGGAACCTTACTGTTCAGACATGCTTCTTGATCTACAAGCAGCATGTATCAGAAATTGGCTTGTATCATTCCATCAAGGTAGGTTTGACTCTAAAAAACTGCTGTATTTCAAAGACAAATACTTTAAAATTCATCAGGGACTAAGCTGCAAGGCAGACTATTCAAGGAGCCAGGTTCCTGGTGGCTCCTTCCTGTCCACTCCCCTTGCATGACAGGTCTCTCCATGTGTGCGTGTATGGGGAGACACTTGTCCCTTCAGGACAGTGGGCAGGGAGCAGCACCAGAGACCCACCTTTAGATGAGTTTAGACAGCTCGTTTCCCCCAAAGAAGTTCTTAAAGTGTGTTTTTCTCCGAAATGCTGCAGCTGGAATCATGCAACCAGTGTCCATAGATCAGACAGCATTGTATCAGCTATCAGGTTTGGCTTTAGGGAGAATGGACTATTCTTTAACTAATAATTTTAAAACCAGCTGTATGGCTTGGGGCCCTGACTAAAAAAATAACCATGTTGACAAGACTGCATGAAAAACCTATATTCAATTATAAAGATGTGTCCCATCCATATAGTGTATATCTAGTTAATACCAACATTAAATACTTGTGAAACATTCCCTCCCAAACTCATAAACAAATTAGCACTTTAATTGCTAATTTAGGAATGTTACACAAACAGAAAAAATTGCTTGTGCATCAATTATCTTATTTTAATAACTGAAAGCATGCAAATTACCTTAGGGGCAATTAAATAGGCTTTTGATTGAGGTCAAACAATATTAAATCAATGTTGATATACAGCAAAATATATACATTTCCAGTGGATGCCATGCTTTTTCCAGCACTTAAATATGGCATTTATCTATTGTTGTTTTAAAATATATTATACAAAATGTTTGCATTTCACAGGTTGCAAACTCTTTCAAGATTGTAAATTGCTTTATCTCAGTTCTCACTCTAAAAGGCGACAGGCCCATTTGTATGGGAATCTGGCATTTTGGCACTGACCACCAGGAGCTTGTAAATACTTCATATTAAATCTCCATATTTAAAAAGTTGATAACATGCCAAAGTGATTTGAGCATTGCTTCAGCTCTGCCAAGAGTAGAAGGATCTGGAAGTGGATCAAAAGAAAATGATGTCCACGAGTATTTGTGTTTTTATTTCAATGCTTTACTGCTACCATAAAATATGTTCACGGTCGACAGATGCCAATGTTTTATCGGGAAGAGAACTGCTTGCAAAATGTTCACATATTTTGTATCTTTTTATTACAATATGGCTTCAATTCATGCATTTCTCACACTGTCTTTTACAGACAATACAACTAATTGATAATAAAATTGCCTTAAGGGGCATAACTTGGCGCACACCTACCGTACCATGTGCCACATGTCAATATTGTGGGCCTCTGTTAACAATATTTGTAATTGGAATAATAAAAAACAGGTATACACCTTGCGTATTCTACTGATTTTCTCCCAGAACACTCACCTGACATGTCCAGTGCTGTAGGACACATACTAATACATCTGTCCAATCCTAACATTATAATGCATATCTCAATAAATATGAGAGTGTCATGAACAAAGAGGTCTTTCTGGCCCGGGGTGTTGCCCTATTAACAAGGTCTGAGTCAGATGTTGAGAAAGCAGGACAATCTGATGATAAATGGGCTACAGGAACAAACCGTAAATGCTACTACAACAAATGAGAGCAGATACTTAAGCGCATGAGGAAATTATGGATGGATACAAGACCTGCTTGTTTAATTTACTGAGAAAAAAACTCATTAAAGTCATGTAAAGAAAGCTATTATCACAACTTGAGATATCACCTGCATGCACATCCATAACACAAGAACACTGGAAGAACAACATGTGCAACCCCCTGAAATCCTGATCCAATGTGCAACTAGAAGGGACGACAGCTGATCTGAAACAGAAAATCATAGAAAAACTAAATACCATGATGCCAAAGCTCAGCGAGAAATACCAAAAAAAACAGAAAATATGCTAGAAAGGGTGCTTTAAAAAAACATGTTATCACAAACCTCCACCCAACTCAGCAAATAAACTGTTCTATAAACCACTGCCTCAGCAATCAAGGAAATGCTTTTGGGTTTTTCAACCAACAAAAACAACAGACTTTTGGGGCCCTCCTTGGAAATTGAAAACTAGAGATAAAAATCAAGGGGGAAAAAAAGAGACGTCAGCCAACAAACAGAAGAAAAGAAGGGTGTAAAAAATCAAGAATTAGGGCCCAAACTGGACAAGTACAAAGGCCTGACCAGCCCGAAACTCTAGAATGGTTTTTCCAAAGAACCATCCAAGGTTTACTCCCAACTGCACAGTACAATTTCAGAAGCTGCAAATCCCCAATAGCAGACAAATGAAATACGGAGGAACATATGGGAGAAGGAAAACCACACAAAACATGGATAGTGGGTAAAAGAAACTGAGAATTAAACATTGTAATCACCAAGAACAAAGAACCAGTGACCCTTAACGAAGCAGACATCCGAGAGAGTGTCAAGAACCTGAACAGTCGGGGTAGCACCTGGCCTAGACATGTCCACACCGACTTGGGAAAGAAATTAACAGCGGTATATGAAAGCCAGGCAAAACAATTAACCAAATGAAGAAGCAGGGCCCCCACTCAGCTTGGCTAATGCAAGAAAGAACAGTGCTGATCATGAAATTGGATCACAAATGACCAATTTTCCCTTCACTATAGTCCAATAATCTGCCTTACAATGACATGGGAAACTCCCGTCAGGGAATCATAGCCACCAAGGTACAAAAACCAAATGGAAACAGTACATGAATAGTTTTTTGAAAAAAAGTTTTTCAGGAGAACTCCGGGATAAAACATTTTTGTGCACTGTCCCTGCCCCCTACATGATGAAAACTGACTGGGGGAACTACTGGGGGCTAAGGATCTATAGATTGCTTATAAATCAATAAAATCAACCTCTAATCAGCTCTCACCTAACCCTTCAGGGAAGGGTCTATACATTGCTTATAAACCCTAAAATCAATACCTGCAATAAGCTCTCAACCTATCCCTTCATGGACAGAAAATTCAATCATGCAAAAGTGCTAAAGTTTCGGGGTTTACAAGAAGCTACAAAGTTGATTGGGGAAGAGGAGACCAGGCAGGTGCTGAATAAATTCACTGCAGTGCTCCAAAATAAAGAAAAGAAGCTGAAACTCACCATCTGCAGATAGTTCATTTAGTTTATTACATCTGTCCTTCCTCTTCACAGCAGGATGATCAAAGGGAATAAAAGATGATCCTGGACCCCCCGGGGTCGGGAATTTCTTGTCCTGAAAGAAGGGGGGAGTGCTGAGGACAGATATTATTTTATTGATATCTAAGCAAATCTAAAAAATCGTAAAACTAGTGCCCACTCTGCTTCACCATGTAGGGGGCCGGGACAGTACAACATTTTTTTATCCCCTGAAGTTTCCCCTTTAAACTTGATAAACTTGGTTCGTTTGGAAAACACTGTTCTATTGTCATGGTCTACCCTTACACAAAAACTAGGTGTACAGGCCAGATTCAGAATGCTCAGTGCGCATGCCTCTGGAGCCGACAACCAATTTACACCCCCAAAACTGCCAAAACCCCCGGGAAAATGACGCAATTGCGGCATCAGACCTGGAAGAAGCATCACACAGTTTTTGAAAATCCATCAGCGCACGGGAAATTTAAAAGGATATCACGCCCAAGAGGGTGTTAAACAAGCAAGGGGGAAATGGAGACGGAAGTGGGGGCCACAGTGTCTGTACTAATGAAGACACCATCTAATTACCAAGGGAAATTGTAAGCAAAAATCATTTTACTCACGATTATTAAAAACAATTTTAGGTCAAACAGGGATGCTTAGGAGGGTATTTAGAAGCTGCAGGGACGGAAGTGAAAAGGTTTTTTGGGGCATAAATGATGTACAGGTTCACTTTATACATCACTCGCTCTTTCATTGAGTGGGCTGAACATAAAGCAATTTCTTTAATTCCATCAGGCTTTTTACTCTTTACTTAATTAGTTACGAGCAATATATGCTTAACTTTCTTTTTTTCTGATATAATGTATAAAGTACATGCAGTATAATACATATATATATTAATGTCATTTATTTCTTAGGGTCTGGGGCATATGCAGTAAAATTTTTACGGGGGCTGTGCCCTACAACGGCCAGGGAGAGTCTATAATGAAAGTTACATTTTGCAAGACAAGTCCCTTTTTAATAGGGACAAAGGAAATAATTTACAGTAAAAAAAATGTGATTAATTATTTCCCCTGGCACGGATTACAATTAGTTTAACATTTTTTTTTTACTACATCTACAAATTGCTTTTACTTTCTTTTGTACACATATTTAATTAGTAATGGAATTTCCAGTAAAAAACTGGCAAGGAGCCTTGGTTTTCCATACCACTGCCAGTCGGACAATAAAGAAAATTTAATCAATACTTTCATTCTAATTTTGATGTTAGGAAAAATTGGCCACATCTTTCCTGTTTCAACGGGAAAAGAATGAAATGAGCTTGTAAGCTCCACTAGAGAGGAACTGATGTAAAAATAGTGCAGAAAACAACTTAAACTACCCCAAAAAATGATGAAAAAAACCTCTTTTTGCATGTTTCGTGTACAATTTGTGTGAGTCATGAAAAAATTTTATGGGCTATATAAGGTTGATTGGATGTTAATGTGCATTTTGCATCCCCAAATGAAAAAGTTGTTTTAATAGTCAACAACATCAATAACGTTCCCCTAAAAATTTTCTTTAGCGGATCCCATATTCCGTCTTTCGAGACCGTGTGAACCAGATTTGTCATAAAATATAACAATCAATTATCATATACCCCTCAGAAGGGTGATTCCCGAAAACATTCAAACCCCTAAAGCTCATCCATTATGCATTATTGCAGGGAATGTACTTTTTCAGCTCACACATATCTCTATATTGCCCTAAATTTTTTAATTAAGAGCCTAAAGGTTTGTTGAGTGGTTATTTACCCTTACATTGACTCTGGGAAACAGATTCTGGAATGAGACAGAGATAGACAACTACCCCGATTAATTAGATCAAACTTACAAATTATTAACACAGCCAAACTGCAATTTTATTCATTGGTGTTTACATTCATAGCTACTCCCGATAATTATATGTGATTTTTGTAGTCTCTTAGCACATTCCTTCATCTATTTTCAACATCTCGGTCCAAAATTTTAGTTTTTAATGGTATTTCATTTTTGTGTTTTCCCATTAAATGTATACATAATGTAAAATAACTGGATCCCTCTAGTGTTCATTTCCGGTACACTAAAAACTTTGGGGTTACCTTGATTTAGTTGTGTAAAAGGGATCAGCGCCGGACTGGGGGGACTGGGCCCACCAGGGAAAAGGACTCCGGGGCCCACCCACCAGGAAAATTGACTCCAAAGGGGGCCCCCCCACCCGGGCCCACCCAAACCCGGCCCACCCATTCTTTAGCAATATGCAAATACCTGTTTATGCGTTATAACCTATTATAGTGTAGCGTTTAAAATGTAAAACACAGATGGCTCCTGCACACCACTGTGCGCTCAGTATTACTGCGATGTATTAACTGTAGTTTTGCATTTAAATTTTGGGTTTGTTTGGTGAAAAAAAATTATCACGATGCACAGCACGGGCTGGCTGGCAGATCTTGCCCTGGGGGTTGTTGGACGCTTTTTCCTAGCCGTTGGCCAACCAAAGAGCGAGGGATGGGTGCTACCACTACAGAGGCCAACAGAAAGCATGTGGGTAGCGGGCTCTCTTACACTACCTGCCAGCTGCCTGCTGCCGCCCCGGTGCGCCAATCCCAGGTCACAGCTCCACGCTGACGCCCGCGTCTGCCTGCTGCGTCCCGGTCTCCACGTGGCCGCTCCTCACTGAGGGGGCGGCTCTAAACTGGGACTAAAAAGCCACCGGCCTTGGGGGCAAATGCCTACCCTGCAACCTTGGCAGTCCGCCCCTGTGCACAGGTTAGGAATGTGATCACTTATTTATTGGTTGAGTCCGCACCATCAGAAGAATGTTGCACTTAGAGTAGTTTGGTGAGATTTGTACCTCAGTATATGTAAGACCGACTTCACACCACGATGTGTATCAGAAAGCCCCTGTACCACACTTTTTCGACATAAGCATCCCTATGGTAGCTGAACAGGGCCAGATGGCAGCTATTTATGCCATCCGGTTTTTGTCCCTGTCTGGCAGCATCAGGCTGCAATGATTTTTGCCCCGGACACAAAAACGTGAGCTTGCAGTCATTTTTGTGTCCGGGGTGAAAACTTTAAGCAAACCAGATCCTACCGATTCTTCCGGTTCCAGAAAGTCCTGCCATGGTTCCCGGACGCCGGATGCTGGCACTTCAGCGTGAGCTCCGCTGACCTTCACCCCAGAGCTGTCCCTTTGAGGAGTTCAGCACCAGATTACAGAAGAGGGGACAGCTCCTGAAGCAGCGCTCTGCAGAATCAGCTACAAACCATGGACCGCCAGGGCAGGAACCGCTTCTATGTGTCCCGGACCTGTCCAAGGGCTGTGTCCGTGCTTCCTGAAAAGCACAGGATACAGCCTGACAGGGTTAAAAAACGTGGTGATGAAGTCCGGCCTAAGAAAGACAAACCAGGAGTAAAGCAAGCATAGGATTAATCTCTAATTTGTCTTATAAATACAGTAAAGTCACCAAATGCTCAACTTCTTTCTCTGGCAAACCTCTGCATTTTTCACACAGCCTCGGACACAAAATATGGCTGCATGCATCCGTTTTTGTGTCCAGGGCAAAAATCGTTTGCAGCCTGATTCCCTGCCAGACAGGGACAAAACCGATGGCAAATAGCTGCCATCCAGGCCCGTCCGGCACCATAGGCTGCATTGTGTGAAAATCGGGTCCCGTGGGCTGTCGGGTTCACACCGTACAGCCCCAGACCTGATCACAACATGGTGTAAGCTGGCCTAATACCATATACAAGGAAACAAATCCCGCCATGCATGACCAGAGCACATAATGGCACCAGATAGTGACCAATAATGAAAAAATGTAAAAAGCTCTGTAATAGAGTCAGTGGGTAAAGAAATATAGAGATTACCAGTGACATTACCATTGCACATTATACACAGGAGCTCTGTATATATTGTCAGGTACAGGTAATCATAATATCACCAAGGACATTAAACACAGGAGCTCTGTGTATTAGTCGTCAGTGTGTTGTATATGTAATAAACAAACTCACCAGTGAAGTCTCTAGTTGAATCTTTATCTGTTGCCCTGACTGATATCACATCTCTATGTAGGAACCTATCTCTGCAGAAATGGAGTGATGGCCAAGCTCTTCAGGAGTGCTTTACCAAGGTCATGGCGACTGTCATGACCATTGCTTCACGCAAGAGGAGTGGTCATCCTTCCATACCTGGAAGACCTGCTTATCAAAGCTCTTACTTTCAGGGATTGCAAGCAGAGCATTTCCATCACAGTGGACATCCTACGTCGCCTGGGTTGGTTAACCATCAAAAGTCGTCACCAGTACCGACACGGTCACTGACGTTCCTGGGAATGCAGTTCAACACTTCCAGGGTCTAGTCCTCCTTCCTCAGGACAGAGCAAGGGCACTCCTCCAGGGAGTTCGCATTCTCCTGCGTCTTGCACCTCGGTCACTTCGCTTAACCATGAGGGTCCTGGGCAGGATGGTTGCCTCTATGGAAGCAGTCCCGTTCGCCCAGATTCACCTCTGACCTCTCCAACTGGCAATGCTGGCCTCTGGAACAGGAGTCCCTTTTCCCTGGACAGACTATTCAGGCTGCCACCTGCAGCCAAGAGTTCCTTCCATTGGTGGCTCAGACCAAGTTCACTCACCAGGGGAAGTCCTTTCCTGCCGGCTCGCTGGATGGGTGTCACCACTGATGCAAGTCTGACAGATTGGGGAGCGGTATACCGTCATCACACAGCGCAGGAAACTTGGTCCCCTGCGGAATCATCTAAACCCATCAACCTCCTGGAGATCTGAGCCATATTCCGGCTTGAAGACTTTTCATCGGTTCCTAGAAGGGAGCCATGTCAGAATTCAATCGGACAATGCCACGGCGGTGGCATATGTCAATCACCAGGGTGGGACCCGTAGTGCCCAGGCGATGCAGGAGGTGCAGTGCATTCTGCAATTGGCGGAATTGACAGCATTGGTATTATCGGCAGTTCACATTCTGATAGTGGAGAACTTTGAGCGGACTTCCTCAGTCGTCAGGGCATGGATTCGAGCGAGTGGTCCCTGCATCCCGACGTTTTCCAACAAATATGCCATCACTGGGGAACCCCAGATGTGGACTTGATGGCGTCTCGATTCAACGCGAAGGTTCCAGCGTTCATGGCTAGATCACACGAACCGGGATCTCTCGGGGCGGAAGCCTTGGTTCAAGATTGGACTCAATTCCACCTTCCTTACATATTCCCTCCTCTCCCTCTGATACCCAGAGTCGTGCGGAAAGTCAAGCAGGAGGGCATTCAGGTCATTCTCATAGCGCCAGACTGGCCTAGACGAGCATGGTACACCGATCTCATTCAGCTCACGGCAGACGTTCCTTGGCGCCTCCCACGCCGTCCCAATCTTCTCTCTCAGGGCCCATTTTACCACCAGAATTCAGAGGCCCTGAATTTGACGGCATGGCCCTTGAGACCTGGGTTCTCTCCTGCTGTAATACAGACTATGATCAGGGCACGAAAGTCGGCTTCGGCTCGAATTTACCATCGTACCTGGAAGCCCTTCATTTCCTGGTGTTCTTTGCAAGCTCATTCTCCGTTCACCTATTTTTGCTGTTGATTCTCGGTTTCCTTCGGTCAGGGTTGCAATCTGAGTTCCCAGGTCTCGGCTCTCTCTGTACTTTTTCGATGTCGCCTTGCTATTAAACCACAGATAAAAACTTTTATTTAGGGAGTCTGTCGAATTGTTCCCCCTTACAAGAGGCCTTTGGATGCATGAGACCTTAACTTAGTCCTAACTGCAATACAAGAACTGCCCTTTGAGACTCTTAGAAACATTTCTCTCCAACTTCTAACTCAAAAGGTGGTTTTCCTGGTAGCCATCACCTCTCTCCGCAGAGTATCGAAACTATCAGCGCTTTCTTGCAAACCGCCCTTCCTGGTGTTCCGTCAGGACAAGGTAGTACTCCATCCGGTTCCATCATTCCTCCCGAAGGTGGTTTCATCTTTTCACCTGAATGAGGAAATTTCCTTGCCCTCCTTTTGCCCGGCACCGGTTCACAGGATTGAACGGGCTCTGCATACTCTGGACCTTGTCAGGGCACTTCACATTTATGTGTCCAGGACTGTGCCCTTCCAGAAGTCAGACTCTCTTTTAATTCTTCTGGAAGGCATCCGCAAAGGCATGCCGGCTTCTAAAGCTACCCTGGCTAGATGGATCAGATCCGCTATCCAGGAGGCTTACAGGATGAAAAATTCGCCACTTCCGGCTGATATCAGGGCACTCTCTACCCGAGCCGTGGGAGCTTCATGGGCCATTTTGGACCAGGCCTCAGCTCTTCAGGGGTGTAAGATGGCCACCTGGTCGAGCTTACACACATTTACCAAACACTATAGTGTTCACACCCAGTCCTCGGCGGATGTGAGTCTGGGTAGGTGCATCCTTCAGGCGGCAGTTGCCCACCTGTAGGTGCCTTATGGCTTACCTACATTATTCTTCCCACCCAGGGACTGCTTTGGGACGTCCCACGGTCCTGTGTCCCCCAATTAGGTGAAGGAGAAAAGGAGAATTTTGTGTACTCACCGTAAATTCCTTTTCTCTTAGCCTCTAATTGGGGGGCACAGCACCCACCCTGTTGGCCATTTTCGGCCTGTTTAATGTGTTTGTTACTCTAGAGCTGTTACATTGTGGCCTTTCCAGGCTTTGTTTGTACTGTTAACCTTGTTATTTTCTCCTACTGCTTTAAAGGGATCCTGTCACCTTCTAGAAACCTTCCAACCTATCAATACATGTCCTTGCACCTTCCTATTAGCATTATAATTATCTTTCTCTGTGCTAAATGCTTCCTTTCAAAGTTGAAATTAACACTTTGATACTTACTCATTAGGATGATAATGAAGTAGAAGCCATATGCAATTGCCTTTTGGGCGTGTTGTTTTGCAGGCTCCACGATCCAGCCTTTCTCTGTCTGTGCTGCTGTGATGTGGAGCTGAAGGCAGGACTAATGATTTGCATTCTATGAGTGACAGAGAGGGGGAGGGCAAAGTCTGCACAAGCAATGCACCACAGAGAGAGCGAGGGTGGATCCTGGAGCCTGCAAAACAAACATGCCTTAAGGGCTAAAGAATATAGCCCCTACTAATTGTAATGCCTAATGAGTGAGTATAAAATCGTTTTTATCTACTTTGACAGGATGCTTTTAGGAGACAAAAGGAGTGTAAGAATAGTGATAGGATACTGCAGGGACATGTTTTTGTAGCTTAGGTGGCTTTTTGGAGGTGACAAGATCCCTTTAAGCACAAAACTGGCGAGGCAGTGCCTGCTCCAGGGGTGTATACTATAGAGGAGGAGCCACTTTATCTCTTTTACAGATTTGCTTAGTGTCGCCTCTTAGTGGAAAGCAGCATAACACCCACGGTCCTGTGTCCCCCAATTAGAGGCTAAGAGAAAAGGAATTTAAGGTACCTACACAAAATTCTCCTTTTTTGCATTGCCGCCAGTGCCAGATTTGCCAGATCGCGGCAAAATTGCAAGTGCTGCACATGTCCGCAAGTCTCATAGAGAATGAATTAGGCAGAACGCAGTCTTGACGTAAGTGAGCCGTTAAGTGGTAAATGCGGCAAAACTACCGGATCTGTCGCGAATGGTGAAATTCCCGGATGTAAAAGCAGCCCTGCAGCAGTTAGGTTGGGTGGGTGGAGAATGAATACATCCGACTCTAAGGATATCAATTTTAATGCCAGGATTCTACAGCACCTTCATCAGGTCTAAGTGATCTATACATTTGATGTGTGAAAAAAAATCTGTCAAACATCATGTATGGACATACAATTTTTAAGTTTTATGGGTTTTTCAGGGTCCCCATTACTGTTAATTTAATTCTTTACCTTTAATGGTACCTTTACACGCCACGACGGCAGCTGGATACATCCCGCTACAGGCTACAAATGTAGCTTGTAGCGCCAATGTAGCCCGTCGTAGCGGCGTCTGAAGACGTGACGATACAGCCGGCAACAGATACATCTGTTTCCTAGCTCTGCTCGAAAACTGATGGCTACATCGCCGATGGTAGTGAGCTGTATCGGCGTGTAAAGAAGCAACGGAAGGGAACTCTGGACAGCCTGCGATGTAGCTAAGGCGTGACCCTGGCTCCGTGTTACCGCGCCCCATGTGCGATCATTGGTGGAAGATGGTGCGTTGCGATTGGTTGTCGCCGCACAGGGCGGCATATTTAAGGAGCTGACGAGTCACACTACACAATTGCTCGAGCGTCAAGTATTAATCAGCCTCCTGCGATGCCTGCCCAATCATGGTATTATTGCTTTATCCTATCAGCGTACGGACGTCTCGTAATCCACAATTGGAGCACGCCTATGTGCTGTCCCTGCTGCACCATGTACGCCCATAGTAGCTGGTTGTAGCGGTGTGTAAATGAGCTACAGCTGGCTACTTGAGACACCCGGCGATGTAGCTAGCTATAGATGTAGCGTGGCGTAGCGCATCTTGTCGCGGCGTGTAAAGGTGATGCGTTGAGCGTTTGTAACCGTTTGAGCGTGCTCTTGCACGTGAAGTAGCGGGATGTATCCAGCCTGCCGTTGCGGCGTGTAAAGGTACCTTAATAGATTTATAGCCAAATAGTTGCATCATTTAAGTAATCTAATGCGAGTTTTTTTTTTTTGTTTAATCAGGAGAGCCTCCACAGAGAGCCGCAGACCATGCTCTGGAATACATGAAGAACAAAGTACATGGCAGAGGAGGGTTAATAGTTGTAAGCAAGTCAGGAGAATGGGCGGCAAGCTTTACTACAAAAAGAATGGCATGGGCTAGTGTTGAAAACAATGTACTAACATATGGACTTAATCCTGGGGAAAATTTCCAAGAAAAGTTACATTAGTAAAAGAAAAATGCTCCAACAAATAATATTTGCTGCACATATCTGTTAGTTATTGCCATAGAAATGGGAAACCTGGCATAATAAATAACACTTATGTCACAAAAAGCTCATTGATCTTTCCAAGTGTCCTAATATCCTAATTCATATGTATTGTTGAGTCACATTTGTGTTGCTTACTTCTGTATAAAATAGGCATTTGCAAGTTTTCAGAATAGTTGTTAAGTGGTCAATAGCATGTCACCACAATATAATACAGTTTTAATCAAATTACAGTAGTTCTGTTGCCTGAATATGCTTTTCATTTTCCTATTTACAAAATTATACAATTAAAAATTTTAGTTTTTTAGTAGAGAAGAGAGAATTCGGCCGTCTATTGGCATTGGCCGGAGTCACACAGTATAGAGCAGGGGTCTCCAACTCCATGCCTTGAGGGCCATACACAGAGCAGGTTTTCAGGATCTCCATAGCATTTGATAGTTGGTAATCAAATGACCACCTGTCAAATTCTAAGGAAATCCTGAAAACCTGGACTGTGTGTGGCCCTCAAGGCCTGGAGTTTGAGTCCCCTGGTATAGAGTATGATGAGACAAGCAAGAAGATGTCCAGCTGTGTGGGAAAGCACCGGCAGCTATCACATCAGCAGTACAGTGTATCTATACAACAGAGTCAAGAGGCAGAAGATGTGTGGATATCTATTGGTAGTGGCAGCAGCAACAACCACACAATACAGAAAGAATAAGATGGGTCAGGCAAGGAAATGTCTAGCTGTGTAGGACCAACACTGGCAGGTGTGACAGCAGCACAATATAGATATAACATGATGCACAGGAAGGTAATGCTTGGCTATGTGGGTCATCAGCACTGGTGGCAGCAAAACAACCAATCGACCCATTGGAAACAGATGTAGGTTAATGAAAAGTCTCACTGATCTGTATGCCTGATTCATTTTAACAAATAAAAAGTTTTAACACACTTATCGAAAAATCTGGTCCATTTGTACTTCACAAAGCCACCTGCCATGCTGAAAGCACAATCTCTGACAGTACACGACAAGAACGTATGCCAATGGCAAACTGGGTAACTTTTTGCTATTGGTCCAATTTGATGACCCAGAGATCAGCAGGGTTCAGGGTATCTGCAAGAGAAAGGAAACAATACAAGAACTTAAATGTTCAGGTGGTGCTTCTATGTTTATTGATGTGCCTCAGTATGGGACAACAGCAGATAAAACATCTATTTCATTAAGTCAAATATACTAATCATTGTGTCCTCAGCCTTGGGTACGTGTAGGCAGCCCTGGCACAGGCATTAGACATTGTCTCTACAGGATGTGACGCGAGTCACTACTGTAATAACTAATCTCTGAGGTGCAGAAAACACTGTAATAATGGAAAGTAATATAATAATAATGCTAGTTACTGGTAGCAAAGAGAGGTCAAAATAATCCTGGATCAGGTCCAGGAAATGGTGCTGTAACAGCTAGGGATATTCAGAAGCAAAGTCCAATTCAAAGTCGAAATCAGGAAACCAGAGGACAAAACAGAATACAGAGGAGTAGGTAGACAAGAGAAATCAGGTCACAAGCAGAGAGTCAAGTCCAGTAAGGTAACTAATCAGGCAGGGTCTGGCTCAGAGCACAGATAAATCAATCCTACTCCTCCAAAAGCAAATGTACAATTGACACAGAATAGGCGCAAGCTTGTTTAAGTAGAGTTCTAATCAAGTGATCTGTTATGCAGGTGAATTGCAGCACAGAGCCAGCCCAGACTGACAATCCCCACAAAAACCTAGTAAAGGAAAAAGGTAGTGTGGAGATCGTAACACAGGGCTTAGAGAAGTCACTGGTGAGACGTGTCTGGTGGGAATCTGCTCAGCAAAACATCACTGAGCTGGGAAACAAGTGTTTCGAGTTGACTGCTCAGGAGTCTATGGTATTTTAAACGTGTTTATTTCTTCATACCTGACAAGGGTTAATGTCTGCTGCTGTCGTGATCAAGTGATGCTGTTTGATGACCACTCCCCACCCTTTTTATAGTGTCATGAGTCATGACCTATCACCTGACATCGTTGATAATGTTAATTTTCTACATGACCATTGTGCCGTGTGGAAGTCATATGTTCAGCTGCTATTGCAGTTTTTTCTGGTGTTGCCCTTTCAAAGCCTTGGAGCTTGACAGCAGATTTCGAGTATCTTTGTATCTTTATAGTCTTTTCCACTGTTTGTTGTTACCGTCTCTGTGTTGTAATATCTTTAGTGGCGAGGCTAGCGTCCTTGCCGGCAAGTGCACTAGCCAGGGTTATATTAGGTGACAGCCAGGTAGAGGCACGTGATAGCAGCGGGGAAGGACCTGCTTAGGGCTGTTAGGGCAGGAAGGGAAAGACACAGGCATGTATCAGGATGTTTCCACACAGCCCGCTCACTATAGTTAAAGCCTTCCTTTCCTATTCCTTATTGATGTTCTTCTGCGTTGCGCCATCCATCAGACATTTCCCTTCTCCTTCCCCCGCCGTCATCACGTGCCTCAGCACTGGCTGTCACCTAGTATAATCCTGGCTAGTGCACTTGCTGGTGAGAATGCTAGCCTCTCCACTACAGATATTATAACACAGGGAAGGTCACAACTGCTTATCCTTGCAATGTGGTAATTTTGACTCCCTTTCGGAAGTCAGAAATAATTCAACTCTTTTTGCTTTTTCAGTGCTAACAGTCAAACCTTTGTTTGACGATAAGGATGAGCTTATCAGCCTAAAACCAATTGAGCATACAGCTTGTCAAGCTCAACAGAAGTTGCGTAACTAGAATCCTATGGTCCTAAGTGCAAAATTGGGATGTGGGTCCCAACCATCATGTTTGTCAGATGTAGCCCCTGAGCACTTTATATCCTGTAAAAGCATTTGTGTTCGCTCTCCTCCTCACATTAAAAAAAATTAAACATACAAGTAATACTTTTAAATTAGAGTCATACAGTTACCAAATAAAACATACATATCATCACAATGTTACTGAACAAGTCCACTGTACCAAAACTAAATACTAATAATAAATCGCATAAAGGGTATAACACACCCCACACATTGACAATATAGTTTCAACATATAGTGAATAAATGTAATCACCATCCTGTTACAGAATAAATCCCTTGTACCAAGACTAATATGCACAAAAAATTACATCAATGGTATAAGTAGGACTGCTTTATGACCAAATTTTATCATCACATAATGTTTGAGAATAATCACCACCCTGTTTTCTGAACAAAATCTACTATACCAATCTCATTACACCAAAAAAGGATAAATAGGCCTGTGGCCAGAAGAAGAGCAGTGTGATGAGATGGGCTCGCCAGGATCCAGGGTTAGGTGGGTATAAGATTTTTTAAATCCTAATAGTACATGTGAGGGCATCATACAATGTGAGAACTTACTGTTGAAGCATCATACAATGTGGGGGCTTCTGTAGGGGCCATAATACAGTGTGAGGACTACTCTGGGGGCCATAATACAGTGTGGGGGCATCAGTCTGGGGTCTACTGTGGGGGCCTTTATACAGTGTGGAGACTTATTACGTGGACCATCATAACAGTATGGGGACTACTTTGGGGGCATCATGCTGTGTAGGAGGTAAACTGAGACCGATCATACGGTGTGGGGACCGTCATACATTTTGGGAGCTAACATGGGGGCCATCATACAATGTAGGAGCTACTGTGGAGGTCATTATAAAGTGTGTGGAACATCATAATGCTTGGGGGCTACTGTGGGGTTATCATAAAGTGTAGGTAATATTGTGGGGGCCATCATACAGAGTGAGGATTATGGTGATGATATCATACATTGTGGGGAATACTGTGTGGTGTTTATACAGTGTGGGGTCACTATACAGAGCTTAGGAAGCTGTGGACGCATCATACTGTATATAGTGGAACTATGGGCCCATTATTATGTTTATGGGGACCTGTGGAACCATCATTTCATTACATAGGAGAGGTGTGGGGCCATCAAACTTTATAGTTTGGAGCTGTGGGGTTATCACACTTTTTATAGGAGAACTGTAGAAGCTTCATAGGGTGTATGGAGGCGATGTTCGTGGAGGCACCATAATGTCTATAGGGAGATGAATTTGGGGATTTATCAGGAGACATTATTATTGTACTTGTGGGTCTCTGGAGGGATTATCATTGTAAATGAAGGAACTCACAAGGCATTATGAAATGTTAAGTTGGTACTTTAGAAGCACTAATTCTTGGGTATATTATATCAAAGGTGCACACAAGGGGCATTAATACGTTCTAGGGGGAAAAAATGTAAGCACTGTTTTCCAGTTCACTACCACAGGGTATTACTATTATCTAGAACAGGGGTCTCAAACTCGGCTGGGTTGGTGGGCCCACATAGAAAAAAATTTATATCGGGGGCCACATTTCTTGTAGGACTAAGTGACATTTTAGCAATACCAGAATTTTTTGCTCAATCTAGTAAAGTACAAATCCTGATCTTCTTGTAGGAATGTCCCCACCCTAATTTCCTTTATGTAGTAATGTCCCCATCCTGATCCTCTTATTGTAGTGATGTCCCATCCTGGACCTCTTCTTGTAGTAATGTCCCCATTCTGGACCTCTTCTTGTAGTAATGTCCCCATCCTGGACTCTTCTTGCAGTAATGTCCCCATCCTGGTCATCTTCTTGTAGTAATGTCCCCATACTGGTCCCCATTGTATATTAATGTCCCCATTCTGGTCCCCTTCTTAAAGTAATGTTCCTCCCTGGTCCTACGTGTAGTAATGCCCCATTGTGGTCCCCATCCTATATTAATGACCCCCATTCTGGTCCCCATCATATAGTAATGTCCCTATCATGTTGTAATGTCCCCATCCTTGATCCCATCTTGTAGTAATGTCCCCATCCTGGTCCCTTATTGTAGTAATGTCCCCATCCTGGTCCTCATCTTGTAGTAATTGCCCCTGCCCTGGTCCCCATCGTGTAGCAATGTTCCTCCCTGGTCCATACGTGTAGTAATGCCCCATCCTGGTCCCCATCCTATATTAATGTCCCCCATCCTGGTCCTCATCATGTACTAATGCCCCATTCTTGAAGTAATGTCCATATACTAGTCCCCATCCTATATTAATGTCCCTGTTCCTGGTCCTCATCTTGTAGTAATTTCCCCATCTTTTAGTAATGTTCCCTCCCTTGTCATCTTGTAGTAATGTCCCCCATCCCAACACCATTTCGTAGTGATGTCCCCACAACCTGGTCTCAGTTCTTTTTGTTCTCTCGCTCACACACACACTTACACATACACACACATATACACACTCACACATATACACATGCACACATATACACAGGCACACTCCACATATACAAACACAGCCCACATATACAACACACATTCTCACACACACACATATATACACAGTCACACATATGCACATGCACACACACACACAGGTATTCACACACACTTACACACACTCACTTATACACTCACTCACACAAACACATACACACAGGGCCATATTTGAAGTTCCTGCCGCCCTAGGCAATTTCAGCGGTCGCACCTCCCCCTCCCCCCAATTATTCTTTACCCCCCCAGGCTGCTATCTTTGGCTGTAATAGCACCTTACCTGATTCCATGTCCTGATCCTGGCAGCTTCTTCTTCTGTGGCTCCTGGTCTCCCGATCGCTGCACCTGCCAGCACCCAGCAGCTGCCAGCACACCAGCCGCCAGCACCCGGCATTAGGCGGCACCCGGCAGCCGCCATCACCCAGCAGCTGCCAGCACCCGGGAGGCGGCATCCAGGTGGCAGCCACCAGCACCCGGCAGCAGCCGCCAGCACCTGGCACTCGGCGCCCCGGCAGCACCAGGTGACCACCAGCACGAGGCAACCTACACCAGGCACCCCCGGCAGCACCAGGCACCAGCAGCCCCGGCTACCGCAGCACCTGGTCACCAGCAGCCCCTGGCAGACCGCTAGCACCTGGTGACCACCAGCACCTGGGCACCAGTGACCACCAGCACCTGGCATCAGGCAGCCCCCAGCATCACCTGGCACCAGGCATCCCCCAGCAGCTGCCAGCACCTGGTGACCAGCAGCACCTGACAGCCCCGGCAGCACCAGGTGACCGCCAGCATCTGGCCCCAGGCAGCCCCCGGCAGCCGCCAGCACTCAGGCACCAGCAGCACCTAGCAGCCCCCAGCAGCATCAGGTGACCGCTAGCACCCAGCACCAGGTGGCCCCCGGCAGCACCCGGGGACCGCCAGCACCTGGCACCAAGCAGCCAACGGCAGCACCTGGCACCAGGTGGCCCCCGGCAGCATCTGGCATCAGGCAGCCCCTGCGCACGCACCTGGATAAACAGGCGGCCACTCACAGCACCTGGCACCAGGTGACCGCCAGCACCCAGCGGTCCCCAGCAGCTTGCCGGCTATGTGCCGCCCTGGCGGGCGTGAAATTTGAATGTCCTCCTCACATCTCTCTCCCTCAGCGTGTGGCCATTGTACAGGGAGCCGCCGCGGTACCTGCTTTATTGTGACTTCCGGGTACCGCTCACACAAGTTCCTTCACTCCTGTACAGTAATACAAGCAGGCAGCCGGCGGACCAATCAGAAGCCTCCTGATGACGTCATACGTGAAGTTGGATGCAGGCGTCTGATTGATCCTTATTATTATCGCTTGGTTTGACTTGACAGATGTCCAGAAGGCAGTCATTGACACACTCCACAAGGAGGGTAAGCCACAAAAGGTCATTGCTAAAGAAGATAGCTGTTCACAGAGTGCTGTATTCCAATGGAATATTGAGTGGAAGCAAAAGTGTGGCAGAAAAAGGTGCACAAGCAACCGGGATGACCACAGCCTTGAAAGGATTGTTAACAAAGGGGCATTCAAAAATTTGGGGGAGATTCAGAGTGGACTGCTGCTGGAGTCAGTGATTCAAGAGCTATCATGCACAGACCTATCCAGGACATGGGCTACAACTGTTACGTTCTTTGTGTCAAGCCACTCATGACCAATAGACAATGCAAGAAGCATCTTACCTGGTCCAAGGAGAAAAAGAAATGGATTGTTGCTCACTGGTCCAAGTTGTTTTTTTTCAGATGAAAGTCAATTTTGCATTTCCTTTGGAAATCAAGGTTCCAGAGTCTGGAGGAAGAGTAAAGAGGCCACAATCCCAGCTGCTTGAGGTCTAAAGTGAAGTTTCCACAATTATTGATGGCTTGGAGAGCCATGTCATCTTCTGGTGTAGGTCTACAGTGTTTTATCAAGACCAAAGTCAGCGCTGCTGCCTACCAGGAAATTTTAGAGCACTTCATGCTTCCCTCTGCCGACAAGCTATTTGAAGATCGAAATTTCATTTTCCAGCAGAACTTAGCACTAGTGATGGGAGAACGTGCCGATGTTCGGATTTGGCATACTCGCCCGGACTTTTCTTTAAAGTCCAGGTTCGGGGCCGAACATGACTCGAACTTGAGTTCGAACCCCAAACTTGGACTTTAAAGTTATGGGATGGAGCTGTAAAATAAAACACTTAGTTATTAAACATCATCATTATACTTACTATTGTCCTGCCATCCTGCTGTCCCACTCCTTGTACTTGTGGGGCCACTCATTAACTTCCAGGATGTTCACTGCAGAGGACGGAAAAGCCAATCACACATGCTGTCACAGAGAATGGGCATCTGTGATTGGCTGTTGGAGTAATCTGGAATCAACCTATATATTATAGAAGCTAGAATGTATGTGCTGGTTTCAGGCTACTTTGACAGCATATGTGAATGGCTGTTGGGTTCCTCAGTCCTTAACTGAAATCACAGTACGGTAATAATAAATAAATAATTTAAAAAATGTGCATAGCACTCCATGGCATTTTTGGTTCTCAAGACAGATAAAGCAGATAGCTATGGGCTGCTACCACCAGCTGCCTGGCTTTACCTTGGCTGGCAATCAAAATACAGTGAAGACCTTTTTTTAATTATTTAAAACTTTGCCCTATTTTTGATTGCCAGCCAAGGTAAAACCAGGCAGTTGGGGGCTGAGATTCTCAGCATGGTAAGACCGAAGCTATCTGGCCCCCCTATGCTGAAAACTGCAGCCTGCAGCCACCCAAGAAAATGGCGCATTCATCATAGTGCCATTTCCAGGTGCTTTATCTGGCTTTTCCAGCAGCCCTAGTGATTGTGGCATGCTGGGTAATAATGGGGTTAATGCTGGTTTTATATTGTCAGCTGGCACTAGACCCAGCCTCCAAGAATTTTTAGTAAATATTAAAAAAAAACACAACACAGAGAAAAATCTTTATTAGAAATAAAACACAAAACATTTAGCGACTCCATCTTTAATTACCAAAAATAACCTCTCCCTCTAACGTAATCCAAATACGAACATCTTCAGCTCTATCTCTGCTTCATCTTCATGCTTCATCTTCATGCTTCATCTATGTGGAAAGACACACTTCTGCTTGCAGACACAAGCAGGCTACACTGACAGCTGGGTGCCATGTGAAAGGTCAGCTACATTCACCTCTGAGCCCCATCAGCAGTGAACTTGGGTGAACTTGGGTGATTACATGAACAGTGTTACACGGAGACCCAGCTGTAAAGTGAGTAAGGGAAGGGCTCAGTATACGGCTGGGATTGGTGTGCAGTGTGATCATATGGGGTCACTTGAGTTCACCACTGATGGGGCTCAGTGGAGAACTCAGCTGACCTTTCACACGGCACACGGCTGTCAGTATTGCCTGCTCGTCTCTGCGAGCAGACGTGTGTGTCTTCTTGCAGATATGAAGCAGCACTCAAGATGTTCATATTTGGATTATGTTGTAGGGAGGGTTTCTTTTTGATAAGTAAAGATGGAGTCCCTAAATTTGTTGTATTTTGTTTCGAATAATTTTTTTTCTGTGTTGTGTTTTTTTTAATGTTTACTAGAAATTCATGGTGGCTGGGTCTAATATTGTCCTGACACCATGAATTTTGGGCTTAGTGCCAGCTGAAAATACAAAGCTCGCATTAACCCTATTAATACCCAGCATGCCACGGCCACTAGCGCCGCTGGAAGAGCTGGGTATAGCACCTTGAAATGCTGCTATGATGAATGTGCCATTTTCAGGGGTGGCTGCGGGCTAGAGTTGTAACCACCCGGGGGTCTGCCTCCACTCTCCCAGCTCCTACCGCTCCTGTCCGGTGTCAGGGATCCCGGGTGTCGTCCGTCCACCGACGGCTCCGGGGCGCTGGCAACCGCCACCTACAGGTCGGTCGGGTTGCGGCTTCCAGGGCTCCTTCTTCCTTGCCATATGCTCCTCTGGTGTGCGCGCTCGTTCCCGGCCGCAGGGTTCCAGCGCCCTCTGCTTGAGTAGCGCTGCTCACCTCCTCACTTCCGGGGCTACTGCTTGAGCTTATGTAAATCCATCTCCGACTCAGTAACTGCCGGAGAACTGCAGGGATCAAGCTCCTCCCCTCAGCCAATCACCAAGCCTCTCTGTCCTGCCAATCAGGAGTACCCTGCTGTAATATAAGCTTCCTGTGTCCTGTCAGTCTTTGCCAGGGCAATTTCTATCTAGTGAAGTTGATATTCCTGGTCTGGTCAGGTTGTTCCTTGTTTGCATAAATTCTGATATCTGTTTGTTACTTCCTGCAGATCTCTTCCCTGCCAGCTCCTCGCTGACTTCAGTGTTCTTGGCCTGCTTCCCGGACCTCTTCCCTGCTGAATCGCTGTCTCCAGCCCCACTCCGGATTCCTTGTGTTCCCGGTTCCCCGCACCCTATCTTATACCCTGTTGCGTTGCTTTTTACCAAGTCGCCTTGGGTCAGTTTAACACTCGTGTCCGCTTCATTGGCCCACCCGAGGTTGGTACCGGTGGTATCCCTGTATAGGGGTTAAGCGCTCCGGAGCCTCCTTCGGTGGTGTTCCGGTGCTGCGACCTTGTGGTCCTCCCCTAGGGCGTGGGATCTTGTTATGTTATTGGAATCAATAAACCTTTTGACTCTACTGTTCTAGTCCGCCTCTCTATCATCCAGGTATCAGCATCCGCACTACGCGGTCCAGTGCATTCACGCGTGGGGTCCGTCAGTAGGACGTGACAACAGTTTTCAGCATGGGGGACCCAAAACACTTGGGTCTTGCCACGCTGAGAATGCCAGCCCTCAGCTGCCTAGTTTTACCTTGGCTGGCGATCAAAATCAGCATAAACCCAACGCCTTTTATTAAATTATTTTGTGAACAAATTAAAAATATGGGATTCACTGTATTTTGATTGCCAGTCAAGATAAAGCCAGGCAGCTGGGGGTGGGCCCATAGCTGTCCTCTTAATCTTCCTTGAGAATCAAAAATACCACGGAGAGCTGCACAAAATTGTTTAATTATTTATTTTTACAGTACTATGATGTAAATGGCTGAGGGAACCAACAGCCAATCACATCTGCTGTCACAGAGAATGGACGTCTGTGAGTGACTGCTGGAGTAAGCTGAAAAAAGTCCATACATTCTAGCATCTATAATGTATGGGCTGATTGCAGATTACATCAACAGCCAATCACAGATATAATATAATAATAATATTTATTAATTTATATAGTGCTATTAATTCCATAGCACTTTACATACATGAGTAATGCTGTCTCTCTTGGAGCTCACAATCTAAACATCCTATCAGTATGTCTTTACAATGTGGGAGGAAACCGGAGTGCCTGGAGGAAACCCATGCAAACACGGGGAGAACATACAAACTCCTTGCAGATGTTGTCTTTAGTGTCCTTGGTGGGAATTAAACCCAGGACCTCAAGACCCCAGTGCTGCAAAGGCTGCAGTGCTAACCACTTGAGCCACCATGTTGCCCAATCACAGATGCCTATTCTCTGTTAGAGTGTCTGTGATTGGCTGCTCCACCCTCTGCAGTGAATATCCTGGAAGTTAATAAGTGGCCCTGGCAGAAGACATGGGGGGAAGGCCATGATAATGATGATGATTAATAACAATTTTCTTTCTTTTTACAGCCCCGAACCCAAACTGTAACACGAACTTCCCAGGAAAGTCCGTGTTTGAGATATGTGCTCGTGCACAAGGTGTTTGGTATGGACCCTAAACGTTACAGTTCGGGTTCGCTCATCACTATTTGGCACATGTCCATACTTTCAAAAGTACCAATACTTGGTTTACTAACCACAATATCACTGTGCTTGATTGCCCAGCAAACTCGCCTGACCTAAGCTCCATAGAGAATCTATGGGGTATTGTCAAGAGGAAGATTAGAGACACTAGAGCCAACAATGTAGATGAGCAGAAGGCTGCTATCAAAGCAACCTGGGCTTCCATAACACCTCAGCAGTGCCACAGGTTGATCGCTTCCATGCCACGCCACATTGATACAGTAACTTATGCAAAAGGAACCCTGGCCAAGTATTGAGTGCATTTGCTGTATATACTTTTCGTTAGGCCAACATTTATTAGTTAAAAATATTTTTTTCAGTTGGTCTTATATAATATTGTGTTTTTCTGAGATAATGACTTTTGGATTTTCATTGGCTGTAAGCCATAATCATCAACATTTACAGAAATAAACACTTCAAATAGATCACTCTGTTTGTAATGACTCTGCATAATATATGTGTTTCACTTTATATATTGAATTACTGAAATAAATTATCTTTTTGATGATATTGTAATTTGTTGAGAAGCGCCTGTATATGACAGATCTGCTTTAAATTTCCCATTCTAGCATCCTTTATTCTTATTAAAATGTGTTCTACAGAACCAGCACCATTAAACTGGCTTCTAACATCAACTCAGGCAAATCTTTTTTTGTTGTTGTTTATTTTTATTTTGTTGCTGGTTGTCTGTATTCTCACCGGGGATGTGTACATACTAGATAAGTAAATGAGTGTAATAAGAATAAAAGTATGAAAAGGATAGACTACATTCCAAATCTAAAAAGCAATTCTCTATTATATGATTTAGGAAAAATTAAAATGTCATATTTGAATAATTTAGCCCTGGCAATAGTTATTTATAATCATTATATGTGTTTCATAAAGGATTTGGTTACATTTTATACTGATAATACTAAAATGTAACATATTTGCTAAAGCTATAAATGCAATGCCTATATTTCTATAAAATAAAAATTATTGGGATGGAAAAACCATCTAAATTAGATTATATGCTAAAGTCGACAAACAAATATAATTAAACTTTTGGGAACATGATGGCAGCTAATAGTGCACATGTATTAGTGTTAGGCTGGAATCACACTGTCCGTGTGGTATGCAACTAAGTCGGACGTGTTGCAGATGATTAACTTGGACTGGCCTCCCCCCTCTCTGGATGGGAGCATCAGCTGCTTGTGTTTCTAAGCAGCTCCACACTCCCTTCCTGACAGGGCGAGGCCAATCCACGTCAATCATCCGCGACACGTCCGACTTAGTTGCATATCACATGGACAGTGTGATTCCAGTCTTACCATCCTCACAGACTATACAATGCTTCTGTTGGCAGCTGAAAGAAGAGAACCGAGGTTAGCTCGGTTCATCAGTTTTTCAACTGAAGGAGATTGAAGGACAGATATGGACACATGCCTCCATCAGCAGCCATTTTGAGAAAAAGTTAAGCTGTGCAGGCAGTTGGAAAGGCTGGGTGGGGAAGGTCTTTAATGTCATACCTTCCAACTTTGCAAGAACAGAAAGAAGGATAAATCATGCAGCACTCGCAGCGGCAAATGGTCACCCCACCCAAAGCCACACCCATTTTCCATTTTTTCTACCCTAGCAGGAAGAGATGTCTGAGAAACAGCAGTAATGAAGGCCATTCAGCAGATGGCATGGCGTAGACCTAAATCTGGGACTGTCCCACTGCATCCATGACGGTTGACATTGGAGCTGAGCGGATCGATTCACAAGACTGGTCCAGTGTACCCAGCAGCTGGATGGGAGGCTGCAGATGGTCCACGGTGCGGCTTTTGATATTCTACAGCTTGTGTGATGTAATCTGTGCATCATGCTCATATTAGTTGGAACCTATGGATTTATTTTTGTTCTTTCATTTGTAGTAGCAGCCAGAACTTTTTGGTTTCATATAAGCTTTACTATATGCCATGTTTCTTTTTTGTGCTATTAAGGTGATATTGACACGTCGTGAAAATATTGTGTTTTTTTATTTTCTGCAAGGTGTCTGCACAAACTACACAATAACTATCCCCTCTGATTATGGAATTCTTGCTGCATTTTTTATGCCTTTTTCCCCTTTTTTGATGCATTTTTGCCACAGACGTAAAGTTGCGTTAAGTAATTTTAATAGTACCTACAAGCTATAATGCACTTAAAAAAGTAACTTTAGTTTTCTACATGCTTTTTTTATAAGCTTCACATAAAAACCTCTAGAGAAAAAAATCACCAAAACCGCGAAGTTCAGCAATGTCTTTAGGCACACAGTTGGTGTAGTTTTCATGAAAATACATCTACTTTGCTTGGAGGGTTTCAGTGCTGGTGTGGTGCTTTAGATCTAAGTCCCTTGTGGCTCTGTTCCTAGGGCACCATCTTGTGCCCGTAACATCTGACTGGTTGGAAGTCAGAATTTAAATTACAAGCAACACTTTAATAGCCAGAACGAGGGTTTCATACACTACTGGCCAAAATTACGGCAACACCCTCAAGATTTCTGAATTTTTAGCATTATGCCAATACAAATCCAAATTTCATGAATGTTTTTGATTTCACAGTAAAGTAGAAATAACAAAATCTCATATAGAAACACAATATTAGCAGGAAATTTGTTAATTTGTCAACAAATTGAACACTATTGTCACTCAGATGATTGTGGGAGAAAAGCCATTAATTTGTTCCTATTTTCATATCTAACACTAAAATGTTAATACTTAGTTGAATAGCCCTTGGCCTTGATAATGGCCTGTCATCTACTTGGCATGCTATCTACCAGATTGTTTAAATCAGATGGTGTGATGATATAAAACCATAATTTGATGATGGCTGCAATGAGTTCCTGCTTGTTTGAAGCCCGCTGTTTTGAGACGAGGCCAGAGGTCTGTTTCCTGGCCAATTCAATAACTGGACATTATTGTCCTTGAACTAAGACGGACATTTTTTAGCTGTATGGCATGGGGCTCCATCTTGCTGAAAAATAAACGGTGTCCCTTCACCAAATACATCACGTTCCTAAGGAATGAGTTTAGGCTGAAGGACTTCCTTGATGTACTTTTCAGCATTAACTGTTCCTTCAATTACCTGCAGGCTACCAATTGCATCTCTGGACATGCAGCCCCATACCATAACACTCAGAGGATGTTATGTGGTGGGTACTGTACACTCTGGCAAGCAATCCTCTGTAGGTTGTCATTGAACATAGCGGACACCGTCGCTGCCAAAGATGGATATGGGTGTCTCATCGCTCCATAAAACATTTTTCCATTGTTCAATAGTCCATGTAGAATGATTTTTGGCCCACTGAAAATGTTTCTGATGTGTGAGGCATTCAAAAATGGCTTTTTACGTGGTATTCTGGCTCTTAAATCACGTTTACCAATCGTTGTCGATCATCCGATCGGACACTGTGACTCCAGTGTTGACAAGCTCTTTGCTGATTTCCTGTTATTTAGGGTGATTCTAATATCAGTCTGAGGAGTTGTAGCCTTCTTCCTTTCCCTCTACCTGGTTTTATTCTTTATCAAACCAGTCTCTTGAAGCGGCTTACACACTTTGGGAATGCTGGCCGGTGAGATCTCTTTGAAGATGTAGTCATTAATGCTGCACTTGAAATAAAAGATAAGCAAATGCGTTCAATTTTATATCATAAAATTCAGAAATAGTATAACAGAATAAAAACATATTATTGCTTACATTTTGATGACAAACTGGCTTTAAAATATAAAAAACGCCTTTTAATCGCACAATATTGGTCTTAAATCACACCCAGGTCACTATAAAAAAAACATAGAATGCATATCGCAGAAGAGGGAGTGTGTTCAGTAAGTAGGTCAGTGAAAACTTTCATTAAATATTGGTGATGGTGAAAAACTGCAGGTGTTGCCTTAATTTTGGCCACTACTGTAGAGTTGCATTGAGTTGTGATGTGCTATGTAAAACACTGGAGCTTTTGGCAGCTCACAAATACTCTTGAGACGTATGGGAGTTACCCTACAAAAGGATGAAGATGCTGGCAAGAGACAGATGACTTACATTTAAAGCACCAATACAGCGGTGCAAATATTGCCAAAGTGGTATCTTAAACATAGCAGAATTTCTCTGGAAAACAAGCAACAACAAAAGCGCAGTGTTCATGCTATATGTGTCCAGGGCCCAAATGTTCAAGCAAACAGGATGTGATTTCATTAAATCTTTGCCTATTGTTCATACACTGTGTGCAGAATTATTAGGCAAGTTATATTTTAGAGGATTATTTTTATTATTGATCAACAACTATGTTCTCAATCAACCCAAAAGACTCAAATATCAAAGCTTAATAATTTTGGAAGTTGGAGTGGGGTTTTTAGATTTGGCTATCTTAGGAGGAGATCGGTTTGTGCAGGTAACTATTACTGTGCAGAATTATTAGGCAACTTAATAAAAAACAAATATATTCCCATCTCACTTGTTTATTTTCACCAGGTAAACTAATATAACTGCACAAAATTTAGAAGAGAACATTTCTGACATGTAGAAACAAAACACAAAAAAATTAGTGACCAATATAGCCACCTTTCTTTATGATGACACTCAACAGATTTCCATCCATAGATTCTGTCAGTTGCTTGATCTGTTTACGATCAACATTGCATGCAGCAGCCACCACAGCCTCCCAGACACTGTTCCCAGAGGTGTACTGTTTTCTCCTCCCTGTAGATCTCACATTTTAGGAGGGACCACAGGTTCTCTATGGGGTTCAGATCAGGTGAACAAGGGGGCCATGTCATTATTTTTTCTTCTTTTAGACCTTTACTGGCCAGCCACGCTGTGGAGTAGTTGGATGCATGTGATGGAGCATTGTCCTGCATGAAAATCATGTTTTTCTTGAATGATACCGACTTATTCTTGTACCACTGCTTGAAGACGTTGTCTTCCAGAAACTGGCAATAGTTCTGGGAGTTGAGCTACACTCCATCCTCAACCCGAAAAGGTCCCACAAGTTCATCTTTGTTGATACCAGCCCATACCAGTACCCCACCTCCACCCTGCTGGTGTCTGATTTGGAGTGGAGCTCTCTGCCCTTTACTGATCCAACCTCTGGCCCATCCATCTGGCCCATCAAGAGTTACTCTCATTTCATCAGTCCATAAAACATTTGAAAAATCAGTCTTAAGATATTTCTTGGCCCAGTCTAGACATTTTATCTTATTGTTTCTTATTCTTACCTTGGCCATGTCCCTGAGTATAGCACACCTTGTGCTTTTTGATACTCCAGTAACGTTGCAGCTCTGAAATATAGCAAAACTGGTGGCAAATGGCATCTTGGCAGCTTCATGCTTGATTTTCCTCAATTCATAGGCAGTTATTTTGCGCCTTTTTTTGCCCAACACACTTCTTGTGACCCTGTAGGCTATTTGCCATGAAACGCTTGATTGTTCGGTGATCACGCTTCAAAAGTTTGGCAATTTCAAGACTGCTGCATCCCTCTGCAAGACACCTCTCACAATTTTTGACTTTTCAGAGCCCATCAAATCTCTCTTCGGACCCACTTTGCCTAAGGAAAGGCATTTGCCTAATAATTAAGCACACATTATATAGGGGTTGATGTCAATACACCACACCCCTACTCATTTCAGAGATGCACATCACCTGATTTACTGCTGGCTCTGAAGCCTATACAGCTTGGAGTAGGAAAACATGTATAAAAGTATCATGTGATCAAAATATTCATTTGTCTAATAATTCTGCACACAGTGTATAAAGACTGATGAACGGTGTTAGACTTTGGTGCTTTTTTTCTATGGGCCCCTATGTGGAGATGAATTAAAAAATGCAGTAGTATTAAAAAAGCATCAAATAAGCAAGAAAACCCATAAAGGAAACACAGCACATATGCACTAATCGAAGAAGATTGTTATTGCATTTTGTAGTATGGACACCTGAGAAGAAAAGTAGTAGAAAAAACTTAGAAATGTGTGAACATGACCTTAGCATTACTTTTTTATTATATTTATTATGAATTTAATGGATAAAAATAATCAATCATACCATGTCTTTATGATATTTTTCCAATCATCATAAATAATGTGATTGTTGTGAAGTGTGGGTCGTTACAGTTACAGGATACCAAATATGTCCATATTATTGGCTGATTTGTGCTTTTTATTGTATCTTTTTTTTAATTAAATTGTCATTAAAATGTTATTATTTTAATAGTTTTTATATAATTTTTTAGTAATCTTATAGTAAGATTTTAAAAAATCTTTATTTTACTTTCCCTCTAGAATACAGGGATATAGAAATACACTGATATGTACACTGTGTCTCTATGTATTAGTAAATTCTGCTGTGTAGTCAGATACTGTCATTCAGCTTCAAATACAACATTTCCCTGTGATATCACCAGACTATATGGCTCAGGTGTTCAGCTCTGGCTTGTTATATTAGAGGTATTCAATACCCAGGGAGATTCACAAAAAAAATCTGAAATTTACGTTTTTGCAATTAAAGAGAAATTTACATTTTTGCATTTTTTTTTTGTAATTTTATAGTAAAAAAAAAACACTCAGACTTTTTCTTCACCTTCAGAATACTGGTAGAAATACATTACTGTGTACAGATATATCTCTATGTACCTGTATAATCTGCTTCTTGGTTACCTGTTTGCAATATCGGTCAAGAGAACCAAATCCTCTTAGGGTACCTTTACACGCCGCAACTTTTGGCAGCAATAGGAGGCAATCTAACATGCGCATGCACATTTTTCATGGTTGCCTCAGAACGCCGAAGGCGCTTTTACACTCCGCAATTTCGCCCTCAACCTAAGGCGATGTTTTGCCCCGTAAGTTGCCACACCAACAGTGGAACCAATCCGGTGGAGTTCTCTCGCCGCTTCACACGCCTCAATCCCCAAAGGAATGTGGCCGTACAAAAGCAGGGATTTTCACCTTCATGATTGCCTCTGATTTTGGAGCAGTGCTGTGAAATCGGAACCAGACGCAACCTTTTTTATCGCTGCCAAATTCTCAATTACACACCGTAATTTCAAGGCAATTACACGGCGATGGTGACGGGGCTACAGATTGCCAGTCAGATTTCTCGTCCCTCAGGGCACCATTACACGCCGCAACCGCGGCGAGAAACCTGACCGGCAATCTGTAGCCCCGTCACCATCGTCGTGAAATTGCCTCGAAATTGCGGCACGTAAAAGCGCCTTCGGCGTTCGGAGGCAACCATGAAAAATGTTAGATTGCCTCCAATTACTGCCAAAAGTTGCAGCGTTTAAAAGTACCCTTAAAGGGAATCTGGCAGGTCAAAAATCCATATGTAACTGATATCATTTTCTAATTCCTTTCTCTAAACTCTCGCTATTCATGTATTTCTATTATTTATGCTTCTCTCCTATCCTGTGTAAACTTCAAAATAAAACATTCATTCCAACATATTCATGCATCACTACACTGCCCTGCCTCTGGGTTTTATGCTCTGCTACAGCAAACAGTTCAAAAAGGAGGGGGAAGGATATGTGTACTCTTGCTCTTAGCTGCAGCTCTTCATGACCTTGTGTGTATCTGCAGAATGTGTGTACTGTGTGCAGTCTGAGATATTTCTATGTGATTATAAGAACATTTGATCATATGGTCAGCAGATACAGACATTACATGTCTGTAGGAAAACTAACGTTCATATAATAGAAATCTTACAGACACCACACAGTGCAGGTTAAAACACCTCCCCCTTCCAGCACAGAGGGGAGGGACAGAACACCAGCTTGGATAGGTGTGTATATTTAAATAACACTTATACAGCAGCTGGACTAATCCTCTGTAAAAGTAATAGAGAGGATTAATGTACCAGCTCCCTGCAGAGTGTGAAAATGCTTATAACAAGGAAACAACAAATGGTAAAATAATCATTTTACATGCTTTTAAAAGGTCTGCCCAGGCACTGCTCAAGGGTATTAGTATAATAATGAAAAATGCCCTGACAGAATCCCTTTAATTTTCTTCTTATGGGCAGTGACTCATTGGTAGAGCTGCTACCAACAGACAAAGAGATTATGAGTTTGAGAAGACAAATAGTTTATTTAATTTATCTGCATGCAGAGAAATGCTCGACCTGCCCCTCGAGGAGGAAGAGCTATGGAGGAAATGAGAAGAGGTCAGAGGATGTTGGGATTCAAATCTCTCTCACATTATTAGCTGAATAAAAAAATGGGGATACTTTCATGCTAATGTGTTGGAGAGAAGGAGTGTAACCTCACTGCACCCTGAACCAGGTTTATCTGCAGGGGTGTGACTAAGTGTCTACTCAGTGTTCACAAGAGCCTCTGATGGTTGGACTTTGCTCAAGAAAGGCACCACTTCAGAACAGTCCCTGGTTGTTGCGCTCCACCAAGCAGTTGAACGACGAACGGCCAGAAGAATAGGCCGGGAACCACAAGAAGGGTATTTCCTGTGTCTTACCCTGAGTTCTCTGGTGTCCCAGGATGGCATATTTCACCCCATGCCGTGATCACATGGTTATCCTCCTCTTACCCTAATCATGATCCTGGCTAGTGAGCAGGGTAGCAGGAACTCTAGCCCTGCTCTATAATAAAGACACAAAGGGAAAACAACATACAAGGGAAAAAGAAACTGTATTCACTTAACAATGATTTTTTTATTTGATGAAAATTTTTTATTTCTTATGAAACATATCACAGGCTCTGCATAAGTATATCTGTTAGAAAAGTATGACTATTTGATATAACCTATATGTTTCCTGTACTACTCCATTAAATATGCAATGTATTGGATAAATGGTGAAGGCTCAAAACGTATTAATACTAGTATTAGATACTAAGAAGAGCTGGACTGCTACCTTTCCCCTGATGGAACTAATATTAAAGTGTACTTGTCAGCAGTTTTTCACATATAAGCTGCAGTCACCACCAGTAAGGCTAGAGTCACATTTGCGTCAGCCCTTGCGGCTGACGCAAGAGCTAAAAACTTAAAAAGTTTCACTGCAGCGCATAGCGGTAACGCTATGCACTGCCAGGCAATGTAGCCCCATAGAAAGCCGCTGTTTACCTTAGCAGCGGCTCCACACAAAGCATCAAGAAATGCACTTTTGGACAGCGCACAGGAAAAAAAAGGTAAAAAAACATCTGCACATGCACACTACGCATTCCGGAATGCTGTATATCGGGACCTTAGGCTGTGTGCTCACGATGCGGAGGCACTGTGTGTTGGACACAGTGCCTACGGACCTGCGGGAACCCACGGGTGCATGCATGGAGACCGCAGCAGCCCTGTACTTACTATTTGCATTGGGTGCAGGGTGGCTTCTCCTGAGTGGTTATCACTTCTGACTCCGCAGCATCCAATTAACATGCTGCAGATATGCGGAAGTCTGAAACCCCACACCACAGCTGAAAAAGCTCTGCGGTCGGGAGAAGCATAGTGAGCAATGGATTTCTTGAAATGCCATCCATTATACAGTACCAGTACTATACCACGCATCGTTTGGACACAGTGGCAATATACTGCATCTAAAACACTGCAATTCCTGAGCACATACCCTTAATGGTGGCGGCCATAGCTTATAGGCGAAAAAATTGATGAGAGGTTCACTATAAACTCCTTTTATGTTATGAAGGAGAATGGATTGTGGATGGGATTTTGGTTACTATTTTCATGTTTTGTAAAGATGGAAAATGTAAGATTTGAAAAAAAATGATCTGATGAAAAAAAGGTTCGATTAAACAGAAAATATAGAAAGCTTCAAAGGAGACAGTGATTTTTGCTATATACCGCAATACTGTGTGATGTGTATGTAAGGCGGACGTCACACCCTACGACATATGTAAAGATATCGCTGGAAAGTGCCTGATTTGGCATCACTCCTCTGACATGATTGCGTGTGACAGGTCGATCTGACTAGCGATAAGTGGTCAGATCGTTATATACAGATATGGGAACTGGACCCCATATCAGACAATGTCGACCATCCAATCTGCTGCATTGTTCTGTGTGACACCGCGATAACCGATCTCCTGACCGATTTCTCCTATTCACAACATTGCCAAGCACCGTTCGCTGGTTGTGTGAGCGATACCTGCATGGAACATCGCTGCTGCGTCCTGAACATTATCTATACATGTGACACCTCACTAACGATGTTGAGCACGAGCGCACACTAATGACATCGTTATTGAGATCCCTCACAAAATCGTAGTGTGTGACGCCCACCTAACACACGTGATCAGACTGAGGTACCCTAAGGGAACTAACAAATACAGTGAAAAGTAAAAAAAATGTTCTTTTGGTCATTGCAATATCATAAAAAAATTCTGTAACAAACAAAAAAATTACATATTTATGCCAAAATGGTATCAATGAAAATGTTCTCGTCATGCAAAAATTAAACTATCAGCCCTATTGATTGAAAAATTTTAATCTTACGGGTGTTGGAGAATGGTGACACAACCCAAAAATACAGGCACTATTTGCACAAAGATAGATAGATAGATAGATAGATAGATAGATAGATAGATAGATAGATAGATAGATAGATAGATAGATAGTCCAAGAAAAAGGGGATTCAGCACAAAAAACAAAGAAAAAATTTGTGTGCAAAATTCCTGAAATAATGTTCAAACTTAATACATAAATGGAAAAAACCAGGCAGCACATCCAAAATTAAATTCAAAGGGACACCATTCAATTGAGCCCTCAGTGGTGCAACGTTTTGGCCTACACTGGCCTTTGTCAAGCACAATGTGAACAGTGAAAAGCTGTGCTTTAAATACATATAATGCATTACTAGTGATTAAGACAAAAGCAAATATACCTTCTGATATAAAATGAGTATCATACTCAATATTGCATATAGTGTTATAAACGCCCATAGTATACAGTACATCTCCAGTACACATTATACCATACACAGGCATTATTTACTTTAAAAACAGTGATTTGTCATAAGTAAGTGAATAAAGTGCACCTGTGACATATTAAAAATCATCTTAAACAGGTGTGCACTCGCCTACCTCCCATTCCTATGTTACAGTTTGTGGCCACACGTCTTCCGGTATACACTGCGCATGTGTGCGCATAATCTATGACTCAACTGCGTTCAATGCGCATAGTATCTACATCACTTATTCACTGCGCAAGTGCGCGCATAATCTATGACGCGGCTGCGTTCCCTGCGCACCATATCTATATCACTTTATCACTGCGCAAGTGCGTGATACAACTGCTGCTGCCATATTGAATGCTGGTATCTATTGAGATTAATGCCCACACTTACAAAAATGTATTAAAAATGCCAAAAACACAGCGATTTAAATAATAAAGATTATATATGTGTATGGGAGTCACAGGAACAACTTTTATACATGAAATAATCAACCCAGTGTATAGCACATCCTCCAATTATATAGAGGCTATGCAATCATGTGCAAGCAGTGGCGTAAGACAGTGAATTAACCCTGGCTTACACCTCCACCTCTGCAACACTGGCATCCACATCACACTCATTCAGTTCCTATCCCTATCCTACTTTACATATAATGTATTAAGTCGATGAAGGTTCAGGTACTGGGATAAAATTGATCTATATCAACTGAACTATATGGATTTACGTTAATGTATGAATCTTATACTCTACATTCAGACCATGGGGTTTTAACGTATTTAACTTGTAAATTCATACCATTTGTCTTCTTTTCAACATGCCAAACCTATTGCTTCCTCTCCTTTGTACTGGGATGTGATCAATGATTCTAAACCTTAAATCACTAACCCTATGGCCTATTTCATTGAAATGCTTCGCAATAGGGAGATCCATTTTTTTGCGTATAGAATACTTATGTTGGGCAAATCACATCTTAAAGTCCCAGGTCGTCTCCCCCTCATACCACAGACGGCATGGGCATTCGAACAGATATATGATGAATTCTGAATTGCAAGTTAGATAATGTTTTATTTTGAAGACCTGATGTGTACATAAATCTTCAAATTCAGAACCCTTAAGCATTGCAACACAATTGACACAATTCAAGCACGGATAACACCCCTTTCTAGTGACTCCAGTTAGGGATGTTTGTTTTTGTTTTCTGAAAGAGCCAATATCAGATTGGACCAGATGGTCTTTCAAACTTCTTCCACGTTTATAGGAGAAGAGGAGAGGGTTGGAGAACTCAGCGACCCCTGAAATTCCATTGGTTAAGGTACTCCAATGTTTTTTTATAATTTTTGCCACAGCATTGCTTTCTTCCCCATAGGATGAAACAAATGGTATTCTATTCATGTTGTTCCTCACTTTCGATTCGAGTAGTGTATCTCGTTCTATTAATGCCACTTTAGATCTATGTGATTCTAACAGTTTCCTTGGGTACCCTCGCTGTTTAAATTTATCAGTCATAGTGTCCAACGTCAACTCTAGACTTCCTTTATCATTTTCAATCCTCTTAGCCCTGAGGAATTGTCCATAGGGTATTGCTTTAACAGTATTATTCGGATGGTGACTCATATATGATAGGGTATTATTCCGATCCGTCGGTTCTACATATATACTTGTAACCAAAGTGCCCCCACTTTTTGTAACGGCTACATCTAAGAACTGGATCTGGCTCAGAGAGTGCACCATGGTGAACTTGATGGTGTGATCCAGGACATCCCTGAAGTGGTGTGATACAAAGACGACATCCTCCTCCATCATGTCCATCACAATATTAAAAACTTACCATCGATGCCATAGACAAAAACCAAAGACTGCACTTGCAGGACGCAGTCAGACCACACTTGTGTAGCAAGCCCAGATGCAGGCTAATGAATCGCCTCAACCAAAGTATGGGAGGCGACTTGCCATGCACACTGAGGGCCTGCATAGGGCACCATTCACACTGATACAAATGGTGCAGAGTGTCTGAAAGCAAACCCAAGCTCTGCTGCCTTATTTAGCCTGGGCTGCACAGTACAATGATTCTGCACCACTAGATGAACGGCGCCCCCAAGTGGCCCAACTACATCCTGAAATGAATAAAAAAGTGCAGAAAAGTTTTCTGTATGATGAATAAAAAACCTTTATAGATGGGATATTGGTTCATGTGTTGGCCAAGACACTTAAGCTGGCGATCCACGACATGGATTCCCATGCTCGCCAGTCCTATCAAAAATATACAAAAACTACTAGAAAAGCAGCATCAAAAACTTACCATCGATGCCATAGACAAAAACCAAAGACTGCACTTGCAGGACGCAGTCAGACCACACTTGTGTAGCAAGCCCAGATGCAGGCTAATGAATCGCCTCAACCAAAGTATGGGAGGCGACTTGCCATGCACACTGAGGGCCTGCATAGTGCAGCCCAGGCTAAATAAGGCAGCAGAGCTTGGGTTTGCTTTCAGACACTCAGCACCATTTGTATCCGTGTGAATGGTGCCCTATGCAGGCCCTCAGTGTGCATGGCAAGTCGCCTCCCATACTTTGGTTGAGGCGATTCATTAGCCTGCATCTGGGCTTGCTACACAAGTGTGGTCTGACTGCATCCTGCAAGTGCAGTCTTTGGTTTTTGTCTATGGCATCGATGGTAAGTTTTTGATGCTGCTTTTCTAGTAGTTTTTGTATATTTTTGATAGGACTGGCGAGCATGGGAATCCGTGTCGTGGATCGCCAGCTTAAGTGTCTTGGCCAACACATGAACCAATATCCCATCTATAAAGGTTTTTTATTCATCATACAGAAAACTTTTCTGCACTTTTTTATTCATTTCAGGATGTAGTTGGGCCACTTGGGGGCGCCGTTCATCTAGTGGTGCAGAATCATTGTACTGTGCAGCCCAGGCTAAATAAGGCAGCAGAGCTTGGGTTTGCTTTCAGACACTCTGCACCATTTGTATCAGTGTGAATGGTGCCCTATGCAGGCCCTCATTGTGCATGGCAAGTCGCCTCCCATACTTTGGTTGAGGCGATTCATTAGCCTGCATCTGGGCTTGCTACACAAGTGTGGTCTGACTGCGTCCTGCAAGTGCAGTCTTTGGTTTTTGTCTATGGCATCGATGGTAAGTTTTTGATGCTGCTTTTCTAGTTGTTTTTCCATCACAATATTAGCATATGCAGGGGCCATATTGGTCCCCATCGCTGTACCCCTTTACTGCTCGAAAAAACTATCCCCAAACAGAAAATAGCTTTTCTTTAACACTAGATTCAACAGCTCGATTAGTAAATTTTTCATTTATTCACAGTAATTTAAATCCATCAATTTTTTCTGTACACATCCAACCCCATACTCATGTTCGATAGATGTGTACAGACTTGTAACATCAAAAGTTGTCAACCAATAAGAATACTCGACCTCTAAATTATTGATCTTTTAAAAAAAATCTTTCGTATCCCTAATATATGATTTAAACTGTACCGCAATGGGGTTCAAAATTCTATCCAAAAACACCCCAACATGGCTTAGGACCGAATACATTGGGATGTCCTGGGGCATTTGTTTTTGATTTATATATCTTAGGAAGGGTGTAAATTATAGCAGTAGTAGGATATTCTGTCATAAGATAATCATAGATTTCTTGATCTATTAATTTATCCCTTCAAGCCATTTCCAAGATACTTTTTAATTCTCTCTGTATTTCAAATTTAGGGTCTGTTGGTAGTTTTTTGTACACTCCTGGATCGTTAACCTAACTAGTTAGTTCTTGTCCATAATGACAACAGCACCCCCCTTGTCCACACTCTTAATTATGATGCTATCATCCTGGGCCAGCTCCTTTAATGCTACTGCTTCTCCTTTGGTTAAGTTAGGTTTAAAAAAAGGGCCACTTCCTTGTGTTGATTTTCATAACTCTATATCGGCATTGACACCTTCTATAAATGCTACTATACTTGATGAGTAGGTTGGTGGAACAAAATCACTCTTACTCGGCAACATTAATTTTTTTCCCTCAAGTTCAACATCAGACACTCTCATGCCACTAGTTTCCCTATTCATGAACCACTCTTTTAGCTTAATACATCTGTAAAAGTGGTTTAAATCAATGCTCAATTGAAACCAGTCAATATGACTGGTGGGCTAAAGTTTAGACCCTTATTTAATAACATTTTTTGGGTATCCGTTAGAATCTTACTGGAGATATTTACCACTAATTCTGGTCTTGGTTTCTTGTGCCCATTGGTTTCTAGGGTCCTGATGGCTTGCCTTTGTTTTTCTTTTCTTTCTCTTTTCTTGGATCGGTGTTGTCTCCAACCCCCTCTCCTTGCCCTTGTCCTTTTGGCTTGGACAGGTTGGTACTTATGGTGATTTAAAGGAATGTCATTAGTGTTTTCACAATTTTTCTCACATCATTATTACAACCACAATAATGACCCTTTTTCCTCCACCCACTCCCGCCATCCCTCTGCCAATTGTAAATATTCCCCTATTGGTAGTCCTCAGTATCACAGGCCCACTTTTTCCTTTTGACCTCCTCCAGGTCACTTCTAAATTTCGCCACATGTGACAAACAAACAAATCTGTAGGAATGCCCATGCCGTCTGTGGTATGTGGGGAAGACAACCTGGGACTTTAAGAAGCGATTCGCCCAACATAAGTAGTCTATACGCAAAAAAATGAATCTCCCTATTGCAAAACATTTCAATGAAATAGGCCATAGGGTTAGTGATTTAAGGTTTAGAATCATTGATCACATCCCAGTACAAAGGAGAGGAGGCAATAGGATTGCCATGTTGAAAAGAAGAGATATGGTATGGATTTACAAGTTAAATATGTTAAAACCCCATGTTCTCAATGTAGAGTATAAGATTCATACATTAACATGAATCCATATAGTTCAGTTGATATTGATACATTTTATCCCAGTACCTGAACCTTCATCGACTTAATACATTATATGTAAAGTAAGAAGAGGAGAGAAGCTTGATAATAAATCTTTATATGTGGTTTATTTTAATGATATTTATTATAAGAAAATATTATCATAAAGTAAATGGATTTTATTGTAATTGATATTTACTTTTGTCATTGTTTCAGGTGCCGCTCTCGCCTATATCCCTGAACAGTTATTAATGATACAGATAATTTTAGCCGTATGTGGCTCAGGTTGTCTCTTTGCAAAAGCCACTCCCGAGACCACACACGGCGTGGTCTACAAGCCCGCTGTAACGCAGGTGGTCTGGTGTCTTGGTTTCCTCGGCGTTACTGCGCTTTCACCCAATGCTCCTTCCCCCCTGACCAGCTGGGAGACTGTAGTATGTTACCTGGATAGGATTCTGCTCAGTTCCCAGCTCCGCTGCGTAGCTGCACGTGTGGTATTGTCAGTGCTCCGCTGTTTACCTCTCATGTGTGGACCCTGGCTCCCGCTGTGGAAGCTATCCGCGGGTTGTGAGGTCCTCTGCAGCTGGTGCATGACTTTCCACGTGTGTCTAGGCTTGCAGCCGCTGCCAGGTGCTCTGGGCATCCGTTCCTGTGCTGGCTATGCTGTATGGGTTCTGACTGTGCCTAGGGTGCGCGCCGCCACACCTTCCCCAGTTTAGTAAGATGGAGGGTGTGCGCTTGAATTGCTGTCCCCAGCCTATAGCTGAGGGTCAGCTCCTATTTAAAGTTCCTCTTCCCTGTTGGGCGTTGCCAGAGCCTCGCATTAGGTTTCTTAACCTAGCCCAGTGTGTTTGGTCCAACATGCTGCTCCTGGTCTGCCTTGTCTACAGCTCCTGTTCTGCCTGCTACCAGTTCGGGGAAAGCTGATGTCTGTGTCCCTGGACCCGTCTTGTCTGTGTTGGTGCCAACGTCCTTGTCTTGTTCCTCCTTGTGTCTTGCTGTTCCCGGTCTGGAGCCGTGTCCGTTGCATGGAGTCCAGACGTCCTGACTGTCGGTGTCCAAGATGGACCTGAGGTTCTGCCTGGTGTCCGTGCCTGGTGTCCGAGATGACCCCGAGGTTCCGCCTGGTGTCCGAGATGGTCCTGAGGTCCTGCCTGATGATGTCTTGCCTGGTGTCCAAGATGGACCTGAGGTTCTGCCTGGTGTCCGTGCCTGGTGTCCGAGATGATCCCGAGGTTCCGCCTGGTGTGTCCGAGATGGTCCTGAGGTCCTGCCTGATGATGTCTTGCCTTGTGTCCGAGATGACCCCGATGTCTTGCCTTGTGTCCGAGATGACCCCGATGTCTTGCCTTGTGTCCGAGATGACCCCGATGTCTTGCCTTGTGTCCGAGATGACCCCGATGTCTTGCCTTGTGTCCGAGATGACCCCGATGTCTTGCCTTGTGTCCGAGATGACCCCGATGTCTTGCCTTGTGTCCGAGATGACCCTGAGGTTCCCGCCTGGTGTCCGAGATGACCCTGAGGTTCCCGCCTGGTGTCCGAGATGACCCTGAGGTTCCCGCCTGGTGTCCGAGATGACCCTGAGGTTCCCGCCTGGCGTCCGAGATGACCCTGAGGTTCCCGCCTGGCGTCCGAGATGACCCTGAGATTCCCGCCTGGCGTCCGAGATGACCCTGAGGTTCCCGCCTGGTGGCCGAGATGACCCTGACGTTCACGCCTGGTGTCCGTGATGTTCCGTGTCCATGATGTTCCGTGTCCTTGATGTGTGTTCTTGTTCAGTAAACGTTACTTTTTGCTATACCTGAAGTGTGCGGTGTTGTCTTGTCCTGCAGGTTACCACCTAGCCCACATGCTCAGCTGCCACAGAACCCGGTTGCTGTTCTTCCCTAGTCTGGGCAGGCCCGGGTCCCCCCTGTGGTCCAGTGGGTCCACATTCCCCTTACCTCATGGGTCGCGAGCGCGACCGTGACACCCGCAATCTCTCAGGTCTCTCCTCCAGTTACAAGTCCCCATCCACCAAGGCAAGAGCCACGAGAAGTGTCTGTTCAGTATCCATGATGAGCAGATGAACCAACCCCTGGCGAAATGTAGAAAAAATAAAGGTAAGCTATAACTTACATATCACAACTCATCAAAACCATACAATATTGACTTGCCTACATACATGCTACACATACAAGGATCAAAAACAAGGTTCCTAAGTAGTGGCCAGCCCCCTCTGAAATAGCCAACATTCACACAACATATAATAACATTGTTACCCAACAAAAACACACAAACAATGGTGACAAACAATACAATCCACATTAACTACCTGACCATACAAAATTAACATTGTCAAGAACACCCCAAACATATTGTAGACCATCATGTGTCGAAATGGCATTACTAGATTTGTAGGACACCACACCCAAATACATTATGGCACCACGTTTGACATGTATGGTGTATAAACATAGCCATGTCAAGCCAACATTACACACTGCATGAGGCACCATAAACAAACTACATCCCTGTTCATTGTGATACACTGGTTACTGGCCCTCACGCATGCACAACAGTGGAAACACAGTCAAGGTGGCACATCAACACTACCTATCCATTTTGTGTGGCCAAGTCCGGATAGATTCATCATGACTGTGTATGTTGGCCAGAAAACATAATTGACACTACTTCTGTACACATTACACAATATAAATCACATCTAAGCACAATGAGTAGGGGACATGCACCATTGTCTAATCATGCATACTATTGTTTTGAACAATTAATACAAGGTCACACATTTGGAGTCTGGCCTGCACACGCCTGGAGGTGTATTTCTGCTGGACCAGACAGTATACATGTATGTTAAATTATAAGGGTCACCTTCCCCTTTCCCCAATAATTTTCTCCCTTCCCCCTTATTCTATCGCTTTCTCTAAACCTTTTTCTGTTTAAAGGTTTGAATGGTTTATCTTTAGCCACTAATCGTGGATTATAAGCTACTACTGTTTAATTTAGGACGACATGCTCTAGGAAAGTTGAGTGTTAGACATCGTTTTGGTATATTGGTTGCTGGACTGAGAGCTTGGCGAGCATGTCAGTGGACGTATTTAGAGTAATATTGAGTTGTAAATTGTATAATTTTTTTAACTGATTTGACATGCCTGATGACATTAGTGTCATTTCCACTGTGATACCATGATGTGGAATTGTTTGTATCTTATATTTGTTATAATACAAAAGATTAAAATAAAGAATTATGAAAAAAAAATTATAAAGGTCACTACAAAACACACTCAAGCATCATAGATGGGGCGTCTGAAGAGTGCTACTTACCCAATGACTCTGGACAGCTAGCTTTAGCATGCACTGGCGTGGCTTCTTTTTATATACTACGCAGCCAATCACAGCGCACTGGCGTCATCAAATACACGCACCCTCCTCGGCGTAGAAACGCCCGAAGAATATGATTTGCTCACTCAGGTGCGTTTTGATTGATTTCTGGTCCATTTAAAAAGGCAAGTGTTGAAAGCACTTGTGTGTTGCGATGTCATATGCAACATCGAGGTAACGTCTCTTCAAGCACACTCTGCTGGTCAGACGGTAGGTATAGCGCTGTCCATGCCTTCATCAACTCCACATGTCTGTGTATTGGGCTCCTACCACCACCTACTGGCCCATATGAAATGTTTTATACAATAATGTTGTCTGTGTAGTGGTACATGGATGTTGTTTGTCAGGTTTATGTAGCCATGTTCTGGATGTCAATGCAACACATTTCACCTGCGTAATCTACTGTGGTGCGCTTTGTCTACATAATGCTCCAACGAATGCATAAACCTGTACTGTTGGCATACAACAAACAAGAGTGCTATACAACTGTTGTGCTGTTGAGACATAGTGCCTTTGCTAACACATGTATACCTACCCAACCATATGTAGAATAGTGCTTCTTCTAGCCATTCATCAAACTACATGTGGTAGTTGTTTTCTGCAGGGTTAGCCTAGGTATTCACATTTTACAATGTCAGGCTTCATTGCAATGTTCGGCCCTAATCATATCATATTAATGATTGGTTGTGATGATGTGCCCATTAATCTGGCCACATTATGTGAATATAGATACATGTATGTGTGGTTTTTGATGTGCTTTGTGCTTATGTTGCAGATGGGGGACAATCAGGATTTTATCCATGCATTGTTGGCCATGTACCAGGACCTCGAATGCCTGTGGCTGCTGGGATCACCTGATTATAAGAACAATCAGGTGAAGGATGTGGCCTATGTCTGCCTTGTCGCCCTCGCCCAGGAGCCCAACCCTGGTGCGAGGTGGGATAAGGCGATGGTGAAGAATAAGATCAAGCACCTGCACACCGTATTCCGAAAGGAACACAAGCGTGTCCAGAGGGAAGTGAGGAGGTATATGTGTCATAACTGTGGTACTATGACCTCCTCACTTTCACTCTTGACCAGGAGGTTCATCGAAGATTACGGTGCGCCAGGGAGTTTGCTGACGCCAGGGCCACATCTGAAGCCACCGCTCCATCACAGGAGGTAGGTTTTTCATAATTTACTGGTGAATGTACATCCCTTGTTGGTAGTACTCACATGGTGTGCTGTCAAGTTGCTTCTGCCACAATCCTTTGGGTGTTTAACCAATAGTCTGGGTGTCTTGGTGATGGGCTACAAACTTGGCTTCTCTGTTGTTATATTGCTTGGTTGTAGAATACATCACTTTACATGTTGTCACCTCAGGTAAGTAGGGTGGACATTTTTCACAGTGTAATTTTGTTGCTGCTATCTGTTAAATGTGTGTTTGCATGTAATACAATGTATTGGTATTGGTGCTGTTGCAGTACATCTGTGATGGCTAATATACTCTTGGTGGAACATGGCCAGGGATTTGTTTTATTTTGTCCCTTTGTTACAGGAGCCGCTGGAGCAGGAGACACCGCTGGAGGGGTCACCTGCTCAGGATCCTACTCGGACAACATCTGTGGGGGAGGCTGTGCCTGGTCCCAGTTGGGCGGACCAGCACCCTGGTCCCAGCTCAGGGATGAGTCGTTATCGGGCCCTAACACCACCCCATACTGAGCTGGGAGTATGGGCTAAGTGGGTGCTGGTTCACACCGGTGAATGAGTGGGTGGCCTAGATGACACCACTGCAGCGGAGGATTTCTGAGCGGCTCATAATTCGGGTCCTGGAGGTGGGCGTGGACGAGTCCCTGATGACACTGGCCTATATTGCCATCCCCAGTGACCAGGCGTCAGGGTCACACAGTCCTCGGCCACCATTAAATGGTCTCGGACAAAATCCTGATTTGTCCAGGGGTCCCAGACAACCCCACCCCCAAAGTTGGCCTAATGGCAGGGGATATGGGGACTCGGGGCCTCAAGCCATGTCTGAAACAGTAGATGATTACACCTATGTGGAGAGACGCTACTAATGAATTATGTTTTGTGTATTGTGAGTTATTTTTTCTTTCACATTTATACACACAGTATGTGTGTTTTATTTTGTGTTGCACACAAATAAATATTTGTTTTGGCCACAATATCATGTTTGATTTTTATGTCTAATGTATGTGTAGATATGTATTGTGATGTACAGTCTTGGCCAAAAGTTTTGAGAATGATACAAATATTAATTTTAACAAAGTCTACTGCTTCAGTTTTTCTAATGGCAATTTGCATATACTCCAGAATGTCATAAAGAGTGATCAGCTTAACAGCAATTACTTGCAAAGTCAATATTTGCCTAGAAAATGAGCTTTAAACCTCAAAACACATTTCAACATCATTGCAGTCCTGCCTTAAAAGGAGCAGCTAACATCGTTTAAGTAAGAATGACACCACTGGACACTTTAAAAGGAGGCTGGTGCTTGGTATCATTGTTTCTCTTGAGTTAACCATGGTTATCTCTAAAGAAACACGTGCAGCCATCATTGCACTGCACAAAAATGGCCTAACAAGGAAGAGTATCGCAGCTAGAAAGGTTGCACCTCAGTCAACAATCTATCGCATCAGCAAGAATTTCAAGGAGAGAGCTTCCATTGTTGTCAAAAAGGCTCTAGGGCGCCCAAGAAAGACCAGCAAGCGCCAGGACCGTATCTTAAAATTGTTTCAGCTGCGGGATCAGACTGCCAGCAGTGTCGAGCTTGCTCAGGAATGGCAGCAGGCTGGTGTGAGTGCTTCTGCACGCACTGTGAGGCGGAGACTCTTTGAGCAAGGCCTGGTTTCAAGGAGGGCAGCAAAGAAGCCACTTCTCTCCAGAAAAAACATCAGGGACCGACTGATATTCTGCAAAAGGTACAGGAAGTTGACTGCTGAGGACTGGGGTAAAGTAATTTTCTCTGATGAATCCCCTTTTCGATTGTTTGGGACATCTGGAAAAGAGCTTATTCGGAGAAGAAGAGGTGAACGCTACCACCAGTCTTCTCTCATGCCAACTGTAAAGCATCCTGAAACCATTCATGTGTGGGGTTGTTTCTCAGCCAAGGGAATCGGCTCACTCACAGTCTTGCCTAAAAACACAGCCATGAATAAAGAATGGTACCAGAATGTCCTCCAAGAGCAACTTCTCCAACTGTCCAAGAGCAGTTTGGCGCCCAACAATGTCTTTTCCAGCATGATGGAGCACCTTGCCATAAAGCAAAGGTGATAACTAAATGGCTCAGGGAACAAAACAGAGATTTTGGTCCATGGTCTGGAAACTCCCCAGATCTTAATCCCATTGAGAACTTGTAGTCAATCATCAAGAGACGGGTGAACAAACAAAAACCAACAAATTCTGGCAAAATGCAAGCATTGATTATGCAAGAATGGACTCAGTCAGGATTTGGTCCAGAAGTTGATTGAGAGCATGCCAGGGAGAATTGCAGAGGTCCTGAAGAAGAAGGGTCAACACTGCAAATATTGACTTGCTGCATTAACTCATTCTAACTGTCAATATAACCTTTTGGTACTCATAATATGATTGCAATTATATTTCTGTACTAGATGGCGGCCCGATTCTAAAGAATCGGGTAGTCTAGAATCCATATATAGTTTATTTACTAATAGTTACGGGAGTGCGGTGAAATTAATTGTGTGTATACAGGCGGCTCAGTGGGTAGCAGAGTATACGGTGGCTCAGTGGTTAGCAGTGAGTGCGGTGGCTCAGTGGTTAGCAGTGAGTGCGGTGGCTCAGTGGTTAGCAGTGAGTGCGGTGGCTCAGTGGTTAGCAGTGAGTGCGGTGGCTCAGTGGTTAGCAGTGAGTGCGGTGAGATTGGTCAGCGCAGCGACGTGGGCAGAGTGGTCAGCGCAGAGGACAGGGGGCAGAGGCGGCTGGGCAGAGGACAGGGGGCAGAGGCGGCTGGGCAGAGGACAGGGGGCAGAGGACGCAGAGGACAGGGGGCAGAGGACGCAGAGGACAGGGGGCAGAGGACGCAGAGGACAGGGGGCAGAGGACGCAGAGGACAGGGGGCAGAGGACGCAGAGGGGGCAGAGGACGCAGAGGACAGGGGGCAGAGGACACAGAGGGGGCAGAGGACGCAGAGGACAGGGGGCAGAGGACACAGAGGGGGCAGAGGACGCAGAGGACAGGGGGCAGAGGACACAGAGGGGGCAGAGGACGCAGAGGACAGGGGGCAGAGGACACAGAGGGGGCAGAGGACGCAGAGGACAGGGGCAGAGGACACAGAGGGGGCAGAGGACACAGAGGGGGCAGAGGACAGGGTGAAGAGGACAGAGAGGGGGCAGAGGACACAGAGGACGCAGAGGACAGGGGGCAGAGGCGGCTGGGCAGAGGACAGGGGGCAGAGGACGCAGAGGACAGGGGGCAGGCAGAGGACACAGAGGACAGGGGGCAGAGGACAGGGGGCAGAGGACAGGGGGCAGAGGACACAGGACAGGGGGCAGAGGACACAGGACAGGGGGCAGAGGACACAGGACAGGGGGCAGAGGACACAGAGGACAGGGGGCAGAGGGGGCAGAGGAGGCAGAGGACAGGGGGCAGAGGACAGGGGCAGAGGACAGGGGGCAGAGGACAGGGGGCAGAGGACAGGGGGCAGAGGACACAGAGGGGGCAGAGGACACAGAGGGGGCAGAGGACACAGAGGACAGGGGGCAGAGGACACAGAGGACACAGAGGACAGGGGGCAGAGGACAGGGGGCAGAGGACACAGAGGACAGGGGGCAGAGGACGCAGAGGACAGGGGGAAGAGGACGCAGAGGACAGGGAGCAGAGGACGCAGAGGACAGGGGGCAGAGGACGCAGAGGACAGGGGCAGAGGACGCAGAGGACAGGGGGCAGAGGACGCAGAGGAGAGGGGGCAGAGGACAGGGGGCAGAGGACAGGGGGCAGAGGACGCAGAGGACAGGGGGCAGAGGACGCAGAGGACAGGGGGCAGAGGACGCAGAGGACAGGGGGCAGAGGACGCAGAGGACAGGGGGCAGAGGAGAGGGGGCAGAGGAGAGGGGGCAGAGGAGAGGGGGCCGAGGACAGGGGGCAGAGGACAGGGGGCAGAGGACAGGGGGCAGAGGACAGGGGGCAGAGGACACAGAGGGGGCAGAGGACACAGAGGGGGCAGAGGAGAGGGGGCAGAGGACACAGAGGGGGCAGAGGATGCAGAGGACACAAAGGGGGCAGAGGAGAGGGGGCAGAGGACACAGAGGGGGCAGAGGACGCAGAGGACAGGGGGCAGAGGACACAGAGGGGGCAGAGGACAGGGGGCAGAGGACACAGAGGGGGCAGAGGACGCAGAGGACAGGGGGCAGAGGACGCAGAGGGGGCAGAGGACGCAGAGGGGGCAGAGGACGCAGAGGGGGCAGAGGACGCAGGGGGGGCAGAGGACGCAGAAGACAGGGGGAAGAGGACACAGAGGGGGCAGAGGACGCAGAGGACAGGGGGCAGAGGACACGGGGCAGAGGACGCAGAGGGGGCAGAGGACGCAGAAGACAGGGGGAAGAGGACACAGAGGGGGCAGAGGACGCAGAAGACAGGGGGCAGAGGACAGGGGTCAGAGGACAGGGGGAAGAGGACACAGAGGGGGCAGAGGACAGGGGGCAGAGGACACAGAGGACACCGAGGACGCAGAGGGGGCAGAGGACGCAGAGGGGGCAGAGGACGCAGAGGACAGGGGCAGAGGACAGGGGGCAGAGGACACAGGGGGCAGAGGACACAGAGGGGGCAGAGGACACAGAGGGGGCAGAGGACACAGAGGACACAGAGGGGGCAGAGGACGCAGAGGGGGCAGAGGATGCAGAGGGGGCAGAGGGGGCAGAGGACGCAGAGGACACAGAGGGGGCAGAGGACGCAGAGGACACAGAGGGGGCAGAGGACGCAGAGGACAGGGGGCAGAGGACGCAGAGGACAGGGGGCAGAGGACGCAGAGGACAGGGGGCAGAGGACACAGAGGACAGGGGGCTGAGGACGCAGAGGACAGGGGGCAGAGGACGCAGAGGACAGGGGGCAGAGGACGCAGAGGACAGGGGGAAGAGGACACAGAGGGGGCAGAGGACGCAGAGGACAGGGGGCAGAGGACAGGGGGCAGAGGACGCAGAGGACGCAGAGGACAGGGGGCAGAGGACGCAGAGGACAGGGGGCAGAGGACGCAGAGGACAGGGGGCAGAGGACGCAGAGGACAGGGGGCAGAGGACGCAGAGGACAGGGGGCAGAGGACGCAGAGGACAGGGGGCAGAGGACACAGAGGGGGCAGAGGACGCAGAGGACAGGGGGCAGAGGACAGGGGGCAGAGGACAGGGGGCAGAGGACAGGGGGCAGAGGACACAGAGGGGGCAGAGGACACAGAGGGGGCAGAGGACGCAGAGGGGGCAGAGGAAGCAGAGGGGGCAGAGGACGCAGAGGACACAGAGGGGGCAGAGGAAGCAGAGGGGGCAGAGGACGCAGAGGACACAGAGGGGGCAGAGGACGCAGAGGACAGGGGGCAGAGGACACAGAGGACAGGGGGCAGAGGACACAGAGGACAGGGGGCAGAGGACACAGAGGACAGGGGGCAGAGGACACAGAGGACAGGGGGCAGAGGACACAGAGGACAGGGGGCAGAGGACAGGGGGCAGAGGACACAGAGGACAGGGGGCAGAGGACACAGGACAGGGGGCAGAGGACACAGAGGACAGGGGGCAGAGGGGGCAGAGGAGGCAGAGGACAGGGGCAGAGGACAGGGGGCAGAGGACAGGGGGCAGAGGACAGGGGGCAGAGGACACAGAGGGGGCAGAGGAGGCAGAGGACACAGAGGACAGGGGGCAGAGGACACAGAGGAGACAGAGGACAGGGGGCAGAGGACACAGAGGGGGCAGAGGAGGCAGAGGACAGGGGGCAGAGGAGGCAGAGGACAGGGGCAGAGGACACAGAGGACAGGGGGCAGAGGACACAGAGGACAGGGGGCAGAGGACACAGAGGACAGGGGGCAGAGGACACAGAGGACAGGGGGCAGAGGACAGGGGGCAGAGGACAGGGGGCAGAGGACACAGAGGGGGCACACAGGCTGGAGGGCAAAGCAGCGTGTATGGCTGCAGACTTACCGGTGGCCGGGTGTCGGAGGAGAGGAGGGGCGGGCAGAGCTGCAGGAGAGGAAGTCCCGCCCTCCCTCCTCTCCAGGCACACGGCAGGGAGCACGGGTACCCCCAGGGTGTGTGTGGCCCTCCGAGGTGGTGGGCAATGGGCCCCCCTGCCCCCCCCGGTATGTAGCTACTGTCTGGAGGGCAGAGGGTGGAGGGGAGTGGCTGGAGGGCACACGGAACTTCCGAGATCGGAACGTTCCGTGTGTCGGTGACTGTAGCCGGGGGGCAGCCTGGCTACAGTGCACTGGATGAGCCTGGGCGACGACCATCACGGAAGTGGGCGTGGCCTCCTCCGGAAGTGGCCTTCGGGTTTTATATAATAGATGTGATATAAACATCAGACAAACACAAATAAAAAACAGAGGGCAGCAGATCATGTGAAAATATAATTTTGGTGTCAATGTAGTTGGAGAGGGAAAGGCTGGGTGTCACTTGTTTAGGCCAATTAACCAAGGAAACATGTTATAGTACATATTTAGACATATAATACATCCCTTGCTCCCCTACTTATCACAATGTTGGTTTTTCACAAAGTTAAAACCTACATAGCTGTACAATTGTGTTCACGTCACCCACCTAATGTTTGTGTTCTTTGCCATACAATGTTAATGAGTAGTGTGTAACCCATTTTTTGGTTTGGGCGGTGGATTAAATTTGGTCAGTAATGTAGTCTACTGCTACGAACATTGAAGGTGTTCATTAATGCACCACATACATATGTTGACGCCTTCACACCCAGTCTCCTCAGCAGGGCTCTCTTTACTTTACGCAGGATGGCCTGCTTGTGGATACGTGGGTGCTGGTGGTGCTGCTGACACCAATAGTCCCTTATGTCCAACATGTTGATGAGAATCAACAGCTCAGGCTCACCCCATGCTGCAGCTCTCTGTGCAGATGCCATCGCTACCTCTGCAGGGGAAGGGAAAGCACCTGGAAGGCAGGGCTCAACGTGACAGAACGACATGACGTCATTGCGCACGCTCGTTACACAGAGGAGACTTGATGGACTGCACAACTTTAGGCGCAACAGAGTAGTGTGCCTTTCAGAGACGCCGTAACATCACCTCAATACAGCAAGAACGAACCGCAGGGTGACGGACGTGCGTGGCAACTGGAGAACGTACATGCGTTCCTATTTTATTTGGGGGTGACATATGGTTTGTGATTTGTGTATGGTGAACATGTTGGTTTACACATTTCGCCAAACAACACTGACACTTGTATTATTAATCATATTTTTCAATGTATGTTTGCATACACCAATGTACATTTTGCCCCTATTACAAATTTATTCAGGACGTACAAACATCATACACGCAATATCACTCTGATGCGGTACTCCATGACGCTTGTACTTTGCCTTTCCAGACACTTGTGAAGACAAAGAAGAAGATGAGTCTGGTGAAGAACACAAAGATCATCAAATATGGCGCCCTTGCCATGGGCAGCCAATGAGAATGCAGGAGCTGCCACCAATCGCGGCAGATGGGGCGCGCCAAACAGAATGCTCAAGCATGCCTCTGGAATTTCTTCCAGATTGTCTGAACTCGCTTTCTACATCGCTATCGCCCTGTCACACTCCATGATGCGCAGAAATCGCCTGGTGGAAATTGCCTGATTTCTCAGCAGAGCAGAGCGATCAGGCGACACTCCACCGGTGATTTATCGCCGTAAAATCGCCCTGTCACACGCCACAATGCTCAGGCGATGTGGTAGCGCTATCTCCCGGCGATATCGACACATGTGACGGTATCTTTATAGATAGATAGATAGAATAGGATACATAGATAGATAGATATATTGAAGGTTAAATTTTAATGTCCATCCCAGTGCTGTTTTGATATCTGGTAATACTGAGAACTTTATGACAGGGACATAGGAAGTTAACTTGATCGACGGAAATCATTCCACTCCTTGTATGTTCTCAGAAAGTAATTTTTTTCCTTGTGATACAAAATTGGCCACAATCCCCAGAGGATTCAGTTTTGATTTTCTCTTGATTAAATCCCCGGGTCTGAGTAGGTTTGTACTTGATGGACGTGTGTCTATTTTCAACCTTCTTAACTATGTCTGCATGTAACATTTTAATTTACTCATTGAATCCAAGTATGCTAAACGATATAATCTTACTTTCATAAAGTCACAATTGAACAGTTATAGTAAAATGCAAACATATCATAATGTGGAAGCCTCTCAATTTGATAATCTTTCCCTCCAGAGACATGAACTCTTATCTATTCAGTAGAGCACATTTATTAAACAGCATAAAAGATTATTCTGCATACACACGTAAGTAACAGTGTTGCAGGAGTAGTAAAGACATCTTTCTTCGAAGGATATAAAATAACTATATTTTCACCAGATTTCTTTTCCTAGTGTCGCACCCCGGGGCTCGGAACTGGGCCCTCTCTTCAGTATGCGGGGAAATGTCACGGCGACGTGACCTGGCTCTGTATGCCCAGGTGCAGAAATAAAAGAGGATTAAGAAAAAGGGGAATAAAAGTAAAATAGTTTGTGACGCCACCCATGGATTGCGCCAGTATAGCCGCCGCTGCTGTTCAGACCTCTGGGTGTGATGTTGATGTCAACAGCCGGGATGATGAGCTCTCCACAGGTAGGGCTTTGTACCTAGGAAAGGTGTAGAAGTACAGTATTCAGACGCCGCATGCCGTCTCTTCAGGTGTTCTCTCCTGCGGCTAAAATAGTCAGTGTGCGGTTCTGCAGGCGAGCCCCCACTGTGGCCGCAGAAATGACACACAAGCAGTTTCAAGCTTGACCGGGCACTTTACTTGTAACGTTCAGCAGTTTATGTGGCACCCTGTACCAGGTAACCACAGACTTCCCTGGGACACTGAAAGATTTCCCACAGCGAGTAACCACTAACACCCAACACCTTCCACTTCAGGCTTGTAGGAGGAGGTTAACTGGCTGCCCTAAAGCCAGATCCCCTATAAATACAGGTGCTGGAGGGAAATGAGCAGAGTGTGCAGTCACTACAGAACTGTGAAGATCTCAGAGACTAGTGAGCTGAGCTGGTACTGGAGCCGTGCTAGGCCCAGACCAGTATACACCAGAGTCAGTGGAAGACCCGCAGAGTAGGGATCGAAGGCAGAGGCGAGAAACACATTACCGGGGGCAGAGGAGCCACACCGGCTCAACCCACTAGAGTATCGGTCACTGGAGTCCGAGTCTGCAGGGACAGAGAGGATAGACCCAGCAGATAAACCAGCATCCCGAGGAGGCTTAGCTTCCCGGACACCCGCAGCACCAACAGTTGAAAGCCAGGGACCGTGGAGAGAGACGGTGGTAGCCCAAGAGAGAGCCCTCAGTGCAGCAACTATGGTGTTGAGAGAGAAAGAAGTAATGGTCCGGTTAGGTTTCATACCTGCCCGACTCAAAACAGGAAAGCTAAACAAGGAGACCTATAACCCTACTCGCTGTGGAGATCCCAAGGTGTTTTCCTTCACTCAGGACATGTGTACCTGTAACCAGACATCAGTAAAGGTACCAAAAGACTTTTATGTGTGCGTGTCCCTCCTTCCACCTGCACCACACCGACTGTGCTCCCCTACTCCAACCTTGGGTAGAAACGACTGTGCTGCCCTATTCCACCATCACATCCCATAGCCCCGGGGACTCCGCTCCTCCTGTAGGGAGCACCTACATCTTGCTGCCTCCCATCACCCCGAAGGCCCCAGCAGCGCCGGTGCCATCACCGGAATCTACAGGTGGCGTCACGAATAGACATTTTCACTATTTTCTTTCTCCATATGCTTCATTGACCACCAGGACCACAGCCTCGGGCACCGCTACCCGTGACCTCCCAAACCGCGCCTGAGATCTGAGTTCCCCCGGGCCTGGGCGGGACATTTACAAGGTACAGTCAGTTTACTGTTGTTTCACACACACCCTTGCAGCTGGGACCTTTACTACACTTCCTCTCTTGTTCCTTTCCGGGCCTCTCTCTCTCTGTTCAACAGCCTAGCTCTGGGCCAGCGGTCTTGGGTCTTTTCCCTGAAGATCTCAGTGTGTCTCCCTGATCCTACCTGACAGAATTTCCTTTGCTGCACTGGAGGGTAGGTTACAGGCATGAAGTCCCTTCACCATGCTGGTTAATTCGCGGTTGAGGCATAGAGCATCCGGCCGCATCAACAGGGTCGGCACCCTGGCTTTGGCCCAATTCCCCACTGTCTCCGTTGTTCTGGGCACATCGTGGACCCCTTCGTCCTTCCCACGGGAGGCTGCCTGGGACCTGGACTACCCATTCGGTGGCACAGGCCGCCAGGTCTGTGTTCTTCCTCTCTGGACTACAATCTGTCAGGCTTATGGGGTGTCTCTGCTTTGGGGTTTCGTGCCTTCTCCCCTTACACACACCAGGAACTTCAACCAGAAGTCTCTGTGACCTCCCCTAACTTTGTGTTCCTAAGTTTTAATCTAGTTCCTCAACCCGGGCTTTTTCCTCTCGCTCCACCCTCCACTCGGTTCCCCTCCTATCCCCTGCCTGACGTAAAGTAACTAGGATTAGGGATTGGGGGATATGTCGGGTGTTTGTGTGAAGTGTCCTACCTATACGTCCCAGCTGCAGTACCTTACTGTGGCCGCCAGTCCGCTGGGGCGCCACACTAGCATTTATTGGAAAACAAGTGGATTTTCAACAGGAGAAAAGAGAAAGAAGAACCCCCCCCCCCCCCAAAAAAAAAGAAAAACTGGGCAGAACATATTAGTGCATATGCTTTACCTATCATTGCTTTTCAATAACTATAATGGTATATGACCAAACAGCAGGCATTTTGGCCTCATAATTGAATGAAGTCTCACGTGTTTCATTGATTATTGTCTGTCAAGTCTGCAGAAGACAATAGTTTGTATGACCACCCATTAGCATGAAAAAATATGGAAAATTGGAATCCCAGGAAAAATTATAGGACATTTTAGAAATAGCATTGAAAAGGTGATGCAATGTGCCCCTTTTGCACAACATATGATGGTGAAAAGTCTGGGAGAATGCATATTTGGGTAACAGTCAGCACAGTATATCTCACTGTTATTGGGCTTTAAGATTAATCTTTCTGATATTGTAAAAAAGGATATAGGAGATCAAATTTCTTGGTCTCTGCCCTGGCTATCACAAAGTGAATTTCCAGAAGAGTTGACCGAGAAGCTTATTAGAGATGGCAGTTAAAGCAGCAAGCAATAACTGACTGATGCAACCAGTTTCCTGATAAGCAAAATATTTCAGTGTCTGTTACAATTTGATATGTTGCCCAGGGGTTACCAGCATTTAATAGTATGTAGGTCGACAGAGCTTTACAAAAAAGTGATGTTTTCTGAAGTAGTACTTCAGACCTGTGCTGATATATGTGCTGATATAGAAAGTGTGCTGCAGATTTTTGACATACAAGATCCGTACCATATTTTAAAGATCCGCAAAGATAAGTTGGTTGTCTCGGTGCATTTTTGCATGTTTGTCATGCTGTTTTTGCTGTGCTTTTTAATCAATTGTTCACTGTTGTGAATACAGCAAGGTTAAAGGCTGGGGAAAAAAAAGATGTTTCTTGATGTCATAATGTGACGTGGGGCTCCAATGTTTTCTTGGCCTGCAGCCCAGGTACAGCAGGCAGCTACAGGCTGCCACCCACCCCCAGATGTCTAGTTTTACTTAGCTGGTATTCAAAATTACAGGGGAGTCCCTTTTTAACTATTTCTCAAAATTATTTTTTTTTTAAATGTTGTGGGGCTTTGCCGTATTTTCGGTTGCCAGCCAGGTAAAATTAGGCAGCTTGGGGCTGGAGTTCTCAGCGTGGGGAGAGCCAAGCATTCTACCCCTTCCCCCCATCATGGTGCAATCACAACCCACCCACAGGGTTGGCGGCCCTTCATGCGCGGGTGAATAAAGTACGACTGGGTAGTCGCTGGAAATTAGGACGCCACACTTGGGTGCCTCGGTGGAATGCCTTCTGCTTCTGTCCAGTCCCTTCCTGCGCTTTCTCCTGTCTCCCTCAGCCTCTCCACGCACAGAGCCTGAAGCCAACTCCCTCGGATCCTCTCTATCTGAGCTACTCCTCTCCATGTCCCTGGGATCCTCTACGGTGCCATTTTCTGGGTGTGCCAGGTGTCGGCCATGACTTCCTAAAGAAGCTTGGGCCTTTTGTTCGGTGGCACGGGGTTGATCAACCGTATCGCTCTCAGAGCCGGCCTCAGTTCCAGGACTGAACCCCTCCGGGCTGTAGTCGTACCGCTTCCAGATTCAGTCACACTGCAACACCTGGTGCCCCTAGGGTCCCCTTTGGTCCTGACGGCTCCTCCGCCGTTGCCTACTCCTCGCTCCTCAACGGAGCTCTCCACTCACTGACTGATTAACGCTCCTCCCACCCACACACTTTTCTACTCTGTCACTCCTCCCATGGTACTGGGTCCTCCTTACAGTGGGTCCACCCACGGTCCCCTACCTAGGGTGTGTGTGGATGCATGTCATGAGGGTCCTTTCTGCAGCATCCCAATTCCTCAACCACAGATATACTACACACTCTTTCATGGGTGCAGTACGCTTCATGACATCCCGACCAGTGGGGCGCCGCATTCCCCCTTGGTTAAACTCACTTGTCCGCGAGTGAGCCGACCCAGTACAGATTAAAATTTTTACATTTTTATTAACACATGAACAGTAACCATACTCAGTGCTTTTCTTCCCTTACGGGAGGTACTGTTACTTTCAATGTTACTGGGTCAACGGGACCAAAAAAGAAAAATAGAAAAATTTAACACATTCAAATCCAGCCAAAACGGGGCCAGGTTATAGTGCAGTACCCATGGTAGTGTCCTTCACTTCTGCAGTGTCCATATCACCACTGGGCCACGAAAATGCACACATTATAGAGTCCTATGGCTTAACGGGTGACAGTCCAGAGGCTCAACAAAGTAATCAGTTCTCACATTATCCAGTAAAGTAATCGGCACACAAATAAACTATATACAATGGGCTATAAATACTCTAGTCCATGCACTTAAAGACTCGTAGGGCATACCAGCCTCTGGGACCAAGGTGCCGCTCGTAGTTTGCCTTGTCAAAGCGGTGCAAGTCCCTGTCTGAGTGTCCCTTGGGAAGTTCAGCCTCAACATCCCTCCAGCTCACAAAGACCTCCTCATATAGTCCTGGTTCCCGGATGAAACCCCACCTGTTGTCCTTGTTAAAGGCTGTTACTGTACCTGTTTTTCGGTCCTTCGGGGCAATCGGTGGCATACCCCGGGCTCGATTCCTTGCCCACAAGTTTTCTTACTCCTGGGCAAGCCATCTCTCACGGCGGTGCTGTCTTTCTACCTGGTCGGCCAGAAGTCTTTGATGAGCAAAGTCAGGCTGCTCTGGGGTTGGCACCAGAGCACGGTCCTGCGCCCCGCTCATGGCGGCGGCTCTGACCCATCTGACCGTCAATACTGGTGGTGATCCCACCATAAAGCGTGGGCCCCGGATGCCCCAACTTTCTCATTGCTGCCAGCCTAGTCCGCCTTGGGCTTGTCCGCCACGGAGTCCGGCTGGCTGGATGGCTCCTCAATCACGGCCTCCACTTCCACGTCGGACTCTCCTGCGAGACCCTCTAGGACTTGCTCCCTGGGCTTGGCTGGCACCTCTGTGTCCTCCGGCTCAGCTCTGGTCATCTCATCATCGTTAGAAGGCACCTTGGGGACCTCTGGCTCAGTGCTGGGCCCAGATGCCTCGACTTCCTCATCGAGGACTGGTTGTGGGTCTGACTACTGGTCTCCGCTGGCAACCTTGGGCTCAACCGTGGCCTGGTCTCTCGCCCTTAGTTCTAGCTCTGGGTCACTGGACTCCCTTTGCGCAGCCCACTGGGACAACTTATTGCAGTGGCTAATGATCCAGTCCAGGGTCTCGTTGAACTGGGTGCGGAGGTCTTTCAAGGCAGCTTCCCAAAAGGCATCATCCCCTTCGCATGGCAGGAATGAGGCGGCACCCTGCTCAACAGTTCCAAGGCTGCTTGCTTCCTCTATCTCACGGGCTTGGCTCTCGTAGCTGCTCGCTGCCATTTTCTCAGACTCGTCAACCACACCAGTACCTAGTTTTTATTGTCTCTCTACTGCCGCACCTTTCCTGCCACCTTTTGTAGTTCCCAGCAGGAGTACTTTAATCTCTGGCCCGCCCCTTGGTTTTCCGGTGACAATTGGGGCAGGCATGCAGTTTCGCGCCTCTGTCATGGCTCTCCCACGATGAGGGGCCGAGGCATGCCCCTGGGCCCGCACATGGTGTTAAGTCTCTGACCCCGCCATCTTGGGTCCAACGACAAAGATCGGTTTAACAAAGTTCAAGATGCACAGTACCCGGTTTTACCAGGCACGGGATCCTGTTCATGATGCCAAAAAGCTCACCTGCCGCAGGGCCTTGGGGTACCCGGTTCCGGGCATTGATTTACAGGAGATATCACGGGGCCTGTTGCCCGGTCCTGTGGCCTTGGTGGTCGCTAAAAAGGGGAATAGTCAATAAAAATAGTAGAAATAGTGACTAGTGACACCACCTACGGCTCTGGTAATGTTACCGGAGCTGCGGGACAGACCTCCGGCGTGATGGTGAAGCAGCAAGTTGGTTTTGCTCCCGTAGGTGGAGCAAGATCCCCGGGGTAGTAGTGGATGATGGGGGTTGTGGAACAGTCTTTTATTTACACAAGGGCGCAGTTGCATCAGGCCTTGTTACCTGTTCTTCTTCTGCAGAGGTCGGTGGCCTTTCAGGCGCGGGTGAATAAAGTACAACACACAGTTTATAACTTGCAACGGGTTTACTGACAGTTCTTCAAACACAGTCTTTTTGGGTCTGCCTGGCCTGGGTAGTCGCTGGAAATTAGCATGCCGCACTTGGGTCCCTCAGTGGAATGCCTGCTGTTCCTGTCCGGTCCCTTCCTGTGCTCTCTCCTGTCTCCCTCAGCGCCTCTGCATGCAGTGCCTGAAGCCAACTCCCTCAGATCCTTTCTCTGTGAGCCACTGCTCTCCGAGTTCTCGGGATCCTCTATGGTGCCTTTTTCTGGGTGCGGCGGGTGCCAGCCATGACTTCCTAAGCAAACTCTGGCCTCCGGTTCAGCGGCACGGGGGTGAACACCCATACAGCTCTTAGAGCTGGTCCTCAGTTCCAGCACTGAAGCCCTCCAGCCGGTAGTTGTACTGCATCCGGATTCGGGTGCACCGCAACACCTGGTGCCCTTAGAGTCCCCTTCGGTCCTGACAGCTCTTCCGCCATCACCTACTCCTTGCTCCCCAGTGGAGCTCTCCCACTCACTGACTAACTAACGCTCCTCCCACCCACACATTTTTCTACCCTATCACTCTTCTTATGGGACTAGGTTCTCCCTACATCGGGTCCACCCACGATCCCCTACCTAGGATATGTGTTGATGTGTGTCATGAGGGTCCTTTATTCAGTATCTCAATTCCTCAGCCACAGGAATACTACTCACTCTTTCATGGGTGCAGTACCCCTCTGTGGTGTCCCAATCAGTGGGGCGCCACATTTATAGCCTGCTTAACTGGTATAATAACCATTAAGGGCTCATTCACACATCCAATTTTTGCGTATCATTGCTATCCATGTTTTCAATGTAAAGCACTGATACTTGTGATAGTCTACGACAGTGATTCCCAAACTACAGACCTCACAGCCACAATAGCTCATGTATTCAGGATTTCCTTAGCATTTCACAGGTGATGACTTCATAATGATGCTATCATCTGTTCAATGCTAATACTGAAAAACATGACCTGTTGGGGGCCGTGAGGATTTGAGTTTGGTTAACACTGGTCAATGGAGTCAATCACAAGTCCATGATTTTTCAAGGACCATGAGTTCCACGAAAATGGATACATGCCTGAGTTTGATCTCAATTTCGGATCCAAACTGGCAATGCAAATCTATGGTTCCATGAAAAAACTGAACCACACTCCGATGACATTTAAGTGCAGTTCGATTTTTTTGGAGTGACCGAATGAAAAAGGTATGAGAAAAATGGATGATGCTCATACCACACTCTGGTCAAACTCTGAGTGTGAATAAAAATAATCAGTCTGTTTTTCTCATACGTGGACAAAACAGGCACATGAATTAGCCCTTAAAATGTATTCTCATCAATTAATTAGCCAATGGAACTTTTCAGGAGAGAATAGGAAAGGATATGTTTGTTGTGCTCATCCTCGCTGTCACTGTTCATAATGCAAAGCTTACTGAGGAAATTCTCCCTGGAGAGCGTTAGATAGAAAAGAGAGACTTAGAGAGACACAGAAGATAAGCCGGAATAACAAACAGGACAAGAAAAGACAAGAATACAGAGATATTGTACATTCACAACAATACAGCTCACATAATTGAACTTATAAACAAAATAAGCAGACTTTTTTTGTTCTGTATAATAGTATTATTTGAGGAAAATTGATAAGATCATAGTTTGTAGAAAGTTAAGAAATTCTTAAAACAGTTAAGTGTTGATGTAAAAATATTTTGCAATGTGACAGCACATCAAGTATTAATACTCTGTTAAAATGCTCTCTACTATATACAGAGGAATTCTAATATACGTAGTATTACATTTCTGCAGATAGAACATGCACAGGGGAGCAGGGAGCTGTCAGAGGCTCGGCAGGTTTATCCCCACAAGCTGACAGACTGCTTCCCATGAAATCTACTGGAGACAGCTAGCCATACTGCAGCCTACAATGACAAACGTGCAGCCATTTTGACAGCTCCTTGCACCTCTACAATTGCTTTATATTTAATAATCACTTACACTTTTTTGATTAAGATAATGCATTTGTTTTGTTTTTTTTGGACTCAGGCATGAGATATCAAGAGTTAAAGGGAACCTTCTTTTTTCCCCAAACCTATTTCTGCCTGTCCCTGCACCTTCCTAATACATCACTAACCATCCCTGTCTGAGCTAAAACTGTCCTATAATGGTTGTGAAAAAAGACTTTGTCACTTACATTTTCATATGCTAATGAGTCCTCTTGACTACTCTATGTAGTCAGCCTGGGTGTACTCCATGGCTCTGTGAACTCCCTTAATGCTGGCATTACACCCCACTGGGTGTGATAATAGATTTCCTAGGTGCACTCCCAGCTCTTCAATTAAAATGTCCCATATCTGTGTATGACGCCGTGGTGGCGTCATTTCCACAGCTGTGCTGTCATTTCCGCACTTGCACATTGCGAATACTTCCAAGGTGCACTGAGAAGCTTCATAATAATCAATGTGCATGCTCAGAAGCCCTCACTGACAGCTCCGTATAACAGATTCTAATTATGCGCACTGGTGACCTTACCACTTACTATACCACAGGTCACAGCTCTATCTTTAAGTAATCAGAGATCACGGGGAATGGATGTTTTTTTTCCTATCCGTGGTCTCTGATGTAACAGAGCTGAGTCTATCCAGGAAGAGAGAAGGATGTTGATCATGGTGGGTTACGAGGGTGGGGAGGGGGTATTAAAGATTAAAGTCTCTGTGTTTTTTTTTTTAATAAAATAATTTTTTTTCTGTGTTGTGTCTTTTTTTACTATTTATTTGAGATTCTTAATGGCTGGGTCTAACTTGGCTTGACATTAAGAATCTCAGGGCTTAATACCAGCTGGCAATACAAAGTCCTGACCTAACCCCTTATTACCCAGCATGCCACTGCCACCAGGACTGCTGGAAGAGCCTGCTAAAGCTTCTGGAAATGGCGAAATGATGAATGAGCCATTTTCAGGGGCAGCTGTGGGGAGCTATTCTTTAGCATGGGGGAGCCCTAAAACAATGGGCCCTCAACCCGCTGAGAATACCAGGCCTCAGCTGCCTAGTTTTACTTTGCCTGGCAATTAAAAATAGAGAGGAGTCCACGCAATTTATTTTTGCCAGCCAAAGTAAAATTAGTCAGTTGAGTGTGGCAGATTGCAGTTGTCTGCTTTCACTGGGTTAGACTTAAAAATATTGTGAAGCCCCATGCATTTTTTTAAATTATTTATTCATTTATTTATTTATTTAACACCCTATGACTGCAGGTTGGTTTCCATAAACTAATCCCCATCCAGATAGTGGAAATGCACTCTGACTGCAAGAGCCAATCACAGAGGCGCTCACAGAGTGTGAGAATCTGTGATTGGCTGTTTGCTGGTCAGTGCAGTAAATATGCAAGTAGCTTAATGGGTGGACCTGGAAGTGATTCAGCTGGAGCGAGAGACTGCGCTGACCCAGGAGCAGCAGCAGGAGTCTGGTAAGCTCAATCTACCTAATCTACCATCTAAAATCAATCCAAAAAGAGGGTTGCAGTACTCCAGCGCATGTGTAGTTACGTTGTTTGAAATCTATTTCCTCTTTGGTGACTATTATAAGCAGTTGAGAGGTACTGCAATGGGGGCGCATATAGAGGAGGACCACATCTATGTATCCCACCACTACAAGAAGGTTGCTGAGTGGTGGGGGTACATAGACGATGTGTTCCTCATCTGGAAAGATCTCTATAGAAATTAGACAAATGCGCAATAGGGTCTTTGCGCGGATCATACGACACTTCGTCCTTATGTGCTGTCCTCTGGAAAGATGACATGGAAGAGCTGAAAATGTTCCATGAATATCTGAACACGGTAGATCCAACTATAATATTTGCAATAGTACATTCAGCAACAGAATTACAGTTTCAAGATGTTAAAGTCAAATTAAATAAATGCATGATCAGCACATCACTATACGTTAAAGATATGGACAGGGACAAACGCCTGCATTTTCAGAGCCACCACCCCTTGGGTATGAAGAAGGCTATACCCAACAGGCAGATACAGAGATTCCACCGTATAGTGAGTGATAAAAAAGAACGAGAAACAACAGTCGATAATCTTTTAGAAACGTTCAAACAACAGGGATACCCAAGAAAAATATTAGCCCAACAAAAGGAAAGGGGTAGTAAGAACACAGAACAAAGTTCAGGGGGCATGAAAAGGATCCCGGTAGCAAAAACGTTTAGCAATGAGTACATAAAAATGAAGAAAGCCATCAGTAGGAATTAGCAGATTCGAAGTAATGGCCTCCCAGAAGTAGAAGAGTTTAAAAATCCTCCCTTCTTCTCTTATAGAAGAGGGAATAATTTAAAGGACAGACTGGTAAAGTCAGATATAGGTAGTCTAAAAAGAGAAATGCAATTGACTTTGACAGGTACACAAAGAAAAGGTAGCTACCCCTGTGTAGGATGCATTAATTGCCCACAAATGCTAAAAGGTGACAAGTTTCTATGTAAAGGTGTGGAATACAAAAGTAACTACTTTTTAACATGTGGCTCAGACTATGTGGTTTATCTACTAGAATGCCCCTGCAAGCTTTACTATGTTGGTGAAAGCACCCTGGAGTTCAGAGTAAGGATGAGCCAGCTTATATATAGCATACGGAAAAAGTGAGCAGATTTACTAATTCCAAAGCATTTTTTGGATGCAAAGCACTTGAAAAAAAACCTAAAATGTAGAATTATTGTCATGGTCCCCCCATTAAGAAGAGGGAGAGACAGAGTTAGGTTGTTAAAAGAAAAAGAACTGAGGTGGATCAAAAAGTGACACCCTAAAACCAGGGGGTTTAAGTGTTAACTATAAGCTCAATGCGGCATCATAAGGATATGTTCATATTCTGCAGTGTACATTTTTAATCACTGTTTTGGTATATTAGTATTGGTATATTAGTGTATAATTTTTATATTTTGGGTAACACTGATGAGAATACTAACCACAATTTCTTTCTGTTGTGTTTTAGAAACCGTTTTTGAAAGAACATGAGAAATTGGAAGAATATGGCGTATTTTCCCTAATTATCTTTTTCTGTAGTAAAGTTTTACTTACAGGGCATTCATGAAATGAGGGTTGTCGTGACTAAACTCCTTTAACAGCACATTTAAAACACATATTAGTATTAACACATGTGTAACCACCCAGGGGTCTGCCGCCCATGCCCCGCGGCCTGCTGCCCCCACTCTCCCGGCTCCTACCGCTCCTGTCCGGTGTTAGGGATCCCGGGTGTCGTCCGTCCGCCGACGGCTCCGGCGCGCTGGCAACCGCCGCCTACTGGTCGGTCGGGTTGCGGCTTCCAGGGCTCCTTCTACCTTGCCATATGCTCCTCGGGTGCGCGCGCTCGTTCCCAGCCGCAGGGTTCCAGCGCCCTCTGCTTGAGTAGCGCTGCTCACCTCCTCACTTCCGGGGCTACTGCTTGAGCTTATGCAAATCCATCTCCGAATCAGTAACTGCCGGAGAACTGCAGGGATCAAGCTCCTCCCCTCAGCCAATCACCAAGCCTCTCTGTCCTGCCAATCAGGAGTACCCTGCTGTAATATAAGCTTCCTGTTTCCTGTCAATCTTCGCCAGGGCAATTTCTATCTAGTGAAGTTGCTATTCCTGGTCTGGTCAGGTTGTTCCTTGTTTGCATAATTTCTGATATCTGTTTGTTACTTCCTGCAGAACTCTTCCCTGCCGGCTCCCCGCTGACTTCAGTGTTCTTGGCCTGCTTCCCGGACCTCTTCCCTGCTGAATCGCTGTCTCCAGCCCTGCTCCGGATTCCTTGTGCTCCCGGTTCCCCGTACCCAATCTTATACCCTGTTGCTTTGCTTTTTACCACGTCGGTTGCCTTGGGTCAGTTTAACACTCGTGTCCGCTTAATTTGCCCACCCGAGGTTGGTACCGGCGGTATCCCTGTATAGGGGTTAAGCGCTCCGGGGTCTCCTTCAGGTGGTGTTCCGGTGCTGCGACCTTGGGGTCCTCCCCTGGGGCGTGGGTTCTTGTTATGTTATTGGAATCAATAAACCTTTTGACTCTACTGTTCTAGTCCACCTCTCTATCATCCAGGTATCAGCATCCGCACTACGCGGTCCAGTGGGTTCACGCGTGGGGTCCATCAGTAGGACGTGACAACATGTAAGAAAGAAAGGAATTCTTATTAAATGTTCTTTTTAGTGCATATATATACTTTATTATTTAATTAGTGGACTAAGTTTGGTGAGCCCCCATAAAAAAGGTCTCCTTGAGGGATGAAACCGTACAAAATCCATTGACCCCTGTTCACATGGGACATTTCTGGTGTTTTACACTAGATGACCCTATGGTGATTAGGCCTTAGCAGCTTAGCTGTATGAGCCCAGGGTGAGGGTTAATAGAACGGTAGTCCCGTAATATGACCTAGCAAGAATGGGTAACCAACGATAAAAGTAGTCCTTTTCCCTCTTTTATGGTGAAGTTTTCCAATAAGCACTAAAGTAAAGTCACTTTAAATAATATTTAGCATTTATAACTAAATCACTATGGTAAAGATTATTTTTAATCAATAGACACGCTTTTTTAGACCAGGACGCTGGTATACATTATAGTGCAGTGAATACCAGTTGTTGACAAATGTAGTGGGGGAAACGGAGTGCATAAGCGAGACATTGTAACCATGGCGCAGAGGCTCTGCCAATAGTAACCGCGGTGGTGGATATACAATGACGTAACCGCGCATGCGCGTAGCCACTTCCGCTCCACCCTCAGTAACCATGGCAATGATTCACAATGACGTAACCACACATGCGTGGTATGCACTTCCAAGATACCGGAATCACTGAGCAGTCACGTCCACATAATAAAGTGAGTGCCCTGTATAGATGAATATATTAATGCATTAATTAAGGAAATTTACTCCAGTTTGATGCCAGAAACTTCCAATTAATCAAATAACTGTAAAACAGCATAGGAAAATTATAATTTTGCATAAATTAAGCTGTTATTGTCATAAATGAGCCCTATTGTTACAGCACATTGGACTTACATTGGTCATTCTGATGTATTTTATATCACTTTTTGTAAATTGATGTATATTGATGGATTACTGATGTAATTGAGAGAGGTGCATAAAATCTGGCCAGACCATACAGTGTTTGCTAGACAAAGGGCGTGTTGTGCCCTAAATATTGCCACCTGTGCCATCTGTATCCATGTGGGAATAAAGGTTCTTATTACATCAGAACTGGAGTGCTGTGACCCTCTTTTTGGATTGTATGTCAGAAGCTTTACTAAAAAAAAGTTTTGTTCTGCTTGCACCCTGCAGTTTGCGACCATTGTGCAGAAGATCTTGCAGTCCCCTTGTACCCCAGCTTCAAATATAAGGCACATCATGTCATAGGTACACAAAGGCCATTAGCCAGACATAATTTTAGGTGGATAAAACTTCATACATGCCACAATAATGCTCCCTTTTTAACCAAAAGATTCTGATGAGCAAGCTGAGGCCTCCCCACCGGCTTCCCCTGCTGCATCAGCCTCCCTACTGGCATCCCCTGCAACATCCTAAGCAGGGTCAAGAGCGGCCTCCCCACCGGCCTCCACGGCTGCATCCCAACCAGCCTCACCACCGGCCTCCCCACCGGCCTCCCCAGTTGCATCCCAACCAGCCTCACCACCGACCTCCCCACCGGCCTCCCCAGCTGCAACCCAACCAGCCTCAACAGTGGCCTCACCCTCTGGCTTTGACTCTGTTATGGGTCACCACACCCCATCACCCACAGAGTCCCACATTGAGCATGCTGGCTTGGATGTGTCTGGTAAGTGTCCGAGGCCAAACAAAATTACTTGGGATGTTTGTTTTTGGCTCACAAATGTGTCAAATAATACACACATCACATCTATGTTGTCCAATTCTGTAAGTGTAGACACAACAGCTCGAGCCCTGGGTTGGTCCCTAAGCCACTCCCCCTCCCCGGAGAATGATGGCCCTGATGTAGTGGGTAAGTAATGTTGTGGCGCACAAAAGAATCCTGCAACCTGTGGTTGGTTTTTCGAATGATGCATTTCTTTCATCACTATAGGTGTTCCATCATTGAGTGACCTGATGTAGGCCCACCAACAGGCCCACCGACACCTGTGTCATGCCACGGCACAGCTACAGGTGCTTGGTGCCATGAACCAGAGGGTCCTTGAGCACCAGCAAGCCCAGGGGCCTGGGGGCCAACATTACACATTGGGCAGGACTCCTATTGTGTCATGTTGGCATATGACATATGACCAATTTGTTTTTGTCATGTTGACAATTTACTTGTTGCTGTATTGTTTCACAGCCTTGTTTTACGTTAGAGACACAATATGCCCACGTTAAATGGGATAAAATCCCTACTTTAGGCTCAGGCTTTATTCCTTTACCAAAAAAAAAACAAAAAAAAAAATATTACGCCTTTGGGAACACTGATAGAAAAAAACAAGGGATGTTGCGAAATAAAAGTTGCAACAATCCCACAACATGCTGTGGTTGTGGTATTTACCATAATGACACTACTTCATTGTAGCAAGGTATATGTTAACACCATGTAGCACCCAAAAAGGAGTAAACTGTCTGTCTTGGGTCCGCAAAACTGACATGTGTGTTGTGCATCCCTCAAAATACACACAGGACAAACACAACACACTGCCTGCCTGCAGTCACACATACCCAATGGTCATTTTGGCTTCATCCTGCCTAAAGAGCAAACCTATGTGTACACCACAGTTAACCAATGCACAAGCCCTAAATAATCGACTTTGCCCCGTTGTTGGGTTTCAAATTGCTTGCCCCTTGTATTTTGCACAGAACATCCCCCTTAATCTGTGAATGCCACACATGAATTTCAACTGTAACATCATTCATATACCTCAACATGTAGTAATGTGTATGTGCCGGGAAAACGTGTGACACATCTGTCTCTTCCCTTCAAAACACCGTTAAATTGTGGTGAAGAATTACCCATTAGTAGGTGGCCAATAACACAGAGTATTATTTGTGGCAAACATTTTATTTACAAACCAAAACAAAAGTAAAGCCAAAAAAAGGCCCTCTCCACACATAAAACACAGAGAAAACAAAACAGGCACATCACAATTGTTGGTAGCGTCCCCAATATTGTTGGTATGCAGCTGCAGGATCTGACGTGGCTGCTTCACCCACATCCCTTGCGGGAAGGGGTGTAGTCAGTGGAAAGGTCTCCCAGGATCCCTCGGCAACTCAGGATTAAGTCCAGGCACAAACAAAGCCAGCAGCAGTGGCTGCTGTTACACTGACGGCTACTGGGGGGGCTGAGCCAAGATAGTCTGCGAGTTCAGTTTTCCAAATATATTTATTAGGTTTTGCAATGAGGGAGGGAGGAGGGGGGGAAGGGGGGTGGGGGGGGGAAACATAAATATGAAGGAAGAGAAGGGGGGGAACAAGGAGGGGAGGGGGAGGGGGTATAACAATACACAATAACATACAAACAAGGGACTTAGATATATGGATAATACAAGCAGATTAAATGGGTGCTTAATGTTGTTTATATATGTATATTAAGTACAGTGAGCACATGGAGTGATTTATATAAGTAGCCACTACAGCTCATGAGTAGTAAGAATTTCACAATAAGCGGCCCCGTAAGTGATAGGAATAGGAGCGATGCCAGAAACTGAATTTTATTTAATTAATTTTTGGAATTAGTTTGTCAATTGTTGGAAGTTTTTTGATCAGCATATCCTTTAATGTGCAGATTCTGATAAGATTGCAGAGAACAAGGTACATTTATAGTGTGTGCATATAAATGTATATACATATATATATATACTAGCTGTGAGCCTGATGCAAATGCATCGGGATTCTAGAACGTGCATTAATTTGATTATAGTAGTTATAGCTGTTAGCCTGATGCAAATGCATCGGGTATCTAAAATATGTTTATTGTTTTTTTAAAGATTTTAAATAATAATCGCATCATCAATAGCAATAATATAAGCCATAGCATTATTATTAGCAGTAATAGCAGTATTAATACCATTATTAGCAGTATTATGAGCATTAATAACAGTATTAATAGCATTAATAGCATTATTATTAGCATTAATAGCATTATTAATAGCATTATTAGCATTAATAATAGCATTAATAACATTATTAATAGCATTAATAGCATTATTATTAGCATTAATAGCATTAATAATAGCATTATTAGCATTAATAATAGCATTAATAACATTATTAATAGCATTAATAGCATTATTATTAGCATTAATAGCATTAATAATAGCATTATTAGCATTAATAATAGCATTAATAACATTATTAATAGCATTAATAGCATTATTATTAGCATTGATAGCATTATTAATAGCATTAATAGGATAAATATTAGCATTAATAGCATTAATAGCATAATTAATAGCATTAATAGCATTATTAATAGCATTAATAGCATTATTATTAGCATTAATAGCATTAATAGGATAAATATTAGCATTAATAGCATAATTAATAGCATTAATAGCATTATTAATAGCATTAATAACATTATTATTAGCATTAATAGCATTAATAATAGCATTATTAGCATTAATCATAGCATTAATAACATTATTAATAGCATTAATAGAATTATTATTAGCATTAATAGCATTAATAGCATTATTATTAGCATTAATAGCATAAATAATACCATGAATAGGATAAATATTAGCATTAATAGCAATAATAGCATCATTAATACCATTAATAGCATTATTAATAGCATTAATAGCATTAATAGGATAAATATTAGAATTAATAGCATTATTAATAGCATTAATAGCATTAATAGGATAAATATTAGCATTAATAGCATAATTAATAGCTTTAATAGCATTATTAATAGCATTAATAGCATTATTATTAGCATTAATAGCATTAATAATAGCATTATTAGCATTAATAATAGCATTAATAATATTATTAATAGCATTAATAGCATTATTATTAGCATTAATAGCATTAATAATGCCATTAATAAGATAAATATTAGCATTAATAGCATTAATAGCATAATTAATAGCATTAATAGCATTATTAATAGCATTAATAGCATTATTATTAGCATTAATAGCATTAATAGGATAAATATTAGCATTAATAGCATTAATAGCATAATTAATAGCATTAATAGCATTATTAATAGCATTAATCGCATTATTATTAGCATTAATAGCATTAATAATAGCATTATTAGTATTAATAATAGCATTAATAACATTATTAATAGCATTAATAGCATTATTATTAGCATTAATAGCAATATTATTAGCATGAATAGCATTTTGAATAGCATAAATAGCATGATTATTAGGCTTAATAGCATTATTAATCGCATTAATATGATTATTATTAGCATTATTAGCATTAATATTAGCATGAATAGCATAATTATTAGCATTAATATCGTTATTATTAGCATTAATAGCATAATTATTAGCATTAATAGCATTATTATTAGCAGTAATATCATTATTATTAGCATTTGTTTTTTTAATTATTATTGTTTATTTAATTATTTATTATTTTTTATTTATTTTTTTATTATTTTTTAATTATTTTTAATTAATTTTTTTATTATTAAATTTATTATTTAGGCTGAGACCCAGTTTTCTTTCAGGTCCGCTGAAAGGGCTGATATAATTAGCATATATTTAATTTTTTTATTATTATTTTTATTGAATTATTTATTATTTTTAATTAATTTTTTTATTATTTTTAAATTATTTTTTAATTATTTTTTTTATTATTAAATTTATTATTTAGGCTGAGACCCAGTTCTCTTTCAGGTCCGCTGAAAGGGCTGATATAATTAGCATATATTTAATTTTTTTATTATTATTTTTATTTAATTATTTTTTTTTTTTTTTTTTATTATTTTTAAATTATTTTTTAATTATTTTTTTTATTATTAAATTTATTATTTAGGCTGAGACCCAGTTCTCTTTCAGGTCCGCTGAAAGGGCTGATATAATTAGCATATATTTATTTTTTTTATTATTATTTTTATTTAATTATTTATTATTTTTTATTTTTTTTTTTATTATTTTTTAATTATTTTTTTTATTATTAAATTTATTTGTTCCCATTGAAATACATTATTTTTATTTAATTATTTATTATTTTTTATTTATTTTTTTATTATTTTTTAATTATTTTTAAATTATTTTTTTTATTATTTAATTTATTTATTTTTTTAAGTCAGACTGAGACACAGTTCTCATTCAGGTCCGCCTTTTTTTTTTTTTTATTATTATTTTTTTTTAATTATTTATTATTTTTTATTTATTTTTTTATTATTTTTTAATTATTTTTAAATTATTTTTTTTATTATTTAATTTATTTATTTTTTTAAGTGAGAGTGAGACACAGTTCTCATTCAGGTCCGCCTTTTTTTTCCCCATTGACATACATTACCGGTGTGTCGGCGATTTTATGGCCGCCCACCTGGTTCTATTTGTCGGCCCTAAAATCGCGGACACACCGCTAATGCATCTCTATGGGCAGTCAGCCCGATTTCGGATTGGTTGCCGACCAATCAGAATTCGAGCTCACTGCCCATAGAGATGTATTAGCGGTGTGTCCGCGATTTTAGGGCCGACAAATAGAACCAGGTCGGCGGCCATAAAATCGCCGACACACCGGTAATGTATGTCAATGGGGAAAAAAAAGGCGGACCTGAATGAGAACTGTGTCTCACTCTCACTTAAAAAAATAAATAAATTAAATAATAAAAAAAATAATTTAAAAATAATTAAAAAATAATAAAAAAATAAATAAAAAATAATAAATAATTAAATAAAAATAATAATAATAAAAAAAAAAAAAAAGGCGGACCTGAATGAGAACTGTGTCTCAGTCTGACTTAAAAAAATAAATAAATTTAATAATAAAAAAAATAATTAAAAAATAATTTTAAAATAATAAAAAAATGAGGGGCTCTTCTGATTGGCTGAGGGCAGTATACAGCGACCAATCAGAAGAGGGCCTCAGATCTCATTGAGGTAGAATGGCGGATTTTTCGTCCATTCTATCTTAATGAGAAGGAAGAGGACGTCGGAGGTGGAAGTTAGCGAAAAGAAGACAGAAGATCCCCGGGGCCGGACGAAGAGGCGGAGATGGCGGAAAGAAGAGAGAAGACCCCCGGGGCCGGAGGAAGAGGACGGCTGGCCGGATGAAGGGATTGTGGATCGGACGGACGATCAGATGACTTGAAGGCATGTAAGTGATCGACGGGGACGTTAGGTTAGGGGACGGCGGGGGCTTCGGGTGTAGGGCGTTAGGTGTTAGCGCGAGCGGCGGGGGACAGCGGCGGGAGCTTAGGAAGCGGCGGGGCTTAGGGAGTAGGGGATGGGCGGCGGGGCTTTAGGGTGTATCGGTGGGTGCTTAGAATGCGGCGGAGCTTAGGGGGTAGGGGCGGCGGAGTTAGGGGGTAGGCGGCTGGGCTTAGGATGCGGCGGTGGTTAGGGGCGGCTGACTTAGGGGGTAGGGGGTTAGGAGCGGCGGACTTAGGGGCATAGGTGCGGCGAGTCGGGGCTTAGGGTGTAGGG